>OZ012663.1:22166768-23366768 GCA_963942545.1 Oxycera nigricornis | reverse complement strand
GTTTGTTTCATCCAAGACGGTTCATCTAGTGATAAATTTCCACTCATTTTCTTAATGTACTTACACCTAAGTACATTGTTAAAATTCTATTTTGCATATTTGTTCCTCAAGAGAATCTAACCATTCAACCAAGAAGTTTGGGAATAATTTTAATCGCTTTGAGCATAACTATTTTTTCTGATTCTGTCCACACGAAAAGTTATATTGAGCTCTTCCTCAATCCTCAATCATAAATTTTGATGCAGCAATTTTGATCTTTCAAATTTTATTAAAACATGTACTATGTTTGGAAAATATGGGCACAACATTTCATAACCATGGCAATTTCATTTCATTTCATTTTTCATATAAGCGCAGGCCTGTAGAGTGGGTGGGGGAACGGGGGGATTCCCCCCGGGCCCGGACTTTTAAAAGGGGCCCGGATTTAGAGAGAGTTGAAATGATTCATCTTAAGACCGTTTTTGGAGCAAACTTCAAGTGCGAACTTCTTCCACTTAATATTTTAAATGAAATTGTATCGAAGAATTTGGATACAATTTTTCCAAATATTTGCGCTGCGAATCTTCTGCACTTTACCCGGTTCGGTTGCAAGTGCTGAGAGATCGTTCAGTGTCCTATCGAGAATTAAGGACTACAATCGTTCCTGTTCACCGCAAACTAGAGTTACTGGATTGGCAACACTTTGTCTTGAGGTTAAACTTGCTAAAGAACTGAACTGCAAACAAATAATTGACGCTTTTGCTTCAGCTAAGGCAAGAAAAGCCTACTTTTGAATTATGAACAAGATTTATAAAAATGTATGTGCTTTCATTCTATTTATTTATTTTTATTTATTTATGTTTGTGTTTTCTATATATCCAGGTTTTATTACATCTACATATAATAATAACAAGCCGCGAAGTGCGACCCTTGAGTTCCACACGGTCAACTTTCCAGTAATATCTAGATAAACATTAAAAATATTAAACACAATAATAATTTTGAAAATAATACTACCTTAAATAATAATAATGAGAGGTATTCATAACAGTAACAGGAATGAGTTAATATTAATCATATCATCTACGGGAGCATCCATTGATTACGTAAGGCTTTTGGTGGATGGGTGATGATGATTGCTTACCACAAATGCAAATTTGATTGAAATTTTGATGGTTTTCAAAATTTAAGCCGCTTTTTTTAATTAAAAGACTGCAAAAACTATTAAAAATCTGCTCAAACTATCCAGACATTTTGAAACTTTGACTTTACGACAAAGTCTTCAGAATGAAATATATAAGGTAATATCATTCGGAAGAACCCTTTTCATATGGTAACTTTGAACGATTTTTTATTTTTAATTGAATTTTTTTTCAAAATCATGAAAAAAGTTTTGCTAGTTTCTCTTCAAAAATTGATAGGAATGTATAAATTTTATAAATATTTATTACTGTGTTGTGCAAATCAGGTTAAAAAAATATAAAAGTTTTTTTCATTTTCTTCTATTAAATTAAAAAATCGCTGAAACGGATTTTTATAAAGGTCAAATAATCAAAAAGATTTTGAAACACGTCGATTGATTCCTTAATGATGCAAATAGAAGAAACGACCTTGAAGATCATGATGACTGTTAATGATTTTTTATTTTTTATTTAATGTTTCTTGTTATCATGAGAAAAAGTTTTGATGTTGTTTTTACAAGCACTGCTTGAAGTATATAAATTTTATAAACATTGAATACTTTCTTCCGTAAATCAGGTTAAAAATTTATGTTTTATAAAAAAAACCTAATTTTTTGCACTTTTTTCTTCTTAAATTAAAAAACGGTTCAAACGATTTTTTTCAAAATTTAACAGATTCACAAAATCGTTAATACGCATCGATTGACACCTTGACAGTGCAAATCGTATGTTTGGTTCGCGAGATATAACGCATGATATAAATGACCTTCAAAGGGGCAAAACAACAACAACCGAAGTATCCCAAAAACTAATCAGCTCTTAAAATTGCAAAATCACTTCGATTGACACCTCAACAAAATCGATACGACTTTGTTTACGTGAGTTATGCTCGTAGAAAAAAGTGTCCACGAACGTACGTACGTTCACACTCACACATACATCTCTCTTTCTAAAAACACTTTATTTATACTCTATAGACCTCAAAACGTAAAGAAATGTTGCAAATTTCAATTTCGATTTTCGAGGCGATTACAAGAATTTCCCATATACTGGGAAGTTAAAAACAAAAGAAAAATCACAATGGAATGTTCAATAAATAGAAAAACAACTTTAAACGTATTTACATATATTTCTTTACTTTTTTATTTATGAACTGCTATGTCATCCACTTTTAATTTGTAAGTGTATCGGGAAAAAGGGGGCCCGATATCAAAATCCCCCCGGGTCCGAATTTTCTCTCCACGGCCCTGTATAAGCGCATCTGAAAAAGTTACAAAGGCAGCTCAAAGTGGTCAGATAAATCAGATAGAATTTGAAACGCGTTTTTCTCAAAATCTATTGTCGAGTTTACTCAAAAACCATTTGAAGGATTCACTTCAAATTTGGTAAATGTGATTTCTTTAGCATTTGCTCTTCAATGTAGTAGTTTTCCAAATCAAAGCAGTGCTTTTCGAAATAAATTAGTACTTTTCTGAAATAAATTGGCACATTTTCTTATCAAATTGGCATTATTCAAAAGAGATTTAGCACTTTTTCAAACCAATTTGATGGCCAAATAAGATCAATTTGGTAAAAAGTCAATCAATCAAATTTCAAATAAATGTGATTTTTTTTTGGAAAAACCTGATGGGATATTTTGGTCTATGATATATCGTTTCAACTTAGAATCAGATTTTTTCAGCGACTAAAATTTTATTGCGAGTACGTAAGACCTGAATTATTTAAAAAAGTGCCAGTGCCAGTACGAGTTTGTTTTCGAAAAATGCTAATTTGGTCTGGAAAGCTTTTCATTTGAATCGAAGATAATATATATTATTTTGTAGAAACCAAACGCACAATTTAAAAACTCAGTTGAAAATTGAAGTTTACTTCGAAACGGTCGCCATTTTGAAAACTGGTTTTTATTCATTTCTTTGTATTGCCGATAGAATCAACGTTTTTTAAATTTTTTGTAACCTAAATTTGAGTTATATTGGCCACAGTTGTCCAACAGAAACAAAAGACATATCGGAAGTGCAGTATTAGCTTCAAACACTGCTGCAAATATTTTTTTAATGTTAAAATTATTTTGTATTGTAGAAGATTTTGCGATTGAAAAAATTTAAATTTGAACCAATTGATAGCTAATTTTTAACGGTATGCAACTTTTGAAATTAATGATTCATTACTTTCGATTGACTTGTCTATTTGAGTGTCACATTTTTACTCATTTGTTTGGGAAAAAATATTCAGAATACTTCAAAGAAATGAAAAGAAAGTGTTAACCTAAATCGTTACAATAAAATAATCAATGAAATGCAAAGAAAGAAGGCGTGTAAGATGGGAAACTACAAAAGTACAAATTTTCAGAATATCGTTTTGTTGTGCATTATTGGTTGCAAAATTAGATGCAGTATTAAAAATTCCATGATGTTTATTCAGATGTACCGAAATTCTCTATCTTCAAGTCGTCTTCCGTTCTCCGTAATAATGCAGTGTTTTGCTTTAAAAACTTCATTGATGACATATGAAAAATTTTTAAGAAAAAGTATCAAATTTATTGTTTATTTAAAACAAAAAAGAACTTTTCAAAGTCGCCATGTAAAATTGTAATGTTTTCCTCTTCCTTTATAAAATTGATTTTGCCAACTTTGCACAAAATGTGACGAAATTATAAAGTTTGCTAAGAAAAACCTTCAAATTTATTGTTTAATTAGGACAAAAAAGAACTTTTGAAGTCACAATTGACCTTGCAAATGCTAAATCAAAGGACTATGAACCAATATTTGTACACACATACTTTTAAAATTAAAAAGAAGCAATGAATTTATTTGATATGCACAGTAAAAAAGCTAAACCTCTGATTACATCATTTCAAATTTTATGGAAATCTTCGTTATTATAGAAAAGACTTTGAAATTTAGGTCATTTGATATATTTCCACAGGTTTTTTATGATAAAGTTCCAGGCATTATTTATTGATTGGACAATGGAATCCTGCGAAATTGACACAGTATCTAAAAATTTACACCTTAAGCTTTTTCTTAAATTTTGTGGTGCTTCAACAATTTTCAAAGATAAGCCAGGCTTTAATTACGTTACAAGTATTCTTCAAGCATTTTTAGTTGGTCATTATTTCCCAAGAAACAGCTACATACACCAAATTACATCCATGGACTCATCATATATTTTTCCTCATATAAAGTCCGCGCATGAAAGACGTTGAAAAGAAACACCATGAACTGATTGCTTCGAGACATTGCCATTCCTCGAATTTCCCACAAACGGAAATTATTGAAATGTTCAATTCACACCTGTTCCGGTGTATTTTTAGCATGATGCCTTATAAATTGTTGTAATTGCACCCTTGCCATGTGAGGTTTGTCGTGTAGGCATGCCTGCAGCAATGCCAGCAACAGCCACAGCCGAGATTATTAAACTTTCCGTACGCGTCATTACTTGTGCCATTCATCGGTACCATCATCCACACATGTCCATATGAATGCACATATGCATGCATATGAGATATTCAAATGCATTGAGTGCAACACATAGTAATCGGCCCCCCACCATATCGAGAAAATCTTTCGTAAAGATCCACAAGAAAAACACAATCGTAGGCCCTCAAAGCGAAAAGAAAGGTGAACATTCTGAGGTTGCTACTCATCGCGGAGGTGGTCGATATGGAAACAGCTTAGTTTTCAATAGTATTTTTTACAGCATAAATAGGAGTTTTCCCGCTCCATCATGTCGGAATATTTGTCAATTTCACCCCTTGATTTTAATATGTGCCCCCAAAAATATCGAACGTTCCCTTCACGGGCGAAGAAAATCATTGAATAAAAGGGCACAGGAATAGGAAGGTACTGAGACTCTACATCCTTCCAAAAGATGCCAACAGTAGCAAGGACGGGGATGGCGACGATGATGATGGAAAAAGTTTGCTTTGATAGCGAGAGAAAGTTTTTTAATTAAAACGACAGGATGAGCCTGGCAATGAGGGATACGTGACAGAAAAAGGAGAGTGGAATCGAGTTATTCCTTCAAAAGAATCATATTCTTGTGCTAAGTTTGTGTAAGCTGCTTCGAAAAGGAGATTCATTCGGATCAACCAATAAAGGAGTTTAAATTGAAGCGCCACCGATATGAGTACGAAAGTGATAGGAAATGCTGGTTTTGTGCATCAACAATAACACGTTGTTTGGATTCAGTTGAGGCTAGACCAAAACTGTTTAAGGATCAGAAATATGACAATCCGAAATTATGCCACAAATAGGGAAAGTTTATAAAAAGAAAATCGAATTGGTGAAAGTACGCTCGTAATCTTAAAAACGTATTCATCATAGTCGGAGAGCCAATATCAATCTGTGATCAATTGTTTATAAAGAAAGAGTCACATATGCTTTGAAACAGTTAACAGCATTGAACACAATCAAGCACTATCATCATGCATCAATCTATTGGCAAGTCAATATTCCAATTCACTTCATCTTCCGTGTATCGTAAGCTGCCCTAAAAAATTAAATTGGAATTTGAAGACATCATTGCTGCTTTTTTTGCATTTGTCCGGAGTTTTGAATAAAACATTGCCAAATGATTGATGTCTTTTGCTACTCGTCATTCCTATTGAAAAATAAAAGTAATGAAATAGCGACCCAAAACTTTGAAAAAAAAATCTAGCCATCTTGGAATAGAAACCCAGAAGAAGAGCATTGAACTTTGCGAAACGAAATTACCAAATAAAAAGGAGCCAGAGCCCAACTCTAATTAAGTTGAGTCTATGTTTTTAATTTTCCATCCAAAATCCCCTTCGTAATTATATTCGCTTTTATTCATGGTGGAAAACCTCTTACTTTTTTTCGCAATAGATTTTCTGCACTGTGAGTGTATTCGCGTAGTATCAACGACAAAGATGACGACGACGTCAACGACACCACCAAGAACAGCAGAATGTGGTGATGCTGTAATGGTGGTTCTGAACACAATGCCAGCTGCAGGATGGCAGCTTCATATTCCAGACTTATTTTTACGTTCAGGGTATGATTTGTCGCTGTACTGCATCCTGTTCATTCATAGATGCATTGGCTAGGAGTTCATATTTTCTTAATTATTGACATGGATGGATGGGCTTAAACTAGTGGATCACTAATTGGATAAGATCATCTTTATTCTGAGTCTAAGATTCAGAGGGTGTACTGTGTCCTTGTTGTTAGAGTGTGTAGTCAAATTTTTTTTATGTCCGATTGGCCGAAAATGGAAAGTATTTTTATATGAAATAATGGAAATATCTTCTTCATTTTTTAACTCTGATAAAATTGTACAAAACTTGTTCAATACTGTCTTATATCAGCTATTTTAATATTGACAGTACTCTTGACTATTAAATTTCATTGCCGTCTACTATCACCAAACATGCCTTCCTGTCTCGTGTCTCATTATATACATTAAATGCCTCGTTTTGTTCATAATTTCGTAACCGTTTCTAACATTCTGATACTAGAACTAACTTTCGAAGATTCCAACATCTTTGACTTCGATTTTTACTTCCTTCAGTATATATTTACGCGCTACTTCACTTCAGAGTCACCGTTGCTCCCGGAGTTGGCAAGGAGTTAGCCTAATCTTAACTCTAAACACTTCTTATAACTTTAACCTCTGATCAATTCAAATACGCAATAGCGTATATAAAAAAAATTTCATAATATAATTTAGAATGTTCTTCGTTTCTGCGAAACTCAGTGGAAGGTTAGAATATTGTCAAATAGAGTCATTAATGGTGGTTAACTTTGTTCTTCAGGTTTTTTCCAAACTCTGAGTAGTTATCGCCTCAACTGGCAATTATTCAGAGATTCTTTTTTTTCAAATTGAACGGCCACCATGAGTAGCGAACGCAACCAGTGGCGTACCCAGGGGGGATTACGGGTTCAAACCCCCCCCCCCCCCTTTGGGTAGACAAGTTTAGCCTCGTAAATGAAACCAGACATGCAATCGGGCTAAAGTCTGCCAGAATTATATTTGAAGGACTCCAACTTTGACCGGTGAAAAAGTATGATTAAGTATGATTACATAATTATATCTTCATATCTACACCGAAGCACTAGCAAACGTACCTAGTCAAGACTTCAAAAATATGAACCCCCCCTTATCAAAATCCTGCATACGCTACTGAACGCAACACTATATCTTTGGCACTTTCTCAATACTGCTTCACCACGAACTTTTATCTCAAGACACCGTTTTATGACAAATTTTAAAAATAGTACGTTCTTATCAATCCTAAGACCTGGATATTTGCGATCATATTTTTTTCGTATAAAATATCCCAAAATACGCAATTATCCTGGGCTTTTGGTTGCCTTACTAATGATTTTCGTAAGGTCCGTACCAACTTGCGAACTATTTCTAGATCCGGATTTTTTCGGTATATACATTTTTAATTACAATTTCCATAAATGGTTTAAAATGCGTGAAATTATTTCTCAAATTCGTCCAAGTACAGTGTATAAATTAATTTTGTAAAATAAATTGTTTACGGGGTTTCTTCTTTAAAAAATGGGTGTGAACTTTGAATTGATTAGTCAACTATTTTACTTGGAATGGCCTCTGTTTTCAACGGACAACATGTCGAATTTAAGTTAGCCAGATTTCTTTTTAACTAGGACAATTTTGAATCTCAATGTGTAAAAACTGATTCTCCCGCGAAGCGTATAAAAATGCATTTGCAACAGTTAATGGGTCAGAATTTTCTAGTGTGGTTCTATGAGTAATTATTTTGAAAATTACGAGAAAGGTTTTTTGAAAACACTAATAAATTTACTATTTATAGATGTTTTTTCAGGAAAAACAGGTGTTCAATTATGCAAACATAACAAGAAAAATTGAATCAAGCTAAAATTAATTAATAATCATTTGTATGTAGGGTGTGTTCAAATTTGAAATATTAATATGTGAACCTGCTGTTTCCCAATGTATTGAGATTATTGTGTTAACCTAGCAAAATTACTAATTTAGATAAGGTGAAAGCAGATTTTTGCTTTGCCTTCGTATCCACTGCTTAGCCCCGGAATCATAAATTGATTGTGGAGTGCTGCAGCAAAAGAGAGCAAAATATATTCCATTATTAAAACCATAATTACTTTCACTTATTATTCGAGATAAAGCCGCCACTGATTTATCTCTAAGCAACATTTGCATCGAGATAATGATATGTGTTATTTACCGCAAATAGCTGGGAATAAATAAAAATATATGTCTTTGACCGCAGTTAATTAAACTTGCTTTAAAAATTCTTTAAAAATTTTTCATTTACCAAAAATTCTCTTACATTCAAAATAATTTTGACAATTGAACTGGTTGCGATGAAAACCGAAATACGTGCGTTAAAATATTTTCGATTAGTATTCAAAGTCTCAATAATATTTTTATATGTTGTGTGTGATTAATTTTTTTTGTTCAGAATAAATTCAAATTTACGCTGAATTTAAATTTTGTATGGCAAAAAATCAAGAAATCTAGTAATGAGTCCCACCCAAAACAACAACTTAACATCACAAATAAATTAACATCTTGTTTGGTTTTTGGTTTTTGGGTTCGAAATATTATTCAAATTACAAGAAAATAATTCGGTTCTTAAACAATAGAATTCTGCTGTTGCTTTATTTTTCAATGTCTTGTAAATATGCATAGCCACTTTCATTTACATACGTACTCGAATAAATCAAATGGAATATCTAAGTATGTTTCGTACATAGCCCAACATATCTACACTCACATAGCATACAATATTTTTGTATCTATGCATAAGCAATCAAGCTGAGATACTCTCATGTAACAACGCCCGTAACAAATCAACTTACGCTTCACGTTCCGACAAATTACAGAACGTTGTACAACCCGAAAACCGTACATATATTAATTATGTATTATTGAAATAATTGAATAATTCAATAAGTTTTTTGGAGGGAGGGCGAAGATGAAAACGAGGCGCACACACCGCCAGTCATCCTAGGACGGGGTTGTTGGCGAGATGCTAGCGACGTGTCGCAATGGGACGGGGGTGTTCAATCTAGAAAATAGAGATTAGAGGGTGGCTGGCTTGTTTGCCAGGTTTTGTTGCATGGCGCAGTCGCTTGACTATTTTCCAGAATATCTAATTAGATAATCAAATTCTAGATGAGTGAGAGGGAGGCGGGAGGACTATGCCGTTCAAGTCTAGATAGTTTTGTTGGTGTACAGGTAGTGGGAGGTGGGATGTCGATACGATATAGCGATGTTGTTGGCCGAATATTTGTTCCAGTTCTACAATTTTGTTGGTGATGCATCGGCAAAGTAATAATGTTTCGTTCTGGAATGTTTTGTTTGTTTTCTTTCGTTCTTAGAAGCAGATTAATAATTTGAGCCAGCAACATGACTCGCTATATCTTGAATTAATAATAGTTTGAAAAATAATGGCTGCAATAACAAACTAAAATATGCTCCGGAGCTTTAAATACACAGCGTTTTATTGCATACATTACCTTGACCTAAATGAACAATAGAGAATCTGATTTTTGCTATTTTTCGTTAAAGTGCAATGTTCCGGATCATGATTATTTTTTGCACTTATTCAACATTTACACGATAAGCAGATCTTTCTTTTGTATTCATTTTTTCGAATGAGTGATTTTTACACATTGGAATACTTCAAAGATAGATGAATAAAGATCGCTGTATCTATTGTTTTCATTTGAAGCACCACAATGTACAGCCAACTCAATAGTGGTAGCACAAATGTAACAGTATGCATTTATAACAACAGCAAAAAGTAGGTAGGTACCTATCACAAAAGCGTAGAAAATTTAGAGGCTCCATTTTGACATGATATTTCACAGAAGAATCATCTTTGTTCACACTTTAGAACATCCCTTCAGCATGACTTCCGAGTTAGGACATAAATGGAAATGCTACGAAGATCGTATTCAATACAATTAAAATTTTCATTAAAAAACTCTAACGTAGTTCGTTACCACAACAAAACGCTACTCATTAATTTTTGTCATAACGAAAATACATATTCGTTGTGGAAATGAACAATTTTCTTCAATATTTCGTCAAGTAAAATTAATAGTAAACATTTTCGGTTTGCCTGTTTCTGGTGTAACTGAAAGTTTTCTTTATGATTGAAGATGACTTTTCATTCTGGCTCATATCGAATTGATTTACTTCATATTCTGCCAAATCCGCATCATTCTTCATATTTTAACATTATGAAATGCATACATACATGTCAAGAAATTTGAATAGATAACTGAGGTTTACAGCGAATTATTTACTTTCGAAAATTAGACTAGTATTGTGCATAAACAAAATTATCATATAATGTTTTTTTTTTTGTAAAATGATCAAAATCATCTTTGCAGGTTCCCTGCCCCCATACAACGGTGACTGAAAGGTCAAACGTCCTGCGGTTTTGACTTTCATTAGTGTTTTTAGAGGGAGTAAATATATGTTCAAGGTAATTGTACAAATTAAGGGCATTCCAAAGGGTTAATAATGTATCAGGTATGCGTAGACAATGTACCTTATGCGTCCCTAAACGAAAAATTAAATTTGTACTGCTGCGTCCATTGAGAACTAGCATTTGAAATCACCTATAATATTGCTCACATATGATACACGGACTTAGTATACTTGGTATAAAAAATGCGTCATGTATCACATGTGACAGGGAACCTGTTAAAAATGCAATAAAATGAAGTAGAAAATTCAGCCCAAATTTCCAAATGTTTTTTAAAGGAAATCGCAGGGTGTACTTATTTCAAAGTTAACAAATAAGTAGAGTTTTATTCGAAAAAGAATGTACCTGTCTACTAGGTCATTTGGTTTAAGAGGTATTACTTAATTACCTGTTGAAATGTATTAGAACCATCTAAAAATTAATACCAACATCTCGTATTTCTTTCAAATGGTAGCTATTCATGAATTTTGGGTAATCAGCCAGCTTTTTCAACAATACTGGAAATTTAATTATGATCTTTCTAGATCGATATTTTTCAATTCGGCCTTCGTTTTGATGTAAAGATGAAAGTTGAATTCATTTATATTTTGGTAAAAAATGACCCCCACAAAGTTTTCGACATCTTTGTGGAAATTTAATTTGTAGAAATCTAATGCACCGTCGAGGTCATTTTCACGATCATTTTTCAAGGCTGTCAGACAAATAGCCAAAACAGTGTTCGTTCTCTCTGTAATTAGTATTTTTTATCAGTGATATCTTAACCATCGGATTTATAAATTCAATCAGAAAAATCATTTCAAATCAATAGTATTTCTTATTGTCTTTACAACTTGCTGGGTTTTAAAAATGTCGATGGTATGAAATATACGAAACTGTATTGTCAGAAAAAAAGTGAAATCAAGCCATTCGTAATACTGATTTATTCCATTAACCCTTTCTTTCCCATGGTAGCCATATGGCAACCAAAGTAAAGTCTGAGTAATTCGTCCTTTTAAAATGGAATTTTCCAAGATCCTGTAATAAAAATGCTCATTCGAACCCTTATCTTTTAAACAACACATTTTGTTTGTAGGCAGCCTCTGTCTCCAGGTAGAATTAGCCATTCTTAGTAAAGACTTCAGAGTAATTATTTGTAGGCATTTTTGATAATTTGGGACAGAAAGGGTTAACAATTTTAATAATTTTCTCTCTCTCAGGGTGTACATTGTGAAACCCAGACAGGAGAGAAGCTATAATGCGGCCAAACGGTGACATCAGCAGCGAACACATTGAAAACAACCATATTTCTCTCCTTGGTGGTGTTAATTAGGTGCAGAACGTGGAAGTAACACAAGAGCTACTTCCAACTGATTCTTCAAAATTTTGCATTCGCACACATCGCTACAGGGAAACTTTCGCCCTGTCGTTCTTTAGTTGTGTACGTGGAAGGAAGTAACTAAAAAAATGTTTTCTGTAAGATCTTTAGGATTATTAGTATGTACATGTCACAAAATCATGAATTGTATCAAACGTTCGTAGGGCAGAATTGGGGTATAGCGACTACTGTTTCTTATGTTTCCCTATTTTGCACTTACATCTAATCTGTGCAAAGAAATGTGATAGATGATAATAGCAATGATCAGTGATCCAGTTGGCATTGAATAGGTGATGTATTGTTTTTTTATAAAAGAAAAACTTCCTTTTAATTTTGTGTATCTTTATTTGGATTCGTAATCGATTTTCGACCGTAATCGTTCGGTCTTCCTCAGCGATGGAAGTTTTTCTTTTATAAAAAAACAACAACACGTAGTATTTTGTGAAGATGAAATCAATTACTAATATAGGTTATGTAGCAAAAATCACTTGGGATTCTTTTGATAGTATAACAAGATACCCATAAAAAATTGCATCTACATACAAATGTAAATTTCACTAGAGATAGTAAAAAAATTTATAATTGGCGGCCATTCATTTATTATGTAACACTCCAAGAAGGGGGGGGGGGTATTTGAGAACGTTACATATTGTTACACAGAGGAGGAGATCTCGCAAGTTATTACGTAACAAAATTTAAAATTAGTTAGAATAGTTTTTTTGTAACACTAAGTCATAAAGTCAAAGTTTAGATTAGCCTGGCCATGAGGTGTCAGCAGACGCTTGACTCGGTAAACAAAATTTAGATGCAGTTTTAAAATAATTAAGTCTGAGAAGGATACAATGGATTTGTTACGTAACAAGGGGGAGGGGGCTGTTTGAAAATGTTACTAAGTATTACATTGGGGGTGGGGGGTGGTGGTAGGTGAGTTAAAATACTCTAAAAATTGCATTACATAATATATAGATGGCCCCTTGGCATTTTATATTGCTAAGTAAATATATCTCTGCTGTTTTTTTTTTTCAAAATGAAAACTGGGAAAAAAATCTAAGCAATCGAAACAATTTTTTTGTGAATAATCATTTAATTGTTAACTGCAATTTTTTCTGTTGAACACAAACTTTTAATACTCTTCTTAGAATATTTGTCGCTCAAATTTCGGTCTCGGATTTTATCATCACCGTCACTAAAGTTTATTAGGTAAGTATCAATTTTCCGTAAATATTTTTCCAAAGAATGTTTTAAAAGAATTACGCAAAAATGTTTTCATCTTTAAATTCATTTATAAAAACGATTTTACTAAGAATTTTTGCTTTCATCTTTGTTTTTTTAAAAAATTGACGATTTTCGACATAAGTTTTTTCTGGCTTTTCCTGTTAAGTAAAATTGAATGAAATTGGTTTCCACT
This sequence comes from Oxycera nigricornis, assembly GCA_963942545.1. Taxonomy (NCBI): domain Eukaryota; kingdom Metazoa; phylum Arthropoda; class Insecta; order Diptera; family Stratiomyidae; genus Oxycera; species Oxycera nigricornis. The sequence continues at coordinate 23,353,371 of OZ012663.1, read as the reverse complement.
TTATCATTCCCAAAAAAGTACGTAATAGTTGCTTATGTTTTAGATGATTTCTTTTGCGAGATTCCAGACGAATTTAATCACATTAGGAAGTAATTGTTCCGAAAAGTATTTAACTCAATAATTTATCTTCTTCTCTTGCTCTTGAATCATGAATGCTTGGTCGGAGTTAAATTTTAATCAAATTTTTGTCGTGAATAGCTATTGATTTTTTTTAGCGAATTGTTTTTCATTTTGTTTTTAAAAAAAATCTTTTTTATTCAATAGGAGAAACCATTCACGTAATTACAATAAATTATTGTTTAAATTTTTGTCAAGATTTGCTTCAAATAATCTGGCAAATGCATGAAAGTATTCTTTGAATAGAAGATTTTGTCACCACATTCTCAGTCGTCTATATTTAAATCGATTTTGAAAAGGAATGTATCATTCAATTCGACTACAGCTGGTTAAATGGAACCTTCTTTTTGATCCAGACGATATTTGTGAATTACATTCAAACTTCATTATTTTAAGCGTTTCAGCTAATTAAGCTCATGCCTTAATTAATCATTAATGAAGATTATTATAAAATTTGGGAAGAGGAGAACGTTTCTGAATTTCCAATACATCTAATAAGGTATGAATCAATTTCGATCGACAAATCAATTTTCTGATGTAAAAAACTTCCAAGTATTTAAATTATTATTTTTTGAAGAAGAAAAAGTTCTTTGTTCATTTCGAATTTGAATATATTATTGCAATTTTATGCAGGGAAAACTTTTATACGCCCAAGAAATGCAAAACACAATATCTAAACAACCATAACTCAAACAATAGCCAAGAAATGCCAAAGAAAAAACGGAAAGACCGAAAAGTGATAGGAAAGCGAATCATAAATAAAAATACCTCAGACAGGATAATATTGTCGGCGAATGGCCGCAATGGGATAATTTATAGCATATTTGCAAATTTCACATGCACCCAAAAGGTCCCAGAATCAAACTCGAACTATGCCGGCCCAATCCGCGCCAGGTTAGGTTGGGGCATGCCACGCCATCCACGCCAAACTGAATCAAGCCAAGCCAAGAATATCATTTTCTCAACTCACTCTTTTTGTTCATTATTATTATTCTATAGTTTGCGATGTATCTTTTTTCGCAATATTGTATCTTTTCGCTTGGGCCGCGATAGATGTGTGCGCTTGTGTTTCGCAAAATGCATCAGCCATGTGTGTTATTGTGCTGTTTTGTGTGCAGCTAAGGTGCACTCGCAACATTCTGGGTTGCATCCATAGAGTAACAATTGTGTGCATTCGATCACCACAACCACACGAGGACATGGTTCAGTTGATTTTGTTGCGGAGCGCAGTTTGTGTTGCTGTTGTGTTTTCCGTTTGCTAAAGGAAATTGATGAATTTTCAAAGGCGTGCAGCTGTGTTGGTGGCTATAATAAATGGTTGCGGATATTTGGTATATCATAAGAATGGAATCGAGCAGACTGAGATGGCTGTGAAGACTGGGCGATGAAGTGTTTGACTCATATCCAAGTTCATGGATTTGAATATGATCGGTGGATGAATGGATGGATGTGAATTGGTTGATTTAATTGAATTTTTCGTTTGAAATGAAAAAGATACTGAAACAGAACTTGATTGGCCCATTTTTCAAATTTAATTATACAATTTTTTTAAAAAAAATTCTATCATTTGCATCTGAAACTTTTTAGATACATTTGGACTTCAACATATTCATGCAGGATCTTAAGACCGTCAATTCACAAAGTTTATTAGCGAAAAGAATTCAAATGCCCGATTCTTTCCAAATTTTATAAGAATCTGGAACTAAACGTACGACGTAAACGATGGTCCAATGGCGTCAATTGCTGCACTAGTTCTAGTTCTAGACCTTCAAGGACTTTAGTCCAAGTCCAAGATCTTTCTTCAAAACTTTTAACGCAGTGGACGGACAGAGGCTATGTTGTTTAAAACGGCGACGAATATATAAATTTGGATCCTCAACCACACTACCGTCTACAGCAACGATAGCTGCCTTGGTACGCACTGTACGAGCTCGTGTTGAATGAACATTATCCAATACTATTTATGGAGAAATACTCAGTATTTTATAAGCAATTGTTTTATTCCAAAATAGTTTTTTTCTCGTGCTTGTCACTTTTCCAAAAATGAACATTTTTAAAGTTCATGCAGTAAATTTTACGAAAATTTTGAAACACGACCATCTGGTCAAAAATTCTTCTCATAGTCACGGAGCGCGACCAAAAAATAGTTCGCTGCGTGTGAAGTACAATTTAAAAAAATTAAATTAAGAAAAATTGGACATTAAGGACTATAGAGTACAGATAAGACTATAGGCTATAGAGAACTTTTATTAAAATTAGCGAAATTATTACTGTTTTTTCCTTCAATTTCGCAGATTTTAATAAATTTATAGATTTCAAAGTGGTCTAATTTCTTAATAGAACTCAATGATTGGTAGAAAAGTCATGCTAGTTTCCATGATGAAATGCAATATCTATCATAAAAAGACATGATCATAAGTGGAAACTATTGAAGTTAAAATTACGTTTAGGAAGGTCTAGGGACTATATCAAAGGATTACATCAGTTTCTACTGTTCAAAATAAGATTAATTTTTGACTTTTTTCCTAACCAATGGATAAAGGGATCAGGAAATTGTTTTAAGGATTTATTTCTTACACTGTCGAATACACCAAAATAAATTGTTGCTTTTTGAAAAATTGAAAACACAAAATCGCGGCGTGGTCGCAGTGCGAACGCTGACGTTTTCCTTTCTGAGGGTGTCCATGGTTGCTAACAAAACACTTTTTACACAATACCTGGGATGAAATCAATTTTACTTTATTATCTACAAAAGTTTTTTTTAAATATTGATTTTATTTCCAAAAAACCATTTGTTTGTTTATGAATGTATTTTGTAATTATAAAAAAACTGTATTTGTTTGTTTGATAAGTACTTTTTAAAGCATTGAATCTTATAAAGTATTGATTGTAGCAAGTGCAGATAGACAAAAAAAAATTTAATGTAATTTTTTAAGTATTTAATTTTGATCCTGGAATACTGAACAGATTGAATATGCAGCTGCATATATTTCAAAGATTTTATGTAGTAGACGCGTTTGGAAACTTGAAATGCGTTTTCCTCAAAACCATGTTTTTCGAATTGATGACCATTCTAGCTCAAACTGCCAGAAGTACAAATTATTCTTTTGGATTTTTGTATTCAAAAAGTGTTTTATGCAGTTTATGCAGATTCTAAACTGAATTTTTTAAACTGCTTGAAAATTTGATAGACCTATTAAAATGTTAACGCACTTCAATTGGCACCTCAACGAAGAGAAGTTTCACTGTAATTTCAAAAAAATTCAATAAATTTGATATATTAATATCAGCGTTGCCAGATGATTTTTTGGCAAAGCGAGATTTTGAAACTTTTTGAATAGAAAAGCGGGATTTGTTCGCCGAAAGCGGGACATAGTAAAAAAATCTTTATAATCAGTGATTTTTAAATGATTGTCTTTTTATTTGAGTTTTAATTTAGTTTATATGACAATGGATAGCAACAATAGCCAAAATTAATGAAAATACGTTACTTTCACCTTATTTGTCTGGTTTACCCTATAGTTAGGCAGTTAAGTCTTCAGAGAAATATAATTATAAACCATATTATATAATATAATTAAGTAAGACTTATTTATAAGAATTACTTTATCATATTTCTGTGAGTATGTTACTTCTTTCAAAGTTTTTTCTTTAATATAAATGAAGAACTCTGCACATGATAGCTCTAGATTGAACTATATGAGTAATTCTGCTTTCATTAAATTTACGGAACATTTATTTCTGGCATCTGACCATTTCAAATTCTTTTGGGAAAAAACGCGCTCGAAAAAGCAGTTTGATGTTGGGATACTTAATAAGAAGGACACTAGTTTCAACATTTTCCAGAAATCATTTTTTTGGAAACTGTTTAAAGAGTTGGTGCCATTTCTGTACAGTGGGTTCTTTACAATTTCCCGCTATACGTCCCAGGATAATTTCAAGCAGTTAAATTCTTTATATAAGTTATCTACTGAAATATTACCTGGCAAATTTAATAATGTCACCCGCACCGCAAGGTAAAATAATCCTCAAAGAGGGACTGAGCTTGTCCCGCGCGGGACATTTAATTTTGATTTCAAATTGGGACATCCCACCAAAATCAGTACGTCTGGCAACGCTGATTAATATCCTTCAAATTACGGTAAAATAAGGGTCCAAATAATTTTGAAGAAATTTGCTATACTGAAATCCTCAAATTAAGGAAAAATTCGAATCGAAATATTTAAGAAAAGTCAGAATGGCCGAAATATAATGTTTCGATGATGAATTGAGGATCCTGTTTGGCTTGATGGTACAAATTTTTTAAAATGTTCACACTGTGTCGAATCGAACTTTTCCTACTCAATTTGCTTTCTTGTTTAAATAAAAGAATTCAGTATTTTGTTGCAGGGAAAGTACCCTTTCGTAATTCGTCATTACCGAAAACATGTTTCGATAATACTGTATAAGCATAGGTCTTTTCAAAAAATTACTATTTCATGAGTAATACATCATCTTTTCATTAATCATCCCCGATTGCACGTGCTTTTAGATGGGTTAGTAGGCAACAATTAGTCCTTGCACCCTCTTCCATTAAACCATTTATAATGCGTGATATGCCGTATCGCAGTGGACGTAACTAGGGACAATTGGTCAATTTTAGGAATATTACTGAATGTTATAGAAGAAAAACACGATAACTCAATTAACCAAGTTTCGAGATAAATGGATTTCAATTTTCAAAAAAAATATGCTTTTCTGCATCTACGCTACGCTATCATGATGTGAAAGGCGACCTTTTAGGGGTTTGAGACCAGGAAACTTACTGTACTGTACCTCATTAACATCATAACAAATTGTTTTGTGCCAAAGCTGGAGTAGGAGGGTTTTCCTTCTTCGCTCATGATGTAGGTATAGTTCCTTTACACCTCAAATAAGAAAAAAAATCGAGGAAAAATAGAGAACCAAACACTTGAGATTCAATTTTTGAAGAGTACATTCTATGTGATGTATACGTAAGTTCTGAATCGTTGGAGAGCTTGTAGTTGATGGTAGCCTACTTTCTACACTATGCAAGAATACAGACTATTCAATACCATTCTATGTACTCACTTCCAAACCATAATCAACGAAACATTCATCATTACCGTCGTAAAATCTCCGAACCGTACTACATATATATGTATATGCATCAATTACGCCATACTCGACTAATATTAGCCTACAATTCATAAATTACGTTTTTCAAGGCAAATAAATACGCGGCTGATGCATTTATCGTAAATCATAACTTCCAGTTCCATTTAAGCAATTTCACATAATTAATACATCGCATCGCCGCGACCATTACCGCCATTGTCGGTCGTTCCTGGCTTCCAAGAAACCCACTCTCCACGCTGCGTCCAATCAACTTTCCCAGCTATATTTCAAACTAATTTCGCAAATAACACACCAGCCAGACTCTCCTTCACCATCCAACCGCCATTGAACTACCATCGCGCCATGTCCGGTTAAAAATGCATTTGTTGGTGCTGCAATGTTGCATTTTGAGGCATACTTCGTTGCAATCAGTATCGGCACCATATCCTTCTCCTGTGCTAGTCAAACATTTTCTTGTTCGGGGGGAAGTCGTGATAAGGCTCCGGGGAGAGGCCGGAGGCGCTGGGGATATGGAACTCACCCCTGGTTAGTTCGCCGAAGGGAACGAGCATCTTGGCGCTCCACTTGCAGGCCGTGGATAATGGCAAACCTATTATCAGGACGGTTTGTACGTTCGCGGGGCGCACCACTACCCACTATTCAATGCAAGGCTTTAATTATGTTTGCTTAAAAGTGGGAGGCGCTCAAGAAAACGTTGCATTTCATTACACAGCGCAGACCGTGCCATCTTGTCTGGATTTAATTGCATAATTGCAAATAATTCGCATTCATCACTTGTTTCGACGTACGTTTTATGTTGGTTCGTGATTGTTTCGTATGAGAGTTGTGGTATTTTTTTCCAGGAGGACTTGAAAAATGGTGTTTCGACCGGAAACGGGGGAGTTGGAGTGTGAAAAAATGCGGTGTTGAATGTTTGGATCTTAAACAAGAAATGATGGCATAATTAAGATGTTGAGTGATGGTGCGAAAAAATGGTCAATAGCAGCACATGAAAGTATTTTTTTGCTGTAAAAGCTCGAAACTATGACTCTTTCAGCGAACTATATTGAAGAAGAAATAATAAACATAAACCCATATATGCCAATAATAATGCTTCACATGTAATCCGATTGGTATCAAACTCAAAGGGTTTATTTATCCATTCATTAAATATCCTTCCGCAGCAAATGCTGTTTCAAGTCTCCGGCATTTTTTTTTGAAAATTGTACGTTTACATGTCTAAGCAAAACAGTTTTAATGTTAAATTTTGCTTACATCTAAAATATCTAAGAAATCTTAAATCTCTCTGAATTGCACTACTATGCGAAATAAACCCTAAATTAGTTTCATTCAATTTCATCACCTATAGTCTCAACTGTTACATTTTAGAAAGGAAAATGCAAAAATCAATAGAAACCAACATAATAGACGACAAATATGTGTTTTAATGTGCATAATATTACTATTCTATTATTAATAAGCTGCGCAGTAAATCGTCTTTTGCAGATATTAACAGTTGTAGATATGATAAGTATGTACTTGTGTTTAACGACTGATGGCACCACTGACGCAAAATATGACATTTGACGCCATCTTTTAAATGATGACTGTCAAATTTTTATAGACAGATTTTCGAGTAGGTTTCTTTTGATAGCAGTTGAAAGTCGTCAAGTTCGTGTTTGCTTGCAACCATGGAGAAAGATCAATATCGATCAGTGATTCGATTTCTTGTTTTTGGATGGGAAGACCTGTAACGAAATCAAAGTGAAGTTGCATGCCATTTATAAGGTCCATGCGCCTTCGATGACTACCATCAGATATTGGTTTGACATAAGAAAGAAGAAAAAATTTAGCTGCAAAGATGGAGGCCGGTCTAATAATTGCATGTACGCATATTCGGAAAATAATTATTAAGACAGAAAAAAATTAATGATACTATGAACTAATCACATTAAGTAGCGATTTTTACATTTGAGAGTTTTAATTGCACTTAAGAGGGAACACCACTGTAGAGGTAAAAAAAGAAGTCATTTCTTGGGAATTTGTTTCTCAAAAAACAAACAACATATCAAAGTTTGGTAAAAAGATCTATATTGTACAAGTATTTGACATCCTCTTTAATTTTTTCAGAACTTTAAAAAACAAAATGGCGGCTCCCTAGCATTTCTCCAGAAACCCCTTATTTTTTGATGGCTTCGCGGCCGGACCGTTTTCTCCTGAAATTTTAAGGTTATGGTTATCAAACAAATAATTGCCGATAAAGCATAATAACAGCCAGAGAAGTACGCAGGATTTTTTTTAAAATTGATTTTTGACAAAATGGCGTCATTTTGAAAAAAATGTAAAAAACGCTCGAAAATTGTTAATAACAATTGAAATATGCAACATATAAAAAAAATCCTACGTACTTCCATGCAGACACTAGTTTTGAACATATTTTGAAAATTTTAAGTAAATCGAACAAAAACTGTTTGAGAAAAGAGTCTGGCCAGTTTGAAAAACGTTGTACCGAGATAAACGCGTTTAAAGTTTAAGTTATAGAAAAATTATTAATAAATTTGATATATCTCTAGTCTGCAAAATACATACATCAGCGTTTTCTGCTAACGTGCAACTAACAGAGCACGTGTACAGTTTTGAGAAATTTATATTTAATATTGTTCTAAATTTCAATACCAACGGCGCGCGGGGACTAGTACATATGAAACTGACAATGGATCGCAACTCATACTTTGCCCTGTAGAGAATCTGAAAAGGTGAGTGGATATCCACATATTTAAAACGAAATGTTCTGGTATCCAAAAGCGACATTGCAGAAAACTATCAAGTTTTGTACTCGCCGGGCCACTAAAAAGCAATTTCAAATTGTAAAACAATGTTTTCTTCATAGATACTTTCAGTTCTTCGTCACTTCCCAAGATTGAGCATGTTTTCGAAACAGAAATCGATAAAATCGAAGCTTATAATAATCAGAGACCATTAAATTTCGCAGTTTGCATAATGCACACATAAACTGAAAACAGGCTGTAAAGCAAATTTCTTTTCTGGTCTCAGTCTCGCTGCACTTTGCGATCTCATTTTGTATTTATTTTGTTTCCTACAAAATGAGTGGTTTTGCACCATCTTCGCTTTTTCTCTCGCCATTAAGACTGTGGAATGCATTTCATATGGGAACACCCAACTATCATTTGCCCTCTGTCGGCGAGTTAAGCAATCCTGATGGTGGTTTATTTTCTCAAAAAAGAAATCCTCTTTTCTTTAATTTTATTTTATTTTCCGGTTTTGTTGCATTAAAAATATTTTTTCCTGTTCCAATCTATATGTGTATGTTCAGTGTAGGCATCATACCTACGTTCCTTTCATACCAATGCATGATGGTAGGTTGGGATGCCAAAGTTGTTGTTGCTGTTGCAGCTCTTCTTCATGATGATGATGATGATGGCGGGAATTTTTTCATATGGTTGGTATTTTTTCAATGTTCCTTTGTTGCTTTGTTGTGAGTTTTATTTATTGCAACCGATTTGAATACAACGACGAGTTGCTTTTGCCCTGTGTATTCATTGTTTCGATCCAGCGAGCCAATGTTGAAATGCACGATGGAGAAGCCTTTCCAAGGATTTACATATGCATGTGGATTACTTACATATATGGAATATAATTTTCAAGGGCTAGCTATTGTTATTTGATTTTCTCGAATGTAAAAAAAAGAATCAACAAACAGACAATAACAACAACAATGAAATAAGGATAAAGGTATTTGGTGTGTTCAACAATTGTTAAAGAGAGGAAGCTGAAATTAATGCAGAAATAATGGTTGAATATTAAAGTGGACGAGATGTCTGGTAAGCCGAAGATGCACACCTTGGAATATTGTTGAATTCAATGTACTTGCTGTGATGTTGCGTAAATTATGAAGGATTTTTCAAGGCGAACTGTTTCGGTAGTGCTTTTCAACTTTCTTTGAGGCGACAGAAACCAGGTTATCAACTTTGGAAGAAACACAAACACATCGAAATAAAAGCAGTTCCATCATTGTTTTATGCAAATATACTATCCTTTCGCACGAAAAACACGTTTATAGGCAGAAAGATTAAACAGGAAAAATATACGAAATATGTCCCTAATTGACATACTCTAAATTCTTCCGTTTCCAAAAGACTAAGCGATATTTTCACCAAATTTTTATTGTAGCGTTCACTTCTCTTAATTTTCAAACATTTATGCATAAGATACTACAAAGCAGCTCATATATTCTTATTACATGACACAGTACCTTTGTTTTGTCCTAAATAATTTCATGTAAAACTGTAAACTTTTTTATGATATCCAATTAATTTCAATTCAACCCTTTTATTCAATTTCAACTTGTTCACTACTTTTGCATTCAGTAGTACAACAATAGTTTTGGAGTTGTGAAATAATTTCAATTGTTTTCTAGGAAATCAGGAGTGAAATTTACTCAGCTGACCTAGTTTTGGAGTACCTGCATTCAATTTGTTGTGCTTCAAGCAGAATAATAAACGTGACTGGTGAAAATGTTATGAAAACGTAAGTTGGCTTCATGTATTTATTTTTCACCGAATGTTTAGCTGAAATAATATTTAGAATGTGAAACTGCAGGATAGATATTAATTATTGTGCATTTGATAATGTTTTGAAAGTGTTTTCTGAATTTTATTACAAATTTTAGAAAACTCATAAATGCAATAAATTTAGGTTTACAATGGAATACAAATTGATCAATGAATGGTATCTGAATTTTAGCAAAAGGCACAAGAAGTACAATAAAGTCATATTCATAGCCTAATACTATCCTCTTCCAAAATTCTTATCAGGATCTTTTGCAATAGTACGTTTTCTAGATTTGTGTGAGAAAAAAGCTTAAGTATGGCAAAAATTGTGCATTTGATCTTACTTTTGACCCTTTTTAAACTCACCTTCTTTAGCCAGTGACTCAAGATCTAAGAACAGTGATTAAACTGTTGGAAAGTTGGGTTGATGTACTTATGGCTAAAATTGCAGATTCTTCGGCGAATGCACTCGAAAGAGCGGGGACTTCTTATTGTCTTTTAAGTCTTTAGAAAGGTTATTGCTACCTGAAGCAATAATCCCTAATGCTGAGCAAGTTGAATACACAAGTGGTGAAAACTGTTCGGCTGCTCAGAAGGTTCATCATAATTGAAAAAAAGGTTATTTTCAAGTTAAAATACCACAAAGCTTGATCCTGGAATTTGCGAATAGATAGTCAAATGAAGTCGTGCAGAATGTTCTTATTTTTGATATAAATGCAAAACGCAAAACTCCAGGACTGGCTTCCCTTTCAATTATAAGCAGCGTTGCGAAAAGTCGTTAAATTCAATTGAACGGCTTCGGCTGCAGCTTTTTTTCGAAAATAAGCGTAAATAAACGTTTCATCAATTAAACCAAGTCCTTATCTTCTTATGAAAATTATGTTTTTATTTCTTGAAGCGGTTTTCAAGTTATGGAACTCAAGCTCTGGAAATGTATCGATACCGAGAGCAACTGTTTTGCTAGTTTCTGAGTGCATCGTTTTCGACAACATCCAATGCCTTCCGAGCAATTTTGTTTCAACAGCTTCCGAAGAGTTCACCTCTTGCAGCTTCTCTTCCGATAGTTTCCAAGGTTTTGCGTGGACATGGGGATTTTCGGGGATATTTGCTCCGTTTTAGGTGCGATAAGACGACTATTTGCCAAACTTTGTCTTCGTACCAGGGAACGTTGAGCATGCCTTATTCGAAAGGACGTGGTAAACGAACGGGAAAGAAGTAGGAGGAAGATATATACGCCATAACAGAAAGGCATATACGCCATAACAGAAAGGCATATACGCCATAATGCTGATAAAATTTTCTAATTATGATTTGGTAAATGGGCGAACTGTATGATGATATGGTTAAGTCAGGTGGCGATTGCCAGGAAAAGGCACGATACGAAGGCCATTTCATCGCAGAGGTCACCCGACAAAAAAATTAATTGGCAGTCCGTAGGATATTAAAGGGGGGACATTTTGTTGGTGTTAGTGCGTTGCGAGCGCCACGCTACTGCCAAATGTGATGTTTTTATAAGGAACGCACTGATGCTGAAGCTTTCAAAAGATTCAGACAGCTTCCGAAGGATTCTTCATGTCGAGATATTTGATATTTTTAAGTGGATCGATGCATATCTGCAACAGCTAACCATTGAGAACTACGTTCAACCATATCGAGTCCTTATTACTCTGGGACATGCATAGACAGCTTTATAAATTCTGAGCCACAAAACGAAAAAACGCAAACTATTCTCAAACGCAAAAGTGAAAATCACACATTATTAAGGACATAATAACTCAGTGGTGCAGATTAAGCTATACTGTTCATTGCGTATATTCAAACGACCTTACGTCTTTCTAAAAAAAATGAAAATTGTTCCAATCAAATGCACGATGAAAGTTTAATTCCACCGAACAATGGGCTTCATTTTTTCATGTCATACATACACACACACACTCCCCCCTCCGGTGATCCCTCAACTACGGAAGTTCCATTCATGTTTCTTCTTTTCAAACACCATGACACAAATACCTTTCATTACAAATCTGTAGTTATAATAGGAACAACACTCGAAATGACATAAATTAATAAAGAAACATTGTTACGCAAAAATAACAAATTATCCGTACAGCAAATAAACGCAATATGTGCAAAGCAAGACAAGGCATAGCAACGCTAGCCAAAGTAACGTGTCCACATATGTATGAGCGATGGAGATAGAAAGGCCCCCAAGGCAATAAATAGTGAAAAACGTGCACAATTGTGTTTAATGATAGTAGTTAGGTTAGTTAGCGATTTGTTATTAGCATTAGTGAAATCTAAATATATACAACAATGGCGAACGACATACATACAGTACCTTTCATATAGTATGCATATATATGTACATATGTGTGTAGTATGTCACTAGCGTGCAAACAATAGCAGTACTTTCTGCATATGCATACTTTGTATAATATAATACATGGCTGTCATTGTATTTCATTTAAATTCCGTTTTCTAAATGAAATGAGGTTCATTTCAATTATTATTTTATTTACCTTCCGTGTGTTACGGTACTTGAATGGTATATTTTAATGAGATGGTCGGCAATTTTTCCTTGTAGGTTTGAGATAGATATCACATCGGATTGGGGTTACTGTTTCTAAAAATAAGTGAGGACCAATGGCAATAATGAATCTTTTTGAATATTGAGTTGCAAAGATCTATCGGAAGAAATGCCATTGGAAAAAGTTGCGTCGAATTGCTGGTAAGTTATAAATTTATCCATGTAAGTGTTTCTTGAACCTGTATAACATCAATCCTTTTGCAATTCTTTAAAAGATTTATTTACGCAAGAGATTGTTATCAGTAAAAAATGTTGGATTTAATTCGAGAATTGAATCCAGAGACAACAACGCAGAAAAAATTGAAATGTTACAGGGATCCAGAGTTTTCTCAACGATCTTTAAATCGAAAAACTGACCAGTATCAAAGATTTTTCTTCAACATATTGAAACTGCACTGAAAAGAGAGTGTCTCAAACGTAATGTTTCTATTTTCTCTATGAAGAAAGGATGCTATTTTACCAAAACCATTGTCAAATGCCTATTGTATTCCTATATCTTGAAATTTAAGGGAAAGATTAAAAGTTTTGGGATAACGGATTTCCAATTTATGAAAGATTTCATAGTATAGAGTTTTTATCTTTCTAATTTTGACTTTTAGAGGCATGCTTTCTTTGTATGATGCTTTAAGTTACAGAGTCATAAGAAAATAAAAATTCAACTTGCTCCAATCTGTTTCAAACTGCTGATCGAATTCTTCTTTTGAAATAGCATCGGTCTGTTTTAAAAATCCACATTTCTTAAAACGGTTGAATATTCTGGTCTTAGAAATATTTCTCCAAGTTTTGTGAGCTATTCTCATTGCTTTCAAATTCTTCATGTTAGCTATCAATTTTGTGACGATTTCTTTTCAGTAAAAGCTCTTAATTTTTTTTGCGTTGAAAATATCGGTCAAATTATACCCATTTTTAAATCTTGCAGATCAGTTTTTTTTATTTCTGGCACACTTCATGGTTTAGACTTCCATTTTCATCGTAAACTATTTTAAACACAGTTTCATATCGATGTTTATATTTTCTTTATCAAGCATATTCTTCATTACTGTGTTCTCATGAATTCGCGATTTTTTCAGCCTTTTCACGTTAAATGGTTCCACTAACATTTATGTTTTTATCGCGGCACTGCATGGAGCAAGTCATAAAACCTTCTTCCAAATAAGGAAATTCTGCCATCCGTTGTCATTTACAGGATAAATTTTTATGCGATTTAAATTTCAGCTTCATTTTTTATTATTGTCAAAAGATTGCTTGCTTGGTAATCCGTTTTGAGTAAGCAGGTATTTTTCTTCGCGTTAACCAATAAATCGTTTTGAACATTGGTCGGCTTTGAATTGAGTCATGATAAAGTTTAGCAAGATCGTAAATGTATCCTCAAATCAAGATGCAACATAAGGAGCAAGGATTATGTTTGCAACCACCTAAGGACAATAATATTGCCTGATTTCAAAAACTACAACAACAAAATATATGCTACTTTTTGACTGAATTTGAAAAAATTTGAGACAATTTTCTAATAATTTCTATTGATCAAGAGTCACAAACTTTCAGAATGTTATGAGTGTAAGTTTAAAAAATTATTTTTGCGATCAAATTCCATTTTGCCTTGAACATTTTCCGGCATTTCCAATCAAAGTAATGAACCTGCGGACATCATAGCGAAAATGATTTGATAATAGTAAAAAGATTTTTATTTAATCTTGACTTGGTAAAAGTTTAGGAATTGTTTATAGCAGGCTTAAACACAATAATTTATATAAAAAAGATTTCAAAAGAAAAAAATACCAATGCTTCAATCTGGCGCCCAATGTGGGGATGACTTCATATGAAGTTTGAAGCAGTAACGCAATGCTTGAGTTTCTCTGAATGAAAAACTAATTTAAAAGGAAAACGTGTTCGTAAAAGAAAGTTTGTTAACATTATAATTTTGGTAGAGTATTATCAAAATAGAGAAAGCGATTCATCAATTACCAAGGAAGACCCGTTGATCAATTTTCGAGAAATGGACGATAAGCTGAATGCCTGGCAAGACTAGGTAAGAGTCGAGGAAAATTGTAAAAAGATTATCAAATTTATGTTTTTGTTGTGGAGAATTGGTTCCATCTGGTAAAAAATAAGTATTATAATTACGTTTCAGCAGCTTTTCAAGTAATAGACAACTTGAAACAACATCGAATCTGCGTCTACTTACTGTCAGATTCAGAAAATGACGTTATAAATCATAATTGGTGATAAAATGTATCCGTGAAAAGATTCTGAATTGATAATTGATCATATACCTTCTTCTATTTAGGAATCAAATATTGAATGTTTGAAATTCGTTTGTCAAAATTTTGGAATTTTTGAGACAGCAAAATTTTAAAGTGACCACTCTGCCGTGTCTTCCAGGATATCTATGAAAGCACCATATATGTAGATTTAAGGAATTAGGGGTGGTAAGAGGCAAAATATGAAATATATAGTATTATGTAGACAAAGTATTTTTTTTTTTGAAAAGCTGGATGGTGTTTTTTAATTATTTTTTACGTAACATTGTGTTCTTACATTGTATCTTAAATAATTTTCCCGAAAATTTCATATTAAAATATACACTCTGGACCTAGTTATCAGCTTGATTGGTGATTTTTCTCTTTTAAACAGTTCCTCGTTGTGACCATGACTACTTCCTAGTTGTTTATCCAAAATCAATGAAACAGAAACTTTCTTATCTTAGTTCAAGTTAAGCAAAATGCTGACATATGATAGTTTGCTTATTTATTTTAAGGGAGAAACCGCTCGTTTATTATTTTTAAAAAAGAAGTTTCAATCAAAAATAGACAAAAGCTTCAACCCGGATAAACTATTAAAGTAATAAAAGAAATTGTTTCAAAGATTTTGAATAAACCACTAAGAAGTACTGATGGTCATCGCGATTGTTAGAGAGCAGTCAACAGTCGAGCTTATAACTTGGTCTAGAATCGATATTTTCATTTAGAATTTTTCGTGATACCTACGTAACATACGTAATACGTATAGTGTGTCAACTAGGTGGAATCAACAAAATAAAAATAAAATAAAATAAAATAAATTTTTTTTTGAGAAAGTCTTTTTTTCACGCTTCTGAGTAGTTCAAACCCCTTGAACTACTCGAACTTAAACATCAAAAAGAACAAAAACTTCCTGTTCTGAAAATTTGACAGCTTGTTAATCTTATCAGGTATTTCCACATTGACGGTAATACTTTTTAATAAACTGCCTTCCCATTTGCACTGTACTTTTACGACAACAATTCCTCATAGAAAAACAACATTCTCTATTTGTTGGCAAACTTGTTTGGCATCAATTATGGCCATTTTCTTCGTCACATTAATGAGCTCCTTGTTTATACTGAAGCAACACATAATTAATTTTATTCTTTTGCAGACAATACGCGTGTCAAATATATTTTTACAGGACGATACCGAATATTATGTACACAAATCAGTATTCGATACGAAACCACAATGCAAATGCACTTCATTGAGCTCGAGTACATTGGAAAAGTGCTGCCGAAGCTCTTCATCCTCCACTGATGGATCTAAACATCGCGTGGCATCAGAGTCCTCAACCTCTTCAGCCATCATCATGGTCGTTGTCATAAACATTAATGAACATTTTATTTCAAAAAGATCTGCATGAATGTTCGATTAATTATTCGCAATTTCGCTCTTGTACCTGCGGACGGGACGGCCAAGTGCTAAATTGCAATACTGTCTGGATTTTTAGCTGTAATTGGAAATTAGATGTGTGTATCTAACGAGTACATCATCAGGCAACGAGAAGATTGTTTGGATGTTTCGAGTGTGCGATGTCATTATGTATGTTGTTCTTTGTTGTGTACTCGACATACGTACTATATGCTCATATGTGCATATGCAAGAAGGGAAATTCATGATGTCGGGAATGTTAATTACGTTTATAATTAAGTTTTATTTTTGCATAACTGGATATGAACGTTAAAAAATGTTTTCTTAATTAGAAAAATAAAAGAGATAGGTGGGCAAATATGGTTTAGAAAGCTACAGATACTAAATAGGTTGGTGGACTTGAAAGTGTTTAATGCGAATTTGAACATGAGTCTGCAAATACATGTATGAATTATGAGATATTGCCAGCCCTATTATATAAAACGATTCGCGCATGTTTACAGAGTGTCTTGGAAACCAAGTTTTGATTTCAATATGCACAACTAAACGAAATAAGTTCAATTGAAAATTATGAAGTGGGTACGAAAAGTGTTTTTACTCAAAATAAGTATGAAGAATCAGAAATATACGATTTACGAACAAATTATGCTTTTGAGTCTTCTTTCATATTAACTGGAAAACTGCAGGCTCAATTCAGAAGCTCTTAAAGTTTATGCGAAAACAAACTTCAGGAAGAACAATTGCTAGTGCAGCAAAAAACTATACTAATAACTACTTCTTACACAATATAATGAGCCCAGATGAAAAAAATACCTTTGTGAAATACAAATTTCAAAATAATACTTTTGTGGATAAAATTCCTGAAAAAATAATTTAAAATTGAAAAGTTGAACTGAGCTGAAATTCACGTTAAACACAAAGATCTATTCGAGAATCTTTACATGTTAATAATTCTAAAATAGTGGTTTAAAACACTTTCATAAACATTTCTCACATTAAATATTTTCTTGAAAAACCTTTAAATTGTTTTTTTTTTGTTTTAATTTTCCTGAAATCATCGCCGAAGATTCTATTTGAATCGGCCACTAAAATTTTGGTTGTTGATTTGCTGCTCGAAATCGATTATGGTGTTTAAATTGATGCTAATGGTCTCAAGTAATTTTTCGAAGCAAAACTTCAATATTTTCATAATAAATTTGACAATAAAAATTTTTTGTTAAAAGTTTTGGATAAATATTTTTGCTTAATATGATTTTTTTCGAAATTGAACGAACATTCCCGAAACCTTTGAAGCGAAGATTTGAAATTGATTTTTTTGTTCAATAAGTAAAATGTTTCCGAAAATTTTCCTATGACATTTTTATGTGACTTTTATTTTGAAAATATTTGCGAATTTTCTATGAGAAGATAAATAAGCATACCAACCTGTTTATTTTTACAATTAATGAAAGTTTCACTTTCTGTTTTTCAATATCAATTTATTTAGGTTAATTCAAGTATTCATCTTTTTCTTTTTTTCTATCATTTTATTTATTTCATAATACTTCCAACATTTTCTCATCGTTGTCTATCATCTTATGAATTTATTGTTTTTCAGTGCCCACTAAATTGGCCGGAAAGATAACAGCTATGAACGCAGACATCAGTGAAAACATTGACAATAATTCATAATAAACATACACACATTCTATCAAAAACAATAACAACAACACAAGAGGGAAAATTACAATTTTTCCGCATAACTGAAACTCAATTTTCTTGAAAAAATGTAAAAAGTATAATAACAATATTATGTGGAAGACGAAGAGGCGACAGTGAGGGTGTAAGCTCACAATGATACCTTTTCTCTTCGGCTCGAATAGGGTTGGTTGGGCGAGATTAAATTATGGGCGCTGGGAAACGGAAAAATCAACAAGAAAGCCACAATAATGGGGAGTCGCCATTATTTACAATAATTGCCATAATTTTTATGGATATTCCAATAACACTGGAGCGACAATGACGCAAAGTAAAAGCATAAATATATAATAAAATGATAAATGTCGATGAAACTGGTGCGAGTGTGAACTGGTGCCCAGGATATTTTCATATAGTTTCCAAACGGGAACGAGATAACACCGGAAAACAAACTTTGCCTGTATGTGCTCCCGCTAAAGTGAAAGATATGCTGAATAAGCGACACAGAAAGGGAGGAGGAAATGCCAAATGAAGAAGTGGAGTGCAGACAAGTGGAAGCGTATGGAAATAGTAGTGGGCGAAACATATTGGAAAAGTTGGTAATATAATAAATCTAAACTTTCTTTAGGCCCTAAACTTTTAGTTCTAACGAACTTATGTTGTTGGAAAAGTTTCGTCGACGCTGAAAGTCTCACAAACTTATCTGGGACACTATAAGAGCCTAACCTACACTTGCAGCGGAAGATATTCTCTTCTCTTTTATTCGGGCTCCGAAAATAATTATGGATTGAAAGATACATCCATTTGCTTAGAGTTCAGAAGTCAGGTATACCCAGAAGTACTTCCAATAAATGGAGGCAGTGCAATCTTCCAGATTACAACTCGGTTCAGTCTGCTGAGCAGTAACTTTCATTTGTATATCCTGCAGGACAGACGCACTGCTTTGCAAACGGAAATGTGAAGACAGGCAATTAATCCAGCAGAATCCATGGACGCAACCGAGCACTGAACCATTTCGCCATCAATAAGAGAAAATTAGCCAGCGCTAAAGTGTTTTCGATTAATTTCCATTGTGATTTTCATATTGGCGCTTCAATGAAAGGGACCGCGAAGTAAGGGTTACACTCGGATCGAAAATTACCCTCTGAAGTAGACGGCGCTCCGACGAGAATGGGGTGAGGCTAGGCTCACCCCAACCGCCCTGGATACGACCGAGGAGTTGTTGTCGCGGAACATGGAAGTGTTGGCATTCACCCCTGGGGGATCGAAGGCAACTTGGCCACAGTGAAGGGACAGACACCCCTCATCTTTGGTGAATACGAAGCACCCAGACGGGGCGCGCGGAGTCGATTTCTGCCGTTGCTGCTGGCCCGGTCCAAGAAAAACGGTATGGTGGCGACGTCAACGGCAACTTGGTGAAGGGGATGGACGTCGAGAAAGGGGCTGCTGCTTGGTTCGTCATCACCATGTACCCATGCTGGTGTTCGATCAGCCTTTTGAGTATGGAGCGGGGTAGTCCTTCTAGAGTGGAGCCTGGTTGGCCGGTCGTTGATATCCAGGGTAGTCGGGAGCGTTTGTAGCCCAGGCAAGACTATCGATAGGAACAAAGTGGAGCGACCACGAATATAATGCGCGAAGTTGGTAGTACACAGTTCGAACTCGAAAGGAAATGGAGTCCTTGTTACGAGTCAAAAGAGAAGAAAGCGCGCGAAAAGCTTCATTGCGCTGAAGATCCATGTGGGTGTGTGAGGGCACCATGTTCCTCTTTCTGAGTACAAAATAAAAGGATAGCAGGGACTCAATGGCATGGGAGTCCTGTCTCCTGAGCAGCGAATGAAACCAGGAAAACGCAGCACACGATACCCTGAATATCGTCCGAATAGAAACCGGGGGTGTGAAGAAAACGACGGAAAATGATGGAAAATAAAATAAAAGTGAAAACGACAGAAAGGGGAAAACGCTCAAATTGAATGTATGAACATGCATGTATGTAGTACTGGTGTAGTAGCTACGTAGGCGTTGTGTGTAGTGTAGAACTGATAGAACGTAGTAGACGATGTTCGACTTGGTATTCTCGCAATTTCGTTCATCGCTCAACGCTTCGTTTGCTATTTCGTTTGCCAGCCACTGCAAGGATATTCCAAGAGGGCTCCCAGTCAGGGACGCATGGATCGATATTCAAGAGAAAGAGGGAAAATTAAGGAAGAAAATTTATATAGTTTTTGTTGTTGCTGTTGTTGTTATATTGCTATGCTTTTGCTTCTGCTGCCGTTGCTTTTACCAAGAGGGTGGTGGTTGTTGTTGCTTCGGCTTGGAAATAAATGAGGGAGGTTTCAACGAAGTCGTGGTTCTGGTTGGATTGGGGGTAGCGAGTATTTTTTTTTCAATTACGTGACTGTGCATGCAGTAGTTGAGTATACAAGCAATTTCCCTTATGAGAATTTTCTTCCCTCTCATTTTTCCTATTTTCTTTTATTGATGATGAAAAATTTTCTAATAAGCAAATATTTTCGAATTCATTCGCATTTCCATATTGTCGAGATGCGTCTAATGAAATATTTTGAATTATGCTATAGAGTTGGAATTTTGTTAAGCTTTCTGTCAGCAATGGATGAGTTTTTGTCGGTTGGGAGGCGAAGAAGGTCGTATTTTCAGGAATACAGCTCTGGGAAACGCGTGGGGGTACTCTCAGGAATACAACCCTGAGAAACGTGTGGGGGTAAAATTTATAATCAATCGATATTAATTTGCATTTTAAAATTACATAGGCACATAACGAAAGAGTCGACCAATTCTTCTCTTGCTGCTCGAAGTGGTGGAAAGCAATTGTTGAATTATTAATTGAGACCAATGTAGCGATAGTCAATCCAAGACTACAATCAGAAAAATAGTCACACTTGAATCAAACAGAAATATGAATTGATTGGAAGAAATGTTTGAAAAAAGAGAGTATTTCTATTCAGATGAAGCAAAGAAATTTACTTTGAATATACGAATTTTTCGAATCATTACAAGCATTTATTACATTGCCTTAAATTTTTCTCGAATTTCTTTTGTCTTAATATATGTTTTTTTTTTGAAATAGAAAAACATTTCTCGGCATGTATAGTCATCCCAAAAATTTAACAAAATGATGTTGTATTCATTTGAACTGTCTGAAAAGCTAAACCCAAGTCTTGAGAAGGATTTTATTTTATTTTGCTAGGAGCTCTAATTGTTTTTAACCTTATTGTATTGTATCGTTCAGTTAGCAATGATCCATGTTCTCTCATTAAATTCAACGCTTCTTTATGTAAAATTTTAATTAAAAAAAATTGTTATCATTACTGACGATAATATTGTTCGAATTTATTGACATTTGAACGCAAAAATTAGCCTACAGTTGAAAACCAGTTCATTTATTCAACTTTATTTCTTTCAAAGGCTTTTTAAAACTAACAGAATGAAGCATGTATAATCGAGGCTGAGAGAAATCGATTAATACATATCAACATTAAGGTAAGAGTTTTGAATATTTTCTTTTATAAAAGTCGTCATATAAGCTTTCCCTGAAAATTATGTCATGTTCTTCGTATTTGGTTGTTTCCGAGAAAATCTCAATCATGTTTATTTTCTCCCAGAAAATAAGAACTAAGAAGAAGACATACAATCCAAATTACCTCTTGAGACGGCAGGCGATACTCTTCAAATGAATTTCATTTAGTTGTCACAAGATTTGCATTTTCAACTTACCTAGAAATCACAAAAAGACATAATTTAGTACATCATAACACATTCATTATATTGACGAATAAATCAAAAATATCAAATCATCAAAACATCCTGAAAATCCATGTAATACCTTTAATCCACAATTTCCACCAAAATAGCTGCTTAAACTACGCCTATTACTTCTTATTATTCAGTCAACATCCCAGCCAATATGAGCTACTTGCCTATATTCCCAACACGTAGACAAGTAAGTCAATTTTCATGTGTAGGACTCAATTGAATTTTATTCTCATCAACGCCCTCAGGATGAATGAAATCCATCACCAGACAAATTAAATCACTTGATTTTATTTGAATCCAAGTCTCACTTTCACTTCTCCAACTTGTCCCATTTATGAGATCAAGATGACGAGAACAAAAAAGGAATCTTCCACTTCCAATGTCAACGTGGTGACATACTTCAGCTACTTGCCGACTAAGACGACAGAAATGATGACATTAACACCATCCTGGCTTATCGTCACCTTACCTACCCTCAGAGTCTCGCTCAAAGCAAAGACCTTGTGACAATGTCTTCCTTGTTGTTGAGATCTAATCCTCGGTGTCTTTGTACTTTGAAGAGTCGCACAATGTCTACGAAAACAAGATTTCGATTTAAATATTCTCATGCACAGCATGTTAACCACTTGATATCCCATTAAGCCTACTCCATGCAGGGAGCATCGTCGTCCCAAGGAAGACAGTGTGGAAGCAACAGTAGCACGTCGAGTTACCCTAGTCGACGAGCCGAGCAAAGGTAAGACGTTTCCAATCTTTCAGCGAACGATTAAGTTGCCTCCAAGGCATCCAGGCTTGGATCCATACTTCTTCTTCCATGCAGAGTGTGTAAAAACGCACCGCAGTCATCGTGGCTGTAGTTCCTCCACTCCTGCAGAAATCGTCTTTGGCGTAATCAAGGTCTTTACGACAAGCAAAGTGATCCCTTGTCGCAAGCCAAAGAAACGAGTCCACCTGTCATAAGAACACTTCCCAGCTACGGATTCCATCAGGCTGAGTATCCCAGCATCTGCTGGGTATCCGGAAGCGCCAGTAAAGGAATCTTGAAGTCGAACCCTGCTGCTGGCTGTCTGACGTTGGTCTCGTGGCGCACGTCGTTCACTTGGAAATGCAACAACACCAGGAGGTGGAATCCGCTTCCAATGGCGCCGTGCCTCGTAACCTTGGCCTCACTTTCGACACCAAGCCATGGGAGCTCCGTCCGATTGCCAGTGGATTCAAGGAAAAGGCAAGCAGTCGGCGAATATAAGTCAGAGTCACCAAGTGTTGTCTGTGTCTTTGGGGAATGTGTGTCTGGAGCGAAGTCAGTCCGCGTTCCGTAAATCATTAGGATCTGTGTCTGCTGGATCCATTACCCAGTCACCATATTCCCAGAGTGGAAGCAAGCTTGCGGCTGGACCAAGGTGGTGGGCCATCGTCGGCGTGTAGTTACTCGTCTTGTTATTGATTCCCATCTTGTGGTACTCAGCCCATCATGGACTGGGACTATACATCGTGGTCGAGGCCGCCAACAAGCTGTTGTCGTCCTCTACCACCCGTATGGAATGTAAACGACTGGGTCCCAGCATGCCAGGGCTAAGATTAACGCCCAGCTATAAATGGTGTCTTCCTGAGCTATGGATACTGAATGAAAACAACTGACTCCGTTGATGGTTGTTTGTTAACCCAAGATTGGTGGCTATTTATAGCCAAATAAAAGTAGATTTTGACTTCCACATAAATTTTGAACGAGTTAGATTATTATCAAAGCCTTTATTTAGATGCTGTAAATATATTTCGATAAGAAACTTTTGTTTAAACAAAAGTTTTTTCAGGTTGCGTTTGCATTAAAATGGGTCAAAGTTTAAGATTTGTTTATAAATTTCAAAACCAAACACGAATATAATTGGAACAAATTTCATTCCAATTATTTTCCTTGAAAAGCATATAAACTCCTGTACAAAAAAAATTCACAGTTTTTTCAAAGAAATTTTCGAGGATAAGTGAGATGATCTTCCAATGTTCTTTTTGAAAATGATGCACTATTTACCATACTATCGTGAGGGTGTAGAAGTGAGTGCTTTTACTATGTGCTATCTTCAGTAGACCTAATTCTCATTTAAACACAATAAAGTAAATTGTATTGAAACTATTCTGTATCTTTCTTCAGGTCTACATATTTCCATTAGTGTTTTCTCATCAGTTGAATTTTTGCCTCCTTGTACTAGGAGAGTCTGCCTCCTGAAGATTTGGAAAACCTAGGTTGCGGTTTTGTTTAGATTTCGAGTTATACCTATTTGCTTTTCTGATGCGTCCATTTTCGAAATACTCATGCAAAAAGCAACATTCGTAAGGCGCAGCCCAGAAGAGACGTTTAGCTCGAATCGCGTGAAAAAGATCCAACAAAGATAATAATATGGTCAATCAAGGCTGTCTTTATATTGCCGAAGGTACGATGAAACAGGATAATACAAAATGAGCCATGAGAACAGATTACTCTTGCAAGTTACCGAATGGTTCCTTGATGACGAAGAGTAGATGTTTATCATGATCCTGCTCCACACCAAAAAGTGAAAAGTTTTCGACTGTTCAACGAGTTAGACTTCATTATGGACAAGCAGTTCTTGTGACACCAAAGACCATCATTGGTATTTTTTGAGCTGCGCCCCTTTCATTTTGGGTGTGCGAAATGAAAACGATTGAAAAGTGACCTGACTGTCTATAAAAAAATCTTTCGAAAAAAAATTTCGATTTAAAAAAGTAGAATTGAAAGGTTCGCGGAAATTAGTTTTGATATTGTAGCTTACAGGCCTTCTAGTCCACTTTGCTTCTAGTCATTCAGCGAAGAGGATTGTTGACAAACTACGTTTTTTGAATTTTAACTTCTGTTTTTTGTCGGATGACCCACCAAAGGGGACTATGCCGCAAAAGGTTAAAATAAAATTGGTATGTTATACTGGCAGCGAATCTGATGAAAAAGATGGAGTCACGAGTTTAGGCAATGTTGCTGCCATAGATCGTCATACAGATGAGTCACTACATATTCACATGTATTAATAATTGACTAATATAATTTAGGTTGAAAAGCAAAGACACTTTTTAGCAGGATGCACGCTTAATATTATATCAGCTGACCCAAAAATAGGTCCAACATTTATTGATGAAGAGAGTGATTTCAAAAAATACAGAGGTGGTTTTAGTCGATAGAAATTCGGCATGCCAAGAGGCAAGAACTGATCGGTATCTTCTTGAAGATTTCCACCTCTCAACGTTGAAAAAAAACAAGAGTCAATAACCATGCCTTCTTCCTTATTTCAAAAAGTGAAGTAAAGTAAAACATTCTTATCAATTACGTTAGGTAGGTCATGCAAGGTCAGGAGCACCATATATATTAACTGGTATGGATGGAACGGTTCAGCCTGATTTAAAGTGGGAAAGCGCCAATTCTAATAGAAGAATTTGTCCAGAACTTTTGAGTGATACTAGCGCACATGTTAACAGTATGCCGCACGCAGAAAGTCACTATCATACGTCACAGGCATTTTGTGTATTTATTGATGGAGGAAAGATACTTGCTGATCTGTATCGAGATTGCAACGCACTTTGTCAAGACCTAAATAAACCATTTTTATAAAATTTGATAATTAATTCAGCATGCATGGTTTTCGTAAAAACGATAAGCTTCCCGAATGCCCTTTCTGAGGAGCATCCGTAAACGTCCTTGTCGGGTGTTTTACTGCATGCTGCAAAGTTATTTCACCGCTTTTCGTCCCGGCTCTCTTGCAGATTCATTAGTAAAAATCACATTGCTCCAATCACGGTCCAAATTTCGCTTTGCCCAACTTAATCTCTTTTCGATATGCTTTTCCGTCAACAACGGCTTCGATAATATACTTATCCTTTCGATGCCAGATTCTTGCAATCTCCGCTTTATCGTACTGGTTGATACAATCCTTTGTTAAGCAGTTTCTGGCTCGCATTTCGTAGACTCAGTGCCGGGTTCTTCTCAAACAAGCTATCCAAAATGTTTCGAGTTTCGCAACGGGGGGTTCGCCATCAAAACCCAATTATTTGGCCTAAAAACGGGTTTTTCACGCGACTTTCTCCTCTTTGGTATGGAATAACTCCCGCTAATGTACAATGATTGAAACAATCAATACCGCAAACGGTTTGTGACAAAATTGTCTTAGAAAAGTATCCCAACGTGTTTCGCGTTAAACATGAAATTAAAAAAGTTGTAGCGCCCGAAATATGTTTCCCTCTTTTTCGGTGTGGTTTTCGACTTGTATTTTTTTTATTGACACTATGTAAAAGTGATGTATGGACGACTTGTTAATTATATTCTACACAAGTTTTCCATACACAACTTTTTTGTGGGAGCCACGGTTTTGGAGGTATGGGAGTGTCCCACTTTCTTTTGTTTTTAAGATGAAGCCCAAACGCCATCATCGGCGACCCCAGAAAATTGAACTTAAGCTAACTATACCATTGCCTTTTGAAAATGCAAATTCTGACGCTTTGACTGATCTTATCTTGCCTTTTAGAGGTCGCTCTCTTAGAACCTCTTGCTGCCTCATCGTCAACATTACCAGCCTTTTTAAAAATCGTAAACCACTTCTTATCGAACGATGCAGAAGTTTTAGTATATCTTGTAGCTTGTAAGAAACTCATTCTTAGTCCTTTTGGATGATTTTGCCTCAAACTACTTTTTATGTATGGCACTCATATTGTTATAACGCTTTATCTTCCAAATATCGAAAGGTACTAAACATCAGGACTAAACGCGTAACGCTTATAACGTGCAGGCATTTATTTGCCAGAGTAATTAAATTTGCGAGCTAAAATGGATATACATATAATTAACGACACGTTTTTGTGAAAATCGTGAGAGATTCAAAGAAAACATCTCAAATTTTTATTGTGAGTCGAACCGACTTTTTTGATTTTTAAGATTGTATCTTTCGAGAGGAGAATGAAAACATATGGTCACAAAATCTACCCCTATTATACTTTTTACAAATTTCATTACTTAAGGGGTTACGTAGGTCTTGAAAGAAAAAAAACAGCTTTTTCAAAAAATGGTATTTTAAAAACAAAAAATTTGTTTTATTTAAAATTTACACACACAAAAGTTTAGTATTTCAAGATGTAAAAAAATTGAAAATTGTAAATTTTGCTGCAGTTTTCCTCGTCCAACCTTTTTTTCGGTAGGCAGAATATTTCGGTGCAGGTTCATCTCAAATCAAAAATCCAAAAAAAAAATCCTTATAGTTTCTACCCTTGGCTTGTGCTTGAACGAAGGAAATGAAAAAAATGAAATTTAAAGTTTTGAAATGGATTTGAATGAATTTTCGTCTCATATTTTTTTAAATATTTTTTTTTCGTATAAAACAAAAACGAGTCGACCGAATGAAAATCCCTTCGTTCAAGCACGAGCAAATAATAAAAAAAGGAACTGTGCAAAGTTTCAGTAATATCGGTCGATTCGTTCTCGAGAAATCGTGCCTACCGCTCGGAAAAACAAAGTTTCGAGAAAAACATGTTGAAAGTTTTTTTTAGCGCGATTTAATGAATTAAAGTTATTTTTTAGCGACTTACATCGAGTCGTCGATTCCAGGTGCATACAGTAAATCGTTCGCTTCATTCGCGATGTTCAAAGCATCCTTTTGATCTTGTGATGTTTGATGAAGAAGAAAGAAGCTGATTTTACCCGGTAGAACCGCGCTGCATGCGTATATGTAATACGCTAGATAAGGCAGAGCGCACGTACCAACCGCGCGGTATTCAAATCTCTATAACTCCGGTAATGTTGCTCGAATTTATTTGAAATTTGGTGTGAATAATCAATTTTTTGAAAATACAAGACCAATGTAGCCCCTTAAATCAGTTTTTCAGTACTTACGATAACTTGAGTGGCAAGATAAGAAACTAAAGACGAGCTCAACTCAAAAAACTAAGGACTCAACAAAACTGTAGAAAGACACAACTCTAATTCTGTTTATTAGATTAGGAAACGGTCAGATAGTAGAAAAATAGAGTTATTAAGGCTAGAAAAAACTGAATAAAACTTCCAAAACAGCCAAAACTGAATAAAACTTCCAAAACTATAAACGTGGTATCAGAAAAACAACACTTGCTGAGTTGCACCCCTTTTATTCTGGATGTGCAATAAGTGTTCATTACATCGAAAGTATCTATGGATTGTGAATGTGGTACCCATCCAAATGATATGTCCTTACACTCTGAAGTGCTCTGTACTGGGTAGCCGGACATAGATATACCTATAACTGGAAATTTAACCGCCGGTATGTGAAAATCGTAATCCGTCGCTGACTGTGCGTCTAGCATACACCAACTTCGGGTTAAATACCATCTCAGACTTGTCCCGGCTTCATCCTAAGATGATACCTTCTGACGATTTCTCGCACTAAACAAAAACCCGGAGAGAATCAACAGAAATCGAAAGTTATTGGATTGCAAGATAATCCGCGCGGCCTGCAAAATCGCCCGTTACCAATTCAAGTGGGCAAAGAAGTAGAAGGTCGGCCATCTGACGATTGGCAAGGCCACGGCCACAAGACGTCTTCATATTTGGTTGGCACCAGCATCTTCTGCACTTGCGGAAGTCTTCAGCAACAACGATACCATATCGTGTTTGCTGCGTTGTTGCCGGGCCATCTGACCAGTATCGGCGGGGATCACTTGCCGGCATCCTTAGTTGTTAATCTGCAATGATACGATCATCTCCACTGCTGGCGTCTTCGTCGTTTACGGCGCAGCACCACGCTCCGTAAACATTCCACGTGCTTCTTGGAAGTCGTTGTGAACGACAGAAAAACGTTCAGCTGGATCATCTCTCGTGCGGTGAGGGCCGAGAAGTTCACCCAAAAAAAAGACGGAAGGCAGCCAGCCAGCCCACGGCTGTGGACGTCTTGCACGTTCAATCCAAAGCCAACGATGATGGGCAGCGAAATATTGGTCTGGGTCAAGGTTACAACTTTTTACATATATGTACGTCCGCTACCATTTGTTGCGGCCTGGCCGGGGGCCGAATTATATAGCACGTCGTCATCGTCTTCATCGGATTCACAAAGACCGACCGTTCGCAACACGGAGCAGGCCAATAAAATAATGTTGCGGTCTACGGTAAGTATAAGTAACAATATCACCGACGGCCCGGTATCTTGTATCTGAATGACTACGGGTCGGGGTCCGCACAAGACACCACCACGGCACGGCACGGCATTCAACGTTTCCCAAATCGAGCGTTTAACGAGGCATCGAGGACGAGACGTGTCGGTTGGGTTTGCTTCCTCGACGACGGTATCGCCTTCGACGTCCGGGTGAAAGACTTTTTTCTCAGCGGGGCCCCTGGCATCCGTATCCATATCAGCCATCCGCAAGCACGATGTTAGGGGGTCAGTTGCGACGGGAAGGCCAAGACGTTGCTTGCTGCTCGACGGTCGGCTGCCGTTGGCTGGCATGCGAGCCAGGGATCTCTCCTTGGTCCCAGCTCCCAGTAGGAGGTTTTTGCTGGCCTTATTACCCGCCGCCGTCGCCTAAGTGATTTGGGTTCGGATTGTTGACAACCACGTCTAAGCATGCCGTGCGTCCGTCTGTCCGCCGCCGACCATTCTTTCATTCATTCATTCATTCATGCCTCGGCCCCCCATTCATTGCTTCGTTGCGGCTGGGAGTCTTGGCGTCTGGGCCGACAATGACGGCAAGGCCGCGCCGGCACGGGCGAATCTTGCATGCAAAAGATACAAAGTGGGTCGCCGACAGTCGGCAGCCGGCAAAGCCATACGTACTATCTATCTATCTGCTCGACGCAGGATCGCCCCTTGGGTATTGGCCGTCGAATGGCCGCAGATAGATAGCGTGGCGCCTCGTCAAGATGCCGTAATGAAGAATCTGCTGAAGTGCTTCTTGGGTCCGGAGGATTCGGGTGCGGGTCAGACGATGGATGATGCAATGGAATGCCGGAAGCCACAAACAGCAAACAAGACGTGAAGCACAACAGCAGTTTTTTTCCCATCGGCAACGGATGGGATTGCCTCGGTTGTTGACGCCACCTTGCCATTGAGAGTATTTTGCCGTTCCGGCTTAAGGAAAGTTAAAGTTGCTTTTTTGCAGCGTTTGTTGTTGATCTTGTATTTCGGTATTGTCGAAGGCCGGGCGCTTCTTAGGAAGCCCAACCAGCAGCAAACAGTCGACAGAGAAAGGTTCCAGATGAAAGTAAAAGGTGAACAAACGGTCGGACGTATTTAAAGGCGATTTGGCGATAAGAGATTATCGAGAAGGGGTCATCCGGTCGAATGGTGGCAGCAGCAACAACAGCCTTTCAACAGGACGTTGAAGTCGTCTTGGACTTAATGGTGGTGGTATTGCCGGTAGTTGATTCGGGCAGATTTTGTTTTATTGCATCAAGTATGCTTGGCTACTTCAGGGATGTATTTCAAGGAGTGTTTGGAGGGCAGGGTTTAGTGGATCAATGGGTTCCGGACGGCGAGAGTCATGAATGAAAAAGTTTTGTGAATGAAGCGAAATACTCTGAAAAGATTTCAATTGTTTTATTTTATGTGAAAAAAGCTTTGATATTTGACGAGCTTGAGCTTGTGTACTTCCAAAATAATGAACTTGTTGGTCTCGATACAACTATTTCGTTTCACACTGAAATGCATCTATTATATAGTAACGAAATAATGAATATAAAACATGTGTGCGATTCGTGCACGTCCTATCTCTTCCGATGGCGGCGTAGAGAAGAAAATTTTCAATTTTGTCCTTTAGGCGCCAAGATATTGAAGTGGGTTCTTTTGGAACTATTTCAGTGCTGCTTGAATTTGCTTGATACTGCACGTAATAGTGCCCGATGCACCTGCTGCCGGAGCATAAAAGGTACATATATAGCACGGACACACTGAGCTGTCGGAAAACCGTGCGATAAAAGATGCAAAAAGTATCTCTCCTTCAGAGAGAGAGCGCTCTAGTTTCCATTCCTATGCTCGCGCGGAAAAGTAGTACAGGACATGAAGCATTTTAGCGGGCAATTTTTTCTTCCAGCCTGGATTTACTTGAAATTTTCATAGAAGCATCATTTTCATATCATGCCGCTGTACATTAAAATCTCCACCCCATCTCGGGATGGAATTTTTTTTATCACATTTTAACTACAGGAAAAAGTAATTCTAACTATTTTCTACGAAAAAATCAGTGAAAACAACCCCCTAACTACCCCCTAGTCAAAATTAATCTTCATTCTTCTGCGATTCTCTTTATATATATATTATCAATACATTCAAGAAGTTTGACTAATTTAAAATGCCCAATTTTAGAAAAATTGGAGTTTAAAGAAAAAACGATTTTTCGCAATTTCGTATTTTTCACTCTTTCCTTCAAAATATCTTCGAAAATACTGGAGATACGAAATTAATGCTTCAGTACCAAATTGTAGCTTTTTTAAGGACAAAAAATTCTATGTGCGTAAATTTTCTGTACAGTGAATATTTGGCGAAATGTAGCCGTTTAAACCCTTTATTTACGAGCTAACGCCACCTTATTCGAGCCTTTTAAACTCACCCCATTGAAAAACTAAGGGATCTTAAGGAATTTAATTTAATTTTGAAAAACCCTACAAAATTGCTTTTGAAAAAGCTTTCTATCACTAAAAATGAAGGAGCTATGTTTAAAAAACCAATCAATTGTTTTTCGAAAAATTCGAATAGCCTTTTCTTGAGCAGATCCGATATGAATATTTCATCAAAGTCACAACAAAAGCGTACAACGGCACGATATAGCAAATGAACAAGAGGATGAAATGAGCCTAATCTCAAATTTTTATGCAAATCGATGCTGAACGAAAAAATTGTGAGATTTTGTCATTTTTTGAGTTTCATTTCCTGTACTACGAGTGAAAACAGGCAACAAAATTTCTCCATGTTCAATTCGGCAAATGTGTTGTGGTGAGGTCGCAATTGTGTATGAGCAATTGCTGTACGTATACACGCTGCGATCGTATTAGTTTGCGAATAACATATGTGCCGATGCAAATTGGAACACAAATACGCGTGCACAATTCCACACAACGCGTTGTATAACAGATGTGCGGCAATTTGGGTCTAATGTACATACTACTTGACTGTGTCTGTCTGTGCTATGCTGCTGTTGCAAAATCTTTGAACGCGTCTAGATTGAGAAGGATAACACATCAAAGTCGGTGTGATGTCTATTTGAAAATTAGTATAATGTTGTAAAGACTGTTTCGTTTTTATGAATAATATACGTCGGATTTAGAAAGAGAAAATTTTTTCAGATTAGTTACTAAAAGAAATCGTCTGCGAAATAGTTTCCAGGTAACTTATTAAATGGCGTTTCAAAAAGCTGTACCGCTCTTTATTAATTATTTTTTTCGGCGTCTAAACGCACAAATAATTTATCGGCATGGTTGCCAATTTTAGTTTATTGGTTCCATTTACCTTCCGACTAAATGTGGCTGCTCTGCTGCTGGCTTTGTTTATCTCAATATAGTTGGATTAAAAGTTCCTCCCTTAACGTGTTCAGGTCCTATTAAAAGTCACTCTACTAAACCAGTAACTAAGCCTGCGAGCACTTTCCCTTTTTATGGCCTTAGCACAAACAATTTCACTTTCTACTGAACTCACAAATCGGGTGAGGGTCACCGACAACCACCAACCCTCATTTGCTCTGCTTTCAGCAGCAACAATCACACCCAATCAAAAATTAATGCACACCCATTCTCATCAGACAACATTTATTGTATTTCCCAACTATTTACCCAATGTTTCGATTCACTTTCGGGCCCAATAACAAAATCACTTTGCACGAAAATCCATTTGTGCCATGTCAAATGCATGTCGTTCATAGACAAGCATCGTCGAAAAAAAGGGAGGGCCACGAACAGGATTCCGTCAAAACAAACAGCATTCCTCTTTCATGTCGGACAGGTGCCAATAGCACGCAACAGGGTTTCGTCCCCGATATGGTCATACACTTTTAACACCGTCACCTGCAGCCAGTCCTTGCACCATTGCGCTTCTGTTGCTGGTGGCCGGCGTTTTCACAATTGAATATGGTCACACGATGAAGCCAATTTACACTTGTATCCTTGCCAGCCACATATGCCACCATGAAGTGACGACGACGACAGTGATTGTGACGGGGCGGCGCTATGAAGCCCTGTCGCTAGTTATTCCCTCGGGATATTTTTCTGACCTGTTGCTGTGTGGTGGCAGGAAAAGGCAGCCAGCAATAATAACCATGGACCATGATACCTACCTACCACACTATCAACCACGGCCCATTATCAAGAGCCCGTCGTCATCAAATCCAGGACAAATGGCTTGCAGCGTAGCTTGGGCTTAAAAAAACCCGATCCTGGCGACTAACTAACCAGCTGTGCAAACTAGCACCCCGAGTGACGATGGGGACGCCATGGACTGGAATTTTCATGCTTTGAGGGTGTCAATATGTGAAAAGTTGCTGAACGTTCAGGACACGATGCACATCGCAACCTATCTAGATATTGCAGACACGAGCACGACGAACTGACCCAATTATGTAGCTCATTACTAGCAACAGTCGAAAGCTGGTTAAAGCCTCCCCCCTCCCCCAAGTGGAAGATAGTTCGCCCAACCGTATGCCGTTGGCTAAAGTATTCTGTTTGGATGTGAAAAAGAGCCAAGTTGAAAAGTCTTCCATTGATATGGCTCTGGGATCTGTTCCCTTCAAACACTGATGAACTGCTAGCAAACCTGAATCCTTTGCTCCTAGTTTACAACTCTGGTTGCGATGTCAATGCCGGAGGTAGACTCAGACTCGGCTACTGTTAAAGTGATACATATTTCCGGCAGGAGGCCAAACTACTAGGACCAACTTACCGCTAGGTAATAAGGTAAAGTGTCGAGTACGCTTGTTGTTATTGCAGTTGTTATAACTGCTATTCATTGGCGTATAGCACCAATAGCAACACGTTGAGCCACTAAGCATCCTAGTAGCCATTAAAGACAACTACACGACCAACGCTCAGATATTCTGCTGGAATACCTGTTGAACAAATCCGAGACGGATGCTTGTTTGGCTGAGTTATCAACTCAGGGTATGTATAGTCCATTGCGAAGCCAAAGGAGTGCTGGTTCACTTGTTTGAGTCCTTTTTATGGCTGAACACATTTTGCCTGCAGCTGGATGCTAATAGTGTGGCTTCTCATTGGATACGTAGCATTAATCGTGTAGTCAACAACTAAGCAGAGGGATGGTGCAGTCAGGGTCAGGTGTTAAGTGGATAATTAGCGATAACGTTGTGAGAATAATCGATTTGAAGTGTTTGATGATGCTTTAATCATGTCAAGCTTACTTCAACACTAGACAAACTTGACATGAAGCACAGTTCAAGGATGCGTTTAAGTTCAGCGAAAGTGAACTGAAGACATTATTGCATGGTGTCTTGAAGGGTGTTTCAAACCTTGTTAACGATTGGAATCGTAAGCACTACAGTATCTTGTTAGGAAGATTTTGATGATGATATTTTATGTATACTTATGATTGAATATTTCAATAACTAAATTTGGTAGAATCAGGACGGAACACCGAAAAGTGCGCGTAACAATATTTCATCCTAATCTATATAAAAAAAAAGTTGGTTGAGGGCAACTACGGCGCTGCAGAGGGTACAGAAAAAACCATTTAAAGCACAATATGAGATGAGAAATCCTAAGCTTAATAGCTACCGTTCAACTTTACATGGACCAAAAAAAAAGTAGCCAGAGATAATTCAAGCGGACCGCAAAATGTACACATGAAGAATAAAAAGAACATTTATGCATCTTCATAAACCTCTCGATTGCGAAAGACAGTTTCCTGGATCAGACAAAGTTCAAATGAAAGTCACTTTGAAAAATAGTATCATCACATCATTTTTCAACGTTGGGTGGTGGAAATGTTCAAATGATAGAAATTAGGTCCTGCCTCTTGGCTTGCCACATTTTTACCAATTAAAACCACCTCCATCTCCTTAAGAGCAATCTCTTTATCGTTTTTTGATGAATTGGCCATTTTTTGCTTTCAGTACCCAATACTTCCCAGACGATAGGAATCCGTGTACTACCCAATCCGTGAGGCACATGAGATAAAATTGGTCATTGAAATCATTCAAAATTTTCTAAGGATAAAACAATGAACCCGATTTTATTTTTGGCAGTAAAATACGACTGCACAAAAAAGCATGCAAGAACTTTACGAAGAGGACGTTTTAATATATTTAAACTTCTTACTCGACATTTTATCTTAGGTGCGGAAAATTTGATGACGGGGAAAATACGCGATTAATGAGTTTTTTCGTCGTATCAGAAAAGGCATAACTTTTATGTAAGTACACTCTAATAATGTACGGCCAAAATAAATCCGAACCTTTATTTCATTATTCAAATCAAGAAAAAAATAGCCATATGAAAGATCCTGATGCTTACCAAGCCGCTACATTCGTAAAAATAGGAAGAAAATAAGAAGAAGTACCAACATATATCAAATAGGCAACTGGGTCTATCTCATTTTCAAGCAAGGCAGTCTTAATACTCTTTTCCATTGTAAGGCAGCCAAAGGCAGAATCCAAAAAAGGGTAACAATAAATATCGCTCGCTTAAATTTTCGTTATCAATGGATAACCTTCGTAACTCTTGACCGCTGAGTGCCTGCTCTAAATTGGGTTGTAACGCATGATCCCAATGCTGCTACGAATATGAATACAGGTTAGAGTGGAGTTTTTTGAAATTTTGAAAAACATATGTGGCGTAAGTGAGAAAAGTTACTCCAGAGAGAACCTTAACTTTTTTGACAACGTTGTAGATTATGGATAAAAATTATTCAGGTTTATTGATTTTTTGCCTAATAACGCTCTATAGAGATGGTAAAATAAGCTTGATTACGACATCGAGGATTTTCCACCATCGACCAGGAATTGAAGAGACAGACCACTTTGCAAAAATTAAAGTGGAGAATATCTTTAAACGTCCAGAACCATTCTATAATATGTTAAAGGATATTTTGCTTCGGTACTTAAAGTATGGATGGATAAAATAGAAAATACTTCAGAGTATCCCAACCCGGTTTTAGTCAATACAAGCTCATAATCATCCCAGGAAGATGGAGAGCAGAGCAGATCATAAACCTTACAAAGAAAGTTAGGAGGAGAGGCCACAAGCTTCATCATAAGAAAAAAGGCGCTGACAACGAGCTCTGAAGAATACACCAACTGAAGGACCTAGGCAAAAGAAGAATTTAAACCCCACGCCATATTTTCAGACTCTTCAAGTCTCTCAATGCAATAGCAAGAAACGGAGCAAAAGCGATCCACTAAGGTTGCATTGCTCATACCGCTATTACATTGAGGTCATACAATATCATATGACTATCGAAAATATGTGTTTACTATGTTCAGAATCTCCTAAACAATCATCCTAGTCAAGCAATCAACAGAAAAGAAATTGTACTAGTTACTATGTTATCATACGGCTTACAAGTGGTTGACATAAATAAAAGTGTAGTATCCACATTTCTTCCACCTCAAGAAAAATGAGAATAGGCGTCAAGCGGAAAAGACACTTCAGGAGTTGACACATGGCTAAGCAGCATCACAAACATGTGCAAGACACAAAAACTTCACGAATATCACGGCTTGTCGTCGAACAGGATCATAGATAGGGTAATCCACGTTGAGGACAAGACAACTGCAGGACCTTACATCAATATGAACACCCACAACATGCCGTTTCGCAAAGATTTCAAGTGAACTCGTTGTTCCTTATATCGGCAAAGGATACTCCAACCGAGGCAAATCTCTATGCAAAAAAGGCAAGTCAACTGGTCCTAGCAAAGCAAGAATTCAAACCCATGAGCATCTGTAGTATTCATATATGCTTCCATATAGAAGTCATGCTGCTTTGGCTTTCTTCTCTGCTTGCTTCACGTGTTGAAAGTCATTGTCGCCGCACCGTGCCGGCAGGACTTCATTCACTTAAACTTTGTCCTTGTCCGCTGTCGTTTCGTTAACCCTAAATGTCTAGGCGGTAGTCGCCTCTCGCCAGGACGAGTGTTATAGTTTGTTGACAACAATGTTAACAGTAGTAGCGGCTGCTGTTACTCTGCATAAAAAAAGGGACATAAGAAAGCAATGTCACGCACGAGCCCCTTTCTATAGTGACAGCTCTTTAGGGTAAAAGAATGTTGCCACCGGTATTTAGTGAGAGGGAAAATGTGAGGACTTACTCTATGACTTCCATTGCAGTGTATCCTTCGTCTTGACCTTGTTGTGTCGAACTGCCTTGTAAGTTTTTTTTGTGTAGAAATCCTTTTGCAGGAGAATGATATTGACAACAAACGTGTTTGGTCTGGCGTTCGACAGGCTTAAAGGAGCGGCTAGTCACTTCGACAAAAAATCGTCTGGCAGAAGTATTACCCGGACTCAATGGGATTGGATAAAAGGAAATGATAAAGGACCAGTAGATACACTCTAGGATAAATAAATTTCAGCGTACTGTTTCAAGACTTGACAATTGATACAAAAATAATTCTATATTTTATGGCCTTGAGAAATGTGCCCTGCTCCAGGACAGATTTTTGTCAGGTTTCACTTATTGCAGGACTCTTGAAAACTAAAAAATATACTCTTCAAAATTTACTATGAATCAATTTGATTGAGATGCTTTCGGACGCAGGCTTATACAATAGTATTTCTCGTAAATCAGATAACGTATTTTTTAAAAGGGACATTCGTTGATTGTGATTTCTTTTCGATCAATAAAAATTAAGACGAGCCAAAAGCATTCGAAACACATCCTGCAAGTGTAGAATACTATAAAGGACTCTGAACTGTTGTATGAAACAATGCACGTGACCATTTGTGCTTCCCTCGATTTCTGAATGCCCTTGTTACATTTATCTGCATGTCCCAGTGATATTCAACAGGTCCTCTCCGTGTTCGACTAGCATAAGGATCATTCTGTTTGTGGTTGCCTGATTGTTTTGTTTGCTGTGTTCTGCATTGTTGTTTCAATGTCCTGGCAACGAATCCACTCTACATTACGACCAGGATAACTCTTCATGTGTTCATATCACTGCTATTGACTCAAGAAACTATAAGAAGGGTGGACACCTCTTTAGTGAGGTTCCCAACGGTGAGCTGCAAATGGGTTGGGTTTCGGTGTTGAAATCTCAACAGGAAAAAACGGAAAATGGAATGATGATGACGATAGACTATACGGTCGTCACAAAACACCGGGTTCAGATTCAGAAGTACGGATGGATTTTCCCTTTTTATGCCGTTCGTATTTTCATTCTAACACAAGGACGGGCGGCAAAAAGCGGCTGAAATCATCAACATATTGTCGAGACGTTGCCACCGCACAAGGACAAGGTCACCGTTGAAAGAACTGTAAGGTTTCATGCCACGTAACTTTCACTTGGCATCCATTTACATCACAACAGGACGTGCACATCGTCGTCGTAGCTCTCACCCGACGACAACGACTTCAACCACTGATTCCTAGTCTCTGTGTTTTTGGGTCAAGTGCCTTTTGATGGCAGGAAATCAGGGACACCGTCAGTGGCAGTGTCATCCTCAGCATCCTTCACCATCAGCATTTCGGTAATGCCGTCCTACGACAAGGACCTCGCAAGCAAAGAACAAAAAGCCTAAGTCGTTTCGGTTTGATGGGTGAACGTACGTCCTCGTGGAATCCACACTAGACAGAGGGATTCCTTCTTCAAGGATTATGGCCTGAGCCATTGTAGCGGGGTGGATGTCACAGTTCCTTAAGCACTGCATCAGACTTAGACTTAGTCTGAGAAGGGTTGCATGGCAACTCAAATACAATATATATTTTACGATGTGAAAAACAAGGGTTCGTACTTCCATGCGAGAGATGTTTAGTGACAAAATGATACCAAATTGTTGCTGCCATGGAAGTGCTGAAACCAATTAAGCACAACTGGAATTGCTTGGAGTGGATAAAGATTAGACTAATTAGCGATTAATGTGGTCGTGGCTACAGTTTTGCCGCGGGTTAGATTCAATTTCATGATGACGAGCTGAAGCACATGATATTCTAATGATGACGAAAAGCTAGTTAATGGTTGTAATTGCAGTAGCTCAGAGAAGGAATTGTAGGTAGAAAGTATCTATGGATAGTAATGAGATGAAAGACAGTTGACACGGCAACTTAACCATTTTTTGGCTATTTGTATATCGTTTAGTAATTGGGGAGTATAGTATTTCTTAAAGTTGGATCCATCTGTTATTGTAAAGGTGGAACATTAGTAGAGTAGAATTTCATTTACAATCGGAAACTAATAAAGCAACCATTAACAAATAATATGGTCTTTTCATAAAACGTATTTAACGGGCGCGTCGCTGGTGGCTTTCCCGTTCTCTCCCAACAAGCATAGTTAAATGAACTTGATTGAGAGTAGATGAACCGTATGGAACTTTTGGTTCGCGTTTCTTCGTAAATTTGTTGCAGATTTTAGGAAAATCCAACTGCATATTAGGGTTTCCAGTAACTCGTTAGCTGATAAATGTCAAATGCAAGGAAACCCAACCCTATTCAATCAATTAAATTTCCAAATGATTCCCCATCTCATTATTTTTAATTGACGACGTCCAGAGGAATTTCACCATGACTAAGAACACCAGACAGCAAGCAACATCGGGCAATGAACAAAGAAAGTTGAATACAATTCTCTGGAATAAAGACGAAAAAAACCATGACTAAGTCACCGAACCTTCTTTTCTAGCCACCATCTTCTCATCACCTGCCCCCACAATACAGTTTCTACCTTGGTTGATCTTCTTCAGCTGTAATTGTGTTGCTTTCCATTGTTCCTTCCAGGAAACCACCATCATCCGTAGTCAGAAAACGGAAAAAATTGGTCCAGAGTTTTCGGCTAATCTGGTCGACACAGGGCTAAGAAGACGACTAAGGAGGCTATGTGGAGGGGGTGTGCTTCTACGCAAACATGAAGAAATCAACTAGCAAGAAAGTCAGCTAGTCTTTTGTCGTCATCGCTCGTCCACCCGTCGTCGTCCGTCTGGTTGTTCTTTTCATTGCTATTGTTGTCGGGGCCCTCACTTATGGCTTTGCCTCTAATTGGCAAGACATTGCACACAAATCCTTCAGCATTGTAACACTGACAAGTCATATTCGAGCGAAGGGATGTGTGCGGGACGTTGGGCTATTATACAAAAGAAATTGGAGACGAAAGACCAAGACAAATTCTTGGAAAATCCAAGGAAAATGAACTGGATTTGATTATTATGATTAATGTTGTAATTACTTTCTTTGGCATTTTGAGTGCTTGTTGAAATTGATTGTTGGATTAAGTGATGGAAAGATTGGATTAAAGTGTAGAATTTCGGAGTGAATTTGATATGTTAGATTCATAAAGAAATGTCGATAAGTAACCAGAAGGAAGCAGGGAGAATTTATTCGTTCCATGACGACGTAATATTGGATGTGAGACTATGGTAGACCTTAGTCCATATCGGAGTCACTATACCCAGTTGTAGAAAAGAAACTTTTTCAATTTATTTCGAGGAAGTCAATAATGGTGCGTTGCAGCATCTGGGTTACATACCATGGGAGAATCTTGGGATGTAACTCGCGGGAACTTTGCAGTTTTTTGGCCACTTGTTGTCTTGTAAAACGAATTTATCGGTTTCAAGTACCAACTTGCTGAAAGTGCAGAAAATTGAGTGCGACCCGCAAGGAAAAGTCCGAATGCGAAAATCCAGTTCGAGCTATTTTCTTTGACAGGTTTTTTCCAGTGGAAATCTTTCGATCATTGCCATAGTGTTCATGGTGGATTCCACTTACCAATCGGATCGAACACGTTGCTTCCAAGCGTGGTTATGCGTGCAGAGTGATCGAAATTGTTGACATTGGAGAAAAACAGGATCTGGTCGCTGGAATTTGGCTCGTTTTGGTCACCCGTTGAGAATCGCTGATCGAAATCTTTCCTACAAGATTCATCATAGCAAGCCCAATGAAAAACTTTTGCAGTTATCCGGTAATTATCGAAGAATTCCGAGAAAAGTTGCAGGAAATTGGTAAAATTTTTCAAGAAACTTACATGAGAAAAGTGCTACAAATGAGAATCGCGGATTTTTTTTATGCGAGGTTCTGCCTATGTATTTTAGACCATCTTGTGAAAATTTGCTCTTTAAAAATTGCGTTACTCATTTAATTTACTGTCAGTCATTTTTCTACACAGGTTCAATTATCTTCAGTGGTCTATACAAAAAGATTTCTTTGCATATAGTGGTGTGTTTCGATAGAAATCAAAAGCTTTCGTCCCAAAATAGCTTAATTTATTCCATTATTGAGCACTGCGCCGCTGAAAACAAGAAATTAAGTCACGAAAACTGTGTGCACTGGTAGAACAGGTTAAAAGATAACGTTGGTGGATCTATCGCACTAGGTCCATGGTAGGGTGGGCCCAGGCAGCGACATCTGCGCTTGGCGAGCTCCGCTAAGGTTCGTCGTCTGTTCGGGAGTGGCACGTCCTTCCGATAGATAGTTGGATAGCGCCATTTATTTTCCTTTATTGTCCCATAGCTTCGCGATTTCGAGTCCGGCTTTCGTTTTGGGTAAATTATTTGATTTTTGACTTTCTTTCGGGAAGGCTTTGTTCGTAGTCTTTTTTCGGTATGTGTACGTGAGTTTTCTTGAGGCCTCAAAGAGATATCGGTTGATTTTTTTGAATCATTTGATTTTTAGTCGGAGTTTTGTAAACGGGTGTCAAGATGGCTGAATCTCGAGAAATGAATTGAATTTGTGGCTAAAGCTAGACGTGCCAAACTGATCTGCCCTGCACTTTTATTGAAAATTGTGTGTCCAAAGCATCAAAACTGGACCAAAAAGCACGAAAATGTAAATCTTTCGGAATACAAGGGTTTCATAGTTGCTGACAAGCCTTGTTTAAGTTTATCGCTTCAAACAGAGGTCAATAAATGACATGGATAGGCGGTGAGTGAATTTTGTGTTTAAATAGTCTTCGTCAAAGTTTGCCGAGTCGTCTGGCGTTCGGAGATTATCGATAATGTTGGGCAACTGGTATTCATTGATAGAACCAAAAATTCAAAAAACAACAAAAGAAAGAAAGTTGAGGAGTCTTTAAATATCGAAGAGCATATTACAAAGGTAAAATAATAAATCTTCAAGGACAATATGCAATTTTACATCGTAGAAAATTGATAAGTATTGATGGTAACATCCTACAACGATGATGATGAAGTTTGATTATTGATAGAGAAGGAATCAAATTTAGAATTAATAGTTGTGGGTCACTTCACGCAAACAAATATTTATTAAAAATTGTATGTTTTCGATGACATGGTCCTGCAAATGTTCTGATTAGATTATCATCTTTACCTCATATAACATTTCTAAGGGAGAAATGAAAATAATGGACTGCAAACAATTTTACGAAGTTAGACGCTATCCTCAAGAAGGTTTGTTATTCAAAAGTAAGATAGAAAAGCATTGAAAATTCGCGTTTTCAATGCTATCCAAGGCGTACTTGATAAAGAAAAATACATTGCCATTTGAGATTAAATAGTTTTGTACTGGAAAATTATCTCAATAAAGTTTAACTTGGCGTCAAGCCATGAATAGATCGTCTGAGCTGAATAAAATCAAAATTTTCCACATTTTCCACCATCGTTTTTATACTAAACGAAACATCTGATTTTTTTAACAGTATCCGACAACATTTAGCAAGCATCATGTATTTTCCTCCTCAAATTATTGTCTAAAATCGAAAAATTTTATCAACGTTCATCGAATAAATTAAAATTTAAATTGTCACAAAAATGATGGCAAAAAACAATATCAAAATATGTCTTCCATGAAAAGCAAGAATTGAATCGATCAAAATGCGAAATTTCATCGAAAGTGAGCAGAAAAATTATATATAGGAATCAAAACACCCTACAATTTTTGTAATGCTCAATAAGCCAACGCAAAACCATAAAATCACTAACACTTTGTATTATTCACTCAAATTATTAACGAGCGGCGTCTGCATAAAATTTTACAACATTCATAATTAAAAAAAGGAATTTTATTGATAGTAATTACATACGGAGCTCATTTTACTGACCAACTAATAAAATTCCACGTTGGAGGTTAATTAGTGGGTAGATGAGTAGTTAAACATTTGGAGTATTATGTTCATGATAGTTTTAATGAAAAAATCGCCTGTTTGTTTTAAAATGAGCAGATCTATAAATTCATAACGGTTGCCGAGAGTCCAGATGAAATTGAAAGAGCGATATATGTATGTTGCCAGGTTGGTTTTACCGCGTGAAAAGCACTGAAAGTAATAAAAGTTTATTTGGTGCTGTTTTCCTCAGATAGTTTAAATGTTTGGAGAATGATTCGATGCATAAAATAATTTTATTTTCGCAAATTTACAATTACAGAATATTATGGCCTGCTGGGTCGTTAAATAGATCTGCAATTATTTGGTTTAACAATTTGGCAAAGTGAGAAAGGGGCTCGGTAATTAATTTAAGGAGAAACTGGCAGTAGCTGGAAATGAAGCTTCAATAATTTTATTTGTTTAACATAATCAAATACATTTATTTTTAGAAATCAGCAAATTGTTCGTTCATTTAGATATGTATGTAAATTATACTAAAAACTCATTGTTGAACGGATGGATTATTAAAAACTGTTGTAATCGGAACAATATCATATTATAATTTCTTCCTAGAATCAATCCTGCGTCCTCTTCGTGGCTCATAGCCAACTCGGCCCAAAACCAACGAACCATAAATGCTATAGTGCAGGCGCAAACATATTAGCAGATGCACGAACCGCATTTAGACGGCAGGAGGTGGCTTGGTGCTAAAATCGTTTCAGCAGGATCATTATAGATGGGTTTGTGCATAGAATATTCTCTCCAACGTCCAGTCCATAAAGAAGCCCCGAAGTAAAGGGAACTGGTCGAATTGTTGTGTGATTTTGATAAAAAGGATTTTATGGATAATGGCGATGTTCTTAACCCTTGAGTCCATAATAGATTTTATCAATTGTAGTGTTTGGTAACGTCTCGGGATATACAGTTGGGTTTGAATAAAAAAAATTACGTAGTATTTTTTTCCTAATATTTATAACAAGGTTTAGGTCATTTATGGATTCTCCGTTTCTATTTATTGAGTAAATCATTCATATGTATCCTTTGAATTGGCTTCTGCAGGTGATTATTATTTGAAACCATCCGACGCTCAGGTACAAATTCCTTTCGATTGAAACAAAGACGTGTGGTGAAGGCGTCTTGAGTATCGTCTATATTAATACTTGCAGCGCTACTAGCTGAAGGTCTCAAACCAGCTTTTACAATATATGAGGAAAGACCCAAATCAAACGAAAATGAACGGTCGTAGTTTAAAGCTATATGTATGAACATGGTGTCCAAAATTCTGAGAAAAGAGGTAAAAATCATTGAAGGCTAGGTGTGGAAAATGAAGACCGTATTCGAACAGTTCGGAGCCCGAGTTTCGGTTGGCTTTGAGTGCAGATTCGCTGCTTAAAACAGGAGTTTTATTTGCAGTTTATACTGGCAGTTTCCTTTGATAAGTTTCCACAATCTTGTTATTTGGACTTCACAGTAAAATCCGATAATAGTGGCTCCCTTTTCTCAATATTCTACCAAAGTTATTCTCTTAGCATCCCAAAAGATGAACGCCATAATCTCTCTCAGCAAGCTTGACTCTATGAACTTCTTCGTCGTTGGTGTAGACGACTACTTGCAAGCCATCTACTGCTGTTTTGTCTCAGATCAAAATGCTAAATTCAGGATTCCACCCATGATCACGAATCACGACACAACATTGTACTGATCAGCTTTGTAATTTTGAATGTTAGTTCTTTTAATTATGGATGTACAGATTATTCGCCGACTAGTCAGATGAGCCGACTTTTTAGAATGAAATGCGTTTTTAGAGGCATTTTGATGAAATAAAACTGAATAATGATCAATAGTTTACAAGCCATCATACTGATTTCTATTTTATTAATGAAAAATATTCTTAATGATATTTAATAGACAATGACTGTGTGGGCAATAAATGATAAATATCCTAACTTTTTGCATAGAAAATAGTAACATGAATATGTGTATTTTAGTTAATACGTCGGAAATAAAAATAAAAATAAGACATACCAGACCAACGAGCGTCAACGAACGTTTATTTGCTTTCGCTCATGAAGCGTAGAGTTGCGAAATATCAAATTAGATGGACAAAGCATGTTATAGTCTTTAGCTATTGCTCTTCGATAGCC
The DNA here is from genome assembly GCA_963942545.1 of Oxycera nigricornis. Classification (NCBI taxonomy): domain Eukaryota; kingdom Metazoa; phylum Arthropoda; class Insecta; order Diptera; family Stratiomyidae; genus Oxycera; species Oxycera nigricornis. The sequence continues at coordinate 23,308,536 of OZ012663.1, read as the reverse complement.
TGGTCTAAACGGCTGTACGTTTGAACAGAATTCGCATGTTTTATAAATAAATGAATTGGATTTAAACCATCCTCCAAATCCGCCAGTCCACAAGCCTGCAAGTCTGTCGGTATATCTCTACTTTTATTAATAACTTGCGTCCTATTTTATTCCTAGGTGAACATTTTGGGTACCGAACAAGCGAAAACTATTTCACATGCAATTCGTGGGTGCGAAGCTTTTAGTTGAGATCTTTGTGATTACAGCGAGATGTGTGATGGTCACGTTTTGGCTTACCAACACAATTCTTTGAATATTATAAACGTTGTCGCTGATAAGAAACGTGGATGGGCTTCCTAAGCGAACTTCATCTTCTATGAATATTCCAGTTGTAAGAATAACGGATGATTTGGAGGCAAAAACCGTAAAGAACGGATAATTGTCGTCGTTGTTGGAAATTTTTGGAAATAAGCAAAAGCAAACATCCAAGATGTTTAAAAGGTATTAAATCACTGGAAGCTGGTTATAACTCCAATTTCTAGATTACTATTGAAATTTTTGAAAAGTGCATGATAAATTTTTACTAAACACGATCAGGAAATGATGAAAAGTGATTCTATTTGTGTGTCCTCATCGTGTGTCAACTAAAAATGTTGGAAAACATATAGCTGATATTTTCCACCAAATGCAACTTCGAAACTGAAACCAATGGATGAGACAGTCATGAAATATCTTTAGTATTGAAAACAAATCCCAGCATTCAGCATTATAAAAATATCAGCAAGTTGACACGCCATTTATCTTAGAGTCTGTAATTCAGAGCTTTCAAAAATCTGGCAAAATGATGCGAAAGAAGCGTAAATTACAAATTGTTTTAAAAGAGCAGATATTTCTGATGAGCACCACACTCAAGAAAAAAACAGCGATATGTTCATTGATTACTTTTAGAAGCAAATATAATCGTTTTTAGTATTACATGCAACAAAGTTTCTATTTAACGAAGTTTTTCCACGGAACAACTTAGTGGCATACAGGTTCGACTGTAGTACCCGTAAACTCGTTTAAACATTTTTGGCTATATCTCGGTCAGTATTTATGTACAGGAAACCAATGACAACTATTTAAGAATATATAAAACTAATACTGTCTTCTGCAAATTGTTTTGAAAATCTGTTATCGAAATTATTAATTTATTTGTTTAAATGATAACAGGTACCAATTTTTTAAGAACAAATTACTTTCTTGCAGCTGAAAGGAAGTAATTTATTGCAGAAATACTGTGGATATAATTGATACCTGATTACATATATTGGTTTTGATATTTCAATGTAACTTTTGCTACGATTTGAATAAGGACGCCAGTAGAAACATGCTCTTATATATATATATATATATATATATATATATATAACAACCAGCAATTTCTGTTCATTAGAGTTAAAACTATGCCACCTTAAAACTCTTTAAAAACGAAAAACATTGAAGAAGATAAACTTACCCCATTAGCATTTCGACCTTTTCCTCGTCCTCGCTTTGAGTCCTGGACACGAACCAATTGACCATCAGCGCCATAAATAAGCTGAAAACGTAGAAAAAGAAATGTTAGTGAAGCCAACTACCACAGTCCAAAGTAAAATATGGGGAAAACGTGGAGCAATTTGAGAAGTTTCTTTGGGAAATTTCTGGGCTGAGACAATTTGAATTGGATTTGAGGTGATTGTTGTCTAGGATAATAAATAGTTACGGTGGAAAAGAAATCTGTTTGAATTTTAAAAATTAATTTTTTCTTCCACTTCGCGCCATTCTGCAAGACAGTCCTAATCTTATTATGCAGCGAAAAAAAACTACATTTATACTGCAAATGAATTTTTTTTAAAATACATCTTCATACTTGAAGCCAATCAACAACAGAAAGATGAAATTTAGCAAACTTTCCAGGTGTTTCAGTGTTAATTTTGAAAGGATAATCTTATTCCCATTTTATAGAAAAATATCAGTGATGCCTACAGTTAAACATCTATAATACAAACACTTGGTCTGCACGAAGTTTGTAATGGACCACCACAAAATTCCGTCAACAACTGTGCTCGTTGCAGCTGCCGAAGACCGTGAAAATAAAAACAAAATTCGTCGTTGAATGAGATTTAGCAAAGCAAACGATGCAGGCAAGTGAAAATTACAAGTAACATGGTATTTTTCAAGAAACGAATACAAGGAAACCATCAAAGACTCTGAAGTGCCACCTCCTTTTCATTTCCATGAAGTCAAGGAGCAGGAATAGGAGCACATCATGAAAGTTGCATTAACAGAAAGGGTTGCGGAAAAAACTTGGAACTATTATTTAGGAAATGGCTTTTTTGGGGATACTGTGGCGGTTCAGTGTTTGCTGTTTGGTTGGTGCAGAGCCAGCAACTGATTAAACGCTTACAGACGAGAAATTCCCGCTTTTGCTTTCAGTTTGCTCGATTTTTGGTTTTAATTTTTTTAGGGATCACTTGATGTGTCAATGACTCCTTATGGGGGTTGGAAACTTGAAAAATACATAAGATTTTAAGTAGCGGATGGAAATGGGCGTACGCTTGGATTATGAAGTTGACAATGGGTTGTGACGGTGGTCGATTTCGAATTGAAATCCTTAAAAAACCGGTTGGCAACTTTAAATGCTTCTCAAATATTTTTTTAAGTTGTTCACAAAGATATAAAATACAGAAAATGATGCAGTTTCTGGCAGTTGGCTTGAAAAAGCTTTAGCTGTAAAAACACTTCCTTTGAAAATTCGACTTCAATATACAAGTGATAAAAAAAGATCTCACCACAAAGTATTTCATATAGAGAAATAAAAGAGAAAAGTGAAAAATGTTTGACCATAAATAAGAGATCTATTTTGAGCTTCAAATATTTTACCTTTTGACAGTATAAGTGCTAGCTAAACAATTTGACAATTAATTATGCAACGTTCGTCTGCATGAAAAGAGGGTTGAAAAGAAAAAATACATCACAAGAAATAAGTATCTCGGGTTTATCCCCTTACGTCATTTTTAGTGGCCATCGGTTACAACGCGAAAGTAGTGCGAGCGGTCTCAACCACCTCCTTTTATCAAATTCAAAATATCGTTCCCTGGATAAAACTTTCTTCGAGAAAATGACTGAATTTCACTTTGACCATCGATGATTTCGCTACAAAGTGTTTTCAGGAACTCTTTCTCATGTGAAGCGTTTAGTTGTTGCGACTGACAAAATATCTGATATGCTATTCTGCTATGTTTATTGTATCACAATCGAGGATCCATTGTGAGCTGCGAGTTATGCGTGAATTAAATCAAAACGTGTGACGGAAAGTTCCTGCCTTTACTGAAAAAAAGGATCCTGCAAGCAAACTAGAAGCAGGAGCAACTCGGTATCTTTTGAAGATTTCCATCTCCCAACGACGAAAAAAAAAAGAGCGATCATCACGCATGAGTCCCGAACAAAGTAAGAATTCGTCGAGTTCGAGTTTTAACTTCTCCGTACTGTGTGCGCAGAGACCGTTCTGCGATTGCCCTATGGACTGATCTTTGTCCTGGAGGCTCCACGCTCGGGCATTGGAGTGTCATCCTCTTAGATGTGTAAGGACAGAAGCTTCAGGCAATTCGCAATTTGCTGCGGCTCTTGGCTCCCGAGGGTTTCGTGACAGTCCTTTCTATTCGACATCGACATTGTATATAAATAAAGCACATTTTGTAATCCAATATTGAGTCATTGTTACTCCCGACTTTTTTGTCTAACACATGTTACTTACAATTAACTTAGCTGCTCCCAACAATAATCTACGATTTCTTGGATACTTCATCTTAATTCCAATGTTCCATTCATATAAAGAATATTTGTTTCAAATCCAATAATATGATTTAAATCTTCGTCGGGAATCAGTGAAGTGGTTTGAATATCGACAAATACAGTCAGTAGTGGTGGATAGCTATTGTTCATCGGGGCAGTTTGCTCAAACCTTGAGTAATTTTTGCATCGGGTGAGAATTATTCAAGGCTTCATTTTTATTTTGATCGATCGCAATGAGTGGCGAACCTAACTAAACTCTTTACTTCTCAACTAATTCATTTATAAAAACCTATCGAGAACTGTTATGCGTGAATTAATTTGTAAGTCCTGCAAAGCAATTTCTCAACCTATTTTGACTCTTCAACCAAAAAAAAGTTGCTCTATTGGACATGGTTTCCGTGAATTAGAACCATAGGATTGTATATATGGCCTTGATATCGATAAAGTAGACTCTTTAGTAATTTTGACTTACCATAAATTCAAATTAGCTTTTCTTAAGGACGAAAGTTCGATCATATTGTAAAGTTCAGAATCATAAAACTACCAACTCAAAATGTACAAAAAATTAATATCTTAGGGTGAACTATTTGCGCTACAATAAGTTCTCTGAGGAAATATCAGAAATCGTTTTCGACTTGATTTTATCAAGATTTGATAATGAACCTACTTTCTCTTGACGCCAATTAATCGTTGCATAGTACTCAAATTAGCCTTAATTGCATGACTGAATGAAATCGTCAGTGCTTCCGTGAATGAGACCTTCAACTTGACCTTAAAGCCATTCATAACTAGTCTCACTCCTTAAAACTCAGTACTAGTCGGTATATCTCTCGACACACCTCTATCAATTCAATTTCCAAATCCCTATAATTACCCTTTAAACCACTCAACTGACCCTAAACACCAAAACCCATTACGTGACATCGTTTCCAACTGCGAAAGGGGCCGAATCCTACTTCCCTAATATCTTCATTGACCCAGGTTAGTTCTGTTTAGTCTGCATGTTGCCTACGTCGCCTACTCAAGTGAGCTCCAAGGACAATAAAACAAACTCCAATGCGACCATTAAACCCAAACACACCGAATCCCTATCGCATTCTCGTCTACGACCATTGTCGTAATCACTACCATCATCACCTTCTCCAGAAGCCCAGCTCTATCGTCATCGTGTCCCGTCACCGTCGTCAACATCATTCACGCACAAATTCATTGCACCGGCGGCGACTAAGGCTCAGTCTCACTATCCATCCTTGCTATCCTTTTTGCCTTAACCCCTTTTCCATCAATTTTCGACATCCGCCAGCCGCCGAGCCGAAAGAGGCCCAGCAAATGTCTTCTGCTCCTTCGGCTCCGACTCCGACTCCGGCGAAATGAATCTTGAATAGCAAAGCCATTGGATTTTATGGGCCCCATTTGTGCCGGTTGCGGAGGCCCACCTCCCATTCTGCCGAGCTTGCCAATAATCCGTCACCACAAAGATCATTTTGCAGCCGTCCTCGAAAAGCAACAGTGGTTTGTTATCACTCTCCTTCAGCCACCAGCACCACCTCACCATCCAACTTCTATGCGAATCCTCCGATTAGGTGGCGCTTAAGAGGGTGCACAACACTTGGCGCTCGAAGCAGCAGCTTTGAATGGAATTTAGTCTGGAGCTCCTCGGCACCAAGCAGGCCGATGTGGGCTTAACATCGAGGCCGAAGAACGGAATGGACAGCACGCTCTTGGAGGGATTCATTCCCTCGAGGTTGGACACGCACATACTCATGTTCGGATGATGGCATCAAACATTCATGAATGAAATATCTTGATTCGGAGCAAGAATGGATGGATGTAGGTGACTGCCGGTTGGCATACGAAAATTGGCCTAGAGAGGCGACGGCCCTTTAGGGGTCTTCAACGACTTTTTATGTGAACGAAGATTTGTTGCGGAAATCGACAGGGCTGACTGGAAGATTCACTTGGATTCGATACGCAGCGTACTGGAAGAAATACAAGGATTTCCGCGATGACTGAAGGGTTTGACTAGGAATAAGATGATCCGCGATGACTGAGAAGTTTGGATAGGAACTAAATGATGCGAGTGGTGATTTCAAAATTTGGACGGTACTCATTGGGTTTCTTACAAACTGCAGAATCGTAGAGTTGTAGAATCTAATATCCAGGGCGATGTGGTCACAGTAATTATGGACGGAAGGCTATAATGGAACTCATAAAGTTCTTGAATGTGAGCTTCTCATTTTTATGTGTGTTCCTAATGAACCAATACGAAAAGAACTTTCTAAAAAAAATTATTTAAAACTGAATCTAGTACTGAGCAAAATCGTAGCAAGAAAATCAAATCAATCCCTCAAAATGCAAATTTTAAGCTAGAAGAGATGTATTTAGCATAAGGCCCAGAGAGCATTTCCTATCCCCAACTGCAATCAATTCGATATTTTATTACATGTTCGAGTATTTCGGAAGAGTGGCACTTTGTTCGATAGGCCAAATAGCAGGTGAGTGACGGTATCTTTTGAAGATTTGCACCTGCTAACGTTGAAAAAAAATATGTTCTGAATCAAATTCGAGTTCTTCACTTCCACTTGTACGTCTTACGCGTCAACGTTTGATCGACCAATACAACCACTTATAATCTAAAAAACTGTTAAAGATCCAACCAAAACGACTTCTGTTAATATGTTGCTCAGTTTTCATACACGTCGTTGAATCCTGGTTAATAAAACACACACAATGCAATAAGTGCCCCATATCATTACCACTTTAACAAGTCAGATACAAATCGTCTTAATACATGAATTGTTCGATTTTTTGCTATTTATGTAATAAATACTTAATCCTGTTGACACCAACGCTTGATTAAGAAGGGACAGAGATTATCAAATAAAATTTATATTCAAAATCATTGTTCTATTCATTCCTTTTCGAAATGAACAACAGATACAACACTGATACTACTTCCTCCAAGTCTAGACCTCCAACATCTTCAAACTCAGTCATGTCAACGCACTCCTATCAAATGGGTCACATACAAAAGGATATATAGCTCACGTGCTAGTACTACTGAAAAAGGACACACATTTGTCTACATTAGCATCACTCTAAGACTGATGGCGGTGTCCTTGCGGTCGGGTCATCGTAGTGCTTTTGCATGAGTGAGTGGGCAAATAAGGTCGAACATAATTTTGCTTTCGCTAGGATCTACTACCGAAACAATTTCATGTAGACTATATAGACGTGAAAGAAAATGAAGGACAAGGTCCTGGTAAATGTCAGTGGGTCATCAATCTTCAACTGAAATGGAAATAATGCGAAGGAACACGATACGCCTTTTTTTCTACTCTACTGACGCGATAAAAACATAATCGAGAAATGTTCGATGCCGTACGTTCCTACTCGCCCGGCCTGGTTCAAGGATGTCTGGCCGTTCTTTCATGACGATAACCTTAAAGCTGTTTGGATGAACCCAAAATAGGTATTTCCCAAAGCTGCTTTGGGTGTAGGTTGTTCTTCGTTTTGGAAGCTTTAAGAGTACATGGACATAATTTAAGTGAATATTGAGTTCAAGTATTGTGTGGCGAAGTGTTTCAACGATTTATTCCTAAGTGCAATTGAATGATGGTATTTGGTTTGGTATATTTTTGAACAAGCAACAGGTCTAGGCAAAACTATTTTCTACGCCTAGTCACACCATTTTTTCAAGGTTTTCTACCGAAATTCTCAACCTCATACCCCACGCCGCATCAGTCATTCATTATAATTAGTGTGACAAGCTCCAACAACTGAACAGCAATTAAAATCCGAAAAAGATCCCCAGCAAAGATTCACACATTTACCTTACAGCATCCTCATCCTACGTTCACAATCCCTACATCTCAATGCTCATAAATTAATCCTGTGACATGGATACACATTTCCGGTTACTACAACATTTCCAGTGCCTCAACTACGAAAACCTGCAGATGAAAAATCACCGAAAAAACTGAAAGATCCGCCATAAACGGAATAACATCAAATCGAACAACTGTCTTCACTCAGAGAGATCATCATCCTCATCAACAGCAACCGTCCTCGATTTTGGAAAATGTGTTCGCCAGCAGCCACACCACTCTCGGGGCAGGGCTTAGCCAAAATCAATCTAGTAAGCCAGCTCGAAGCCCGCCAGCCAACATGCCATCCAGTGCAGACAGTCAACGCAGCTCCTCTCCGACCAGTCTTCAGCATCAACCATTCAAAGGGAATGGCGGCAATCATCCTTAGCGAGTCCTACGCCTGTCTAACTCCAAATCGGCCACAACTGTTGTTCCAGCCAAGAGAGCCAAGGCGCGCGTACGTACAAGAAGTCAACGAACTGAACTACAAAAACAAGAACCATCCGAATGGGAATTTGGGATTTTCAAAAACAAAACAACTACAAAAAAATTGTAGAACGCTATGTCTAGGACTCGCTTGCACGAGCAAGGGACCCCCGATGGCGTGTCTTAAAGTGTTTCCAGAAGATTTTCCTTCCGACATTTTTCGGACAAGTGGCAAGCACGCAGACACTCTTCTAAATAAAGTATCCAATTCGATGGCATTCGAAAAATAGCACTCGATGACAACAACAAGGAGCATCAAGTCTTCCCAACCGAGCTGGGTGTAAGGAAGCGGGTGCAAATGATTTGTGGACCCAGGGGAGGTCGTGGTGGTTAGTGGGGATGAGCCGGGAAGCAGAATCCAACCACTGAGCGCAACCTCTGTTGCGATGTCTAGGCCCTTTAAATGCGCGCGACTAGATTTTATTTTTAGCTTGAAAAATTGGTTTTTCCTGCCGAGAAGATAGACGATGTGGAAATTGTCTACTAGACTTTTTTTTGGCCTACTTGTGGCTGTGATGGAAACTGTTTTTTTGTTGGGAAGTATGCGCGAATCCATTGAAATTTGTCAGAGAATCTATGTAAGAAGCATTTGAGCTTGATTTAAATTAAATTACGGTTACATAACCTTCAGTATATTAGGAAAGTACAAGGAAAAATTCAGCCAAATTTTTGCTGTTGAACTTTTAGCTATTTTGAGGCTAGGAGAACTGATACCAACTATAGTTGATACAATGATTTTGAACCTTGGAGCTACAATAAAATTTTTACATTCGCGCCAAGAAGGCTCTTCAATTTATTCCTTAAAAACAATTGCTCAGGCAAGCAGTGTGCCTTAAAAAAAGGTGTAAATAAAATTGAATTACAGTGTATTGGAATCCTAGTCGGAATTTTCAACGTATAATTGAACAATACCTTTGAAATGCGTCATGTTTTATGTATTATATTTTTAAGCATAAATAATCAAATCTCATCATTTTTCGAAAAAAATTTGAAAGAATTTCAGGAACACTTTTCCTATATCGTTTGTAATGTCATTTTCAAATTATTTTATGCTTCAAAGCCGCTCAAACATTGGCGATAGGATTAGAATATAGTGACACGTTCTAGCCGGGCCAAAGCGGAGTTTTGTATTTTATGTCGTTTTCCACTTGAAGAATTCAGATTAGCGTGAGGTGATGTTCAAATTGTAGCTGTGTTGCAATTGTAACCTTGTTCGTTCTTATATTTTTCGTCGTTCTTATATTTTTTCTGTTAGAAATTGTTAAGATGTCCGGTGCAATGAAAACTATTCGGCAAAATTTCCATAAAATATGGAAATAATAAAGCCTCTGTCAGCTACGCAGAGAGTAGGGGTAATTTATATGTTATACAGTGCCGAGCTGTGCGCCGAGACTAGCTGGGCAACGAACCCTATCTGAGAATAGGTTTAAGGCCAAGAATCTAACACCTTGATTGTCTAACTTTTCAAGGTACCGGGGGACACTGGGCGGACCACGGCAAAACCAGCAATGTCCGAAAATCGAAATACAGCTCAGAACATTTCACTTTGGATTAACAATATTGTACAGCGAAAAGACAACAGTTAGAGAAACTTAACTCGTTTCCAATTTTTAGTTCCAGTCAACACCGAGCACCTTTGTTGCTGCTCCCAATGTTGCCACTGCTACCAATCGCGCCTAATCTCAAGACGATGCACCTTCCCTCAGTTTCTACTCAACAATGACCTGTGTTCATCTTGTACAACACGGATGGCTTAGCACTTTGATCGTTTCGCCTTCTATAATCGTTTGCGCTGTCTAATCTAAAACCGCGATCGTCCACAGTAGCCGTTTTTAACGCCTAAATCAATCCAATGCTAATTGTCCCGCACAAAAAAAGCTGTAGTAAAGTTTTCCACCAATCAAAAGAAGAAGAAAAGAAACACAAGAACCTCGTTAGTTCTCGGTTTTTTCTCATCACAACTCACCTATAGCCAACGTTTACGCCAACTGGAGAAGCACAAGTAGCATCAGCCACTTCCATTTATGCACTTTTGAAAAACCATTATTCTGACTTTCGTTTGGAGTGGGTGAACTACATGTTGACTAGTGATATCGTTATTTTTGGAAAGCACTCTCTTATATGGTGAATTGGCGTGTCCGTTTCGGATACTATCTTCATTCTCATTCAGGTAGAAATTTTTTCAATAGGATCAACAGATCAGAGGTAAAGCTCATCAGAAACAACTCGCTGCCTCATTCTCCAAATATCAAAATCGGTTAGGTTCATAGTTTATCCTTAAAAATGCATGCTATAATATATAAAGGAGATATTTTCCGGCGGTCCAAAAATAAAAAAAATATTGAGCAGCGTTCAATCATAAAATAAATTGGAGTGTACAATTTGTAAACAAAAAAAAATGTTTCTGTTATTATTACTATTTTTGTTCTAGAAAGTTTAAAATGATTTCGATTTTTTTGACGGGACATTTTGTTCGACCTTCAAAAAATTATGTAGGTGATATTTATCTTCCGATTAATACCATTCATATTGCTCCATTTTTCTAATCCAAACATGCCATTTCATTTCAACAAATACTAAGCTAAATAATTTAACTCATCTACAACAATCCACCCAAGTGATCCCCAATCAGCTCCAGTGTCGCTAGACACAACTCGACTTGTGCCCATTCTCATTTCAATCTGTCTGAGTCTCAGAATATGTGTGTCACTGGAATATGTAGACCAAGAGTTATTCGACACAATCCTCAGCCGAAATGAATGAGCTCCATGCCATGAATATTATTCATAGATAAGCTCGGCAAATGGGCGAAGATGAACAGCAACTCCCTTATTCCCCATTCAGATCAGAAGGTGCAGAATTATAAATTGTGCCGTCTAGCCGAACGAGAATTATGCGAATCCTTTTCCAGCCAAGCAGCTCCGTCGAAAACAATTGAACTTGACCTTGGTGTGGTGTGGCGTGGCGTGGCATGTTGACTGTGAACCGAAAGCAACCAGTTGAACATGTCTCTCCCTACATAGGGGGAATCCATCGTTAAATTGCTTTTATGGTTGCCCCAAAGCAAGCACCCAAAACACTTCCACACTCTTCCTAGACCAGAAATAACAACGACAATATTCGGTCCCTCCAGCAAATATGTAATCAAGTTCACAAGAACCCTGCTCCCAGTCGGATCGAGAAGGGTAGGAACCGAGCTGCTGTGATAAGGGCGATATTAAAACTGGGGGATTTTACCTGTCCTCTACATTTGAGGGTCGTCATCAAATTCACAGGCGCTTATTTGCCGATTAGGGCGCGTCGATTACGTTTTCTTAAACACTCTCGATGCCTTCTTCATCTCTCACCTTAACCTTGAACATGGAAATTTATCGCACATCTCAATTGGGGTCGAAGCCAAATATTGCTACGAACTAGCAGCAAGTGAGCAGCCGAGCTGTCCTTGCAAGCTATCCTTATGGCCTAGCCGTTAGTAGGGTTCCTGGCCCAGAAACGCACTGAGTCGAGTCGAGGCTCTCGCCCTTCTATTCGTGTGTCATTCAGTTTACGACTGGCGGGGATTCCCAAATCGTTATCCTTGCTGAGGGGAGAAAACTCTAAATGGTGGAAACGTTAGGCTGGCAGGGCAATAACGCCAACATCAGACACCATCATTGCCGCCATTTTCGGAGCTTTATTCTTATACAGAGTTGTGGGTGTCTGAAACTTTCTATCGGTCGTCTCCATAATAGAGGACTATGCCAATTTTGCAGGATGTAAAAATAAAGCCCTGCCTAAATCTACTTGGTTGATGCTGATGCTGTTGCTGTCGTCACCCCTTATCCGATGGCAATTCCGAGGGAAATGTTGCTCGGTCTGGTTAACTTAACTTTCCCAAAAAGTGTTTTGGCGGTTTTTCGTTGAATGAGCGAGTTATTGTTTTTGGAGGAAGTGATGTGAATTGTCCCGGTCCTTGGGCAGCAGTTTATATCTTTGCTAGGATGAAGTACAATGGAGTCAATTGTTAAACTCAAAAAGGAGACCTGTTGATTGGCACACTTTAGTCAATTTGAGGGTGGGTGGGTGGTTAATTAGTCGTGTGTTTCAGTGTGGAGCTATTAGTATTGCAATTACCATTTGATCATTAGTTTAAAAAGAAAAAAGCCATGTTGAATTTCCTCAATTTACGATTTTAATGCTAACTATTGTACATCGAATATTATAAAAAAAAGTAATGTTTTCATTGAAACAGAAGCAACGTGTTATTGCTCATTAAGTGTTGTAAACTCTACAGGGTAAATGTCAATGCACCTGCTCCTATGTAGCTTTTGGTTTAATTAGCTCGCAAATTACATGGCATTTAGTGTTTCAAAATAATTTTTGGTATATGATCACCGCGATTGCGTCTTAGAAAGCCCATCTTGTCGGTCCAATTTCGGACAACTTTTTCAAGTATAGCCGGCGCTATTTCACCAATAACGCGTCGAATGTTTGCTTCCAAGTCATCAATCAGCAAAAACAAATAACATGACGTATCCCCACAAAAAATTGTCGAATAGAGTCAAATCATATGATCTGGGCGACCAGTTTGCAGGTCCATTTCTTTAGATGATTCGTTCACCCAAGGTTCCAAAAAAGGAGCAACTATGACGCCGGCATGCGAACCGTACCGTACTTGGATTTTTATGGGATGAAATGGGATTTTCAAAGTCTCTTGAGAATTATCCTCACACCAAAAATGCCAATTTTCTTTATTTACGAACCCATTTAGCCAGAAATGAGCCTCATCGCTGAAAATTGTTAGCAAATTCACCGAACGAACGACGCAAACGATCGTCCAATGGCTTCAATCGTTGCACTAATTGGATCTTATAGGGGTTTTTAATCCAAGGTCTTTACTCAAAATTTTTCATATAGTGGATGGACAGAGGCCAAGTTGTTGAGAACGGCGTAGAATCGATAAATTTGACTCGTCAGTCACACTACTCTCTATAGCAACGATAGCTGCCTGGGTACGCACTGTACGAGTTCGTGTTGGATGAAGATTGTAGAATAGAGTATACGTGTACATAAATCCTTCATCGTATTGCGTATGAGCTGCTCAGTTGGACGAGTATGAGCACCTTAAATTGGACGAAGTACTCTGTGAGTTTGGCGCACAGAGCGCGAATTTCGGAAATAGTTTTTCACTATTTCGAGGCGTTGTTCGGGTCTCTCTTTATATGGTAATTTGCCACAGCAAACTGAAAAAATGCCAAAATGAAAACGAAATTTGACAGCTACAATGACTGATATCCCTATCGAAAGTTCTACTATACCTCTAACAAATTATCCTATGGATAGTGAATATTTTATGTTGTAGTACATGCAATATTCAGAAAAGCTTCAGTGTTAATAGGCCAACTTTTTAAATTTGAATAGACACAAAACCAAGATAAATTCATTCAATTTGAACAAAGTTTGCTGCCGCCGATGCTTTCAGAGGGCTATGAATCGATTTGATTCGGCGTAGTGATCATCGAATGCTTCCAAAGTCTAGAATATATGAACAATTTAATACACATCGACTGTCACACTATTTTATGACCATTCCTACATATCATTCAATGGAGGTAATCAAATCTTCTTACCAATATTTTTACGAGCTTCTCTCGTACCACATTCACATTTAATCAATATAAAAATGCAAAACGCATAGTGGTTTGCAATCAATTTAGTTGAATGGACATGTACTATACTGTATGTACTTGGTGCAACCCGGCAACCACTTCTAAGGATTCCGTGTCCACTTTACAATTTGTGCGTACTAAAAACTACCCCACTTCACGACGTATCGGTTGTATCTTCCGATACAATTGCACGCCGTAGGTGTAAGTTTGTATTTTAATTAATCGGGCATTTCCTCAACGTTGCAATGAAAGTATTACAGTTTGGATTGGTTACAAAGATTTCAACCCTTTAACACACTTTCTTGGATTCCTTTGCCGTTACGTATAAAATTACAGGTTATTGATGTCGAACGAATTGATTGTGCTGAACGGGTGAGAATGGTGAGTATAGTCGAATGGAAATCCGCAAAGTGAAAAGGGGACAGGGGAGACGATTGAATGAGTTTACTGACCGGCATTATGGGTTGTAAGGAAAATTAATTTTTTCCATATGAATATGTATCAGGTTTGAATGAAGGGTTGAAAGTTTTGAGTTATTATGATACGAACACCTGGAGGGCATGAAAATGAAAATGGAAAATTTGCAGATAACATTGAAATTTGATATTAACGAATATCATTATTGAGGGTTTATTTAGTTTTTGGAAGTTTACACTGTACTTTCACCCTTCAGTTAAAGAGGTGTAGTGGAAAATTTGGTCTGGAGGACAGGTATCCACATTTAAGAGAATAATTCTAAGTATACTTGAATGCCTTCATTTTCGAAGAAATTTTGTGCGATTGGCAGATCCAAACCCGCTCGTGCGTAACCACACTTTGCATGCTTGTGTGAAACAAAATAGAATTCGCCATTCGTGCGTTTCTCGCAATTTTCAATTCGGGTGATTAAACTTTAGACAGTTTGCATTTGTTTAGAAACATACAATAACAAAGATTTTACTCTACTCTACGCGAACAAAAATGGTCTACAAACGATTTTATCTGCGATAAAATATCAAATCTACTGGCTACGTTACATTCGAATTTGAGGAGCGTTTACATGAAGACAATATGTAGGACAGTACGATATTATCTTGTCTCCTGCTTTGTAAGCAGTCGACAATCCATTGAATGTACATAACATTGTCTTCAGGAGCAGGCTATTATCGATGACATTAACTGACATTAACTATATTGTATTGTATCTTGTTGTTCCCACCGTCCAGTCTTTTATCTTAGTATGATCCCTATTCAAAGAACACTTCACACAAGCTGCACTGTCATTCATACCGCCAGTCTCACTCGCGTGGTTATTGGTCGATAGAGTTTGCAACGATGACTGCACATAGTGAATCGCACATATCACTTTACGATGCTCGCGCACATACAACTGGGTTCGTGCATTATGTTAGCTGATTAAATAATTGTTTATTGTTAAAAGCTACTGAACAGAATATTTCCAATTATACAGTAGCGAGAAATGTGACAAAATAATAGATGTTTGTAATATACATTTGGACTAAAACTATTGCCTAATAAAGAGATTTGTTAGGAGATTCTTATACGAAGCAAACGATCAGCTGAAAGGACCAAACTGCATGAAGTAATGGTTGTTCTGTAGTGAATCAGTAGTGAATAACAAATTGTGTTAAAATGAGCAAAGATAGTGAAATTTCAGCGGGGATCAGAAGAGTGACGAAGGCCAAAGTCGTTACAAAGAGGACTGTAAAGAAGATACAAGAAAAGCTTACATAAGAGAGTTATAGTCTGCAATCTTGTCTATCAACATTGATAAATCATATGACGGCATACTAAGATCTCGACAGTCATTATCAGAGGAGATGCTTCGGGATACCTAGACGTTATGAGCGTACACTAGTCAGCGAAACTAAATGAATATACGCAAATCATGTACATCAACGGCGCAGATATTTAATAGTGGGCCTATCTACGAAAAACATGCGAAATCGTTAATGGTATACTGAGGAAGAGTGGGTCTATGCAGTTCGATTTGGACCTGGAGAGCTCTGCCAACGTTCGTCATCCCGCGAGACAGATAATACCGCCCAACAGATTGTTAGCTCGCACGATAATTTCAAGTACGTTGGATTGTTTGCGGTTTTCAGTGTAAAGTAGATTGATTTGAGATATCCTCGAATAGATTTTAATTGTGATTTAGATGTGTTATGCGCGTGAAATTATTATAAAGAGTGTAAAACGACGTATAACCTCGAATAATAATTTGATCTTGAATTTGGGTTGTTGCTGACTTTGTGGATTTCGAAGTTATCGGTATTTTGTGATTCAGGCATAAGGTGACTGAATCTCAAAACATAAGATAAGGGGCATAGACTTAGAAAACGAGCCATTATAATACACACTGGACAGAGCAGGTCTGCCAGCAGTCACCACATCCGTGTTCTTTGAGGGGCTGAACTTGTCAGCACAACATAAAATGTTTGTTATTTTGTACCGCGCAACTGCACGATTGTGATGCCAATGAGACAGACTTCATTCAGAATTTCTGATCAAACAATCATTCATTATAATGGAAGGAAAAATTAAGTTAAAAATGAAAAACAAATGCAGTTTCGAAGAACACGAAACAAAGGGTGATAGTTGGAAACTAGCGCAGGATCAGATATTTTGTGGAAAGAAATCATCAACGAGAGTATGAGAATCTAGTGGACAGAATCGCAAGCTGACTGAGGATCAGATTAGAATATCGTTTCAAATTCGATTCAACTATGTTACACTAAATGCTTCTTCTTCTGGTCACTAAAGGAAGGATTGTGTATTTTTTTGAAGCTAGGTATTGTATGATAAACACTAATGGAATTTTCTACTTCCGTAGTTAAACGAAAGTATTTTTTGAGTACTGCTTAAAGGTTGCAGGACAGTGTCAATTGCGACCTGACTTTCAATCTGATCCATTATAATGGATGTATAGCAATAAAGTTCTGCGTTAATTTTTTTATTTTTAACTTGGTTACATAAGCTTTTGCACTATGCTATCAATTAATTATAAGATTAGTTATGTTTAAGAATGAATTCGCTCTTCTTTTGACTTCTTGCTACCAAAAATAAAAGCAAACTAAACTTTAGAGCTTGGTTGAATAATGTAAACAAATGTATAAGGGTTCAAAAATGAACATACTATGTTTCTGTTTTCTTAAAGCATGAACTGAATTTCATACTTTCAAAGGTCTTTCAATTTATCCTTTCCGATTTTACGATACGACCACCTGAAATTCGCTGTTGGTAATTTTCCATTGATACATCTTATAAGTTGCGCAACCCAAAATTAATCATTGAATAGAAAACACTATCAAATGATGCAACAGACTCCACTCTGAACGTACCAACAATTCGGATACATAACTGGGAAAATATATCATATTGCTCCCTCTACTCAGGCTGCTGTCTCGTGGTCCATTAAACAATCAACATATCCTCGGGCTGTAGGCAATCTTTTCGCCTGGTATCGAATTCCTTCCAAGTTATACCTGAACCTACAAAAGGGGACGAGATTCATATTTTTATGTAGATGCTACTACCATGGCTCCGTTTGTTAATGTACAAATTGATTTTGTCCTCCCATACTTATTACTCACTTAATTTTAGAGAATATGAAACGTAGTAAGTATCCTAAATAGCATCCTGTTGGGCAACAGTCGCAAAGGACACACAACATCCAGTATTGTTGCACACGTTATTTTCATTCAGTTAACATGTTTAAAGCCTCATTTTATTTACTTATGCCAGTCTCTCCCCCTGGCATTCCTCGTATCCACATTTCGAAGAATTGAATGTTTACAAAATATTTTTACTCCCTCGACTCGCCAAGGACATGCGAGCACGTTAGTCCTGCAAGAAGCATATTAACATCGCTGAGAAATTCGTCACGTGAATTGTAGGGCGTGCAACAAAATAGACCGGAAAGTTCAGAAGTATCCACGTGACAACTGTACGATTTGATAAGGATATGACCTAGATTCGTATTATTTTGCCTGTTGTTATTATTGGCGACATTGTTGTCGTCTATGACGACGTCGATGTCGAAGTGTACGATACCGTCTAGGGCACCGTCGACAGGACGAAAATAATTCCTAAATGGAAGGAATGCCAGAGTGGCTTCTATTATTGTGTAAAGTCCTTACAGGTGCTGTTTGCTCAAGGATCCATATTTCACAGAATTTCATAATTCCGTGTTGGGGTTATATTACGCGGAAAATTCCTCTCATTCAATGAACGAGTAAGTGATGTAATATACTTTCGTATTATGCCGATATCAGATTGAAATAGGGACAGATATGGTGGAGGAGATTGGAGAATGAAGCGGGAACACTTTGATGGATTGGTTTGTTTACAATTACAAGCACAGTGTAGAACTGAATTATTTGGTGGTATTGTTTTCAGTTTATAAATTGGCGATGGTTGAAACACAAATATAAATTCAAATACAAATAATGTACAAATTGCTTTGAATGGAGTTAGACTAAACCGAACTAAACGTCTCTTATAGAGGCTCACTACGAAAAAAGAGAATCTGCAAATCCCCAAGTAAATGAGCCTTTCTCGAATTTAATTCCACTAAAATCATTTCGAAAATATCTGGAGTTTTCCAAAACGTCATACTAACATGCAGTACTGTTGTCTTCAACACTTTATCAACACATTGCAATAAACAGATGGTGGTGGGAACACCACCTGAGGGACTCTGCGTAGTAAGCTTTAATGAAATCATCTAATTGCCCTCCATCTCATGGTAGTTCCTGGAATTGATGAACGTGATGCGCTCCCCGAATCGTGGCCGTAGTGGGAAAAAGGCTCCCTACACAGTCTGTCCTGTTGTTTGCAAACAACATGGCAGGAATACAGAGGATCCCGACAAAAACAACAAGTCTTAAATAAAACATAATTCGCTTGAAGTTGAAGCTAAAAGAAAAACAATTCGATGAATTTCAGATTTCCCGGGGCTGGCAGTCGTGATTCCTGGAAAAGAACTTCTGAAAGACTGTTGCATAAGTTGAGAAACTGATTCAGGATTCAGTATTCGGGGCGCTTTATGAAATACGACGGGGGATACGAAAAGGGCGCGCCAGCAAGGCTGAGCCCAGTCGAGGAAACAGAGTGAGCGCAATCTGGGGCTGTAGGTTACCAGGTATATCGTCGTCGTCATTAATAAGTAATGAATTCGGCGTAATAAAACCTACTTTCATCGTCATCGCTGCTGATGGCGTCGTTATCGTCATTTTCGTCGTCATCGTCGAAAACCGTCGCGCTCAAGCACTTTCGTTTATTTCGTCCTGTTTTTCGTTACTTCGTGAAAAGCTCATTTCGCGTAAAGTTCGGAAAATACTATTACGACGAGTGTTTGTACTACACGGTAAGAATGGATCAAAACAAAAATGCGCGCGCTTTTCATTCTATTGTTACTCACCCTACAGCCGTCGCCCAATCCGAAGCTAACTGTTTATCCGTTTAGATTTATCCTATTATGAATTATAGATGGAAAATCGAATGTAGCGAAAACTGTAAATACACGCATTGTTTTTTTCTTATTTATTAGCGATCAGCAGAAAAGTACTGGGTGGGGGTAGAAATGCAAAAAAACATTTCTACGAACTTGCTGAAAACGGCGTACATATTGGCAATGTTATTGAAATTATTAATTCGGGACGGGAGTTGTTTTCGAACAATTAAATTAATAATGTTTACCAGCATACGACGATATTTGACTTTCATGAAAAAGTAGATCAATATTGAGACGAGTACATTAGTTGAGTTTCCAAGGAACACATTATTAATGGCATTTGCAAAGGGGGAGCAATTCGAATATTTCCAGATATATGATACCTTGTGCAAAAAATAGGAAGATATTTTCAGGAAGAAGTATGTTTGTTATTGAATGCTAATTTTGTTTTCAATTTAACATTTCAAATTTGAAGATAGATTTGCAAGAATTTATTTTATGTCCGCATAGCTTTTGAGAGGTTTTGGAACATTCTTGAACGATTTTATTGATTAAAATGAACCAAGTTGACGTCAGTCTATAGGATTCAATGAAACAATGATTTGGGCACATAAAAATTTCATCACGGAAATGATAATCAATTCTATGCGTGCTAACATTCTAGGAGGCTTTCTATAGCAACTAGAATACCCGCATGATAAAACAAAAATAGAGGTCCACAGGTCAAAACAATGCATTTCAGGGAAATATCCTGTGTAAATGCAGTTCAACTAACTTGTCGAATTTTCGGTAAAAAGACTTCCCAAAGCAATTCTTTTCCTACAATGTCTGATAAACGATTTTGATATTTTCTTTGAAAAGATTTTCCCTCAAACATTTTTTTCGCTTTATTTGAAATTGTTTTCCGTACACTTCCATTTGATTCAATTTTGATGAAGGTTTTCGTTTCGAAGTTGTTGTTATTTTTTGTAGAAATATTTGATGAAAAACGATAAAAGCATAATTTTTTTAAAGTTTTAATCGTTTAGAAAAGATTAATCACTAGGATATCAATTTTTCCCTAGAAATTTCGTAGGAGAATGTTCTGTGAATTTCATTGTTTTCTTTTGATTCTGAAGAATGGTGGACAGTTTGAAACACGCATTTTATTTGTGGAAATATAATTTTTGAATGACTTTTTGAAATTGTTTATATTTTGTATTCTATGTATGTATTGTGTTCGTATTGTATATTTTAATGAATTTCATTGCAAAATAATTTTTTTGCGCTAATATAATAATGTGAAAGCCAAAAAGGTGATTTCACCTTGTTCCGTAGAAACTGATGCTTTATGTCTACTTATTTTCGCCTTTCATAAGAACCATTTAGAAAATTTTATTTGATATGTTTTTCTGTAAAAAATTGAGTTCCCTCTAAGAACGTTCTTTCAACAGTCGGACAACTTATCAGGGGCAAGAAAAAACTTCGTATGATCAAACTTGGATGCAACTTATTTAAACTGATTGGCAATTTTTAATCTTCAAGGCACCTTTATTAAATTGAAAATTGGCAGTTATATGTATACAGATTTTGTCGAAAAGATCCTAGCTACACTGCAAAGTCTTTTATTTAATTTTGTAGAGAAATTTTTAAAACCAAAATCATTGATGATTTCCCTTTCTTTTGTTATGAAAAAGTTAAACATAATAAAAATGTTATATCGATATGATCATGAAAATGAAAGAAAGATTACAGTTTTTATAAAAACTTTAAAAATTATTTTTTTACATACGTAAAGCTGTGGACATATAATTGACTCACGTGTAACCTACTGATAAAAACCCAATTGGTCAATGAAGCCTGCGATCAACCCATTCGCCTTAGGTTTGTTTTTTACCTAATTCAATGACAATTGAGGGAGACAAAGAATTTGCCGATGCTACCTGTATAAGGCCGACAGGACAAAAAGACCTGGAAAGCCCAAGACTTGGAACGGACATATAATTAGAAACATTGTATTTTACTGTAAATGGGATGGCATGCAAGTCCGCTATGATCAGTTTGAAAAAGCCATTTGCATTTTTTGTAGTTTAAAAGTGATTTTCAAAGTTTTAAAAAGTGTTTTTAATATCAATAACAATGGGAAAGGCTAATAGTTGCACTGCTCTAGTTCGACAAAAGATTGTAGACTTGAGAGATTTAGGCTTGCCATATCGACAATTTACTAGATGCCTAGAATGTAACAATAAAATTGGTTTACGGAGCACTCAAACACATGGAAAGCCGCAGGACTGTCCAAGATATTCCCCGGACTAAAAGAAATCGAAAAGCAACTTGTAATAAAGATAGACAATTTGTCTACATATCGAAACGTAGCCTAAAAAGATCACCTGTCGAAATGCATTGTCGAATTTTCGGGAAAAGTACTAATATTTTGGTGAGACACTTTATGACATCTTGTGCAATTCGAATCACATGGCAGGATAGCCACGAAAAAGTTCCTGGTAACGGGAACTAATCAAAAGAAAAGAGCAGACCTCGCATGGAACATTGAACTTGGAAAAACTACTGGAAATCCACTCTTTGGAGCGACGAAACAAAAATAAATCGCATTGGCACTAGTGACAGGAGATATGTAAGATGACCAAGAAGTAAAGAATTTGACTCTCGCTACACTTCAGTTGTTCCTAAGCACGGAGATGCTCGTGATTATAAATACTAACCAAGGAAGAATACGTCGACATTTTAGCAAACACCATGTTGTCATGGGCTGAAGAGAATCTTCCTATTATATGGAAGTTTCAGCACGACAACGACCCCAAACATACGACAGAATACACAAGAAAGTGCTCAACGTTCTAGAATTTCCAGGATTTTATTGTCCTGTTTTCCTAACGATTTGCCTCCCTTAATTGCCATTCAATCAGGTAAAAAACTAGCCTAAGAGGAATTAGTTATATGGGTGGATTTATTGACAAATTAGGCATTTGTTAGTAAGCTACAAGTGTTTCTAATTATATTTTTCCGCAGTTGCATATTTCGTTACTTAAGGAAAAAATATTGTGTAAAAGAAAAAATCAATGTTTTGTTATTTGTTTCTGAAAAAATTGCAAAGCTTTTTCTCTCATTTAAGTACCGCATCTTTGGGTTACATTGCCTTGTGAAAAGAGTACTGAACACTTGTACCCTTTTTGCAACAAAAGAAGGATATCATAGCTGGAAATTTTCAAGATATTTTTCAAAATGTTTTTTGATTTATAAAGACGACAATCTTTAAGTAATAATCAATGACATGTAGTTCAATATTGTGGCGATCCTCTATAAATTTTTCCCAGCATGCTTGTTTGTAAAAAAACAACAAATTCAAACATGAACCTTCAATTTTCGTAACCAGTAATCAACCTATCACAACATAAACCTTCTGAATTCCATCCTCCGTACAAAAGCAAAAGAAAGCGTATGTTTTTATTTTTAGATTGATTCTTTATTTCTAGACGCTATCATTACATCATACCCTTTTATAGGATACAATTTACCCTTATCAAAATAACCTACCACGACGGAATGAACTCCTAAATCCTAGAGTTCAGCAGTCGGTGATAAAATAGTATCAAATGGGATACAATGCGTCTAGTCTCGACTACCCTCTATTCAATATTATAGTAACAAATCTTGTACAGCACACGAAAGAGTCCTCTGCGTTGGTTGACCAAGGAACTTGACAAGATAGTGAAATAAATGCTAACATACTAGCAACACAGGTCGGGTCATAAAATCGGGCATAATCGACTGCCTGATAAAATACTTGCAGGCTTTTCAAACAATTTCACAGTTGAAAATTTTTGATAGTAAGGGAAAAGATAGGATATGAAGGATTTGCTGCTTACAAATTCCCAATGAAATGAACCATGAAAATCAGACCTAAAATATGATATTCTTTCTGCTTCTTCTTGTTTGAGGGTGTTTTTTAAGTGAGAAGTTTCCAAAGTTTTGAAATACGGACATGGAAAAGAAGCGAAGATGATAATTTGGGATATTTTGATCGGAAATAGTTGAGACGTTTTCCATAACTTTAATTTGAAAAGATACATTTTATTATTATCAAGCTGTTCAATCAGAATAGGAATGTTTTGCATCGGTCCTCCAAAATTCACTTCAATTTCAAGTTGATATGTTTAATTTGGTCCAATTTAAAGGTGCAAATGCTCACTTCAAGATTGACTCAAGATCACAAAATAGATAAAATTCATTCCAAGTTTATAAAAATCAAACGGTCCTCAGAAACCATCGATTTAAAACTTTTCGACAAGGTTCAGTAACATCGAAGTTTCTCTGCGAAAATGTTTTCGCCAAAATATAAGTAATAACGTTTTGTGTCTCGCGAGGATTGAATTTGTGACGCCTTCTATTAAGACGGCTGTCAATTATCCCATTTTTCGTAGTAAAACAGAATACTATTAATGCAAACGAATTCACAATTTGCCAGAAAAGAATGTCTCGTCAAAATAATGACAAGAAATACCATCATCGGTCTATGTACCCTGCAAAGAATATAAAGATTTCTTTTGACGGTGCGAGAACAAGGACCGGATTCGTTCAAGATATGGTTTTATTGGGTTTTTATCGATATGGCGTAGATAAAATAGAAGGAATGATTAATGATGGCGAGTTCATTGTGTGCAGGGTTTTTGCTATTCGTCATGATTGGTCTGGATGTGAATAGAGGAAGTGGCGTTTTCATATTTCTTTGAGTGTGGTATGGCGCCCAGTCAGGATTTCTCGTTGATGATGGTAAGATGCCAATGTTTTCGAAATGATATAAATCTAACCTGATAATAATGATTTCTAGTTAAATGGAGTGCAGTCAGAGAGCTGATTATCGCTGACTTGTGAACTATCTAGAAATCAAAATGCCTTTATTTCGATGCGATATAGTTATAAATAATGAATAAATAAGTATTTACTTATTATTGCCGAACGTCAATGGTTCAAGACTCACTCGGATCATAGCCTGCTTCCAGGTCACTCAGCTCATAGATTCGAGGAGTAAATGCGCGTTCGAGACATAACGCTCATCAAATCGATCTCCAAGTGGACCAAATTGATCTATAAAGGAGCTCTCTAAAAAACTTCACCCCTTATGAATGGAAATGTTGCGGAACTGCGTGTTATTTTTATAACATCTTTTGAAAAAGTCTCATCGAAACATAAACTTGGCGTCGATTGAAGATAGCTATCCTGAAATAGTGATATATGGAATATGGAACCAATGCAAAATTTGAAGTATTCCTAAAATGATCTCCTTAAATACAAATGAGAGTTTAGCATTTTCCATTTTCACTCTGCCTAGGTTGAAAACCTTTGACTCAGCGATAGAAAAATGAGAACCGCATCTGCTTGAAATACATCATTGAGATTCCGAGCTGTTTTTTAACATGATATCTGATACAGCCAACTCTCAATAATTTGAAGCAGTGATGTTAGGAAGTGACGCAAAAATCCTGGCATAGATATTGTTAAAAGATGATATTTCTAATAAAAAACTGGTACGCTCATATAATAGCATGTAGAATGGGTGGTGGTTGCACAAAGTGCTGGCCTATCGATTTAATGAAAATTTCAATTTTTAAGGAATAGTTTCCTATTAGAAGATATGATATGTCCTGGTCGACTTTGTGCAATTTTAAAAAGAACACGAAACCCAAATTTCTTTCTTTCTCGAGAGCCATGGCTCAAACAAATATGAAAAAGTAGTGTAACATTTAATTTCAAGCAACTTATACCAAGATGATGTCACGTATAAAATATATATTTTTCACCACATAACTTCGCGTGGAATGGTTCCCTTTGGCACGTGATATTTCCCGCCTATGTACATTAATTGCAACAAACAATATTGCAAACGACTCGTGACAAAATATTGTTCAAACTTTGCTGGTCCCGTGGATGCAAAATGTGCGTCAGGTAGAAGTTTGTAGTTACAACTGATAAGGGTGACG
This sequence comes from Oxycera nigricornis, assembly GCA_963942545.1. Classification (NCBI taxonomy): domain Eukaryota; kingdom Metazoa; phylum Arthropoda; class Insecta; order Diptera; family Stratiomyidae; genus Oxycera; species Oxycera nigricornis. The sequence goes on along the minus strand of OZ012663.1, from coordinate 23,283,305 downwards.
TGCTCTTGGGGAATCCACACTTTCTTTTGTTCTATTCATAGCCTATCCCCCATTTTTTCATAATGCATATTGCGGGAGGAAGAACAGAAATTTCTCTGCGTCTTGTGTTTTCTGCGCGTGTTTCGCTCTACACAATACACAAAACATTGTTCCCCTCATGTTTCGCTACACATTTTTGATGGTATCAACAGTATTTTTGTTTTCCATGTCCGATGGAAAACATCTACACATTTTTCCCCCGCGGGTTAAGAGCGGGACGGTATAATCCTTTCTCGACAATGGCCCATGGGAGCATGCATGTGTTTTTGTGTTGAGTTGCAGATCTGGTAGTATCATTGATACAAGTTCCTCGAAATCGGATTAGGAACAACGAAAAAAATTTCCTGTACCAAATCGATTCTCTATCTTTAGCTCCATACACTCACTTCAGGCTTTCTTCTCTTAGAAATCAAGCGGACCACAGTTAACACTGATAGTACGTCTTCTTCGTCCGAACACATTTCCACAATGATTTGTTTTAGAAAACAATATGTGAGTAGGAGACACTTTCTGTATATACACACAAAAATTGTGTAGACGTTTTTGTGTAGTGTGTAGAACAAAAAACGCGCAAGAGACCCGGCTTAAGGAACACTCCAACACCCAGTGTGGTGAATGTCTCGAAGATTTGCAACACTCTGAATTGAATGAACGTCCTTCATTGTCAAATGTTATCGAAAATTATATTGAAGTTTCCACATTTTTTTGCTGCTTTTAATCAGCTTCTATCTATTATAATACAGGAGAATGCCAAGATTGTTCTAGTGTTTTTCGTGAGTGCATATATGTTTTTTTCCATACAAAAACGTGTAAACAAATACTTTGACTGAATCTTCGTTTGTCTTACAAAATGCCCGGTGAATTTGCGCAGTCAAAGGTTTGCTGTTGCTATCCGTTTATTCGGCAGGAAAATTTCATTTTTTGTGTGACCTCTCCTTTTTTGAGATGAAATAACTCCCGCCAAAGAACTGCACTTGCAAAACACAATACTGCCAAAAACTTGTAAGAAATTTATCTTAAAGCTAAGCTTAAAATGCGTTTTGCAATAAAAGTCAAAACGAAAAATTATGAGACCCAAAAAAAAATTCGGGTGGCTTTTAGCTCAAATTTTTTTTTGAATACTGAGACCAAATGAAATTAATCAATGGAAAAGTTGCTGAAAAGTAAATTTTACGTAATTTATTTAAATGGAATTTATGGACACCTTTTGAAACATCATGAATTTTTATAATTTGAATGTTTATTTTTAAATAAAAAGAGAATATTATTTTGTTCTATAATACGGTTGGGTCTATAAATTGCGAGTCAAAAATATTCTTTAAGATATAGTAAAAACAACCGACTGAAAGATAGGCTACTATGGCTTTCATTGAATATTTCATTTAAGTGTTCCATAATTGGGTCATCTTTTTTATGCGAGACATATTTGCTTGTCAATCACTCCGTGATTTAATAAAACATATAACCGTTTATGTTGACATGCTGAATTATTCATTGAAAGATTTTTTCGACAAATTATTTTCAGAGCTATATTGAAATAGGGCTATAACCTAGATGTATTTATTGGATAACTTTGTATCATTTCGTTAAATTAAACAGATTTTGAATTAAATGAATGTACATGTGTAATTTTTACATTATAAAATTCCCGATTGCCAACAAATTTTGATCAAGGATATTTTTGCACCAGATATTTTTAGAACCGGATATTATTGGATCGGATTAACAGTTTTGCACGCATTATTATGTAAATTTTTAAAACTGGTTCCATAATTAGTTACAACAGCACATATTCATCTTTATAAATTTTAAATTCAATATGTTCAAAACATATTGGCTTATCCATTTCAAAGGCAAACCATCATGCCATTCAAAGGACAATTGATCCCCTAACAGATGCATGGCACCGAACTGCCACCAATGTAAAATTTAATTTCAGAACCACTATAATGAAGTTTTTCAGTTAGTTACTATCTTCCCGCAATACGCACATACCGATAATACAATTTACTAGTACAACGCATGCTTTAAAATTACTTGATTGCCATTGTTGTCCACGAAGTGCATCCATTTGAATTTGCTTCATAAATTTTCATTAAATCCTTGAACGTCGTCGTGTTTCCCTGCATTTCAACTTCAAACCATATAGTACCTACTTCATCCTGATCAGTGATTAGCATTTGGGGATGCTTAATATAGGAGACCATAGATACATGCAAACGGACGATGCCGTACCGAGGATTACACATCCCCCACTGTCCATCCATCTTTACAAATTAATTTTACTCTGATCACATCTAATTGAGCTGAAATCAAATTACCAGGCCTACTGGCCATCACCGTCATCGCGGCCAACTGCGTCCTCCCATCTCGTTGCCAATTCTTCGGGGGTGACCTTAACAAACTGCGAACCCTATTTGTCTCGCATTGCGTTCTCCATGGCTTACATTATTGCGGTTTTATTCGTTTCAATGGGTTTTATAGGGCATTCATAGCTGTTTACGAGTTTCTTCAAAGGAGCGCCCCTTGATGCAGCCTCTGTTGCTAGCACAAAGCCTGCTCTTATGAGATTTGTTTGGCCGCAGGACTTCTTTACCGTGCGTAATGCTCTTGATTGCGTTAGCTCTATAAGATTCTTGTTGTTTGCGAACAACGCACCGGAGAAGTGCATTCACGCATGTTAGCGCACTCATAATTGCATTCTTCGCGTATTCTATCGGTTCATCGTCTCAAAGAGTCATCGAGCCAACAAGACAGGGTTCCAACTTTTAACGGGGATCACTTTGCGAAATGGAGAAGTTTTGTCAAACGACTAACTCCACTCGATTAAAAAGTTAGGAAAGTGCGTTTCAAGGCATCTAGACAAACATACAGCAGTCCATTATTCAATATCATCGGTGGAGGAATGGGCGAGTTCAACTTGTTTCTGATGGTAGTCTTCAAGAAACACCGTCGTTGGCGAAGGAAACCTCCAGGAAATGGCTAAGGCCAACTTGTGCAGATATAATAACATAAACGATATTGCAAAAACCAAGGGGAAAGTCAATAGCAACCTGCGTCGCCATTTTATCTCGCCACTACGAAGACATTTTGTCGGCTAACAAGCTATTCAGAAATGGTTGGCAACGCATTGTACGGACCAGAGCTCTTGTTGAATAAGTCCTGTTGGCCAGGTCGTTCGGGATGTGGGATGTGCAGGCGGAAAAGTAAATTGCGCGAGAATAATAAACTAATCGAAATTTTTTAATTAGATTTTTTTTCGTAGATTTCCACCAATGGTGGTACCTTGGTGAAGGCAAAAATGGCCGGATGTTATTTGTAGGGTTTCGTTATTATTTTTTGATGTTACAATTATGCCTAAGAATGTTTGGATACTGCTTCGAAATTATGAATGTTTTGTCTGGTTTTTAGGTTGCAAAGCTCTGGTTGGGGGTAGGATCAATTAGTTCCTAGACATCTAGGTGAACATATTTTGTTCGTTGCATTTAACATGAATAGAACAAAGCTTTAGTTTTATCTATTCGCATAGAAAAACCTCCAAGAATCAAAACTCTATATTCTTCAACTGTTCCCTAAAATGCAGTCTCATCCTAGAGGATCATGTCCACGTGTTGACGCGTGTATTTTCTATATTTGGTAGAACCGAGCGCATTTTGAACGCAGCTTACATCATGGATATATATTTAATTTTCCCTCTTATTGCATTACTGCCTTTATGTTAAATGGACCGACCACCATAAACCCTACTACAATCACCAGCTAGCTCCAGCAAAAGGACATACTGCCGGCACGGTTGTCGGTGGAAGCCGACCGTTCGTCCGTCGGTCAGTATACAACGAAAGATGAGGCAGGCGTTCAGTCTTGAGTGTAACGGTATGGCCAATGGTATCATTTCGATGGGGGATGATAATAATGGATGGATGTCCTGGAGCGGATCGATATTGGGAGTTTTGGGCGGAATGAGCGATACAGTAGAGGTGGCGGCGTCGAAATGGTTTAATGAATGGACGAACATTTGCTATTGAGATTAGCGAATTATGGTAAACCAGTTGCCATTAGCATGGAAATTGCGCACTTTGTTCGCAAGTGTGAAGACATTGAACTGGCAGAGTTACGGTTAGGATATTGAGTAATCTTTTTAATACTGCATGAATTTGCTGTAGCATTTATGCATTACATCAAATTAATAGTAAAATGAATAGACACTTGGGAAAAAGATAATGGTATTCAGATCCTTCGAAACTTTTTAGAATCTTCACAAAGAAGATATTGTATACCATTCAAATGTTCAGAATACAACAAGAAATAGATCGAAAAGTCAACATTTCTACTCAGTGTTCGAATAATATTCAACTTTGATTCCATTAAAAGACATTTTCAAAACATTTGTTGTCTATGCTTTCATTTGAAAGAATCTTGAGAAGCATATCCGGAAATTTGCGGTGTTTGTGAGGTCATCTACTTCAAGGTTGGAGATACATTTAGAACTTTCAAAAATGTTTTTAGCAGTTATTACATAAACTGTTACCTGAATATGTACGTGTAGAATATTGTCCTTAAATATTAAAATGAAATTAATAGTCCTGTTGAAGTTACAGCCTGTGACCGTCGTGATCTTCGCACAGCTTAAAACCAGTCAGTAAATTTTACATGCGGGTGTCTCAAATCCACTTTTTTGTAAACCTCGTACCTCAAAAACCACTGATTCGATCTAATTGAACAGAAGACACTTAAATTCAATATGAATCTAACATTGTTTGAAAATGTTTTGAAACAACTAAATGCATTTGCTTTCGACGGTACCTTGAAATTTTGGAAGTTTGACTTTCTTTAAAATTGTTTATGGTATTCTAGACCTTAAAAACATCTTTAAAAAGCAAGCAAGTATCCAGATGATGGTAGGTTGTACGTTTTAAAACAAAGTGTCGTGTAGCAGCCATTTTTACACACTTAAAACAGATAACTGTTTTTGAAAGTAAAAGTATGCAATAGTATTTATAAAAAAAATTCAATCATGTGGCATAAATCGTTTAGAAACAAAACAAAATCTTGAAAATCCATTTAGTTGCCACAATGAATCTCTTCCTTGAGAAAATATAAACAAGAAGAAAAAAATTGTATAGAAGGCGGTGTTAGCTATTAATCTTGTGAAAAAAATGATAAAACGACATGTTTCTATGTTTTATAGTTTTTGAGTAAATAAAAAATTACGAAACACATTCTTTCCTAAAGGAACACTTATTTTGGATTTTTTTACGTGCTATTTGGGCGTGCAGGAAAATTAGGGCAATCCTATACTCAATGTCTTTCTACTGTGAAGTATTTATTATAATTATTGGTTCAAACACTATGCAGCTCCTTTTTTTATTGCAAGTACCTGGCATCGTATTTCAGCATTGCTAATTTAATAGGGTGTTTATTGTGGATCACAGTCTTCTATTGGGTTGTATCATGACACTTCGTAAACACTGGAAGAACATATTCCATGGGCATCCCTTGTGAATCTCATCTCTAAGTAAACTATCCACAGAACCAAGATGATAAACTATTCCCAAGGAGGGTTAATCAATATGCACTTTCACTATGGATTGGTTGATGGTCCAAGTCATTAAGCAGCTAGATTTTACGCTGTAGGGTTTACGAATATACAATGTTTTGAGAACGAGGAGTGTTGGAGGAAGGAAGAAGAGAACGATCTTAAAATGTGCCTGTGGATCGAGAAGATCGAATTTTGGATATAGTGCAGGCAAATCCCGAAATAAGCATGAGACGGATAGCTACAAGAGCTTTCTGCAGATAAAACACGGGCGTGAATTCAATTTTGTAGAAGTGTAATGTTTACGGATGAAAACGACGATGACTCCTGCGCATCGTTGACTGACGAGGCACAATTTACTAGGAGTAGAGTTATCAATTTGCGTAACCTGCATCTTTGGAGTTATGTTAATTCATACATGAAAAAAGAGATGAAATTTCAACGTCGATTTAGCTGTAATTTTTGGCTAGGCATCATTGGTGGGACAGTGATTCGACCGCGATTTTTAAATCTAGCACTAGTACTACTTGAGTTCCCTAAACACCATATACTCGATTTACTGGACAATGTTCCTTTGGCTACACTAATACCTTACGGACTAGGTGAAGCTTCATCTTTCTTAGTTATAAAGTTAAAGATTGCCCTTATGTTCATTTACGATGTAATAAAATACTCAAAAAAGTATTTCTCTATATTTTATATTTTTCCAAAAACTATAAAACGTAGAACCATTTCGATTACTGTATTTATAGTTAATCAATAAGTTCATTCGGCTTTCATATAAAACAATAATTATGTAATTTTTTGGAAAAATCTACAACAAAAAAGTTTTTTGTAAGTTTTTTTTTTTAAATTTCAAGTTTCCGCTTTTTCCTCAAAGATCATTTGATATACCAGCTTAAATTAAAAATATATTAAATGAACAAATGTTTACGAAATTATTGTAGGTGATGCGTTGTTTTTATATAGTTTTTCTTCTTCATTTTTTAACTAAATTGCACCTACGACCTTAAGGAGGGTGAGAGTGATGTGCCCCATTCTCCCGTATGATTTTTTTCTTGTCTTAATCTAACCAATATGTCCTATCTTTTTGTCAGAAATTGTGCAAATTAACATTTGTAACAGTAAAAACAAATATATTTTCAGCTTTAAGCTTTTTGGGACTTATAGGTAATATTAAAATTAATTTTTTATCACTCATATCCAAGGGCGGATGCAAGAGAGGGTCCATGAGAATTGTGACACTCTCTTTAAGCCTGCATGAATCAAGAATTATTCTTCGGTATTGCTCTCTCGTTTACTATATAATTGTAATATTTCTTCGAGATTACATATCATAAATGGACGCTGATATACAGGAAACACCAATCTAGTGAACCACATGTAACCCTTTCGCAATGACTTTCCACAAAAGGTTTAATTACAGTTTTTCCAAACGCAACGAGAGCATTAAGAATATTATTTTCGGTTTTTTTTCAATTGGTTATTATTAATAAATATTATTGTTTTTATGTATGTTAGAAAACAACAGATATGTCTAACATTAAGGAGTAATTTCACTTTACTCACTAGATCGGGCTCTTACTGCACTGAAAAAAGAAGATAGTTTCGGATGCTATTGAAAAATAGATAAAAGGTGCACAGGCCACCTGTTACACTAGCACAACACACAGTGAATAAAAAATATCACTTTGGTATTATGAAGTGTTTAAGAGACATTATTAGTAAAAAACAGGTATTTTTGAAGAACAATTTGTGGATTTTGCACTATGCAAAGTTATAATTGTGACCAAATTTTTGAATAAAAATGTCACGAATATCATCAACCACCGTATTCGCCAAATTTGGCTCCCTACAATTTTTTTCTGTTCCCAAAACTTAAATTTCAAGAAACTCATTACAATTCAATTAAATGCATAAAGACGAATTCGCCGAAGGAACTCAACGCAACTGCGGTAACTGACGTCAAAAACTCTTTAGATGATTGGATTGCACCTTCAAATAAGTTTGTCGCTTCAAATGAAACCTATTTTGACGTAGACTCAATAAATTTGAACGAATAATTGATATTTTGAGTCGTATTTGATCAGTCCCGGGACTTATTTGACAGAATTTCTAAACTGCAAAAACTGTTAAGCTAATGTGGTATACACCAATACGATTTTAAAGAAAGTGACCCCCTCTAGACTCAATGGCAGGATTTGCGCTTGTCATATTGATCTTTGTTCATTTTGGATGAGCATCCAAAGGGAACAAATGTTAAGCTGCAGCATAGTTAGTATTACATTTTACCTTGGAATCCTTTCGTTACATTCTTTGGTGGCTATTTTTATTTACCTGAAAAGAAAATCAGAAGAACGTTAGTAAGCGAAAATTCACAAAAAATATCAGTTCAAATTTTTTCATATAATCCAATAAATAGTATGACTTATATAAATGGGACACACCAAAGACAGTAAGGACTCTATTGGGGCATAACAATTGTTTCAAAGTGTTCGCAAATATTCATCCAGCAAACTAATTTTGTGCAGGAAATATAGTTCTTTTAAAAATTCATCAAAGCAGCTAACAATTCATCAAATAATTCCAATTTAGGCAAACATTCAAACTAATTCGTTTTATCGTTATCCATGTGTGCACAGTGCACATACGAGTCCGTTGCAAATGCCTCACAAGCCCGCATTATTTTTTCCTGTTCTTAAAATCACAGTAATTATTACACGCTTTCCCAATCGACCACCTGCATCTCTGAAAACACCCAGAACGCATCCCCACATACATACGTGACTGATCCCCTACATATCCTTTTTGCTGTTGCACACAACCCATACTATTGAGCTCATAAATGAGGCTGAATGGAGAAAATGATGAATGCGATATAAAAATTAATTCCAAGGCTCAACGAGCACCACACATACATGTAGCATACTATCTTGTCCACATCTTTTCGAAGAACATTATAGAACGAAATAAAATGCGAGCGAGGTGGCCCGCATTCCCATTGCAAAGAGGGTGTTGATGTGCTGCAAAATATTATGCGTATTTTTTCGTTCTAATGCGTCGTGCATGGATGCGGGAAAAAGGACGAACGTTCAAACGCATCTATAGTTTCTCGTGTTTAGCCGCAATGAAATGCACAGTGTATGGCTCTTTATGTAAGGAACGCACGTCTAACACATGAATGCTGTGAGTAAATCAAATTGGATGTGAAGTGAACGGAGGATAACTGAAGGATGGAAGGATCTAACAAGCGCGTTGAGTCTCGTGTGGAAAATATCGCATCTATTATATGGTTGAACTACATTGGAAGGGTGGTACCATACAGTGCAATGTTCAATGAAACCTTCATGGAAAGTTTTCATATTCAGAAACTCTCTTATGTACCTACATAAATTTGATCTTCCAGAAACCTGATGAAGTTTCATGAAAGTTTTGTTCACTCACATGCGGTGGCGCATTTGCAGATTTTCTTGATAATTATGAAAGACTTTAATCATGAGTATTCAGGCAAGAGCGAATGGAATAGGCTAATATCCAAGTGGATTGTCGAGAACTTTGTAATTGACTGATATCCTACAAAATCGGGGTGCACAAACCTTTTGGCAATGGTGCATATCTTCATGCGAGGCACAAACTAGCACACTATATGCCATCAAACAACTTCATGACAACCAACCAACCAGCCATGTTTGGTTAGGCTTTATCCTTCAGAGTCAGGCGAATTATTTTGCGAAGTTTGCCAACGACCTATGTGCCTGGTTGTACTATTATATGATCTTTCGATGAACGCAGCATCTAAAACTCAAAGCAAAACGCCTTGTATAGGTATTCGAGCAAACCGACGTAGCTCATTCTCGAACGTTTTTAGGAAAAGAAGATTCAGTCTATTTCTCGATCATCTTAAAAAATTCAAAGACAGACCCCGTCTACATACTTCAGAACATCAATGTAAACCTACAACACTATCTTCACAATTTAATATCCCACCCCAAAATACACGCCTTCAAACGCAATATATAACTAAAACGCATGATGGTTTTTCTGCCACCCATAGAAAAATATTAGAAGAATTTTTGTGTGCATTCAAATGGCTTGAAGTTGCGCCAATCGCACCCATTCCTCGGACACCATCGTATGTAGCTATATTCATTGCGATTACGGTTGCTGCTGCAAAGATGGAAGCCATTATGGTTTCACCCACCACCATTGCATCGCCATCTTTACAAAAATGTTTAGATGCGGCATAGTAACAGAACTTCCTCTATTATTTGCAAAGGAAACGTCGCTACGCGTTGCTTCTTCTTCTTCTTCTTTTTACGTTTGATCCCTGTAATACTTTGAATTCGGTTGGATTCAACTTTGGCTTTCTTCACTATGCTTTGCACAACTCACTCTGTCATTTCCTTTGGTTTTTTCCACCGGAAAATGAAAAGAGTCATTTTCGGGAAAAAATTCAAGTTTTCACCAGGAAAAGTTTTCCTTTGTTTTTTTTCAACTAAATAAAATCTTTGAGCTGACATCGTTATCGTTCCCCCTAAGTTGGTTCTAGTGCAGAGGAAATAAAAGTCTGAATAGTTTATGCAATCTGCAATCGTAGCTCTGGATAAGATTGATGAATACTTATAAAACAGGGAACGCTGAGTGTGCTCCGTGCAAATCCTGCTTTGAGTGATTCAAGAGCACTACTGCACCAAAAAGGACGAGGGAAAGATGAACGCAACTTGCTTCCTTCACCAAGCTGGTTAACGACCAGTGTACTCGCTTCGAGGATCCACTTGCAAAAACTTTGGGATAACTTGCTCCTGGCGGCAAAGCTATCCATTACCTGAGGAAATCAGTTAACAATGTCGTGTTAAGATAATGCGCACTCTATCAACCTTGCAACGCAAAGCACCTGCTATTTGTTGCAGTCGAGTGGTGCCGGGATACACCCCGAGCCACATTACGTAACTACGTAAAACTCTGACACAATAGGGAAGAGTTAACCATTCCTTCAGTGAAATAACCCTAGAGTGAATTGCAGAATGTATTGCCAATAGGATGATGACGGTGAGTGGTTGCGATTCAACCCTTCGGAATATTTAGTGTACAAGAAAACATATTCCGAGTGTAGGTAGGTCAATGTACGCAATAGATCCTGGAATATTTCTTTGTTTTGATTGCAACGATGGCTTTGTGCTAGTGCAGTTCTGCTTTCTTTTCTTCATATTATTTATGCTCAAAGAGTGCTTACGGTATGTGACGGTGGCGTTTCTTTGCTAGTTCAAGAAGCGAACGATCCGCATGGAATTTCTAGGGAAAGATAAATGTGGCATGGTTTAACTTCATCTTATGCCCTCAATGCGGATTTAATACTGTAGAAATATGATGGTTTTTGAAATGATGCTTCATCTGAAGAGCGATTCTTACCCCCTTCACAATGAATACAGTTCATAGTTTTATATGGTCCAATTGTGGAAGAGGGAAATAAGCAGAGTGTGGTTTCTTAAGGAGCTTAAATAAGCAAACTCTATGTTGGCAAGAGGGAAACTTCAGATAAAAATTGTTGAGGGCTGATTATAATTGGAATCATAAAATGTAGTAAGTAATTGGTAATGCAAAACAGCCTGCAATGAATTTAAAAAAATTAAACATTAAGAAACCAAAAACGACAACTATCTGTTCAACAATTTGATGATGGAATCTGCTTGAGCTCATTACATTACTACCTAAGTTGAGCCTGCCAACTTATTCAATTTTTTGTGTTGAAAGTGGATCATACAATCTGTGCAGAAAGTACCGGCAATCGGTCAATGAAACACAAAATACAAATTGTTTATCCAAATTTATTGTATCACCTTTAAAGTAGACCCCTTCCAAAATAATACACGAATAATCCAAACATCAAAACTTTTTTTAAATGCATTTTTGGGAACTGACTTCAGTACTCACCGCGAATTCTCTTTTATGTCATCTATTGACTGAAAGCGGGTGTCTAGAACTGGTAATTTGAGTTTTCGAAAAGGGAAGTGAGATGTTCCATCATTGTGGTACATAATGCATGAGTTTTCTTTCCAAAAATCTGGTATTTTCCGTCAAATTTGCTCTTTCAAACGCCGCATAACGCACAGATAATATTTTTTATTGACTGTCTCACCTTTTGGCAAGAATTTCGATTGTGCTTCACCGGGGTAATCGAAAAAAACTGTCAACATTACCTTCGCTTTTGATCGACTTTGGCGTCCTTTTTTCGGTTTTGGCTCAGTTGGAAGGCGTCATTCCGAAGCTTTTTGACTGGTTTTCATGTCAAACTCGTAAACTTATATCTTATCACGAGCTACAATGCATTTTATGAATGTTGGGTCGGAATTGACTCGTACTATCATGTTTTCAGTGACCTTTACGCAAATGGTTTTTTGCAGAAAATTCTTTTGGCACTAGTTGAGCGGTAACGCGTTTTATGCCAAAAATTCCTTTAAAATGGTACAACTTGATTCGTGAGGTACAGAACTTTTAGCGGCTATCTCTCTAACACTTCTACGAAGATTTTCAATCAGCATTTATTATGTTAAGTTCAGTTGACGACGTTGATGTCCGACCACAGCGAGACAAATTTTCCAGCACATCTCGACCCGTGATTTTGATGTAGTAAAATGTAGTAGTAGTGTGATGATGTAATAAAAATCGCAAAATACACTTGAGATGAACTGACAAAATTACGCACTAAACTATAAGTGACTCTCACACTCCGCGTGAGTAAAGAGGAAAGTTGTGCCAACTTAGCGGCACAAAGAATTTCAACAATCTCTTTAGGGGGACTTTTCGAATGACCGATTCTCGGTACTTTCTTGACAGAATGTACATCAACTTCTTTTATTTGTAGTATAAACTAGTGTTTTAAGGCATGCAATGTGCGTCTAATGAGTTTTGGTAATCTTTATTTCATGTCATCTGAGTAGATTCCATCTTTATTTCAAAAATAAGGGTTGCAGAGCTCACCTAATTTAACACATTCTGTGAGCTCCTCTAACTAGAAAAAACTTTTCTACGCAATTACAATATGTTCAGCTCCATTAGCTTTTGTTCACTAACTGCAACATGGTTTCCTCAAATTTAAATTGCCACTTAAGCTACCCTTGCAGTTTATATCGCATACATACTGCGAATCGTGGAATATCGTCCGATATCAAAGACGATTATCACATAATCCCCGGTTAGGATAAAAACCTTTTCAACGAACAACGAAACAAGGTAACTGGAGCAAAACTCACACTCCTAATCCGTATTTCTGCATCCTAGAGTCATAAATTCGCACCAACTCTGCCAGCAATGTTACCCAAACGACAACGATGGCGCTATTATCACAATAAAGTGGCGCCTTCTGCGATCGCAACGGTCTCCACGGAGGACATACAAGGATTATGTAATTCATTCAGGTAAACCTTACCTGCCTCCATTCAATTTATCTCTTGCTTGCCTGCAAGCGTAAAAGGCAAAAATTCGTAAAGCAGGAAACAGGACGCAATGTCTGTGACGACCACATTATGGGCTTCTGTTTGCTTTCACATTTATATGTACATACATACGTATGTTCTTTATCCAAACTTTTCACGTTGTTTTATTTCATTTTGTTGTTTTTCCTGTCCTCGTAGTTTTAGCAGAATTAAATTTCAGCTAAAATTTACCGTTTATATCCACAAGATAAATATATGAGCTCTTGATTGTGCGGTCGACGTTGTCAAAATCTATCTGAAATCGAATAAAAAATAAACAAGACAAACCTACCAATTTCATTTACGCACAAAAATCGATGTCGGAGTGTGTTTGCTCCGCGTCCTTTTTCAGAGGCACGTTCACCATCCCTGTGTGGACTTTTGAGATATCCTCGAACGTACATATTTGTCGGCACAGTTCAGAACGTGAGGTGGCTTTGGTAATTTCAGTTTTTTGAAAGTTTGGAAATTCGATGAAGGCATTGTCTGCTTAATGGATATGTATATTTTAAGGATATTTTAACTCATACAATTTAAATGCCTTTTTACACTGCTCTTCTATGTCAATTCTAAGTTTCCCAAGTTACTAAGGGTTAATACAGGATGTTTCGGTTTCTCCTGTACTTTTCTCGAATTCAAAAGAGTCAAAAGTAAAAATATCTTTTAATATTTTTCTCTATCTACGATTCATCTACCACACTTCCCTTTAATTGAAGATCATTCCAGGATTCAAGAAATCATCAGCATCGACGAGCATTAGGAAACTCATCATCGAAGTGCTGCCAGACGAAATTCCCCTTTTCCTCTGTCGTCAACCTTCTTCCCGCCATTCTTTGCACGCACTTTTCTTGATTCCTGTCTCACACTTTCTCGGAATATTTCTTTTCCGGGTTTTCCACAACTGGAGGACGTGAAGCTGGCCCACTCCATTTTCCATTTTCACATAGTCATCCCGGTTTTTCTTGATGGTGTCGCCAACGCTATATATCGGAAAATTGGCGTTGGCTTGGCCTGGCCTGGTGTAGCATATAGTGTGGCATGGCACACTGGAATCAATAGAGAGAATGAGGTCCTGGTCCTGTACGCACTAAACGATTTGCTTTCCAGCCCGGGCGGTGCGTATTTGGACGCATTCGTCGCGATGTTGCCTTTTCTAAACACATTCCAAGCATACATATCGCCTTATGCAGCACGAAATTGGCAACTGTGGATGGAAGTTGGGCAACGCTGATGTCCTTGTTGCTGTTGCTACCGATGCCTTTTGTGTCCTCCATTCCAGCCGCTTTGATGATGGAGTGGATGACTTTAAAGGGAAGCATAGCCCGCCAAGCGTATCCTTGTTGGTGATGCTACCACTGCCATTTTTCTCCACTTCCCAAACATTGCCAAATCGTTGGCATCATGCAATGGTTGGATGCATACAATCACTTCTTGTGCTGCTCGGGCGATAGCGAGAGAGGGTGGCGAAAGGTGGATTTTGCCACTACAACTCACCAACCTCACCCTACGGAAACTAATATCGTTCGCTTCCTTGTTGGATTGTTGATTATTTTTTCCTCCGCTTCTCCTTTTGCTGTTCGGAAAATGAGTCACTTTCGCTAATATCGATTTTCTAGTTTTTGGATGGTATTTTTTGTTTTGGTTAGGATGGATGATGAGGACGAAAGCCAACTGTGAATGTGTGCTGTGGTTGCATGTACACGTACAAGTTATAAGCCAGTGTGTAGGTTAGGCTTTTGGTGGGAGAAATGTTCACCACATGGTACATTTTGAGATAGCATTTAGTGATTAAAGCGATTCAAAGAATGATTGGCTAATGGGGAAATGAAGAACTTTTATATTTTTTGGAAACGGAATGAATCAGAATTGTTAGCTAAGCATGTTTGAAAATGTTCATATGATGATTCACTCATGTTGAATGAAAGAATAATTTTCCTTTGCTTAAGGATTTGTAGCGTGTTTAACAACATTGACTTTGTTTCGATGAGAAACCTCTATCAAAAAAACATAAATTGGGCCAAATAACGACCAAACGAATAAAAGTCAGTAAACAAGTCATAGTCAGCAATGGATATTAGCAAAGGTTCATTTCCTAGAAAGTTGCAAATTGCAGTTGGAATTCCACTACCGAGATAACATATAATTCACAAATTCTAGTGTTACTTCTGTGGTTGGTTAGAGGTGTGGGTAAATTAGTATAGATTATCAGTCCACATTTTAATGAGGGGAGTGTTTAAGAAACTTCAAAGGTATAAATTCATGAAAATATTTATATTCTTGGCATAAGATTTCCACAGCCAAATCGTTAAAACGCAATAATGAGTTATCAATTGTAAGAGACCAACGAAATGAACAATAAATCATGGTTCTAGACGTATTTCCGTATTCATGACTTGCACTCAAAACATGCTAGCAGCATCCAAAAAACGAATTGCTTACCTTTTGGCTGACACGAATGCTCTTAATAGTCGATCACGAATAGCGGAGAACATTACCAATCAGCTATTTGTTACCATATAAGAATGAAGTCTAGAATGTGCTGGGCTTTCCAAATTGAATCAAAGATTAAAATAAAGCTCTGAAAGCGGAGTAGAGTGTTATGGCATTGAAGCGTTTGTATAGGAAAAACGTACAAGTGAAAATATACGAGTAAACTAGTAATCGAGTAATTAATTCTGAATAAATTTTGTGATTCATTAATCCCGTTATCGAAATTCCGAAAAATCACTGAAGTCACAAGTCAAATCTCGTGATTGTAGTTTTTCAGTATCACTGCCTTTAATATATGTACTCCTATAAAAACCTGCGAAGATCAAGAACTGTTATCTCGTCAACAGATTATTTTTTTAAAAGAATTCAGTTCCCAGGTTTCTCTAGAGGTGTTAAAAATTGTGAGGCCTGCTTTTGGTATATTAATAAATTATTGCAGCAATTCATACTTTGCTGGTTCCTCAACAAGAATTTCAGTAAAAACGACGTAGTTATATGCAATTCAGAGCGTAAATATAATTTAAAAAGCAATAATAATGATAATAATAAAAAAAATTATTTAATAGATTGAAAATGAAATACAAGGATACTTTCATCTTCGGTGGTCTTCAAGAAGTTTTATTTAATTTTCAAGAGATTAGCGTTTCCCAGCTCACTTAAACTTATTTCCAAATTACTACCTTTTCTCAGATCATCTTAAACATGTTCCAATCATGTTCCATCATTGTAACTTTTTCCCAAATCATTTAAACTTTTCTCGAGTTTTAAAGACTTTTTGCCACTTCCGTGTCAACAATTACACTAAAAAAGGTTTATATGATGATTTAAATCAATTTATATGATGAGTTAAATCAAAAGTATTGAAAGAGGAAGCCACTGAGAGGCGAGACAAAATTATCTTCATAGTTTAATCTAGCGTTCAATCTCCATCTTTGTTTCAGTCAAGCACATGGTGTTATAACCGTTCCAACACTTTTAGGAAGGAATGCATCACTTATATTAGCGTTGAGCAGCCGAGAATTGAGACATTTCAAAGTAAATTTAACCGAAACGTGCAACAGCTCTACATTTTACTGGTTTATCTGAGAAGTAAATGACATAACTGGCAGGGAACTGGGAAATGATGTCGTCATAAACTGCGCCAAATTTTTGGTTCATATGATTCTGGAAATTGTTAGTGCAGCAGCTGGACCCACATCGTAAATAGGATCAGTTATTAAGTAATCCTTAAATGGTTGTAGTGAAAGCCCTCTTTTCTTAAGAAATGGTACATTTAGGCCATGAAAAGCCCATTGTTATACTACAAAAAATTGGGACCGCACTAAAGCCTTGCTATGGGATGATGGAACCATATGGATGCTCTTAAGTTGATTAGGCAGCTAATATTTATATAAGCTACTTCCGTGTGGCTATCCACGAAGGGAGAACCTAGAATTTGCATTCGTCTACTGGATAATGCAGGGCATTCGCACAGAAAATGTGGGATCTTTTTTTCGTCTCCTTTCGATGTGCGATGTGTGAAAGAAGTCATTGCAGAAAACGCCTAGTTGTTCTGCGTGTCTGTCTATTAGACAGTTGTTTTTGTGTACAGATAGATTGGCTTCAGACTATACGACTTATATCGATGAGTTGCTTGGTGCGTTTCGGGCTCAATGCGAGCCAAGTCTGCCTGGTGGTTATTCTACAAATTTTCCAAGTAGCCATGCTCGTTTTGCAGCTTTTATGTAATACTGCTTGCATTCTATATTAATCTAGGCTAGAGGATGACCAACCAGGGGTGTTAGTGTATATCTTGGAGTTCAGTGCCCGCTCTCACTAGGACATCTGCTTCGCAATTCCTAGGTACACTAGTTCATAATGAAACGACATCTCATTCAGCTGTGTACGAGACTACATTGCGATGGGATAAGGTAAACACGTTAAATATTGATCGGAAAGCAACACCTTTTTTTAGGTAATGATAAAAGAAAAACGCCAAGCGTCGCGGCAAAAAATTTAAAATGATTTATGAAAAGATTTGCGTGACTTGAGAAAAAGTTTAATTGGGCCCGCAATTGCTACATATTGGTTTGAAATAATTATTAAGTAAGTAAGCAATTTCATTTAATGGCGGTGGAAGATAAGAGCAAAGCTGAAGGAACCACATTTGGATGAAGTTTGACATAGTACATCTGCTGATAGATGGTGATAATTTTACTTCAAAACTTTATATTTCAATAATAACTTTAGCTAAAAATGGTTGTTGAAATAAAAGTTTATTGGCTTCTCATTAACGTGTATTTCAAATTCAACCACTCACCCACAGCCTAAAACAGTATAATTATCCTTTGTTAAATGAAAATTTCCTTACCCTCAATTAAAATTTCACCAATTTTCCACCAGCGAGAGGTTTTCTTTCGCAGTAATCTCCACCATTTAAATAAAATGCTTTGTGCATTACAAAAGCTAGAAAATAATCTTCAACTTCAAGTTTTTTCTGCGCTCGAAGCACTCTTTGGAATATACACAAACAGGTGACAAAAGTAGCTAAGGTCATGGGGTTAAAGCAAACCTGACCTCGTGTTTGCTTATTGCTAAAACTATTCGTTTTTATGCTCGCATCAAAATAACGAGCAATATATTTCACCGTAGCCCCTCAATCCGTGCCATTCTTTTGCGAATATCAAATAAGGATATACCATTAAAAACTCTGCATTACGGTGGCTTTATAGTGTGGCGTTGTATCCAATTTCTCGGTGATATGAAAACAACAACAACATATGGGCGACACATTCATATGTCCATGCATGCATTTGCTACCTCTTCATTCGAGTGCTTGTATATCATAGCATCCTACCATGCAGCAATGTCACGTACGTTCTTTCAACCCTTTCAGTTTTCACGTATGTCACACATGTATGTGCTTACAAATGCGCAAACACAAGCGTGTACATATTGCAAACGGTTGGATTTTTCCAACAAAGTGATCGTGCTAAGTGCACTCATGCTTGACATACATACAAGGACATCATGCAAAAGGAATAAGAAACCAAAGTACTTTAGCTGCTCGAGAAATTCTCTTTTTCCGGAGCTCCACTGCACCCTAAGCTGCGAGGGAGCCTGAATGTATTTCAATAGGTGAAACATTTCGTCGCTACGCCACCGTAATATGTACTTTTGGGACATGCTCTGAATTTCTGCGATAGTGAACGTTGGCCAAGTCAAAGTCGAAGTCGCAGCACGGTTACGAACCGTTGTCTGTATTCTTCTTTTCAATGTAGTTTTCAGGACATTCGCAAATTGGAAGTTTCACAAATTGTTTTTATGAATATGCTACACACTTGGGGACCGAAAGTCACTCGCTGTTGAGCGATAAATTTGAATATAACGGGCGAACTGCAAACTTCAGGATATATTACATTAAAAAAGAGAATTTTTGCTAGTATTATCTTCTTCCAATTTACCTAGTACTTGCGATTACTAAATATTCATCCACGATCTGAAAGAATTACATCCACCTGAAATGAACAAATCCTGCTAGCTTCTACGAACATGAACAATTCTAGAACAGCCAACCAAGATTATTACAAACTACAGATCCTTGCATCCGCCACTCGAATTAAAGTGCATACCAACCTACTATGCGAAGTGCATTGCAATGCAACGTAAAATATCGTATCCACCCTACAACCCCGTGTAATGGGCCAGTTGGGTTGCTTTCAAAATTGCAACCCTATTGCCCTCAAGCAGTGCGAATGTACCTTGAATAGTCCCCGCAGGACGATTTCGCAGTAAAAACTCGGAATATTGTCATCCTCCTGTAGTGTACTTCACTACAGTCGAGTGTTCAAGTGAAAATGGCGAAAACTCCGATTGGAATAGTACGGATGGAATCAGTAACGGGAAACGGAATGAATGATAACAGCATAACCCGTTACCTCACTGTTTTGTCCTGTTTATCTTTATCCTTGTAAACTGATTTGGTGTTGCGATCTGCATGAACGGATTGGCAAGGTGAATTGTAAGCGAGTAGGAGTCCCATATGTGTGCTTATCCTGCACTCTCGACACAACACACATATGTATCCACTATGTAAGTCACGCGATGAACTCTAGTGGCCCAAGCTGTATCTACTCGCACTCTATTTCACTCCATTTTATGGATTACACCCTTCCGTGCTACTTCGGAATCGTGGCTGTTTGCACTTGACTCCCGAGTCAGTATGGTTAATTGGGACATTTTGCAGGAAGTAAATGGAATATGAGGTTATGAACTATTTATGATGTAGGTATGCACCACGGATTGCGTAGGTACTTGCATGCTTATGGAGCGCACAACGAATGCAGTACAGGATCAGAAGTGACCTGGGTAATGTGGGAAGGAGCACGGCGAATGGGGATGACTTCATTGATGACTGAATCCAGTTGACAACCATTTATGTTTGCGTGTTTGAAAATAACAGGTTACATTGAACTGGTGAAAGTATCTAATTCGAGTTAATTATTGTTGATTATGGCACGTCAACAGTGAATAATGCGGAAGCATTTGGCGATACTGATGCATCGTTAGTTAAGGATTTATCGGCAATTCGAAAAGTGATTGAGAACTGTTTCATAGTTTGTCTCGAACTTAATTGAACGAAATGAAACTTTTTTCAGAAAATTATCTTTTTCGCAAGAGATTTTCTTTATTAATAATTCCCATCGTTGTAAAAGGGCAATGACTTGGACTGCTCCCTTGATATTTTTTTCACTCGACCATTTTAAAATACAACACGTGCTGGATATCTCTACAGCCCACATTTAAAGGAGCACGGAAACGATAAGATGTGATACTGACGAGAAGAAAATCATTTAAATTGTAGATAAGATGGTTTGTGCCTCATTGAATTTGGCGATAAGCATAATTTATTGCAATCCAGATGTCATCTTACTTAATGTTAATGGTATTCTACAGATGATTGTATCATCTTAAATCTTAATGCAGTTAATTTAGGCATGTGAAATTTGTCAGCATGTAAATTGTGCGCATAAATACTTTGAGTTGCGTTGATCACATCAATTTGGCTATACAAGACGATTCTATACAATTTCCTAATTGATATAGACATTTTCCCGAGTGGTTTGGACTTTTTCCCAAAATGTTTTGGGCTTTTCCCCATTTTATATAGAAATGGTTAAGGCTTTTACCCAATTGACTTAGACTTTTCGCAAAAAATTTGGCCCTTTACCAAATGGTTTGAACATTTATCCAATTGATGAAGCCCTTTTCCAGGACATTTGAAACTCTTGTCAAATGGTTTATACTTTTTGCCAAAACTCATAAACTTTCCTCCAACTGATTATAGCTTTTGGTTTTTTGGTTTCGGTGAATCGTAAGCTGAAATCTATTGTTCAAAAGTTTAAAGCTTTAAGAAACAATACTATCCATTTCGTACAAATGCTTTGGGGAAAATTCAAAATCAGTTGGGAAAAAGTTTAAAGATCTTGGAAATAGGTCGAAGCCAATTAGGAAATACTATCATTGAAATGCATGTTTATAAATTGTTCACTTAACACAAAGTTGTAGGTTGGATGATCAATTTTTAATTTTTGGTAGAAGAGCAGATTAAAGATTTTTTCACGATGTTTTTAATTTCTAAGTATATGAATGTAGTGATTTTGGGAATTACACCACGCTCAAAAAATGTGTATCAAATGTTATGAACAATTTTTCGCAGCCTTTGGAAGCCGGAAAAACATTTTACTTATCGCAAATACAATGAAGCTTCACCAAAAATTTACAAAATAAAAAAAAAAGAAGGTGTGTATATCAGCTGAAAAATAACGTTGGTTTTTGAAATCCTTGTCGGTGGTACTGCTTCTCTGTCAGGAATTGTGTTGACATTTGTTGAATATCATTTTCTGAGTGAGGAAACAAATATTTTAAGACTAGCATAGGAAAAACAATATAAATTGCATTTGTTGAACTGACGAAGCAAATCAGATTTTTACCAAAATGTTAGTTTTAAAAATTTATAAAAAACAAACAAACCCGGTATTCAAGCGAAAATATCTATGATTTGTTTTAAATAATCTTATAAAAATAACGTGAGATAATTTTTATCAAAATCTGATGAGTGAATCTCGCGATAGCGTGTCCACCAGTTTGTAAGAAATAGTTTCGAGAAAAAACACCAAGGAAAAAGTAGAGAGATTTAATTCAATTTGCGATTCTTGAATCATACATAGTGTCTTTCATTGATGTCTTAATGTTTTCCAAATCTTTTTCAGCTGCGCTTTACCACTTATTGGCCTTTTTATTCTCCTATTCTGCTTTCATATCGAGGGTAGATACTCGCTAGGCATCTAAGTTCTCGGAAAATCGGAGCGGTAGACACCTCTTAGGACCAATAACGTAGGCTTCAATAATTGCATCGTTTGTTGTACATTAGTATACCTATCCTTAAATATATAAGCTGCAGTTGCAACAATTTTTGGTCCACTGCAATGCACTTTTGAAGCCATAAATCAAATTATGGTGCTTAGACTTTAGTTTTTATTCTGGGTATATTCTTCTAAAGCATTCTAAAAAATCGGATCAATTCGATAACTTTTTGGACAACTTCAAGTCTTATCAGGCATCAGGTTCTCCGGAACGAGTTGGGCCCGGGCAAGGTTAGCTTCAGTAGGAATTCCTGATCAGGACCCGAGCAGGATACCAAGATTTTTTTGTCAGTAATTCCTTTAAAAATTTATCTCCGTCAATGATTTTCAGCAAGGCAAAGTTCGTTTGTGCTTAGTCGAGTATAAAATACTGTGTTCTCTTTGAAAAATCTAATAAACAATTTTAGTAAATTTCGGCAAAAAAACAACTATAAAATAAATTACTTGCGAATTTTTGCCAACAAAATTTTGGGCGAAATTGATATGAAATAATTGGAAAATATTAATTATAGTAACTATTGCAATATCGCATTTTATATATAATACATTGCGCCTATTACTTATGCACGAATTTTTCAAGCATACAAAAATGTGCTTAAAATTGTAAAAAAGAATATTTTTGGCAATTTTTTCATTTGAATTTCACACAAATTTTTTCCGCGATGACTCAAAAAACTGGATAAATTTTCTGGGAACGAAAATTTACGTCTATTTAGTTCCAAAACTTTCAATTTGGTTTATTTTATTACATATTCCTGTAATCAATTCTTGACTGATATACCACATTAAAAATTTCTACTTATCGATGATTTTTTTGGTTGCATAAGTTTTTTTTATAAAAGCTGTCGTCCATAAATGCTAGGAAATATGAGATATCGACATGTTTTTAAAGAATCTTTGAAAACTCTAAAAGACACTGAGGTGTTTGGCAAATACCGCACAAACATTTGCCGAACCGCTATGAATGTGGACGGCTAGTTCAGATAGCCTAGCCAAACATTTGTCCTGGGGGCTTCACGACGTTCATTGATATTTTGTAACACGTCAAACCGACTGAACCTTCAGCTGATATCGAATTTTGACACAATCCACACATGTGACATTGAAATAGACGAATAACTTCTGTTTTTATATAAGAAGGGCATAATGGGCCACGCCATTCATAGCTCGGAAAACAACGAATTTTTGAAATTACATAGCTTTCACCAAATGGTTTGCCGAAACATTCGTCAATTGACAAATATTCGGTGTTTGCTGAATCACGTCGTAAACATTTAGTGTTTTTAGTGATAGTCTGCGTGTTTGGCATTGTGTTAACATATTGACAATAATACATTCTACATTTTTTAGGCGAATTTGGATCAATAGGGCTGAAATTAAATGCTGGAAAAGATATTTCTCGTTTTTAAGATTTTCTTCAGTTGTATTAGGCCGCAAAAATATGTTTTTGCATAAACATATCTACCAAACCCTACCCTCCCCCAAACGCATAAGCGTGTAAATAAATTTGGATCCAGCATTGGAGGAAAAATGAAGGAATGAAAATCTACACCAAAAGCATGACAAAATCAATTATTTAATATCAAAATTTTATCTAGTTATAGTATATTACAAAACTGATAAATTCAGTTACCCAACGATTTTTTAGTGTATCTTTACATACTTGGTTTTCATAAATCAAATCAAACTGCTTTCAAAGTAAGCTCAATTCAAGAAGTCATCAACGAACATATACCAGATAATTCACATTAACTTATTTCATTAACATGTTTGATGATAAATGGTAATCAATTGTTACATGAAGTTGAGCCAGGATCAACTAATATATTAGATGTGATAATCGGGATAGTATGGAGCATATAGATGACGGGTTCATTTCAATTTCTTACAATGATATTCACAAGAAGGAAGACGCTCATCAGAATTCGTACGACGAGTTTTAAGACTTTTGAAGATTTTCTTGTTTCTAATTTGTCAGGATAGTTGAAAAGCATTGATTGATTCCTCACATAAATTATTTTAACGAGAGATATTTTAAATACGATTTAATGACGTTAAAGATTTAGTTGGTATCTTGCAAAGAAGAGTTTGGGCTTAAAATTTGGGCTCGAATTGGAAATCGAAGATACATTTCTCTTTCTCTAAATTTTGTTTCTTTAACAGTTGATATAATTATTTCAAAATTTGCGGAACTTATTGTGCCGAAAACCAATCAAACATAGAAATATGTATTCTAAAACGCATGCAGCCCTTCATTCGAGTGTCGAGTGTCGATGCGATCGTCGCGGTATGCGTTTGATATGGAAAGGATAGGAAAGCTAATTTGAAGCACTAATTGTTGAAGATATGTTCATCGTTACTCTTGATCATTTCAAAAACCATCCTTCCAAATTGTTTCGCCGTCCTTTTTTCATCATGCAACCTTTTCTGGTCAAAAAAAATCTGATGCTTAGACTTATAAGACTTTGTCACACATCGAAAACTAAACAGGCTTAAAATGAAGTAGTAGATGTCCTGATTGTCATCAATTCAACAACAAAAGCAAGATTTAGTTGGCGTTAGCATTGTTTATGAATTTCACTGTATAACTGGTCGAAGGACATCCATCTGGAATAGAGCTGGTATTTGCCAATCGTAAATAAATAAACTCAATTAAACAGACCCAAATTCAAATCCATCTTCTTGAATTTTCACAGAAGGCGTCCCCATTGCAATTCACTCAAAGGATCACGACTATCCTATGCATGCAGTCTACAGTATCATTCTGATTTACATAAATCTACTATCGATTCGCCATTGTGTTGCACCCTGAAACATAATGGCCGCCTAGATGTGTAAGGATAATCGCTGTGAAATCTGCTTATACACTTTCATCCTGCCAGCACGGTCGTCTGTATATTTGAACATACATTTGGGTACAATTCTTGATTTTATATCGAATAAATTCGTTATGGTATCTTGCTTCCAGTCTCGAATTGCATTTATCCCGGACATTTTTCACTATGCGTGCGTATCAAAAACAGGCTCAGGCTTATAGTCCTCATCAACATCATTTTTATGTTTTGTGCTGTTGTTGTTGCTGTTGCAGTGGCTATTCTTGTAGTTGTTGGTGTTTGCTACCATCGCGCTCGTTCTGGATATGTTGCCAGAAGAGAGGAAGCACTCAGGAAAAAAGAATCGTTTGGAGAATTGCGTTTTCATTGAAAAGTGGTGCACATCTGTCGGTTGAGTTTTATGTGTTGTCTGAGGCCGAAATGACGATGTACTTTTATGTGTTGCACCGTGAGGGTTTTCCTTTGTCGCATCCACGAATCGAATTTGTATTGGTGGCAATGTGCCACATATGTATGTACATGCAGTTGTAAATGGATACACGCTTGCACATAGTGGCCATGATGGCTTCATTCTGTTCCTACCTCAATGCAATTGCGTAAAATTCAACACTCTCCTGGGAGATATAAATATTTCTAGTTTACACGGCACGGCGTCTCTATCAATTTTTTATCCAAGAACATACGCAAACAAGTCTTTATGTATACAAGCTATGTTCTGTTTTTCAGGATGTCCATAGTTCCAGATCATATTTACAAAGGACATTATATAAGTTGATGTCGAAATCTTGGGAAATATTGCTTTTTAGTCAAAAAAAACCAAAGTCAACATCATTCCACCCGAAATTATCGATTTGCTGAGACAAGGATCACAACAAAAAGACTTCGAAGCGTGTTTCCCAACAAATTGCATTTTATAGCCTTTTCACAAAGCAAACTGACGCAAGGAATCATTCAAGAAATGAAAAAAAATAAACCTCTTTCACTGAACAAGCACATATTAAAAAACCACTATATCCACAATTATTCCACTATGCAAGCGGAACCTCACCTCACAACCTCTTCGGTGGGGAAATTAAAATTTATTGCTAATCAAGATAAGTGCAATACAAAAGCTGATAAATCAAGGACTTGAAGGATGGTTGAATGTAAATGTGTGCCTGGACAAATGGTAGAGATATTACTAACGATACATTTTGCCTGTCAAGTAGCCCTTTTTTTAATGGCTTCATTTCAAAGGGAGTCGGTGAACCTGCTGCGAAAGCTACAGTGTATTTAGCATTGAATATACGTCGTTAATTTTTTATGTTATTTATATCATACTTAAAAATATTGTAAAATTTATTCAGAGAAGTTTGTGACAAGCCGGGAACATGTATTCAGGATAGATAAATGTAGTATAATTCAAGGATGCCTTTAGCGACAACAACTGAAAAATGGTGTCATTAGGTTAAATGGTTTGGTTTGCGTTTTTGTTTCTATCTAAGAGAAATTCCAAGTTTGTGGTTGGTAATGAAAAAAAAAATCTGTTACCTCAAAATTTTTTGGTGAGTAACTCAATTTGATTTATTTTGCATTATTACTGGCTGTAGCGTTCTTCCGATACCTTCTTCGGAGATGGGCCCATTTTCATGAATTGCAGAAGGGTTTCTAAGTTCCAGAATGTGACAACTTTGCTTATTGACGTATCTGTTAAAGTAAAAATTGGCTTCGTCCCTATAGATGATTTTTCCGCCAAAATATTCGTCAACTGCATACTGCTCTAAAAACCAACAGAAAAACTGTTCACTTTTGGTTTCAACTCTTGGATTGGTTGAATCTTGTACCGGAAAAGATGCAAATCCTACACCAGTATTCTTTGTAGAGAGTTTCTGGATATGTTCAACTCCTGAGAAGGATACCGAATTAATATTCTTACGTATTCGGAAACGCTGTATCCGATTCTGCAAATATTATTTTCCGCGACGTAAAAATTTATTTGGGTATCCCCGCCATTCGAATGCCTTACAGAATTAATAAATACCATAACAAATTTCGTTCATTTTGAACAGTTTTTAAGGCACATTTTGGAAAGGTAAATCTTAAAAAATTAAGTTCGCTTTATTGAAATTGCTGAATGTTTTTGATTTAATAAACCACAACAGCAGACTTCAAATTCAGTTCAAAAATAAATAGGTAACAATACTTTTATTTTTATTGATATCTTATAAGGACATTCAACACTAACATATGCATAAAAAAATTGCATTAAGTCAATTGAAAAAAAAAAGAATCAAGAAGTTTCCTTCATTATGCAAACTTATTGCTCAAACAAGCCACCCAAATTGGAGTCACATGAAAGAAACTCTGTCGACTCTACTGAATTGCTAGATGTTGGATTCAATAGAACAAGAGAGTTCCTGAAAAAATACACACAAAGAAGTATAGAACGGAAATAATGTACCTTCCTGAAATCTTCATCTGGTTACACATCAATGGGAAATGTAGCTTGGAATTCATTCAAATAATCAACAAATTTTACTCCCCCTATTCATGTTTCTTTTTTGGGTTTGCCCACCTTTTTCTTAATTGCTTCTTCATGACATTTGATTTCAATATTCCTTTGGTAATTTCAAAGAGTTTCTTCGAATGTTGGAGAAAAGAGTTTAGTATATTCTCGCAGAATATGAAGTATATTTCGTTGATTGATTTCAAATGTTAAAGTTAAAAACTTTAAGCCAATTTTTTCAGGCTCACTAATTTAATTTGGTAAATGTTTTTAAATCCGTTTTCCTTACAGGCCCCTTGTTTTACTTAGTAAATATTTTAAATCCGTTTTGCAGCCAATCAACTTAAACCTATCACTTCGAAGCAATCTGTGAATTCATTCTATCTTAGGACCATACTATTACTAACAAGTCCATAAAAATACGCTTCCAATTCCCTTCCGAATTTCATACTTCACGACAGGATAGCTGAATATTTTCACTTTTCTTCGTCGTTTCATCAACCCATAGAGAAGGAGAGGGTGATTGACTTTATTTCATTATCAATTTTCCACCTTACCTCCCCATCCGACGTTTTCATTTTTAATTTCCATTCGTTTTAAAATAACCGTCTGCTCGAAGCATGCTTTCGAAATTGGTACAACCTCAAGATGGTGTCCATTCGGCAGCATCTCATCAAATCGCTAGTCAATTAAGTACATACAGCCTAAAATCAACGAGAAACAGTCAAAGAGGGGGCGCAAAAAACGAGACATTGAGCAAGCAATAAAACTGATTCTTCGGCCGACACCACTCCTTTTTCGTCATTAAAGATAAAAAAACACAAAAAAAAGATGGAAATTAACAAGATATTTAATAAAATGAAATTTTTCGGATAATTTGTATACGGAATAAGGGTCTTGTTCTGCTGTTATTCGCGTGCAGAAAAAAGGGGTTAGATTTCTTCGAATAGAACCTTTTTTTAGGGTTTTACAACGTTTTTCTCGATTTGAACCATTGCCACCAATTTGCAATTAAGATACGGGGCTTGAATGTACGGTATGGAAAGTCGGAAAAAACAAGG
Organism: Oxycera nigricornis; assembly: GCA_963942545.1. Classification (NCBI taxonomy): domain Eukaryota; kingdom Metazoa; phylum Arthropoda; class Insecta; order Diptera; family Stratiomyidae; genus Oxycera; species Oxycera nigricornis. Next base: position 23,254,984 of record OZ012663.1, on the reverse strand, counting down.
GATTTAAATGATGTGGCGAGAGTTAATGGAAATCAATTTTCCGCGATGCTAATGACTTTAGGGAATGAGAATTTACATAGTGAGATTGTATACTTGCAATTAAAATAGGTGTAAAATTGACTTTATATTTCTGGTTGTATTTCAAAGGGATTGATGGTGATTCACGCAGCTTAGGGTGTAGTCTTCGGGTATCAAAAAAATGAGTGGGTTGCAATATGTAACACAAGCGCCAAAATATTAATAATAATATTAGTCTTTATAAAAAACGTTTTTAAAATGTGAGTTCGCTTGTCAAACGGAAAATTTTTAACGCCTTGAACTCCAAATTTAAAGATTCTTTAACCAATATTTTGGGCTTATCTTGCGACCATCGTTGTTCGTTGAAAATCTTCTGGCCACCAACCATTTCAATTCACCGATTTCGGTTATGCAAGAAATAGATCCAAACCCTTAATTTTTTTAAATAATGTTTATGAAAAAAGCCTCATTTTCGCAAAGGAAGTGAATTTTGCAGCTTAAAATATTCTCGATTTTACTGCTCTGCATGATTTTTTTATAAAGCTTTCCAAGACTTCTATTACGAAGTAAAGACGAGCAAAAATTCATTTAATTTATTTATAAGTCAAAGGATTTTAACTGGCAAATTTGTTTTTTTTTAAGTAAGAGTGTTTGACACGATCTACAAACCAGATCCAATAACAATAAATTCGGAAAAGGGCTTAAAAATAAATCAATAATCTATGATTATATACTTGCATCCTCAATATAAATTCAAAAAAGTTCTGATTGGAGTCTCAATTAAATCTCCAGATTGCAATTAAATGCTAATTAGTATGATTAGCCTCTTTTGTAGAAACTTCTCATTGCGCTTGATAGGTTTGCCACTCATCCTATAATATTCCGGTAAAAAAATTAGTCAAGGCTTATCAAAACAATTTCGAGGAGTGTAGTTATTTATATTCACCACACAAAGCTAGCTTTGATACTCAAGCCTCTTCACCGAGGCTCTAAAGTAGAGCATAGATTTGACGTTGCAAATAATATTATATATGAATTGATTATAGGATGTGAGATAAAGTAGAAACAATTAAAAACTGTTTTTGGGAGGTAAGATACCTCTAGATTTATTAGATGGTAGCCATACCAACACCGGGAGCAGCAGAGACATGGAAGCCACGAAGCATTAAATCATTTGTTCAGCCATCGTGTAATATACTACTAGCGACATCGGTGGTAGACCACAAGCACATCGTCCATGATGGACGAATTGCTGATAATGAGAAGAATACAGTCGTACCTCGTTGGCAATAATTATTACATGGAAGCTCGTGAACGTTATCCAGTTTCCGAGCTGATTGTCATTGTCTTTAAAACAGTTTAATTTAGAGAGAACGAATAAATTGTACTGTGCCACTTTTTCTGAAAGGTACTTTCTGGCTTTCTCTGAGATGTTTCTATTGTAATTGCAAATTCTTTACTTTTTTGTTTGTTAGCAAACCATAAAGAAATCCGTACAAGAAAATCAGATGTCATCGTCAGATGGGACCACCAAACTCACCATAGGTAAATAGTATGCGTCCAGAAATGATGGATCACGAAATGGTCACATGTGGGCGAAGTTCAAAATTCAACCACCTTACAAAAACGTTAACGGGAAAAATCGTTAGTAGAAGAAGCAACAGAAACAATGTTGGTAACGACCGCAGTGAAAAGTGATCTGATGTTGAAATGGCCCAAGATTAGTACAGAATCACTGAGCAATTATTTAAGTTTCTTTACCGTTTGAAATTATTTATTTAAACCTACAAGTGGATTGCCTTTACTCATTCCTCGGTCGGTTTCGGAAGGATTTGGTTCCAGGTAATCAACTGGCAGCACAGATTAACTTTTCGATTTATTATCAGGGCAATCGTGATGCAGAAACGAGCGGCATTTCTTACATTTTACTTGCATCTCCTTGACCCTTTTCGTATGTAATTCCTGGCTGGGTCTGCTGAAATCGAAGCCAAAATCGGCTGCAAAAAAAGTGAAATCTGAACTTCAGGAGCCCAACCGATTACTTTCAGTTTTTCCAATCCAAGTTTTTAACAGCATTAGAAGAAACATGATGATTAGTATTCACTTTAATTGAACCCACAATTTATTAGTTATTTAATGTCATCATTTATTTTCAAATTATTGTGGATTCTTTTCTTACAGCACCGAAATCTAGTTTTACATTCATGAACTGTTCAATAAACAATCGTTGCTGTATCATTAGCTTTGCTCAAGTATCTGTCTATTCTACAAAATAGTTTTGTCACGGAAAAACTTTATGACTCATATTTCGCAAATCATCATTCATGTTCATATGTATCATCATTAGTCCTTGATCACTAATTTGTGACTTTGATTGCTATCCATTCGCTTCTTTTTTTGCGTTTGATAGTCCCATTTCACAACAACTTCATTTCACAATAACTCTGCTTCATAACTAGTCACCCCAGCCCTCTAGTTTTTAATAATACTAAGCATTGACAATATGCACAGTGATTTTCCAAATTAATTTTTCCTATGTAATCCAATTTCCATTATCAATCCAAATAATTTTTCATTTTCTGTTTCAACCAGAAAAGGAGCTTGCATTTTTCCTGCATGCATTTGTGAACAAAAAACACCAAAATGAAATTCCAAATCATGGATTAGTATTTCATGATCCTTTCTAGTAAAACCGACATAAAAAACTTTTCCAAAAAAATTGGGTTAGGAGCCAGAAGCTCTTGAAAACAATTCCATCTCTTTATCCAACGTGGACACATTCATACGCCATCTCTATTAATTTTAGTTCGCAGTTAATCTGGACAGCAATCTCTGTTAATTGTCTCGATTTAAAAATTGCTTGAAAGCAATTGTTAGCGAACAATGAACATGGATGAATTCACATTGCAGCAAGCATGCTCGTAAAATTGTTTTCGAATTTTCCAATTAACATTGAAACGTTGAGATGAGAGACAACAACAATTTCGGATAGTTTGAAAACTCTGTGTGAAAGTAAAACTAATATTAGATGACTATGTTAAATGACTTCCATAAATTGTTCCCGCCGAAGCAATGTATTGAAAGGAAGTTTTGGTTTCAATCGAAGCTAACATATGGATTTCAATGTTAAGTAACTTAAAGATACTTTCGTGATCAAAAAGATACTTTCTTCGTTTTGCTACAATCGACCAGAAAATACTCAGACTCACCAGGTTTTAATTTTAAGGACAACGCTCCTTGGGAATCTTCAAATTGCCCTAACTACAGACAGCTAGAAGGCGAACTTGTAATCGTGCTTCATATCCGTACCGTCCAAGTAAACAGACAATGAGGCCGCTTAATGCGTTCCATTATGGAGCAATTCACTTGATGGGTCGCACTCTCTTCAGCACACATGTGGAATAGAACGCGTTAACAATAACAACTCGCAACCAGATCGCGTCCATTTGTTGTTACGAGCACATTTGTTGCAATCACATTTAATCTGTTGTTTAATCTTTTATCATGACAACGGTTATGAATGTGGCCTCGAGTGCTGGACGACATCAGCGAAAGTTTACTTTGCGCCCTGAGGAGAAGGTCAAGAAGCAATGCTAGAATGGCTAACTGACAACGGCAATGGTGTTAGAATGCACTCGATGAATGCACTTGGGAACCGTCCTAGACGTCGAGAATGATGATGACGATGACGATACGACGGCAACGGTAGTGATGATTTACATGCCTTTTTATTGGATCTGCACTTCCACACTTTCCATTTCCGATTTCCATCTTAGGACTGCAGTCAATTGAGAGAAGCAAGCTTTTCCTGTTTTAGATTTATTGATGGAATTGTTGGTAAGCATCTAGCGTGTGGCTGAATTGATAGAGTCTGGTAGCTGGATTGTATTAGTACAGTCCCTGGCCATATTATTAGACCCATGCTGAAAAATCACCTTTTTGCCATTTTAACTACACATCTCGTTCATTATTAGACAGTTTTAGTTAAATTATGAGAAAGCATATATTATACAATCAGTTTTATTCAAAAAGTAGTGATTTACATTAGATTAAAGCATTTATGTTAATGAAACACGATTTTTCGCCAAAATCAGTATTTTGTATGGCCACCTTTAGCAGCCAACACGGCTGCTATACAACGAGGCATGCTGTCAATGCAATTCTCAATCTTTTTCCTGATCTCTATGTTATTTTTCCAGGTGTCATTGAGTACACGAATCAGATCCTGCTTGGTTGTAGGAGCATGTTCAGAAACTTCACGTTTCATAAAGTCCCAAACATTCTTTATAGGATTAATGTCTGGAGAATTTCCAGGCCAGTCAAGAACGGTGACTTTTTTCTTCTCTAAGTACGTTGATATACGTTTAGAACGGTGGCACGGTGCACCATCGTGCATAAAAATAGGCTTCTCGCGTTTTTTGAACCATTTTTTCATCGTTGGAAGTAGCTGTTTTTCCAACACTTTCTCGTATTGTTCTGAATTCATTGTACCTTCCACGATGTACAGGGGCCCTGGACCTTTCATACTTATTACAGACCATGCCATAACCGAAGAAGGATGTTTTATTGTTGGAACAATACCATCTTTCTTGTATTTCTCATTCGATCGATGCCTAACAAACTGAGCCCTTTCGACCAATACTTGAAATGGATTCATCTGAGAAATTTACCTGTAACCTATTAAAAATGCCGAGGATTGTCACAAATTTTACTTAAAAATTGAATTTATAATAAAAATATATTGTAAAATTACTTTTTTCCAGCCATCCTTTGTGAAATTCTTATACTTTTAGGCCCATCTGTAACGTTTTGTAATCATGGCTGGTGTGAGCCTAGGTTTGCGTGCCGGTCTTCGGGAGACAAGACCTTGTCCAGCTAACTTTCGTAATGTGTTCTTTCAGAAACTTGTATTCCGGCTTCAGTAATCTGTTTTTCCAAAAGATTCAAGGCCATTTTTGGATTTCGGATGCATATATCACGAATTTTTCTGTCTGTCCTCTCGGAAGTTATTCGAGGACGACCAGACGCACCTTTGCGTTTGACCTTTAAATCTTCGCCAAGGTCAATCTTTTTCTTTATATGCTTCAGTGAACCTCGTGAGACATTTAAAATTTTAGCTATTTCATACTGGCTTATGTTTTTAGCTTTCAATATACCGGCAATTTGGCCAATTCCAGTAGGAGACAAATCACGTCGTTTACCCATTCTGAAAATTACATAATTATCACAAGTCGCAAGAGTTTTACTCTATTTTCTTAAAAATTAGTCAAAGTATCAATACAGAACTTACTTCAGCAATGTTTGTGTATTTCACGCAATGGAAATAAGTAGTTTACACAATAGAGCCTGTTGCACTGTATTTGACGTTTATTTATTCACTTTAAGTTTTTATTACAGAACTGCTGCCATCTAAATTTGAACGTGGTAACTGTATGAACAATTACATAAAATGTTACCATAAGTATTAAACTATAAGTTTTTCCAACGAACGTTAACAGTTTTGCAATGAAACAACAAAAAATGCAGTGAAATATTCATTTTTCAGCATGGGTCTAATAATATGGCCAGGGACTGTAGATATAATCCATGGATTTGGGGGTAGGTTTTTTAGGCTGTTATTACATATGTGAAACATCAACTCGTTTTTAAAAAGTTAACAAAGACTCCTTGAAACAGACCCGAGTTTCTTTTCACTGCATTTTATTTAATTGAAAGTTCAAATTGAGAACAGGCAAAAACTAAACCTGGGAAGTTGCCTCCAAATATGAAGAACTGGAGCAACATTGATGGAATTCTGAACGAAGATCACCATGAGAAAGCCATGATTGGCTGTATGAATCGCTTCCAGTGAGCTCTCTTCAGAATGTTTACATGAAACTCATCATACAGGACTAAGGAACTTTGCCATCACTAAACCGTATTCTCATTTTAATCATCTACTTAACATGCAAACAATGCTATTTAATTCCTAAAAATGACTCAACATTCACACCATACACGTTATGATTATCAAAAACACACAATTAAACTGTGTATCATTTAATTTGAATTGTATCAACCACAAATAAAAAAAACAGGCCATCCACCTTGCTTCCAGTATTTTTTAATGAAACCAGTCATGGATCGTGAGTGGTTTTTGTGCGTTTTTATGTTTTTCCTCAATAAACATTCAAGATAGCATAAGAACACATGTACGCTTGAACTGCACCTTTCAACTTACTTACAGTTGCGCATTGAAAGAATCCAAAGCGTATGTCAACATTCTTTTTTCAAACTTATTCGCGCATCTTTGCATTCGCGATGTGGGTCTTGGCAAAAAAGGCAACTTTAACTTTTACTACTTCTGGTCGTGCATTTGGTTGAATATATCATTCGGATAGTATCCATCGATCAGATGATGGATCTTGGGCAACTGTAACGAAAAGGAGCTGAAAAAGGAACTAAATATACATAGTTGATCAAAAGATGGAAAATAAATGAAAACAACCACCAAGGATCAAGAATGAAAGTGGCTTGAGTGCATCGCTACCAACTAAGGAAACAACCCTTTTTGGTCAGAGGATAGAGTTGTCGTACTTCGAAGTTAGTAGAACTTCTGCTCAGCAAAAATGAGGCATATTCTTGTAATTTTTAACACATAACATGTTCGATGTCGTCTTCAACACAAAATACTATTAGATGATTAGAGAATCGAGCCTGAATAAGAATTGAATCTAAATACAGGCCAATAAGACAGTTGCCTGAATGGATGCGTTGCAGTTCTAATTAATGCAATTCGAAATAAATATCCTTTCTGAAGTGTCTTCTTTACCATACCACTCCATCGACAACCCATCCCATTACACAGTCTGATATCAAAAACCGGAGTGAGCAGATGTTCGATATGGAAGTTGCTTGATGACGATGACGCTATAACGTCGACAGCAATCGATCGTTAACACTCACATTGCCGTTCGTTTTATTGCATACATGAAAATGCACATATGTCGAATAACATGTGTACATACGTCCTTCAAAAGGTTCTCGGTCCGCTATACTTCCTGCAGCCTATTCGACCAACAACAACAACAAAACGATAATGTGATCCTTCAGTTTCCAGACCCATGATATAAAATACAATAACGTGTGTATTGTCTGCATTTGCTGCTATCGCTCCCAGAGATTGTCCTATTCAGACTGATATGAATTTATTTCGGGCGAGGTCGTTAGTCAGCCGATCCAGGATGATATGCAGGCGCTCCTTCAGGTCATTATTACCACGGCATACCTGACGAGTTCATTTTCCTTCTGATATCACATATTCCGTGGCTACATGCGCCTGATAAATGCCAGTCGTGTGTGTTGGACAGTTTAATGAACTCTCTGTGCGCAAGAGGATTGAGAAGATTCCTTCATGATCATCTGGAGGATCGGAGCCAAATAAAGAATGGCAGGATATTAAGAGTTTTTTTTCCTGTCGGCTCTGAAGATGAGCTCGGACTCGATTGATGTTGGGCCATGTTACACTCATGAATCATATCCAATTTAGGTTATTTTTGTGACTATTGTTCGTAAATCGCATATAGTTGCAATCCATCTATTTTCATTCTGACGATTGTGTGAGTTTCTAGATACCTGAAGGACTGCCATATGGTGGTGTGATGAAGAAGTTTTAGCAATTCCCAGGATTAATCATGCGCAACAATTGACGATTAAAGAAAAATGGTTCAGTGTTTATTTTCCGGTTTCATGCTGGAACATACTTTTGTTGGGTACTGAGACTAGCATCTGCATAATAGCTCTTGTGATAAATTGATAAACATTGTCAGTTTAGGACAGTAAGGATTGATATTTTCTTTCAAGGTATAAAATGTAGAAAAGTTCACTTGATAATTAAAGAGAATTCAAATCAAGAGAACTAAAATTTCTGGGTCTATTTTCAATGTCTAAATTTTGATTACTGCTTTCCAGCAAGCAATGTGATCTACGAGTATATGCTCTGGTTTCTTCAATCTGAGCAAAGTTGAAAAATCTTAGAATATCCAGTGCTCAAGAAACCTAAGTCAAAACATTTTCAAAATACGTTATCGGCCGAATTTTGATAAGACATTTCAATACTTCCAATCATTTTTCGTGTAGCTCAATTTTTTTTTGATTATTCATGCAAAAAAATAATATATTTTTCGCTATTTTCAAAATCAGAATTGTTTACGAAAAGACAACAGTCTGAAGACAAAATGAAGGATCACTTACCTTTTTATCCGTTAATTTCTCACATCTTCTCTGCTTGCATATTTGATGACTTTTATCGTTGCGACACGGTGCACAATCGCCGCAGTTGTCCTTCCTTTGACATCCTATACACTCTCCGCAACGTTTTCGTTTCTTTTTTGTCTGAACGAAAGAGGTTTGTAATTATTATTTGATCTCTCATTAATTTGATTTGAAGAGCTTCCATTATAAAATCGCAAGAAAAGCAGTTGGCTAAATTTTGCTCATATCGAGAAATATCAGGAGATTCTGGAGGACGTTCTAAACGAAGCGATGATTTAGCAAACAAAGTAAGAGTTAGTAAAAAAAATGCGAAAGAGGTTGGTAAAGACTGTCTTCAGCCAAAAATTTCAATAGAAGCGATGCACTAGAAACTCACAAAGTTTTAGGTGAAACAATGCAAACCGGCTATTCTCTTCGATATAAACTTTCTGGGGAAAAAGAAAGTATGCGTCTTGATTGTTCGCTGTGGAGTCAAAAATGAGATTTTCTGGGATTCAAGATAGTTTCAAAGGTGAAATTTAAACTATTCCTTCCTAAGTACAATGCCAGTCGTTGCTGCAATCAGCCAAAGTATTTTGAAATAGTAAAAAATGCAATGTATATATGAACGGTGTTTGTCTATTTAGGAGGACTCGAAACTTTGAAAATACATAATAGATAATTTGAAAATACATAATAGAGAATAATAAATTCACGGATAGGGTTGGAAGACTTCCACTTGGTTAACTAGTTTACCGTGGGAGAGGTTAACAATGCAGTTACAAAGATCCTGAGCAATTCATTCGAAAGCTGTTGTCCCATAAGAAAATCTACTTCGAGGAGTCTGCCAAACTAGTGAAGTCCAGATATAGATTATTTGAGAAGAGCAACACGCAGGCTGTTTAATAAAGCTAAAGAAAGGAAATTACCAAGTCTAAATATAAGGCAGATCAGAGAGATTTCGGTGCCGTAAGGCAAGAAAAATCACCTCATGGAGAAAATTTCGTAAGATAATTGATAATTGTATCCAGACGTTGTATCGAGCATGAACTCTTTTGACTTCCTTCACAATTCGGCCAGAAACGAAAGAAGAAAAGCTTAACGCACCATTTCAACAGCACTTTCGAGGAAGCTCTGATTTAGTCAAAAACCACTTTTGCAATGAGCTCCCACATGAAGATGAAGTCATTCAACAAATTGTGAATGTCCAGAAGATAAATTAGGCGATGGGATCTTTCTTGTCCTTTGAGTCTTCGAGATCAATGAACAATAGATCACTGATGCTCCAGAAGTCTGTTGTGCTTATACATACCTTCCTGACTGGAAAGAATCTTCACCAGATGTTCTCAGTTGGACCCAAAACTGGCTCAAAGCAACCTTCATTCTCCAAGCGGGTAAAATACACCATAGTTCAGTGAGAGATTTCACATAAAGCCGTATGGGATCCTTTCTTTCTAGTCGAAACACTTGAGAGGCTAACGTCTACCTTCGTAAGAATGAAAATATGGGATCTGCCTGCTTACATGGAGAAATGTTTCGTAAAATGGGATTGCAATTCTTGATTTTCATTAGTGAAAGTGCTCTCCGCTACAAGGAATATGCAATGGGCGTCTTCGTTGACATAGAAGAGGCGTTCAGTAACATTAAGGCAGACGCCATATGTTGTGGGCTTAGGAAACAAGGTATGGATAGGAGCTCTATAGATAGATTGAAACATTACTCAGAAGAAGAACAGTAACCTCGTCTATAAATGACCTGATTACCAGGAAATAGGTGGACATGGGAGTCCCTGAAGGGAGAGTTCTTACTTCGCTGCTGTGTGGCAATAGACAATCTTCTGTCGGAACTAGAGAGGGATGGTTTCAAGGAACGGCTGCAATTTCTCTTTCAAATAATCAGTAGATGGATCCAGAATTGGAGACTTGTCCTAAATCCCACTGAGATGGAGCTCGCCTTTTCCACAAAATGGTGTAAATACTCAGACTTTCGGCTGCCGATAATCTGGTCCTTCGGATCAAGTAAAAAATTCAGGGGCCGTACTATATGGAAAATGAATCTGAAATAGAGTGTATAGAAAGTTGCTAGCCTTCTTTACGTGTAAAGCACTCTTTCAACCTAGATGGAGGCTTAAGTTACGTGTGGTACACTGCATGGACACAACCAAAGTTAGATCAATTTTGACCTTTGGGTGTATGATGTGGTGGGAGACACTGAGCAGGAAATGCATCTTGGCTCAGCTAACTAAGAATAATTTGAGAATAATGGGTGATGAAGAGAATACTGAAGCGAGAGAAGATCTCCTACGGGTACTACACCGTACTTAAAAGTGTCTGTAGGACATATAATGGCGTGGACATGCACTATAGAGTGCCAGTACTGAATTTTGGTGCAAACTTCAAATCTGTATTCTCCCAAAAGCACAGGCTAGGCTTGGTTCCTGGACACAGTAAGGTAAAAGGATCCCGAGGTATATATTCGCCCGAGGTAAGGTAAGGAGTATAAGAGTCTCGATACAAACACTATGGAAGGTTATAAATCTATCGACCTACGAGTCTGAAGAAATTTGGACACAAATCGTAAGCATATGTATGTGACCCTAATACGATACGAAACGTACTCTTGACCTCAAAGTTCTGGCAGAGCTTCAATGAGAAATATCGTGGGATCACTATAAGCACTATCTATGACCCTTTCGGGTAATACGCTTTCCAGCTAGCGAATGTCGTAGCTGCGTCAATGAATGAAAGATAGTGCTAGTATACCACATTCTAAGCAAATCTCTAGCTTAGGCTGTAAGAAGACCACACATAGAACAGAGGACCATTCTATGCTGACTTTACTAGGAAATCTTAGAATCGACTAATTCCAGGATTCCCTAAATAAATCAGAATGCTTCACGAAATAATTTAAAAAGTATTCACAGGGCACAATTGGCCGAAAAAGTCTTATTACTGAACCTAGCCTAATAGCCACATTTCGTACCAAGAGATCACTACATTTTGTTATTTGATTCGAAGTTGGGTCTCTTTTGACAAACCAGTAGAGGAAGGCAAGAGTTTGAAGAATGAAAATTATTTATGAGCTTATGATAAGTTCACCAGCGGTTTTTCAAACATACAAAGGTCGTCAACAGGCGTGGACAGCAGAACTTCTAGCAGATAAGATGCTAAGCTAGTACATGATAGTTTTCTGGTATGCATACAGGGACTCATTTGAGCACCGAAATCTTGTTAGATTTGACGCGGTCGCAGAAACTTCCGAATGGGAAAAGATGACTTGGCTTTTTGAATACATTTTTTTCTCTATGCAACTATATCAAAAATGCTCCTTATTTCCCAAAAGTACTTCTGAAAAACTCACCTGCTTCTCCCCAGGCGTATCATGTCCGTCGCTCATTCCAACCGAGCTCATAGGACTCTTGAAATTGGCCGTACTGGAAACAGCGTCCACCTGTCCCGGATTGCTGGGATCGCCTATTTCCATTGCACTACTTTCCGATTCCGCGCTTGATTCCAGCGAACTTGCCCGTATTTTCCGGCGTTCCTTCTTTCTTGCGTCCACTCTCGTTACCGGCGAGTTCATCACCTTCTCCGCCTTTAACGTGGTCGTAGGACCAGGAGTAACCTGCGACGTAGCATGATGGTAGCCATTGTCCAACATAGCGGCATCGAAGCCTGTCGCAGTATGTAGCTGACTACCGTTCAGATCTTGGTAGTGCGGGATCGACGCTGGCTCCTTTTTTATAACGGTAACGACATTTTGCGGGGTGAACGTAGAAATGGGCTGGTACAGCTGTATATGGCGTTCGTCCAAGTATTGTTGGTTAATCGAGGGTATATCACGAGCCTGGATTGGAGCGGGCACTATTGGATAAGGTCGCGTGTTGACCGCGGTCAGCGTGTGGAACGACGGCGTCGAGAGGGCGGTCAAGCCGGTCTGTAGCGTGTTGATTGGCGTTAGCTGGGTGAGCTGACCGTTCCCGGGTGAGGCGCTGCTGGGAGAAACTGGCACTGGCACCGGTTGCGCCAAGCTCGGTTCAGGTATTAGGTTTCCTTCATTATAGGTATGGAATTGGCTTTGGAATGACGGTAGTTTAGAGAACGGTTCAAAACCTTTGGTGTCCTTGGGCGGATCCATTTCCCAAGGCCGGGTATAGCTGTTCGATTGGGAGGTTATCGGATCGTTGCTGGAACGGGTGTCCTGCCGCTCATAATACTCCCAAGTGTTGGGATCGACTAGTTCAGATACGAACCCTCCACCGCTACCCGCCCCGTACTGGGTGTGGTGATTTAACCCTAAGTGATGTGAAGTGTTCATATGATTTTGATCCGTGGCGTTGTCACTGCAAGTATCAGTTCGTGTGCTCATCATTGATGACATGGTGAGATTGGTTGTGGACTAGCATGGCCGCACTTATGTCTATGCCTACTAACAACGAAACTTACAACACTCTTATCTTATTCTACCACTAGTTGCTGTCTATTTCACTGGATTTATTAAACTATTTGTTCACTATGACACTATAACAGACCACGTTTCACTCAATTTACGCAATTTTCACAAAAAAACAATTTCATATATAATTTGTTTCTCATAAACTTTCTGAACACTACAAATATGATTGTATCCTGATTTACGCTTTAGATTTTGCTTTTGCTTTTGTATAACAAATGTCCTCAATGAGGTGTTTGCCTTTGTCATTTTTTTTGTACGAAAATTCACGTGAGGTAGAATTTATTTTGTAATGCTTTACGGTTTTTGTATTAAACTTTTAGTAACATTAATTATAAAATGCTTTAGACATAACATTTCCTCTTCTGTTAGCTCTGGTTTTAAATTTCCTTTTTATCGTTAATTCTAAACAACTTTCACGAAAAAATATATTGTTTCCAAAATCAATGACTAATTCGTGTCCTACGAAAATTCGTTTTTAGTTTTGCAAAACGATTTCGGCTGCTCAATCTTTTCTTTTTGGTATAGTTCGGTAACTAGTCTTACTAGAGCTTGGCTTTTACGATTTGTAAACATTATTTTGTGCGAACATTTGCTGAGCACAATTATCTTTTGTTTAACGGTATGAAATGAAATACAACATGATTTGAACTTTTAGTTTTATGGCAAAATTTGTGTTTTCTTAGTTAGTTTGGTTTGGTTTCTGTAAATATCGACTGCTTTAGCATTTATTTCTTCTAACGTGTGCTGTATTGTTTAAATATTAAATTTTTATATAGCTTTGTACTTTCACGATCGGACACTTGGGTTTTGTATGTTTTGCTGTAATACTTTTGTGTATGTTTAGTTTCTAGAATAGCTACCGTATTAGCGAAGACAAATGAACACTGCAGATAAAAGCTTAATCTACTTCATAAATTCGCGCACTGCTGCTTCCATTCACATTTCCAAGTCAAATTAACAATGTACGACTTCTTCCATCAGACACTTACACACACGAAAATTGTTGTTGAAGCAATATCGAGTACTAAATATTGCCGGAATTCACTTCACTAGTTCGCGACAAAAAAAACTATTCGTACAAATTCACCGATGAAAATTTCTAAGCACACGATACTTTTTTAATTGGCAGATTTATCTCTAGATTCACGATTTGTTTTGGTTTTGATCAGACTTTAATTGGTTTGCGTTCTTTAAAACAATTCTCATAAAAGTTCATAAAATTGAAATTTGTTGTTTTTGTTGTTACTTTTGTACTTTGTTCACGTTCTATGATTATGACTTTTTTTATATTTTAGTGGGCCTTTGAAAAATTTGTATTTTGAATTTTGCTTTATTATTATTGTGTATTCTATTATGGCTGAGTTGTCAATGATGTCTTAAAATTAAATGCACACATTCAATAAATTATTTATAAATTAGTGACGAATTAAATTTTCAATTTCAAAAAATAGATGGGTTTGTGTCTTCCAGTTTGTTTGTTTTGCTTTAGATGTTAGACTTTAATAAATTATTTGCTTACATTGAAATTATCTTAGGATTTTAAAATTTAGAACTAATTTGGTATTTGGATGTTGTTTCTTAATCAATTAATTTTTGGAAAGAAATAATTTAATTTTTCGAGTAATATAAAATTCTCTTAGAAAATATCTTCAATAAATCGAATGATGCGATTAGATTAGATTACGAGAATAAATTAAGTATATTTTAATGGGGTCTTTGTTTTTAAATAAATAAATAAGTTATTATTTATAACTAGTTAGTTTGGTATGTTATAAATTATTTTGTTGCTTTTTTCTTCGCAATGAATATGATGCGATTTTTGTTTTTGTTTTTGTTGTTGTGTATTGAATTGAATTCGCAATCTGAAAAGAAGAAGAAAACGTTGTTAACAATTTTTAGGATGCATTTAGTCTAGCAAAATAATATTTTTTTAGAACAGATTTTTAATTTTCAATTGAATCATTTGAGTTATTCAAGTCGACCATGTCCTGAAGCTTCTTTTTTATCTTCGTATTTGTTTAAATGTTGAAAAGCTAGAGCTTCAATTTTTTTGAGGTTTTAATGTAAATTAATAAAATCAAAAATCTTAAAAAATGGCTGGAGATAAATTATTCATGACATTGCCGAAAACAATACACTCTTAAAACTTTTGCTGAAATTCAACCGGTACACTTTTAATGGCGACAGTCTTTAAATAATCGTACAAACTCACTATAAAAATCAAATTGGCGCTTCAAAAATTTTTTATGGGAAATCCTGCAGCTTTCAAATTCTTTAAGATCGGAGATCTTGATAGCAATTCTGATATGAGATAACGAATCATATAAAAAGTCATAATGTTTTCTATTAAAACCAAGAAACAGGAGTGCCAAAATATTGGGCAGCATGTTTTTCGCACCGATATTACATTCAAGGACGCCAAAAAGCAATTACATACTATCAAAGGAGACTGCAACTAGAGCTGCATACTCACTGAAGAATGATCAATTGATCCGTCATTCTCATCAGGGGCACATGGGTGCCGCATTTCAGTGCTAGCGTCGAGATTTGTTGGCGCCATCAGGTCTTCCATGGATGTCAACTATTTTAAGTACACGAACGTTTGAAGTACATTACTATTCAATTTTTTAGTCAACTATCGTGGAAAAAGATTAACTTAAATCGATTGAGTGAAATAAAATTATGTACCTGTGCATAATTTTCATATTGTGCACAGTAAATTGGTATGGAAAGACGAAGTAATAATAAAAAAACAGGCAAATTCCTGCCCAAGGCTACCGAAACGAACTGAATTTATTTTGAGATTTGGAAAGCATCAGCACAAGTATTGGCTTAGCTGTTTTATCAGTGGAAGCTAATTCCTTGTCACCATTTCTGCGTCATTGTAGCTTCTATAGGTAACATCCTATAATTCCCTTTTGTTTGAATAAGTTTAGGATAAATATGGCATTTATACATCATAACTGAGCCACTCGTAGACTAACGAAGATTGCTTCATTATGCGACGATTCTACCAACTCAATTTTCTAACAAACTGCTTTTTCGTAGCTGGGAACCAAAAATAGAGAAACAGTAGTTCCGCTTCTTTTTCCACTTTTCTATCACTGCCCAAAATGGATTTGACTGTTTTGAGTGAGGAAGGAAATCGAATGACAATCAAAAATGACTTGTTGACCTGTTACTAAAACAAGAGCAAGGAGTATCTCAAAATTTTGGCAGCCAGGGTTATTTATTCATAGGAAACATGTAGAAACTACACACGATAGTATCAAAAAGTAATAAAACTAAGTAAAACCATGCTTAGCCAACTAGGTTATCGAATTGAGGTAGCAAATTGGTTGATGTTGGCAATTTTTCACAAAATGTTATGCTACAAACTGTATCCTATAGTCCTCATCATCGAAAGTCTTACGAAATCCACGTCATCGGAAGTCTTACCAAATCTTTATCTGGACAGAATTTCACGAGGAATCTTGTGGGTTTTCTGGCGGGCTATGTAGCATTTGGTGAACATGCAGGGAGAATGGTGCTCCCAGCGTGCAAACTTGGCCGAAGTTGCGGCGACGAAGAGGAGACAGAGTCAGTAGAGCATCTTTTGTGCAAATGTCCGGCTCCACCTGCTTCTTTTTTGCGGAGCTAAGCAAGCTAGGTACCATTAAAATGAACCAGCTCCTGGATTTCTTTGGTTCATGGAACAATTCAGAAGGTTTCCACGTCTACAGGACACAATTGACCATATACGGTCTACGTTAACCGGATGCCGTTTAGGCCTAGCACCCTCATAAACTCAATCTAATCCAACCTACGAAATCCTGAGAATCTGCACTACTGACTATCGACAATTCTTCTACTATCTTAAAAAACTGTGTCGTTGACTAAACTATTTAAATAAAACGATTGCATCAATATAAATCCATCACCTCCTTGTTCAAGATTCACATACACTACAGCTTCCTGAAAATTTAAAGTTCTCGACAAATGCATATGAATATTCATCGTTACTTCATCGAATCAACTCAAATTAAATCAATTGATTTAATTCAACCAATCAATAATTAATTTCCTTTACTGCTGCTTCCGCCAAGCACCCCTTAATTTAGAGTAACCTTCAACTGTAACATTCATTTCAACCTATAATCCCCGCAGTCGAGGAAGCAGCAAAAAACACATAGCAGCATTTTCACAACAATTTACACAAAATATAACTCGTTAAAATAAGCTAAAATAAGCTTAGCTCGTATTTTAAATGCCAACCGAAGCTCGTTAACAATGAAATAACGAAAATCTCGTCCTTCTGCCATAAATTTTCGTATTTTTTCAAATTAAAGTTCTCTGCAAAACGAAAACGAAAACGAAGCGTCCAACAGAAATTGCTTTGCAAGCTCAAAGTACCTCGTCTACTGTTGTCAGCAACGAGCAGCAGATCTAACAAAAGGAATGGGAGCAACCCAGAAGATTCTAAATGCTAAGAAATCGGCAGTGGATCTAGTAGGTGACTCACAGTAGCACTATATAGCACATCTTAAAGGCTCCCGACGACGATGGAAATGTGGAAAGTAGTGAGAATGGAAACAATAAAAGTGAAAATAAACGCAGAGAAAAAATAATAACGATTGAAAATTCTCAACGACGACGACTAAGAAGGAAGATTGGAAACAGCAAGCATGGTTCTAAAGGACGACTATGTGGAGCAACTGAGATACCAGCCATGCATTGCAACAACTTTCGTTCGGCGAAGCCAAGGCGAAATTAAAGAGCCAGGACGTTGATGACGATGATGGCGATGACTGTAGCGAAAAAAAATAATTTCACTCGTTCATCGTAGAAGGAATGAAAGTAGCGGCAATGAGAAAATAAGAACTTTGGCCAATGCTATGTATCTTCTTCGGGGTTGAAGTAAGACTCAGCAAAAAAAAATTGTTCAAAGAGTCATTGAGTCTGCAATTTGCCTAGGTTTCTTTTGCAGCCTCTATTTCAGGGTATGGGACGGGACGTATTCGGGATACCGTAGTTAGAGTACGAATGAGTATTTCAAAGATACTTTGGCTTTCAAATGAAGTCTGGATGTCGTTTTAAACTTGATTAATTTACGAACTTCTTTTCATTAGTTTCTAATCAATTCTTACATTATTTACAACAGCCCTGTGCACATTTTTGCAACAATGTGATTGTAATTTGCTTAGTCAACTATTTGCTGAGATTTTTTGGTTGTTGGCTTATAAGTTTGGTCCTTTTAACACTGCATACTCGTATTTTTGATATTTATAAAGAACATTGGCTTCCCCATAGAGTAAACCACAGCATATAGTGAAATCGTTGGAAAGTATTTACCACATCAAAAGCCTTTTACCTTCAATAAATTTAAAGACCTCTCGAACCAAACAAAATCAATCGGATGTTTGCCCAAAAGTTAATTAGTTAAATTATCACAAGACGCTCGTAAAACGGCTTTCAATATTCACCGTCTGCCACACATCCTAGCCTTAAATTGACCTAGTTGCTACCGTCTTCGGAGCACCACATCTACTTTCATATTAGAAAATCCTTCTTCTCCCGGCAAACACTACTCACACCTTTGCGTAGTTCTCCCGTTCTGCAGATACCCAGGAAAAGTCTCATTTGAAACGATTTTCCTTACATCTGAATACGTCTATAAGGAGACGTATAGGTA
Organism: Oxycera nigricornis; assembly: GCA_963942545.1. Lineage (NCBI taxonomy): Eukaryota > Metazoa > Arthropoda > Insecta > Diptera > Stratiomyidae > Oxycera > Oxycera nigricornis. The sequence continues at coordinate 23,236,608 of OZ012663.1, read as the reverse complement.
CATTTTTCAATTTACGCACGTCTATTTTCGCCTTACGACTTTTCATTTCAAGGAGACGACTTCGTGAAAACGAATATAGAATGCTTCCTGAGCCAAGGCAAACGTACGAGATTAGATGTGTATATAAGATACTCGTTTTCGAATGCGGGTGATAAACAATTATTTGAAAAGCACACAGCGGTGACGAGATCCTTGGGCGGTGTAGAAAGAAAACAGGTAATACTACAGCTCTTAAGACGAAGTGATTTCTTTTTTGCTGCAAGCTTTAGATTTCTCATCTTTTTTTGTGTGCTTATTTGCCAGTAAATACGAACAAGAAGTTGAACTTTGCCAAAAATGACTTTTTCGGGACCTTTCACTAACTAGCAGCAATACCGCAGCGCATAGTGACGAGGGGTTCCAATGATGTCTTTGCGATCTGCTTCTTATTTGAATGTGTCTATCGCGGCAGATTGTAAGAAAGTAAGAATCAATATTCTTCGGGACTTATGTGGATTTGCAAATTGTGGTAGTTGTTTTCTTTAGTCTACCCGTTGAAGCGTAATCCTAGCACAAATGCTGTCCATTTTTGTCAATTTTCAATGGCTTTTCTCTCTGTACCTTACGTGTAGTAGACTTGTGAGAAGTTGACTTTCCACCTGTTTTCCGTCGACGACGGGCTGAACTGCACCAAGAATCACGTTCTTTTTATATATGTATACAATTTAGCTATTTCCACCCTCTTACTCCATGACCTTTCTTCTATTCGAAAGTTTTGCCTGTACGAACGACTTCCATTCGCACATCACGTCTGAATCCAATCTGTTAAGTTGCCTGACGGAAGTAGAAGGAGGAAATCGTGAAAAGTAGGGTCTTAGAACGTCTAGCTGTACGCCTGTACATTTTCAAATCTTAAGGATCACACCTCAAATAGGACTGAATTAGGCGAACTTCACAAATCATTATGAAGTCGTGAGGTTATGCGATGACGAGATGGCATCCTGGAGAAGGGTAGAGAAATGATATGAGCTTTTGGATTTCAAATTGCTCGAGGATTATCAGGAGTGGGTTCCAGTAACGCTTTGACGGTGGCTGCTCCATTTATTGCCAACGAAATTTATCAGAAAGTTTGACTCCTGTTTCGTGATTGGCGAGTTGTGGATTGGCGTCGCTATCAGAGATGATAACATTTGATTCATTGATAGGTTGCAGTCAGGATGATGGCGATATTGGTATTGGATTCGTTATCGAAGAATATGCTACAGACGACTAAGTCAAATCAATTTATTGGTGCTCAAATCAAAAATGAAATGAAAATTTGAGATCCAATTTTTAGTCTCATGACGTTTATAAATTCTCCTTTTGCGAAGAAATGCAATGAAGCTTTTGCAGCATAAAATTTGGCAGCGTGTTATGTTGTGAGACGTCCGCAATAAAATCGTCGTTGAGAGCATAATTATAATCAGTTTTGACCTTCAGGTTGACCATCATAAAACCATCGAATTGTTCAGAATAGTCTTCGTCCATTGGAAGTTGTTCAATTGAAATACATTTTGATGTCGTTTACAATTTCGAGAATTGCACCCTACATTTTTACCGAATTATAGACGTTTTTACATCAAAATGGTTTTCAATCGTTGATCAAGAAAGTACATTTAACTTACGTCAAGTTTATTGAATTTTTAAGTATTTTAAAGATCTTTAAATGTGCAATTTTCAATAAGAATCCATTTTAACTACCAAGCAAGCACCTTTCATTATTCGACGAAACATTTTCACTTTACCAAATCAAATTTTATTCAAATTTTAAACTGAAATCATTTATTTCTTGGTACACATTCCGCCATCTAGACTCACATAAGCACTTGTCTTCGTTCTACTTTTCAGCTTATGGAAAACATAAAATTTGATTAAAACATAATTTCACACTTAAATAGACTTTTGCACCGAATTTCCCTCAACTCTACACTCACTTCTATTCTTTCCCTCGCGAATACGTGATAGAGGTGACTTCACTTCCTTTACGTTCTTCGGCTAAATTAAGACATCAGAATTTACAGTATTCTCGAAAAAGGACACGTACACAAACAAACGAATACGACGCCAACGACTTCGATGTCGACTTTCTTGCTCAAAATTTTATGCAAGCAAAGTTGTGTCAACTAACATTTTTGGAAGAGTGTCGCTAAAGAAAATTAAACGGTTGTAAGGTCGTGAATGTTGACATAAATGACGGTAGCTTAAATCCTATGCAAGTTTTCTTGCTGTTGCCGAAGGACTTTTAGTCGTGGAAAGTTTTTTTTTCGCGAACAGATGGATGTTTTTCATTTTGTGTTCATATTCAACGACTAGAGAAGTGCTTCCGTTCCCCGTTGAGCAGGGTTTTGGGACATGCTTTAAGGAGACTAAGTGAAGTCTAGTGGAAAACATATATTCAAATGCTGGAATACATTAGGTATTCTACATCTTCTCTTCTATGAGTCTGTCGTGAATTTAAGCATTTGAATGGAGCACCGTTTTTAAATATCATATCCATACATGATGCTGATATAGTTCACAGGAAGCTCAGCAACATGACTTCCACACTTTTGAGCTGAATCAAAGATAAATTATAATATGCTATCAAGCTTGATATCTGAAAAATAAATTCAGAACATCAAAACTGTAGTCATCTTTGATTGATCCACAAATATGTGAATTCATTTCGAAATCACCCGAACCAATTATTTATTATCTTTGCACGATCCTTTCGTTTACAATTTAAAAAGGACGAATAACAATTTACCTTCGCGCGACATCAGGCAAACATTCTGTAAGTTATGTGTGTGCCATGAATTTCAATAAATGAATTTTTTTGATAGAAACGAACGAGCATACGCACAATCAAATATGCAAAATAAATTCATAAGGTTTATTCTTTTCGATTTTCATATCGTTTTGTCGTGCCACCGCAGCTATGTTGGATAACGCAAACTTATTTGCGCGTCCATGGGAATTTTCATTTTATTTGCTGAATTATTGTCATTGTCAGTTAAAGTCGTGCACATACAAAGGTTGGTTGTGATTCGTTATGATTTCGTGTTTTTTTCGAGAGGACAAAATGTTTATTTGCCAAGCTTTTATTTGTACAGGATTTTGAATTTTTGGTGCGAAGGTTGGGGGTTTCTTTTGTCAAATTTATATTTTTGATTGAATGATAAGACTAGTCAGATTAATTTAACAAGGATCTGTTAATTTAGGGCATGCAGAAATCGTTTAGAAGATCCAGAGAAATAGAAAATGATTCAATCCTATCAATTTTTTCGACTTAATTTTCGGGTGGATACAAATTTACGCATTGTTTTTCAGGAGGCGAAATGAGAAAATTGAATTGTGTCACATGGAGTGGCATTCACTCAAAATGGTACACACCGGTTCACGTATAAAATAAACTTTTATTAGCGTGACAAACGCAAGACCAGCCTTGTATAATTGTTTGTGAGGTCATAAATAATAAATGTACTCAATATATTCTCCCCCTTTTTAGCGTCGTTTTTGGCAAGTTACTTTTTTGTTATTGATACCACGTGAAAATAATTCATGCACAACTTGCTGAAAATTTAATTTTACATAAGTTCGCGATACGCAACTTTTTGCGGGAGCAATGGTTTCGGAGATTTGGGGATGTCCCACCGTTTTTTTGTTTTCAAGATGGGCCCATAGGATTAGGGCTGCAACCCCAGAAACTTGAATTTAAACTCACAGTAAGACAAACTACACATTGCACTAAAAATCTTCCTAACGAATTGCTCCGCGAATTTCGCAATGGGGGTTTGCCATCGGATGCCGAGTATTCGGTCTAAACATGCATTTTTCACGCGACTTTCTCCCCTTTTGGATGCAATAACTCCCGTCAATGTACAGTGATTAAAACAATCAATACCGCAAACGACTTCTGACAAAATTGTCTTAAAAAAGATTCCAAACGTGTTTCGTGTTAAACGTGAAACCAAAGAAGTTGTGGCAGTCGGAAGGTGATCCCCTTTTTTGGGTTTGGTATTTGGCGTGTAACTCTTTTAATAATGACACCACATAAAAATGATGTAGGCACAAGTTACTTGAAATTCAATTTTACGCAAGTTTGCCATATACAACTTTCTTGTGGACGCCATAGTTTCTGAGATATGGAGTTTTTTTGTTTTCAATGTGGAGCCCAGAGGATTGCAGTTGCAACCCCAAAAATTTGAACTAAAGCCAACCATGAAATTGGCCACACATTGCAATAAAAATCAGCCTAAAATGCATGATTTACGTCAAAATCCGGACGACATTACTGGACTATTTTTCCTTGGGCAAAATTTAAGAGTTCAAGCTTTAGGCACTCTTGTGCAAATTTTCTAATCTTCTGATTTTTGTTGCCCATACATTTATCATGTTCAAGCTTTCCGTCCATTATATCACTTGCTTTGGAGCACGTGTCCGATGGTTTCAGCACTAGCCTCCTTGTGTAAATGCTGTTTAATTTCAGATGCTAATTTTGGTGCACTGATTTTTGAATTTCTCTTGATAAATCGTAATATCCACCTCTCATATGCAGGAGATTTTCGTTTTTGAATGTATCGACAATATTTTGAACCGTTAAATGGCTTTTTTCGGGCAATCTTACTTATTTCTCGGAAGGATTTTCCACTTTTATGTCGTATAAGGCCCCATTCTCGATCGGTGACGCTAAAATTCTTGGTAGACCACCAGACAAACGCTAATTTGGCTGTAAACTAGGGAAAACATACTAAGGGACAATCACAGTTGAGCAAAGCGTAGTAGCTGACACACAGGCTGATCAAAAATCGACTAAAAGTAAAGAAATGCCAACTGTACTAATTTTATTGTGGAATTAAAATTCGAGAACTTTTGGATTGTTATTACCTTTCATTCAACGATTCTCCACACTTCTTGTTCCGCCGCTTTTACAATTTTCTTTATCCAGTAGAACTGTGCAAATTGCTTCCTTAAGTTTTCTGGATGCAGTGCGCGATTTAATGATGGAAACGACTTATTGAAGTTTTGAGTACACGGTGTACCATTTTGAGTATGTATAACGACCCTCTTGTTCCAATCGAAAAAGTTAAGTTGAGCAAAAATGACTTTTTCAGAACAAAAGACACCGGAAATAATTCACTGGTAAATTCGTTCGTCAAAACCACATAAAATTTCATCACATTTGCGACCCAATTAATATTGGAACATATAAAAGACATAACTTCGCATATCGAAAAATTGCACCATTGCTTGCCAAATTCACCAAACCAACAGTTGCAATTACGCGTGCATAACAATAATTAAAGCCCGTTATGACTTGGAACAAACCTCCCAACTACATGTTAATAACTACCACAAAGAACAGCCAGGTGATAGTACTTAGCCAAGACCATAATTTCCGCACATCGCACCAAAACGATCGTCCGTTAATAAAATAGCAGGCGTTCGCATAAAAATGTGCTCTCCGCAAACTCTTGTTGTCCTTCGGTTGTTTGAAGTTGAACGTGTTCTTTGGCAAGCACTCATATGTGCAGTGCATACCTGGTGCAGAACAATGAGTGGCAGCACTCATTCACGTATCACCTGTCCTTTCCAGCCATAACATCATAAATAATTCCGTTGTCGACGAAATGCCTGACATTTAACAGCCGTCGATTATTCGTTTGACCTGGCACACACTCGCACCTTCCACGTTCATGCTCGCATATACACGATATGCGGAACCTAGTCCATATTTCTCTCTCCTTCGCAATTCGGAGTTTCAATCTATCAGCCATTAAGGACACCAGCGCAAGCAACAACGAAAGCCATTGCCAGGCGGCCGAAATACAAGGAAACTTGCCTATAAGGAAAATCCAAAGAATAGTCCGTTTCGTGTATCCTGGCGCAATCATGTTGGCCAGCGTTTAAGAAAAGCCGGGAAAAGCTCTTTAGTTCGGTATGGTTCAGACAGAATAGTGGAAATGTGGAAAGCCTGATTGTCTCCATCGACTAAGACTTTGTCGGATTGTATCGCAAGGAGATGGAATGATAGACCACCAAATTGAGATAATGCTGTGATAATGGGGCTAAGGTTGTTTGCATTCTATTGCACAGTTGATTGTGGGAATCCTAAGGGGGATGGACGCAAAACGAATTGATTTAAGGGTGTTGAGATCGCTGCAAAATTTTATGTTAGATAGTTTCTTGTTTAGGGCTTGCAGTCAATCCTTATACATATTTGATAGACTTCTATGGAAATTGATGAGATTTCCGTTTGCACATAAGAACATGTCAGAGAACAGATTTAGAATACCAAATCGTTGCATAAAATCGTATAACACTAATTGCACGGACGTATCAACTGAAAGTTAAAGTATATAACTCAGAGAAACACAAAGCCAAGCCTTATATAATTGTCATTTCATATCAAATAGAGATTTTTGGCATCCCCGAACAAATTATTAATAGCTCTGCGAAATTTCAATCTCATATTATTTCAACGCAAATTTTGGAAAAACAAAAAGAGAAGAAAGGGGAAGAGAGTGCAAGAATGAATTACGTCGGAAACGGAGTCATGATAAGCTATTTATATTGACGAGAATGGCAAATACAATTTTGATGAAGCGCGAATATCAGCCCCAACAAATGGGCAGCGCACCTTCTAACCCCGAGCAAAATATCCACACAATTGGAGACCTGAAAAATACACTGTGTCGAGAACCGTGAGACGACAGGTTGTTAACAACTGTTAAACGCGAGAATCATCAGTGTGACAAAGTGTCATCCAGCTGTTTTGATCATCAGCTGATGGTGGTCGGAAATCTCCATAGTCCAGCGGAATGGACAAAACGAATTAAAGTTGTGGTCACGGGTCATTTATCGACAATGTCACAACAAAACTCGCGAAGAAGAGATAAATGAAAGTGAAGCTGGTGAAAAGCGGTTCTTTTCTTTCTTTCTTTCTTTCTGTTGAAAATTTCACGTGTGAAGATAGTGCATTTTTTTAAATTTATTTTGCCTTTTTATTTTGTTTTAAAATAGTTATTTTTTAAAAGGGATGATGATGATGTCGGAACCAAACGTTGCAAATTCAATTTTGAAAAATGGTTTTCAGTGGTTTGCTTTTTTTTGTTTCTGAGCATTGAAATTTGGCAATCTTCACTTAGCTTTCATAGATTAAGGAAACAATTTTTTTTAGTTTTCAGTTTAGTGGAGCATTTTAAGTATCTTTTTATTATTTTTGATTCAAAAATCAAGTTGGCTTGACCTAAGTATATATATCCTATTGACTAGTGTAGATTGTATTGTGAAAATATTGTCTGCTTTTCGTGTGCGTTTTTTTCTTCGTTTTATTGATTACAGGTGTTTGAGAGTCGTAACGAATATACTTTTCGTTTCGAGATTCGTTGTCATGGCAGTCCCGGCGAAGAAACGAGTGGCGTTCTATATATTTCTTTCGCTCGTCCCTCTTTTAGGGTAAACAACCAACCGTGACCAAAAACGGCTGCGATCATGAAAGTGAACGGGGCGAAATTTGTCAAAATATTTTTGTTTCAAGATTTCTGTAATGTTTTAAAATTATTTAAAAAAAACGATATACGTATTTGTGAATGTGAGTGCGTCAACACTTATTTCTAGAATGATATATCGCGAGTGAAAAGTTATATCGACTGCGTTGAGGTTCCAATGGCAACGTATTAATAAATAGATGTGCTACTTCGATTTTGGTGAACGTTCGAAGGGTTATTGCTAAACAAATTTTAGCACGTCCAAGATCATTTCTTTCTCGAATGATTTCCCAAGAACGAAACTATTCTGTTGTTAAAAAAAATTAATCCAGTTGTTTTTTTATTTGACCTTCTTTATGTATTTTGGGATCTTTTCGGCCACAGGCCCTTCTTATATGCCATTTCATATCAAAAAGAGGCCTTTTGCGATCTTTTCTTATAATTGTGAAATAGGCAAGCAAATTTTTGATGATTTATACTCCCCAACTTTTTTTTGTTTTCTTCTTGCGCATAGTTCCCTGAATTAGTTCGTAAGGTAATTGTGAACCGAAGATACAGCAAACGTAACTTTGGGTCAGGTTACAAGGAATAAAGTTTCTTAATTTTTCTAATTTGAACTTTTGCCTATCTAAACTTTGAAAAAATGTTCAATATGCCTTTTATCAAATATAACCTTAAACTTTTTACTAAAAACAATAATCAACAATACGTACAAAGAGTAAGGAGATGTTATAAATAATAGTTGAACTATGAGGACTTGAAATTTGTTCAAACAATTTTTTTTATTATTTATCAAAAACTATCATCAAAGGATCACAGATGTAAAACATTCAATTATCTATCAAACCTACTGGAACAAAACGTTTCAAATACTCCAAGTAAATGTGTTAGATTATTTTACGTGCTAAAACGTTGACCGTATATTTTTCCCGTAAAATCAAAAGTTTTTGTTATATAATGAGAAAACCAATTTACAAAATTTGAGGGATTCGTTGTTCAAAAACTATAGTTTTCACAAATAAAAATATTGAATCAAAAAGATAGAAAATTTTGCGTCAAACATGAACGTCATATATAATTTTTTTGTGAAATCGACGGTTTTCCAGATAATATCAAAAAACTTTAATCCAAGATGGCGTCTAACGCTGACCTAGCACTATCAATTTCGCATGCAAAACTAGAGAGTATAGTTTTTGCAAAAAAAACTAATTAGACTGGACTAAAAATAGGCTGAGATTTACATGACGTAGTCTGTATGGTGCATGGTTTTTTTCAGAATGTGCCATACCTGGCACTGCATGCAGTGAGGGGTTGATTTCGCTTATCTCATTTTACCATTACTTTTTTTTACTAATATTTAAATCTTACTAAACCGAAAGGATCGCATTTCGCAGCTCGTTTTGTATTATTTTACAGCACGAGAATATTTAAATATTACTTAAGTACCAACTTCAAAACTGATTGGGTTTACTTACCACCTTTCAATTTTTAAATAAGTATGTTATAATAATTTTGCGGAGGATAATGATAGCATGTTCTTTTGTTTGAGAGAGCTGACATCAACCACACCACATTTTCAATTAAAATGGCAGCTCCCATCCAAATAAAAAATAGCATCCTCATCTACGAGTACCAAATGACGATCCAAAAACGACAATAAAACACTGCCAAGATAATTTGACCAATTGTTCGCGGCCAACATCTTGCAGGCGCATTGAAAGCAAAACTGCCTGTTGTGTTGTGTTGTCGTGTCAAGTACCGGCGTCCTTGTGCTACCAGACCACTTTTCAAAGAACCTTCCGAAATTCTACCACCTTGGACCCGAAGCGTCGAGCTGGATGACGCACGTCATCGACAATAAGTTGGAAAGCTCCCCCATCCCCAAACAGGGCATGCTTCATCGTCATGTGTGTGCGGAGAAGTTCCTTGGGTACCAGCTTCCTGGTACCAAATTGCAAGATATAGACAGGTCGAGCCGATATGTGCCAAGGGAGCGGATGGCGACGACGGTCGACCAAAAGCCGGCAACAGTACGAAATGGCTCCTCTTGGGAGTTCGGATGCGGTGGATCCATCCGCCCAGCCGTGCTGCCAACTTGTCCCTCAACCTACCCAACAATTCGCACCACATTCACCCCGTCGCGTCGTCGAGGAGCTCCTGTTGTGTGTTTTGGTTCTTCGACCGAACATCGTCGTCGATGGGAAATTGTTACAAGAGTTCGAAAACCGAATCTTGCTCCACACCACGGATGGATATGGATGGATGGCTGGCTGGTGTGTGCGCCTCCGCATTTTGGGGCTGCAAGCGTACGGCGTTGTGTGTAGGACAAAAATAGAAATCGGGAAGTAGGGCGCCGACGAACATCTGAGCAAAAGCCCCCCAAGAGTGTGTGGCATGGCCCAAAAATGTTCATGGTTCTGAACTTGAACTCTTCCGAATCGAGGCTACGTTTACGACTACGATGACGACGAAAACGACACTGACACCGAGGATTGTGGCGGTGAATTTGCACGGGAGTGTTGTTGTTGCGCCTCCTTTCGATTTCCAATGGGCAGGGTAGTATACTATGTATTATATTGCTTTTCGTAGACGATGAACAACTGAAAATGACATTGAAACCTGCCCGGAAGAGGTTTTTGATTTCTTATTTCGACTCTAAAAGAAATGAATGCATGTATTAGCGAAAGCCTCTTCAACTCTTTGGATAATCCCACAGATTGTTTTTCATACGATTTCCAGGTATTTATGTAGTACTCACATCTCAAACGGAGTCCCGAATTGGAAAAGGTATTGCCTTATCTATGAAAATAATATTCACTAGGTGATTAGGAGCACTATAGAGATCGCATTCAATGGAAATTGAGTCGGAAATCGCCATAACACACGAATGAAACATTTGCAGCACAAATATTCTCGCAATATAACATACCCTTCGAGCTTTTAAGATATTTGTAAGGATAAATCTTGCGCACATCCTTTCTTCTAGGTTACATATCAATGACGCGAACTCTCGAGTCCACAAGTCTGAAACATTATCAAAACTGAAATAAGCAATCGAATCTGCGAAAACTTCGCTTACACTCGTATCAACCAAAACTTTTCAGAAAATTCCGACCATTTCGAATTGAGACGAAAATGAAAGAAACGATGATTATTTTCTTGGTCGAGATATCAAAAAAGATAAGAAAAGACATCCCCCTCCCACCTGCCCCTCACAAACGAAAAAAAAAACTTTACTACTCGTCGTGAAAATTGTAGAAGCAATAACTTCACTTGTCTAGGATCCTGTTGTTTATTGTCGTTATTTGTGCTTTCACCTTATTCTTTTGTAGCGAGCGTGGCTGTTGGAGGAAAATTTGCCGAGAAACAGGAATTAAAGTGGGACGAGCATCATTGGTAACAAGTACAAAAAGTATGTTTCTAAAGAAATTACGACTGAGTTGGGTCGTTTTTGGAGCATTACCAGGAAGATAGGCTACCATGCAGGAGCGTCATGGCAAGTTGTCATAGTTAGTGCCTCGTAAAATGTTAAGAAACTCACCTTGAGGAGGAGTGTGTGAGCACTGGTATTATTCTTGTCTTAAGGATATTGTTCCAAAGTTAAATCGTTACTATGACATGGTAATTGGGGGAAAGTTTTCGCTATTGCTAGCCCAAAACTGTGATAAGCGTCGTCCATAAAATGTTTCCACCGGTACTATCAGTATATTTATACGTATTTAATTTTGTGCGACGTACGTTAAATATTATCATTATTGAATTAGGTTTGTTCATGCTGTTTACTAGAAATTCACTCCCCAATAGAGAGACTGTAACTCACTCTTCCTAAATTAGTCATCATTTAGATCATTCCGTAAAAAGGAAAAACAATCAGCACCCTACATAAAATGAACCAGGACACTTCAAACCATCGAAGTTCATCATATTTTCATCATACTTTCATCAAATAACACGAACATACCCTACTTCACTCATTTTAACTTATTTTTTATGTTCATAAAATGCCACCGGGAAAATGTCAGGAAACTTGTTGTAGACGAGCAGCTAGCTATAAAATCGCCGCAAACAAGTCAAGTAAAATGCCAGGATTAGGTTTGTTATGGGGTTTTTATCGCACCTTTTCTTGTACTTTGGTAGGCTCTGTCACGATCGTATCTCACAATGGCTCATCCAACTTTGCGAATTTATACCAATTCTGTTGGTACGTTTGTTGGTGTTCTGTCGTATTTTCTACGAATTCCACGAATTGTAAAGGACGATTGTTTAAAAAAGAAAGTGGTCAATTATTATGTGGAGGAAATCTGATTAGGATTTACAGCCAGTCTAGAGATTAAGTTTGGTATTTTCGAATGAGATTTGGAGTGTGAAATTTTAAAAGTTGATTAGCACATAAGGAATTAAATTTAATTTTGTTGATTTGTTAATTACAAAAGGAACTGAAAAAATTGGCAAAGTTTTCAATCGGTATATACAGGGTGATTCTAGCAACGTCTGTCAACGGAATAAATATGATGGCTGGATTTACCTTGAGCAAAAAATTGTGCTCCATAATACCTCGTGGCACCCTCCTTAAGGAGTTAAAAGTATTTTAAAGACGAAGGATTTTTTGCCTAAATTTTATGATGTTTGTTTTATCCCAAACAGTTCTGTAGAAAGTAATGATTTGAAACGATACGTCATGTCCTATCGTTGTAAGTTTCCAATTGGCATCATGTTGTTGTAGAGATATGTTTATTTGGACATGAATTATTTTTAAAAAATCAAGAAAAAGTCATTTTTTATCCGCAATGTGCATAATTAATGCTCTTTTCTCCTTGGGTCTTGGAAAGATTTTGATGGTTTCTTAACTCTTTTATGGTTTTCTAGGTAGTGCATGCAGTAAATAGCAAAAATAGAATATCAAAAAATCTCTAGTTTTTGACGAAATATTGAGTCGTTCGTTTGTGAACGTTATCCGACATCACATTTTGAATTAGTTATGCCTTAATTACATCAAAAGAAGCCATCATTTTATGTAACGGATCACTTCGTACCTTTTAAGACCCAAAAATAAGACATTTTTTCATATACCGGTTGTGGTATTTACTGCATGTACTCCTCAGAAAACCAATAAAGGGAATTCAGTTAAGGTAAGCCTATAGGAAACTATCATGACCTTTTGGAAAATGCAAGAGAAAAAGGTCATTAATTATGCATATTAAGAATAAAAACGGACTATTTCCTTACTTTCCAAATGAACATGTATCCACAAATTCAAAAACATGATGACAATTTGAAACTTAAAAAGAAAGGACATTATGTATCCTTTCATTTCAAATAAAAGTCACTACTTTTTACTGCGTAATTTGGGAGGGGTGAACTGAAACATGATAAAAATTGGCGAAAAAACCTTTCGTCGTTAAAATTCCTGTAACTCCTCGAAGAACGCGTAGCAAACTATAATTAAGAACAATTTTCCCCTTAAACTTGATCCGCCAACATATTTTTCCCGTTAGCAAATGTTGCTAGTATCAACCTGTATACATAAAAAATGTTGAATTAAAATTTTTCAAATCCACACCCTGTACATTTAAGAGACATTAACTGCAATTATTACTTTGCAAAAACACAGTAGAAAATCTATGATTTTGCTGCTCTAGGTCTCATTTTTTTTGCAAATATGATTCGATTATTATATAGCAAAAAAACAATCGCGAACTTTCCATATGAAACATATTGTCTCCTAATCGTTGTATGTAAGTTTTCGGATATTTTTTCTATAACCTTTTTTTGTAATCAAAAATAAAAACATATTGATTTGATATATTTTATCTGACATATTATAGAATTAATTAAATAAATTGTTATGAGTGACAATCTGATAATAGAATTCAAAAGGTCCATAGATTTCTTTAGCGTACGAACAAAAGAATAGTCTTTTTATGAATACACTGTAGCAAATAAATCGAGGAAAATACCTTTGTTTTTGAAGAAATATGCTCTTTCGTAACAGTTTTTTCAGGATATCATACACAGGTTAAAGATATTTGTTGAATTTTTGCCAATACAATGTTTCACTTCATAAGGAAAGTGATTTTGTTTTAAATTTTCGTTGATGCTGAATTAACAAAATTAAATACATAACGAGTAAAACTACGATGTTGCATAATATAAACTATGATTAATAAATTATACTCCTTTTCAACAACGTATGCTTTTATTATGAAAAGATGCAACTATTTAGAGAATATCTTGAAAACAATTGAACGATAGTACGGAGCTGATAACAGTTACAGTTATAATCTTTTGACTTCGAACAAAGTAAGAGCTGATAACCTAAAAACTAATTTACTTTTAGCATGATTTTCTTAGTCTTTATAAATTCAGCATTTCAATTTATTGACAAAACTATACATCCAAAATTGTTTAAAATAAATCCCATAAACGTTACTAGAACCGAACCAAACAGCAAATTTCAATAACCTCAAAACATTGCATAAATAATGATCCTTCAATGATGACTTGTCAAGCGATATTGAACACAAATGTCAGATGGCTCTGCTATGTCCCGATGTAGGTCTTTCGTTGACGTCTACAATAAAACACTATATTTCTATACAACGAAATATATTTAAATATCAATAATGTATTCGAATTACGTGTTACTTCTGCGAGCGTCGCGTTGGTATTGATTTGACATTGGTCTAAACTTATTTAACATGGAAGAGGGCGCTACAATCAATTCTGTGCTGCCACACCGAATCTAGAGTTTAGACAGTGACTATACTACATCTTGCACAGCGGTCAACTTTTAAGGAGCATTCAGTACAGCAGCTAAATTACACGCCAGAATATCGTCACAGTCTTTACGAGATTCGCACTAGATCACCAAAAAAAATTAATTCAAAAAATAAAACAAATCATAATCTGTCATAAACGAGGTTCATTTCATCTTTTGAAATTCAAATCAGATTTTTTTTGCTGAAACTTTGTTGTTTTGTGTCTCAACAATTCAGTATTCATCCATTATCATGAATGCAATCATCAACATGCAATGAAATGTTTGCATGATAAGTTGAATGATACCTCACTCTGATTATCTCAAACACCTGGGTATGAAATCAATAGCCGTTACAAGTAGGTACATATCTATTCCGACGACAGATAATTTGAAGCAGATTGCAGGCAAAGCAGCTGCAACAATGTACCTTATTTTGTTATTTGTACACCTTTTTCGTTCATCGGTGACTAATGGATATTTTCAACAATAAACGGCAGATATTGTACTTGGTATCGGTAATCTTTTCTAGAGCTTTTCAAAACTCCTACGGAGTAGAGCATATGTTTTGATAAGAGTAAAGTTTACATATGCTATAAATATTTAGCGGGCGCGGTAATATTAACAGCGCGTAGTTTGTATATAACTATGATGTCTTCGGTTGACATTTTAACACAGCTAGTTGGACAAATATTTGTATAATGTTATTTTTCAATAATTATTTCAATGGAATGACTAAACATTTAAATACTGCCTGGGAAAAAGTGCATAGATAATGAAACTTTCTCTCACATTTTACGAACAAATGATTGGTTCTACGAAGGTCAATGTCAAATTTTTTTACTGTGAACTCTTGATTATCCAGTTCTAAGTTGTGCGGTCCTTGGATGGCCAGAGTTTAGTGTTTTGAAATATGTTATTCTAAACCTAACACTATTAACAAAATTATTTAACTGGATGTCTATCTGATTTTATGTGATCTTAATCTCCATCACAATATTGTCTAAGTAGTATAAAAAAATATCAAAAAGCAAAAAAAAGAGTCATTTCGTTCCCCAGCAATAAGCAAAAACATTTTGTTTTGTCCTTGATTCGGCTTCTGTGTAAAATCTGAACACAGCGTTTCCACCTCAAATTCACTAATTTTCGAATCAAATAAATAAATTTCTATATCAAGTTCACTAGCTTCCGAATCACATTCATGAGCTTTCGGGATCAAATATACATGACCCGGAAATCAGTGATGATGAAGTGGAAATGTTATACACGGTAAAAACATAGACGCAGAGTTGCAAATCTTCCATATATAACAAATGAATACAATGAAGGCAAATCAACGGCATTAAATAAAAAGGGATCTTATTTCAGCCGTCACAATTTCCTTGTTTTCACTTTTACTTCGAAACACTTTTTGAATTTATTTTAAGACAATTTTGTCACTAGTCGTTTGCGGTATTGCTTGTTTTAATCATAGTGAACTGCTGGGGTTATTGTGTTCCGAAGGGAAGAAGTCACGTGAGCAACGCATATTTGATTCAAATAATCGACTTTCGATGGCATACTCTTCGGTGCAGAAATTTACGAAGCAGTTTGGTAGGCAGGCACATATTTGTTGCAATGTGTAGTGGATCTAGCTGTGGGTTTAAGTACAAGTTTCTGTGGAGGCAGAGCACATCCTTTGGGCGCCTTTTAGAAAAGAAGGCATCTCCTGGAAATATAAAGAGCGTTTGGAAATAACGTAACTGTCTTTCGAGTTGAATACCCAGCTGCAAACAAAGGATAGATGTATTCCGTGCGTGGTTCCACGAATAAGTATCCAAAGATATGTGCATATATGTAAAAGAAAACAATATTTCTTCGAAAACAGTATTGGTAATTGGCAACGCATCGAATCATCCCCACGATAACCAACTGATAATTCATTTATTTAAATTTTTATTTATGATCGAATTATAAACAAAAAACAGAATATCTAAGTTAATAAAATGTGCTTTATATTCTGTTGAAAAGTGACAAAACAGACAGAATATTGTGATTTCGGGGGTTGTAAGTATATGGAACGGTAAATGTGCTGTGAGATCTGGCAGAGCGTTCTACGATAATCTAACCAGTCAAGGAGGTTGGAGTTTACTTGACGGTGGTGAAACCGAAACAGAAGACACTCATCTAAGAGGAGTCAGCTGGATTGCAAAGTGGGAAGTTGAAGCAACGAAAGTCGCTCAGCATATGGCGTATATGTAATACTAAATTCAACGATAAGGAAACGATGAATTTGTGCTGTACTAATTCAATCAGAGAGAGTCTAAATATTGATGGTGGCCATACTCGCTAATAATATTCAGAAATGTCTGACGAGGCTAGCGTATAGATTGACGGAGAATGAAATGCAGGTAAACATATGAGACTGCCTTAGTACAAACCTAGAAACACGAGAAGCTCGTGCAGATATTGCCACAATGTGGGGCTCAACTTTAAGTTTCGGGTCGAAAATCACTCTGAGATAATTTATTTGAAAAACAACCGCAAATGGAAGATCTTGTAACGTGTAGATATGAACAATTGGAGTGGGCCTTAAGGAGATGGGCATTTTGTGTCATTTCTGGACATTAAGAAAGAGCACATTCTCGATTCCGAAAATTAGTCGTGACCTGATCCATTTGGAGACCAATACAATCCTTTTCTGAGCGACTGCTAATTTTTAAGTCATCAACATACAGAAGACATTGAGACGCTACGATAGAGGAAAGATCTTTTATGTAGAGTATGAAAATGAGAGGGCTTAGGATAGACCCCTGAGAAATGCCGGAAGTTGGATGGAAGAGATAAGAATGTGTTCCACATAGACTAACACGGCATGAACTAGAACTGATGTAGGACTTGCCAGGAGAGTACTGTTCCAAAAAGGTCAAAGTGAGCTAGCTTCTGAAGTAGAACATTAAGGTTGACTCATGTAGGACTCAAGCCAGAAGAGTAATAGGCCAAACACTGTGCACTACATCAACTTGGGAACGATTGCCGTGAACCTTTGCGAAAGTTTGAGTCACTTCAAGGAGATTCGTGTTGGTTGAACGGTTTAGAAGAAAGAAATGTAGGAACAGAGTCAGCCTTCAATAAAGAACTTGGTATATTTTATTGAAGACAATGCGTTCAAGGAGTTTGAGAAGACAAGGAAGTAACGAAATGGGAAGATAATTGGAAGCATTGAAAGAAGAACCAGACCAGCAAAGATTAGTTGCTTTTTTGCCTCCAAAAGTCAACACTTTGATCCAATCGATCGACCAAAACGTCCTTCGCCTGAACAAGCTTTACTATCGCTACTCTTTGTTAAAGTTGATAAGAAGTGCAAAGGAGGAGATCGTTTTGTTGGCGAAAGCTTACAACTAAAAAAACTATGCACTAAATTTCTGCAGGGCCTGGTAAAATAATGTATCAGAATCGATCCATAAAAATGGCGCTCTTTTTTAATTTCAGCAGATTATATTGATTTTGAATCTGAATATAACATGCCACTAATAACACTGCAGGATCACGACGAAGCTTCCAGTTTGACAGAAACTACAGCTCTTTTCAATGAAAAAATTAAAATGAGATTTGTAGGAATGTTAGCATCAAGCGTAAAGATGTTGCAGAAGAAACAAATACTATATATCCTGTGATGAGAATGGTGAGAAAAGCCCAAATAAGCAAAGATAAAATTCTTTTTTTGAAAATTTCGCACGCTAAAGCCATCCAATGCTATAATACTCCTATATGTAAAGGCTAGACAACTTTACAAGATTTAGTATTCCCTTGTAAATTTTGCGCGAATATACAGTTGGAAACTCATTATCCAGAAAATATATATACATATATAATATTCCAATACTTCTTTTCACAATAATAATTCCAGATTTTTATGTAGATTTTATTTTTAAAGAGTTAGTTCCCAAAAAAATACGAAATATTTAAGTTGAATTTAATTTTTTCATGCTCGTTTTTAAAATATTTGAACAGTATCTGCAGGATACGTCAATTTTATTACACTTTTGGCGGAAAAATGATAGTTTAAATGGAACTGAATACGTAAATATCAATATTACGAATAATATGTTGCGAACATTGACAAATCATTAATGAAATGGAACAGATATCGTTCTAAAAAGAAATGATCCAAACGTTATTTATAAATATTTTTAAATTACTCATAAGACCGTGATTTTTTTAAGTACAATAAATGAAGTAGTTTTCAAAATAGTGCAATTTTGAAAATAAAAAATAACCGAGTTTTTTTTAGTGATTTAAAGAAGTTACTGCATATCTAAAGGTTTAGTTGAAACAATAGTTTTTTGTGAGCTTTACGACGGTCAAAAGTGTCTGAATATTATGTTTGGAACTCGCACTCCTTTCAAGACTGAGTTTCAGTGTTCAGATGAAAATGGATGATACTTTTCAAACAGGATTGACTCGCAGCCAGGAACTATACCTTCTTCAGTCCAGAATCACGTACCTTGGCTTCCTAACGCCTCTATCCACATTCCCTGCATACTTTTCAGTTGCACCAAAAGTTGCGTCTACGCGGGGCCGCACTATCTTTTCAACTTTCACTCTATAGTATCATTTCCGGTCGCTATCCTCCTTCATCCGCGTCACACTTTCAACACTCATTTCCATTTTTGGGTGGTCAGATGCAATTTTGGCGCGGCTCCCCGCGGACGAAAGGAAACCGCGAGCGAACCGTTCTACCGCGAGCGGAAGCGAAAACGGACCGACAAAACGCCGCGACGCCGATTTTCACTTGGACCTCGCGAAAATTAGAACAACGGCAAAATTCACTCGAGTTGCACACCAGGGGTTAATTGTAAGTTGCAGCCTCGGCTCGGGAGGCGGGGCGTGTGTGTACAGTTGGTGGCGGTCTCGTGGTCGACTGTGACTAATTGCGGCAATAATATAATTTAAATAAATTAAATAAATAAATAAATAAACGCGCGTTTCGCACAACCGTTAGTGTTGTTGTTGTTGTTCTGGCGCTGGATGCACTCTCGTCCTGTCCTCTACGGCGCACTCATCATCGGGAAAAACGAAAGCAAGCAGGCAGTTCGTCGACGAACGGAGCCCGGAAAAGGGAGCTTATCACCCCACGAAGGATACACAACAACTGGGGTCGGCGGACCGAGTGGAAGCGCTACGGCACAGCCGCGACGACAGTGCGCTGGGGAAGCAAACTACCCCTAGTCGATGACGTTGTGTTGGTGAACGACAGCGCGCCCTCCAGCCGAAGAAGCTGAAGGATGGGGCCGTTGCCATTGCACTGGGAATGGTAATGTCCTTCTTGGTTGCGCTCGAAGACGCGCTACGCGTTGGAAGAGTGACGGCGAACATTTGTGCATCCCCTCAGTGCGTTTCGGCAATGGTGTTAAGGCGACTGCGTGACTGTGTGAGTTACACTACATCACAATGAAATTCGGAAGGAGTGAAATGAAGACTAGATATACCAAACCAATCAATATGGCCGGTTTTTATTTTAGTTGTCAATTTATTTTATATTATTTTAGGTAAAAGTTAAGATGATGGTCCTAGTGGGGGATCTAAAAAGGGGGGGTTCCCTTACTACTATCGCATAAAAATTATGGCGGTCATGACCGTAAAATTGATCTGGGAAGTGATTTTTAGACTTGTTTAGAAGTCGGCCATAATCTTAACAATTAACCTTATTTTATTTTATATCCAAATTTTACTTCACCATACTTTTTTTGAAACTATGTCATAACATTTGTTGCAACATTTAAACGAATATTATACGGCAGCTGGTTTTATTGTTTTATTCAGAATTAAAAAAAAATTATCATCGGTATTAAACCAAACCACTCAAAATGACTTGTGTATTTTTTATATATAATAGATTAAGTTTTTCACAGTTTTATTAAATTCTAAATAATTGTAATTGTAGTAAGATCAAATAAATGTTATGCGGGTTATAATAACAAAATAACAATACATGATGAAACCCATGAGAGGTATACATATTGTGTGTTCCTTCGATGTTGTAGCGATGTAAAGAAGATTGTTATCGGGATCTTAAGACTGGTGGTCGTAGTCGACGGACTGAAAACATAATTCTGCAAATTCTATCGATTTCCTTTCATCCCATCGATATTTTCAGTCGTTGATTGAAGTTTTGGGAATGTTGGCTGTGAAATTTATTTAAGAATACTGGAAAGAAACATTTCTTTGGAGACTGACATATTCAAAACTATATTCATTGCGAAGAAAACTAAATGCAGGGAGAAATTATATTCTATTACTAGTTTCAATTTATTTTTACAATTATCCCCAGGTTTCCAAAAAAGCACCAACGAAAAAAATCTTCTGTGTTTTTGGAAAATATCACTGACACCCCTACGAAACGTTCAGATGTTGAGAACGATGAGCTTTATGATAGCAAAGGTGGAATTATTAGGTTACCAAAGTGATCGACGAATGTTTAGATATCGAAAGTAGGGCTAGCGATATTTCTGATAAAAGCAATGTAGATGAGTCAAGCGACAATGAATACGAAAACTTACGTGAAAGAAGATGTTATCCATTGCCGTCCAGATATAGTGACGAGGATGAAAGTAAAACTAAAATTTAACCAAAGTTACTTAGAAAAATAAAAGAAGGGAAGATTATCAGTTCAGAGTATTTTCAACAACGTTCATGGGCCTATAGCATATGCAAAAAATAATAATTTGATGGAGGAAATTAGTAGCGGATTTTTAATAGTAGTTGGTCATTATATTTTAAAACATGTAAAAACTTGTTTACAGTTAGAAGCGTCTCAAGTTTTGAACGAAAAAATGGATACACGGGGAAGCAAAATCGAAGCCGTTCATTGCGATATTGTATGCACGTGAGATTTTCCAAGTAAAAACTTTGAGACTTTAAAACTTATGGAATAACAAGTGATGGCCAAATATTTTTACCCAAAACTATGAATTGAAATGATTTTACAGAGATTTGTTTTTGAAAAAAATAATGGAGTCAAGCTTTAGTTCCAACAAATTGGAATAAATTTATGATGATGATAATAGGCAAAATTTCTTCAAAACAGATGCATATATTACGGTGGGTGAGCAACTCTTTCCAACGAAAAGCAGATGCAGGCTCACACATTACATGCAAAACAAGCCCAACAAATTGGCATGAAATTTTGCCTGGCGTCTGACGTTGAAACAAAATATGTAATGAATGGATTGCTTTAATTAGGAAAATATGAGACACGGGATTCATCAACACTTACAAGTGAATTTGTAGTTATCAAAATTTTACAATCATATGCGATGAAAGGTAGAACCATAACAACGGACAATTTCTTAACAAATTTTCATTTGACGTTCAAATTATAATCAAAAAATTCTACATTGGTTGAAGTAACACGTGCAAATAAAAGGAAGCTCCCAAAAATTTGTAAAGAAATGAAAGATACCCCATATGCTCATTTTTGGACATTTCTTTATGAATCAAATGGATATACACTTACTATTTACAAGAAAAAAACGAAGAAAAAAGTATTTGTACTAAGTAAAAAACATAAACATGATTCAAAATTGATAAAACTATCAAAATTACCCAAACCTGTGTCCTTTTATAACAATATATAATTTGGCGTCGATGTGACTGACCAGATAACATGAAAATACAGTGTCAAATCAGGCGCCAGAAGATGGAAACTCTAGTTTTTGCCACGCATTTATTCGAATAAGCTTTGTTGCGGTTTTTTTGACATTTTACATTCGACTACAAGTTTGAAGTGTTTTTCTTACATTTTGTTCAAAATATGAATTTCTCGCATCTTCCTTCGCCTCACGTTCGTATTGTACCACGAACCGCCACTGCCTCATAGGTTCTCATCTCGTTTGTTTGCTATTAGGAAAATGCAAAAAGGCCACAAAATTTCACGCTCCACTGTCCATGATTAACACGCAGTTCCTTACGCAACATGCATTATTTATATAATTAAATTTAAACCCATGCTAGTGTGTGCGACTTGAAACTCGTATGCAAAACGCAGCAAAAAGTAAATCCGCAAGAAGGAAACGCACTTTTTTTTCACACATGTGCCGGCGCGGAGCACCAACACACACGCAGTTCGTGTGCAGCTTGCACTCATGGCATAGCGGAACGGATGTGAGGTGAATTAATTGGCGGATGCACTTTGCCAATGTGCAACTGTGTGAGTGCACGTGGTGAAACGGACACCAAACACCAAACAGCCCCCAATGGAAGCTTTCACGCTGCAACTGCAACTCCACTTGCATGCACGCTCAACGCAATTCGGATGCGTGTGCGTTACTCGTCATGCACTTTCCAAGTCCCCCCGAAAGATACAAAGATACTTTGTCGGCGGCACAAATCAAGCAGCACAGCAGAAACGAGCAAAGCAGCTGCCGCTCGAATTCACCAATCAGACAGAAGCACATGTGCACGCACCGTAATGTTGCACACAGCGGCGTGCGTAGTTGTGTGGATGCGAGATTCTCGTGCGGATCTGTGGCTGCGCGCGGAAAAGATGGATTTGTTCTCAACTGGAAAACTACAGTAGATTAATTCAATTTACTGGCACACATGTGCAGGACGATCGCTGGCGTGTATAGCGAGCACGGGTAGATGTGTGCGTAGCAAAATACCGGCGGGGGAGGGGGTAGAGCGCGCTTCTGATTCACGTTTGATTCGATTTCGGAAGACTTGTGTGCGAGATGCGTCATTCGGAGCGGGATGGCGATGGAACGGCACGGCGCACGTGCACGGCGTGGTAAACAAAAACACTACTACCAGCGATGGTGGCGCGAGTGAACGAACCGAGGAGGATGCAGAAAAGATGCACCCAAGAGTGCCTTCGTCCTGGATACACGGCCGGCGTGCTAGCGATCGAATCGCACTGGAAATGGCGGCAACCGCAAGGTGCGATGAACACGGAGCAGACCTATCCCAACAATGCAAGCGCTGGGTGTCGCTGGGTGAACCTTAGCTTTATCACTGCTGCCCAAGGACGCCGCCTGTTTCCTTAAATTACATTCGAATTGCAAATTAACAGACAACGAATGAGTAACAATTTCGCACATAGAATTGATCCCAAAAACAATGTATGTATCTAACTGAAACGGCTGGCTCCACCAAATGGACAAGAAGCATGCTGAATCGGAAAGAAGTAATTTCGCACCCAATAAGAACAAATTTCAATGTTGCAAATATTGAAATTTTGCAATTATTTAAAACAAAATGCAACCTATAGCAATGTGCAATATTAAAATTTGAAAAAAATATTTATTTGGAAAATATGCAACATTTAAATATATTCAATATTAAAATTTGGTAATTATGCTCAAATTAAGCTCCATCTTTTTTTGTTGCATGAAATCAAATGATTATAATATTTACAATTGTTTGTTTTTGATATTTTCAAATAATGCGGATTGATTCGTGTGAATTAAGGGGAACATCACTGTAGGATTTTCAAGAAATCAAAAATAAATTTGTTGCTTTAAAGTATACCTTTTCTCCATCGAAATCATGTAACAAAGTTTCATATAGTGGAAAAATGTCTAAGTGTTCGAAATTTTAAATTAGCGCTGCGCCTCTCACTGCCTTTTCGGAGCGCAATCCGCGCGTATCCTCGCGCATTTCCCCGCGTGCTATTGGTATTGAAATTTAGAACAATTTTAAATATAAATCTTTCAAAACTGTACACATGCTCTGTTAGTTTAGCCTTAGCACAGAACGCTGAAGTACGTATTTTGCAGACTAGAGGTATATCAAATTTATTCATGCCTTTTCAATAACTTAAACTTTAAACGCGTTTATCTCGGAACAACGTTTTTCAAACTGGCCGGACTCTTTTCTCAAACATTTTTTGTCCGATTCACTTGAAATTTTTACAATATGTTCAAAACTAGTGTCTGCATAGAACTACGTAGGATTTTTTTATATGTTGCATATTTCAATTGTTATTAACAATTGTCTTACGTTTTTTTTACGTTTTTTACATTTTTTTTTCAAAATGACGCCATTTTGTCAAAAATCAATTTAAAAAAATCCTATGTACTTTTCTGGCTGTTAGTATGCTTTATTGGAAATTATTTGTTTGATAACCATAACCTTAACATTTCACGAGAAAATGGTCCGGCCGCGAAGCCATGACAAAAAAAGGCGTTTCCGGAGAAATGAAAGGGAGCCGCCATTTTGTTTTTTAAAGTTCTGAATTTTTTTTAAAGAGGATGTCAAATACTTGTACAATATGGATCTTTTTACCAAACTTCGATATGTTGTTTGGTTTTTGAGAAATAAATTCCCAAAAAATGACTTCTTTTTTTACCTCTACAGTGGTGCTCCCCATTAATATATTACATAAATCAATTGAAAACTATGCAAATTACGATTTTTCTAATTTTTTTATTCGTTTCCGACTGTGCTGCTTTTGTTGACCTTAAATATTATTTTTTTCTTAGGAAATGTTATATAATAAAGGCGATAGCTTGTAGTAACTTTTTTTAAGATACTGATTTTTAAAGCATTTCAAGTGGGTATTTGTATCGTTACTTTTCATTTGAGATTTTTTTTGCTTTCAGATTGATTCTAGCGACGCCTGTTAACGAAAAGGATGTGCTAGCTGATCTCATCTTAAGTCGCACCTTCTTTGTTTTGACTTTGAAAAGCAATAGCACCTAAGTTCATCGTTAGTTGATTTTGTCACAAGTCATTTGCGATATCGTTTGTTGCAGTTGAAAAGTAACGTAGGAAACGCATTGTTAACGTATAAACGTCTCGCTAGAACAAACGTCACGGTGTAAAAATTCACTATGCATTTTAATGGCTAATCAAATTTTCCGCGATGTTCAAGGAGTCTTACAGGATGTTTAACTTTGAGTTTCTAGGGTAGGTAGGTAGCTCTGAAAAAATCGTACACGTCAAACATAAAATTATTAGGTAACAACTTGTGAATGCATTACATTTTCGTCGCTGTAATAATAACAAAGTTACGAACCAAAAACTGTCCCGGAATAGAAGCGATCATTTTTACAGAGATGAAAACTTTTTTGTTTTCATTTGTTTTTTGTTTTTTTATTTTTTCGTGATTTTTCTCAACAGCGTACACATTCATATTTCGTTCTGGTTGTGAAGTTTCGGAGCACTTGAAACTCAAAATAATATTTGATATGAGTGTGTCACAAAAAATTTATAAATATTATATTTGAAATGCTTTTGATATTTATGGGACAAAAAAATAGAATTCGCCATTCGTGCATTTTGAAAATAACTATTTTAAAAATTTTCAGCTGTAATGCCTGATTGTAAAATTAATTAATAACCAAAGCATTAAAGCAGTGGTTTTTATTTGTCCATTCATAGTTTTTTCCACTTTCCCTTGCCAGATCCGACCAATTTTTGGCAAGATGGGTGTAGATGAGCCATCTAAATTTATTTTAAAAAAAATCAAAACTTTTGAAAGCTTACAAGTCAGAAACTTAAACTTGAATTTTTTTCAAATATAAAAGATAAAATAAAATCGGATAATTAGGGCGGCCTCAGCAATTTTTGCTAAACTTGGCATCCAGTCGTAGGAGCCATGCTTGCATCAACAGAATCCGCAGCCGCCCAGCACAATTTTAGAGATTTAGCAAAAATTGCTGAGGCCGCCATAATTATCCGATTTTAATTTCGTAAAGTGCATGTGATAGGTGAAGTGTACTTTGAAATGTGAAAAAAATTTCAAACTTTTATAAGTTTAGGTTTCTGACTAGCAAGTTTTCAAAATTTTTGATTTTTTTTTTAATAAACTTAGATTGTACAATTATTATGGTCAATCTACTGAATCGATTTTAACTTCATTTCACTTATCTTCAATTTAATACATTTTTTTTCCTTTTTATAAGAAATTTTATTTTTAGAATTACTATTTCGCAAATTTTCCTAGCAGTTTGCGTCAATTTTTAATATCAAGGTTTTCCTGATTTGTCTTCAATATAACTTCAAAATCAGTGTACTTCAATTCGATTTTGAGAGGCGGAATTTCGTGCATAAAATGATTTGTAACATTTTTCATAATAGAAATCAATTTTTAAAAAAATTCTTACTTACAATTTTCAGCCCTGATTTGTGGATGTAGCAATCGTGATGTAGGATTCAAGATTTCAACGAAGAACTGTTTCGAATGATATGAAAAGACAAAGAAATGGTTGGTTTTTTACTTGAGCAAAAGGGTACATAGATGTAAGTTGAAGGCATACTAAGTGTAAAACGATCCCGAGAAAAAGCTTCTTCCTTTAAATTCCGTCTTAAGCTCATCCTTGCACAAGAAATTATTTTTTCTTGGAAAAACATGCAGTTCTCAAGTCTTCATTAACACATCCTACAATCGTCATTGCCTTACCTTTTCAAGTATTTTTTTACACTTGATTGCTGAGCCCAAATGAACAACCGTTCGCCGAAACAATTTCAATAGCCTGGTGTTCCGAATTATTGATTTTTTTCAATTTCACCGAAAGCCATTCTAACTACTTTACAGGATTCTGTGATTCATTTCACGTAAGCGTACTTTACAAAGAGGGTCGTGATCCTTGGAACGTACGACCGGTGTTACACCACCGTTACCACCATCTCAAACTTTTCGTCCTCAAACGAAATTTACAAGGAAGATATATACAGATATGGTTAGTGTCTATATCGATTCCAAGATGATTGCAAAGAATGAGCTATCAGTGAATCTTCTGATTTGCCGTTCGGAATCTTAATTTTCGTAATTGGAAATTTGAGAAGCAACAAATCAGCAGCCGAAACAAGCTTTTTAGCATACATCTAAATTAAATATCGTGCTCTGTGACATTGCTTAATATAAAATGATCATTTGATTATTTCTGGACAAATAAGAGAATATGTCAAATGAAATCAATCATATCCCTAATAAATTAAATTTTATAATTGGATTGAAATAATTAATGAAAACTGTTTCGAAACATTTCAGTTTTGTGGAAATAATTTCAAATTTCTTTTAAAAAAAGAGCCTGTAATTTTAAATGTCTACTACTACGCAAACTAATTGAAAGGAACCCATCACCTTCTCCAATGCAAAGTCAAATTGGAATATTCATTTATGGCTTTATTTTTGCCATGGTTCCCAGATTTTTGGCATAATTGAGTTATCATGATAATTAATAGATATTTTTTACATTCATTTCATTAAACAACCCAAATTGGCCTATTTAAAAACATTATTAGCTTCTTTGCAGCCACACTGTATCACTAGCCAAACTTCTCGGTTAAACTCTACAAAAGTCTGCCCTCCAACCTGTCCTGAAAAACTGAAAACTTTTAAATTATACCTTCCTATAGAGACTAATGCCAAGAATCATGTTTTCCTTTACAATTAACCAAAAACTTACTCTAAAAGAACAACACAACTTGCTCAACGTTCTTTGCTTCACAGACATTTCGTGGAGGGCTTGTTTGAAAGGAAAGCTTCAAGGACTACGGACAGCCACAACATTCACTTCTGCTCCTTGCCATGCAACTTCGAAAACTTAAAAACTAAAAGTTTTCAAGTGACGACGCTCGGGAAAGGATGTAAGTAGTTCTTTGCAAAAATGTTTCAGGGAAAAAAGGAAGTGTTTTTTTTCGGTTGAAATTGTTTTGAGTCGAGTCATAGTTCTTGGAAAGATTTTATTTAAAATAGTAGAAAATTTATGAAGATCTTGAGTTTCAAGTCAGTGATCATAGGATTTTGGGTCCATCTTTAAAAAAAGTTGTTTTTGAGACTTCGTTAAAAGATTGCTAGAACAGATATTGATATAATTATTGTTGAAATGAATTATTAACTTCAAAGCTACTAAAAAATATTTTTTTAAAATGTTATATAATTTTTCAATACAAAAATATCAGAGAAACGTAACTCTTCGAACAGTAGGCATGTCACTTGCACTGTCAACTTTTATTCTGAAAAAAAGCTAAAGATCTGAAGGTTCAATAAGATTATGGTTTTTGATTGAAGCCAAGATTGTGAATACGCATACATAAATAATAAAATAGCGTACATTTTTCGAGAGAGAGAAAAACAGAAAAATGGTATAAATAAAGTTTTTTGATTTGTTTTAATTATGAACCAGAATTATACGTGTCAAAAATATGTAGTTTAAATGGCATAAGGATCAGTTTAGTAGTTGCGATAGTTTCTACAACGCATGATAAAAATATGTTACTTTGACAAAAACCGTTTGAAGTTTTGTTTCTGTTTTTCTGGAGAATCTACGAACAGAACAACTTAAAGAATCCCAAAAAATACAAATAAACTGCTGAAATCTTTGTAAAATTTAACACAATATTCTTGAATTCATATTTTTCGAAGAAAAGGTCATAAACCAAAAATCTATTTTTGAAAGGTCACAGATCTATGATCCCTAAAGATTTTTATTTAGTATTGACGATGGTGCATATATATGAAATTCATAAAGCCAGGACCACTCTATTCATTGTCGTGGCAAAGGATTTCTACGGGCTATACAAATAGGATGCTGCACTTTTCATCCTTTTTATTTGGTGCCTTGAAACATTTCTTATGAGTAAATAATAGTGATATACCTGGAAACTACGAAGCAGATGCCCTAGCGAGAGCTGGCACCGAGCTTCAGGAATATACACTTAACTCCGAAGTCAGCCAACCTCTAGCTTCCATAAAGCTAGGATTTAAGCAGCACTACGTGGAGGCTGCGAATAGGGCCTGGCTGCTCGAAGAAAGCTGTAGCACAACCAAGCAAACTTGGCATGCACTGTGCTCCAAACGCACCAAGCGGCTCCTCAATATAAGCCGCGAAACCCTGAGTTCCATCGTTTCCGTACTGACGGGACACTGTCTGATCGGCAGACACGCAGAAAAATTGGGTGTCCCTTTCAATGATTTCTGCCGAAGTTGCAGATCGGAGGAAGAAACTATCAAACACTTTCTGTGCGAATGTCCGGCGCTGTCCAGGAAGCGCATGCAAACCTTGGGCACGCCCTTCCTAGACAACCTCACGGAAGTAGCTGATCTGGACATTGGCTGCATAGCCGGCTTTATTCGAGAATCTGGATGGTTCTCGTCATCCCGCAGCTTCTAGTGCCGCCCTTAAATTCTGTGGTATCACAATGGGCCTCTCGTGGCTTAAGTGAGCTACCTTTGGATTAAAAGGGGCTGCCACTACAACCAACCAACCAACCAAATAATAGAGTTCATAACCACAACTACGGTCGAAGTTTTATGGTTGCTTTACATTGTGAGATATGTTCAGTCCAAGAGTTACTACTAGTTACTACCAAAAATATTTTAGAAGAGAACGCCTTTTCATTAAAGCTTTCGAGGAAAGAATGGATTTTATAATCGAGAATACATTAGAAAAATACTTCAAAAATTACTCCACAATAACTACGAGGAGAGACTGTAAAGTGTTGACTTTAGAGCGTTGAAAATGCTGATAGAAATGCATGAGAACAAAAATTCTATTTAATGCACTTCTTACATTTGTCATAAAGGGCTTTAAACCGAGTGAAAAGCTTTTCAAACGTGCGTCTCCTGCTGCCACCATATCTTCGTCACTCGAAAACCTTCGTCCTCAGAAGTCTTTCTTCCAATAAGAAAACAGGAATTAATTGCTTGGAACTAGGTCTGGAGTGTATGCCGGGTGGTTGATTTCTTTAACGCTTTGTAACTCGCGAAGTATGCACGGGTGCGTTGTCCTGCAAAAGCAGGACTTCTTTTGTCAGTTTGCATCTCATTTTCTCGGCAACCACTTGACGCACTTTTGTCAACAATGCGGAGTAATATTCCTCATTCATTATAGTTTTTTAAGAAGATAGTCGATGAACAGAATTCCTTCACATTATCAAAAATACAATAGTCATGAGATGTCGAAAAGCTCCTGCGAAGTCGTGATCCGCCGCTACTTGTCCAGCAGAATGAGCATTTTTGGCACCCATCGCGTGCACATCTTTGTCCTGTGCAAATGATTATGCAAAATGTCACCGATTCACCGATCTACCAAAACATTTTTTTTTACTTTTCAACATTTTCTTCGGCAACGGCAATGTTTGGACGCCTTAACCTGGGATCATCAGAAGTAAGCGACTACCTGCCATGCTTAAATTCTCAGCTTCAACGTATTTTGGTGGCAAATGAAGGTCCAGACTCCCCATAAACAGTGCTGACATCTCTTCAAATATTTTCGTCAGTGTTTGATTCTTTTTTGCGAAAAACTTTATGACAACTCTATACTCCAATTTCATACAATTCACGGATGACTCAGACATGGTGATGTCTACGGTTCAATTACTAAAAGCGTAATGATGATATTCACATTAAACTCGGTATTTATGCGACTGCGGGTATTCACAATTAGTGACATGCAGTGCGAGACATCAGTGACACTTAAAAGTACATACGTAGACTCAACACTTTCAGTCTCTCTTCGTATAAAACTATTTCTGTCCGAATACAGTTTGTGAAAAATATAGATAAAAATATAAGGTGACACGGTGGAGAGTAGCGAGCTGGTGGCTACTTCATCAACTTATTTTACAGTTAAGTTGAAAGTCATTGGACTCTTCTATTAAACATTTCAGGACAATGCTACTGCTTTCATATCAAAAACTTTATGAGCTATTTTTGTAGTCTGCTCATAAAGAACGTTCAAACGGGAAGAACGGTTTAATGAAGACATACCATATTTTGGAACGAATAATAGGCTGGCACAGAAAAACAATGAAAATCAATTATTATTCTTAAAGTTTTTTGATTTTTAATCGTTTCTATACTTTTTAATTTCAATAAATTTGCCTTCGAATACCAGAATGTCTTTAAGAAAACGAGGCCCAGATTTTCGGATACAAATTATATTATATGAGGATGTTCATTATTTATTATGAATCCTTTATTGAAACAAACCAAATTTCATTGTCTATTTATTAACTTCCCAGTATATGGGAAGTTCTTGTAATCGCCTCGTAAATCGAAATTGAAATTTTCAACATTTCTTTACGTTTTGAGGTCTATAGAGTATATATAAAGTGTTTTTAGAAAGGGAGATGTATGTGTGTGTATGTGTGTGTGTGTGTGTGTGTGTACGTACGTACGTCTGTACGTTCGTGGACAGTTTTTTCTACGAGCATAACTCACGGAACCGAAGTCGTATCGACTTTGTTAAGGTGTCAATCGAAGCGTCTTTGCAATCGTAAGAGCTGATTAGGTTTTGGGACACTTTGGTCGGGGGAGTTTGTTCTTCTGACCCTTTGAAGGTCATTTCTGTAATGCGCTATATCTCGCGAACCAAACATAGGATTTGCATCGTTAAGGTGTCAGACGATGAGTATCAACATTTGTGTGATTCGACCAACTTTTTAAGAAAATGTTGGAGCCGTTCTTTAATTTATTAAAAAAAAGTGCAAAATACTAGGTTTTTTTCATAAACAATAAATTTTTAACCTGATTTACGGAACACAGTAATCAATTTTTATAAAATTTATATATTTCAAGCAATGCTTGTAAAAACAACATCAAAACTTTTTCTCATGATAAGAAGAAACATTAAATTAAAAAAAAATATCATTAACAGTCATCATGATCTTCAAGGTCACTTCTTCCATTCACTATATCTCACGAACCAGATATAATATTTGCATCATTAAGGTGACAATCGACGTGTTTTAAAATCTTTTTGATTATTTTAACATTATAAAGTTCCGTTTCAGCGGTTTTTTTAATTTAATAGAAGAAAATGCGAAAAGTTAGGTTTTTTTTCATCAAAAATTTTTTTTTTTGACCTGATTTGCACAACACAGTAATAAATGTTTATAAAACTTATACATTCCTATCAGTTTTTGAAGAGAAACCAGCAAAACTTTTTTCATAATTCTGAAGAAAAAAATCAATTAAAAATCATTCAAACTTACTATATGAAAAGGGTTCTTCCGAATGATATTACCTTATATCTTTTATTTTAAAGACTTCACCATCAAAATTTGAAAATGTCAATCAAAGTTTTAAAATGTTTGGATAATTTGAGCAGATTTTAAATAGTTTTTACAGTCTTTTAATTAAAAAAAACGGCTTAAATTTTGATAGCCATCAAACTTTCAATCAAATTTGCATTTGTGGTAATCAATCATCATCACCCATCCACCAAAAGCCTTACGCAATCCATGGATGCTCCCGTAGATGATATGATTAATATTAACTCATTCCTGTTACTGCTATGAATACCTCTCATTATTATTATCTAAAGTAGTAGTATTTTCAAAATGATTATTATGCTTAATATTTTTAATGTTTATCTAGATATTACTGGGAAGTTGACCGTGTGGACCTCAAGGGTCGCACTTCGCGGCTTGTTGTTGAAAGACTCATTGTGAAACGTGTACCAATTAAATAAATTTGAATTAAATTTTTTGTTTAATATTTTATTGATTTTCATATTTATTTCTTCATAATTTTAAGGTGAAGAACACAATTATGCCATAAAAACATTTTATTGATGCCTGAAAGTTGAAGCTTAAAGGGCGTAAGCGAAATTTCCTAACGAAACGGAGATTTGATGATCATTAAATGTTGTTTCTGGACCGACTGAATTGAATCTTGTCGCATTATGACGACTTTTTGGCAGTAACTATTTCCGTAAGTGCTGCTGAAAATATTGTATGGCGCTTGTGAACTCCGAAGCGCTCTTCTATAAAGGTCTTATTTCGTTGCTTACTTCCTTTTACCTTTCAAGCATCAATTTGATATAAACATTTCGTCTGATACTAAAAATCGTTCAACTATTTAAAATGCAAAACAAGACTCCACTTAAGACTCTTAAAATCTTGCATCGATCAAAAGCATGTCCCCACCGACATTTATTTTTATCTCCACATCGAAGACATAAAAATTTCTATTAAAAACTTTAAAGGCCAACGGAAGACCCATAAGGATAATAGCATTTGCCTTTGGACAGCAACAAAATACTCATTATCAGCTTTACCGTAGTCCAACAAATTGTTCACTAACTTTCTCTTCTTGCCATTTGCCTTTCCGCCAATTCTCATGGTGACTCCTCGTCCTTGCACAATTTACCAGCACTCCTGAAATGACGTCATTCGAAAGATTTTCTAATTTCACTTCAACTGTCCTGTCATCAAATTTTCCATTCAGTTGATTTGGCGCTATATTGTTTGATAGAATGAAGGAAGGATACACTGACTTTATCTCTTCGTGTGAAATTTACCGTGGAAGAAGGATGCATGCGTGTGTATGTGTTGTAAGGATGTGATTCGAATTTGAGCTGTGACGATTGGTAGTTATGCGTTGAGTCATGCTAGTTCGGTGAAGATGACGTAGTGGAAAACGTTATTGCAATAACTTCGTGGTATGAATCAAAGTTGTGTGAGTAATGTGGCGAATGGGGAATTTTCTTGATGAATCCAGACGTCCAGGGACAGATAAATACTATTATTTGAAAGTAAGGAGATACCAGTTTGCATGTTTTGAGCCAGTTAAATGTTGATGAGCATGCTTATGCATATCCTTTTATTCATTCGAATTGGGACTATTATCTGAGTTTAAGTATGTAGTAGGTTTCATCGATTCGAACAGCAGTGTTGCAAATAATAGATTCAAAGGAACCAGAAGAAGATAATTTTTCTCCAAAAATTAATTGCGATTAGATTTGAATGAGACATGTAGAAAATGGTGAAAATCATACTCTATCACTAAAGATGTCAACTATCCACTCAAATTAACACACAATTTAGTTGAGCTAAACTTTAAAATATCTCTTAAACCAGCTTTCTGGATTACAGATCCCTCGTACGTAACTAACATTATGTACTTTCGCATTTCTTTCCATCTCACAGCACTCTCTAGCAAAAAGATACATTGGAAAAGTCAATTCATACGAAAGAAAAATATAATTTGTCGTTTATTCAGCATATGTGAGATGAGCCCATAATATACGTTATAGCTGCGAACACATCCTATTAGGTGAAATACATTCGCTCCATATTTATATGATTTCATTTTAGTCCTTCTACGCGCAATAAGCAAGCAAACGAAAATTTCTCATTTCAACAATACGACAACAACAAAACGGAAAATCTTCAACACACTTTTCATAATTTCACTGTTCTTTCAACATAGCAAGAAAAACCCTAAATTTTTTGCCACGATTTCTGATCTTTTTGTCACTCCAATCTCGTAGGTCTAGAAGAAAACATTTTTATTTTCCTTATTTTCGTGATTGTTCCTCGTCACTTTTTATTGTGTGTGAGCTTTCTTATTTCAAGTGTAAACGAAAATTGTGTCACTTGTGTTCTCAGTGATTTTCTAGGGATAACGGTGATGCGGAATTTGTATCTTGTGTTGCTGCATGGATACAGATACAATAATATCTGAATAAATTCAATAGAAGGTGAAGCATGTAGAGGTGATGAAAAAACTGATGTACCTACATACATATTACGTACGTGTCGTTGAAATGTAATATCAATTTTCGAGTTCGTGTTTTCTTTCTTATTAATATTTTTTCTAATATCGTTAAGTTTTCGTTTTTCATATTTCATTATTTTATTGGAGACGGTTTCATATGATTTAGAGTAATAGCATAGGAAATATTTGCTTATTGTATATGATGATGATGATCATGTAACAAATGCATTGATAATCTATATCTATAATATCTGATAACAATTGACAAATTCCCTCTAAATTAGGTACGAAGTTGAGAAGTTGAATTTTTATTTAACATTCAAGTTAAAATTACGGCAACAATATGTTTAAAGACATTCTCATTTCAGGAAGCTTTATGAACTCAACGAAGGCCACACAACAAATATTTAGTGACATCAAATATTAGACACTAATCACACTAATCAGGGCGTGAAAAAATTGACAAATACATTTAGTCCAGTCGAATGGGAGTTTGACCGTACATTTTGGGTAGGCAGGCAAATTTTTATTGCAATGTGTGGGCAATGGTATAGTTAGCTTAAGTTCAAGTTTCTAGGGTCGCAGGTCCAATCCTCTGGGCTCCATCTTAAGACCAAAATAAAATGAGGCACCCCCATATCTCTGAAACCATGGCTTCCACAAGAAAGTTGTGTATGACAAACTTGCGTAGAATAAAATTTTTAACAAGTCGTCCATACATCACTTTTACGTGGTGTCAAAAATAAAAAGTTACAATTCAAAAACCACACCCAAAAAGGAGGGAACAACTTTCGGGCGACACAACTTTTTTAATTTAAAGTTGAACGCAAAACACGTTGGGATACTTTTCTAAGAAAATTTTCTCACAAATCGTTTGCGGTATTGATTGTTCCAATCACTGTACATTAGCGGAAGTTATTCCATCTTAAACAGAGAAAGTCGCGTCAAAAACGCGTTTTTAGGTCAAATAATCGGCTTTTGATGGCAAACTCCCCGCTGCGAAACTTGCGGAGCATGTTGGTAGGCAGGCAGACTTTCAATAAACTATTTTTATTAAGTTCAATTATCAGGGAGTTCACTTTAGGGAGGACCAATCGCTCTAGCTGACATTTTTAAACCCTAATTCTCGTACATCGCCTGACTCTCATAAAAAAGCTTATTTAATTTTAAAACAATTTTGCACTTATTTATATCATTGAATATTCCCCTATTTACTATCATTTAATATTTAAGCGCCATACAAATGTCTTCTTTAAGATTGCCATTCATAAATGTCCAAATTAGTGTTATTTGAATTTAACGGGACATATAACGCAAATAACAACCTCAGAGTAGAATTTCTTATAACAGTTGGAAAACTTTCATCATAATCCATGACAGGTCTCGGTGTGAAGCCTTTAGTCCCGGACAAGCTTTGTTCCTGACGCTGTTACCACTTATCGTTCTGTTGGGGACCCACTTACACTAAACTAAAATTTTGTCCAAAGAGAACTCATCCACAGGACTCCAAGTGATTGTTTCTTCAAATGCGTGTAACCTTTCATTCCTTGTTTCAATCAATCTGTATTTATCTACACTATTTAAAGGGAGTAAGTACCAACAACATGAAAAAAGACACTTAAGTTTTTTATGACCGTGGAAATTTTTCAGCCCTTTCTGTATTCAAGGATAACCTCGAAAATATTATTTGGAAGCTAGAAGTGTCCAAAAATATGATTTGGAGATTAGGCATTGAAAAATAAGGAAAAAAATATTGGTTTTTATTTGCAAAAAATAGGGTCAACTTTGAAGGAGGAGAGTTAGCTGACATCTCTGAAACAGCAAAACTAAATATGTTTGGCACAGGAGTGGTTTCAAATGAAACAATTTAGGTCTGGGGCGATGAAGAAGCTTCAGGTGTTTCCTAACAAGAATTCGCTTGATAACGCTTACAATAAACATTTTTGTTTACTTGTTAAAAGCTGGGACGTTACAATGAATCGTGACAAAAAGAAATCAGGAATCAAACGCAAGAATAAGAACATGCAAACGAAATGAACAGAAGTTGCTAAGGAAAGTTAATTGATGACTGTAGAAGGGTTTATCGTCCAATATACCAAAAAGTTTAAAGAAACCTAGTTTTTGGCACCCTTACAAAATTAAAAACAATTGTTTCACAGAATCGAGTACAAAAAATTCGTTAAAATTGTCACGACGAGCGGAGAATGTAGATGGGTGTTTTTGGCCTGTCTTGGAAAATCATGTTTTTAGGTAAAACAGCATTTTCCCTATGAACCAACGGAAACAGATTTTTGTAAAGAAAAAAGCTATTCAAATCAACACAGCATACATTTTTTCACTGTGTTAAATATTTTCCAAGGAAAAAATTGAAAAGTTGATAAAACGCGAATAATCTTGTTTATATCGCTTAAATTCACGTGACCTAATCCATGTCAAATCTCACTGGTGGAAGGGTGTTGATAAACAGCGTAAATCCTCTTTAAGTTGTTTGCATGCAACATAACTTAAATCCCCCACTGCCACCAACGGTTCTGTTTTCATGTAGACACAGCACTGAGCTCTACTTTGTTCCAATTTTTTTATCGGCTGAGGGATATTAAATTTTTAGTAAAATCAGGAACACAGCCTCAAGTTTCGAACTACTATCAAAATGTTGATCTTCAGCCGAGCATGACACTGGCATAGCAAGCTGATGCACCGCTATAAACTCCTTAATGACATGTGTGAAGGACACATTTTTGAGCATCCTATATATATCCCCTATTTACACTGCCACGAAACTACATAGCTTTGGCTCCAACCGTGGTTTTGACCGTTATCCAGTTCAAAACTATATATTTTTCAAAACGTCCCCAAATTACCTCCAGAACGTAATTTGGACAAAATCACGGATCAAAACAAGGTTGTAATTGATGCTGAAATATGCAATAGATGTCACTAGTTGAATTCATTACCAAGTTTAACACCAAATTGTCATAGAAATGCAGTGTTTCTAACAAAAGTTTGTTTACAACAGAAAAAATAAATCGAATTCAAATAGATAAAAATGCAAAAAACTGCTTCAAGTGTATTTGCATCGAGCTTTCCTTTAGTTTTCAAGTGGAACCGTGACATTTCAGATATTATTTTCATTCAAGAAACCTTCTATAAATATTTGGGCATCCAATATCATAAAGCGGCAACTGTTAAACATTTGTATCTGACAAATGAAAGCATCTCAGTGCAATGTAAACGGTACGATATATTTCGAAATTCGTCAATGATATACACGTATTTTTGAGGTAGTCTAAATACCCTATTAGTAGGATTGTTTATTATAATGAGCACACTTTTACACTGATAGGACTTCATCCTGGCATTGCCTTTTTTGCTAATGGACCCATCAACACCTGCATTACTCTTGCTCTCTTCGGCTTCAGGATAGCTCCATTTAAACCTTGCTTTTTGCCGGCTTCGATAGGTTAAACTTTTAATTTGTAAAACAATCTTTGTGGAAATTATGCTATAAAATTTTTATACAGTAGCACCTCTGTAAGCGGACATCTCTATGAAGCGGACATTTTTTCGGGTTCAAACGCCTTTGAGTGTCCGCTTATGAGAGAATCGTCCACTATAGAATCTCTCATAAACATATATTTTTCGCGTGACTTCCGCGTCTGCATATGAGAAAGTTCACTGTAATGATCATCAATTAATCATCAATCATTAAATATATGCTCCAGTATATAGAATGATATTGGGCCATGACATACCCAGTCGAGTATGTATTCTCACAGGAAAGTTTACCTTCAGGAAATTGGCTCTTGTAAGGAAATATATTACGTTTTTCTGTAAGACACTGTTTTACGTTTTTCAAGCACGTTATTGGTACTTGAAATACATTTTATGATGTTATACATAGAAATGGATTTCAAGAGATTTTTTGAATACTTTTTTTCGTTTCGAAAATGCCAGATGTGTTTGTGAAATAATGATAATGCAATGAAACAATGTTTATAATTTTCAAAATCTGTATTCGCTCTTTAAGATCAGTGAAAAATGATCCAATTTTAATTACCAACTACATAGTACGGCCATTGTCCCTCCGCAATTCATCTGACCAGTTGTTCCAATTCGAAATCAAAGAATTTGAGGTCAGACCAAATTCCAGATGATTAACAGCATAGGAGCTGAAGGCGAACACCACCGTGAGGTGAAGTGAAATCGATTTGAGTTCGACTATCCGAGAAGAAATTACTGCTCACTATGAAGAGTAGTTGTGTCCTGTGGCATGGTACACAACAGCAACAACAACAATTCAACAATTCAGTGAAAAGTACAAAGACAACGGCTCACACTTGCAACCACCGACCCGAGTCGGGTCGAGTGTGACGGCGAGGAACCAGATCCAGTTGCTTCCAAAAGAAAATTGTGAAAATGTGCGCCGAGTTCCCGAAGGAGCAGATGTTCCTGTTTTTTGCTGGCCATCGAGGAACGGCTGCCGCCGCCGGTTAAAGGCTGCTGCCGCTGCTGCACGCCCTGTTCACAGTGTTTGCTCATATGCTCATATGCTTATGTATGCTTACGTTACGCATACTGCTGTAATGAAACGAAATTGAAAAGTTACGGCCTGCGTCTGGTCTGGACTTTTAGTGGATGCAAAACGAAAAATGGAAACAACTTTTATAAAAATAATAATAACGTACTACAAAATACACCCGAGTTGACAGCTTGAATGCACAATTTGTGTAGTGTTGCCTATTATAGATTCAAAGAAGTTCGTTGGAAGATTAAATGAGTCAATTTTGGATTGCTACGATTCATTCGATAAATCAACTTCACTTCATTGCAATCGTGAATACTTACGACTGTTTTCATACATAAGAAGAATATTATAAAAACTCTGCGGAATCTATCCTTGAAGAATGCAATTCTAGTATCTAGAACTTTACTTTTCATATATTTAATTCCAATCAGATTTCGCTTGATGAAGTTGTGTCGTGATGGACTGGGTTCTCTAAACTCTTTCAACGGGAAACCAAATAAAAATAACCCGTAAGGGGAGATTCTTGAAATTCATACAGTCAACTTCCCAGTAATATTTACATAAATGTTAAAAATATTAAATACAATAATAAAAATGAAAATAATGCTACTTTAAATAATAACAATGATTAGAACTCATTACAGCAGTTGGAATGAGTTTATATTAATCATATCCTATTGGGGAGCGCCCATTGATTGCATAAGGCTTTTGATGGATAGGGAGTGGGATGATCGGATTGCATCTTTACGGGGATTAATCGGATGGGGACAGGTTACATAGCCTTTTCATATAAACGTTTGAAAAACAAAACAGCGCTAGCGAAAATGCTAGCGAAATTGAGAATCAGGATTACTGAATGTAGTTTCTGTTTCTAACCCGACTGAACTAGAATTTGTCTCGTGATAGTCATTTTGGATAGTTGTGATCGAAATTTCTATGGATGCTGCGTAAATATTTAATCTGTAGAGGAAGTGGTGGTAATATGGAACCCCTAATTGTTTTCTGCAAACTGAATCCAAGAAAACTGCTGATTTCTGTTAATTAATAGCCCAAACTCTTTATTGACATGTATCCTAATGATTAGTAGATGGAATTATTATATCAGGTAATAATAATCTCTCATAGTTTCATTTGTTCAGAAAAAAGTTCAAATGACACTCTAGGAAAACGTGGTGGTAATATGAAACCCTCGATAAAATCAACAAACCTTTTAAAAAAATCAGTTTTAATGCAATGTATATTACAGATATGTTTAAAAAAATACAAATATAAATGAAATGTTTAAGCGCAAAAAATTCACGGCATAAAAAACGAAAACAATTGTTTTGGTCCCAGGTTTTCCTTTTAGACTTAGTTTGCTGTTTATCTGTCAGTGTTGTTCTTGGCATCTGAATAATTAATAGAAGGAATAAAGTCAAGGCTCAAAAAGTAAAAACAATTATTTACAATTATTTACATTGTGTGCAATAACTGTAATATGGAACCCGGGTCCATATTACCAACACCGTCGAGGTTCATATTACAAACATCACCATTTTGAAATAATTGAGATGTCACAAGCTGAACACAAATAAAAATCAGATGATAGTTGATGATATTCTCATGGGTAGATTAATTAGCAATAACTCAAACAATTAAATGTTATCAACCGCAGGAATTATAACTAAAATATTCTTACTTTAAAAAGTTTTGAATACAACAAAGCCACAGACAAACGTCTCACACAGCACTCATGAAACTTCTGAGTAAAACATGTGCTCGTGTGGTGTGGAGGGGTACTAACGAAAGTAGTTCGACTAATTCCCAACAGAATGTAGCACATTAATGGAACGAACCAGCTGGGTTCCATATTAAATGCAGGTTCCATATTACCACCACTTCCTCTATTATTTCATCGTTTTACATTTCTTATTTTGCATATGAATAATACCTGTTTAAAGAAATGAAAAATAAATCTAAACATTACAAAAGAAGAAGGAAGAAGCAATTGAAATATTATGAACTCTTAAAACCAGCTTACTAAAAACAACAAAATTTTATTTGATGAGAACTTTTTGAAGCAACTGTTTTTGGAAAGTATTGAATACCATTGTATCTGTACTATCTCACGATTTCATCTTAAAAACATTAATAATCATTTTTTATTTTGAAGTGAATCATAAATCAACAAGTAATATCCAACGATAATTCGATTAGATGTAAAACATTTAAAATCTTCCATAAAAAACCCTTACAATGGAAGAAATATAAAAATTGTAATTTTTGTTTCATGGCAACTATTTAAAGCATCCAATTTTGTGAAGCATCCATAAATAGAAGTGGAAATTTGGTAAAAACAATTTGTTCAAAAAATGATTTTTTTTGTTTAAACATTTGCGCTAAATTTATTAAAAACTGTACCAAATCATAGGAGTGATAGTCCCCATAGATCGATACTACAACCATGTCAATAGAGTAAGTGGAATAAGGTAACATCATTCATATCAATCATGATAAATATTAATGTTTTATTGTTCTCGTAAAAATATGTTTTGTAATCCTGTAAAACTTTTATTTTTGTTCAATAAAAATCTTTCAAACATCTGACTTTTCATAACTTTGAATTTTCACAAACGCAAATTTGATGAAAAAGAATATTTTTTTCAACTTTATGCAGTTTTTTCATTAAAATTGAAAACTGACGGTATGAAAATTATTGAAAATCAGCGCAAATTATGCAAATATTAATTCTTTTTGATTGACATAACCACAATGCCTTTGGAGTAAGAGACATCAGGTAATATAATTCGTACCAACTCCTTATTCACAGTGATTTTTTTTTTATTTGAATTTTTTTGTGGACATGCAAAAAAAATTAGTGATTTTTTAACAAAAACTACTGTAGTAGAATAAAATAAAGAACTTCTTATTATTACAATACTTTTATTTTACTTAAAACTTCTCAGCTTAACCTTTGTGGTCGCCGCGCGCACAGGTCGAAGGCCGTAATCTTTCTATTGCGATTCCGGTCAGGGTTGACCAATATGGCAGCACCATCTAGTTTTTCTCCAACGCATAAATAAATTCTACAACACTGCTTAGAGTAGCTTAATTTTATAACTACTGATTATTCATTTTACAAATCAAGTGAAAAACTAATTTTAGTTTTAATTAAATTATTTTTTTTTATTCAATCAAAAACGGCTCCAATACTTTTTTCAAAAAAATTAGTAGAATCATTAAAATGTTAAAATGCACCTCCTGTTTGGCTCGTGAGATATAGTGCATGACAGAAGTGATCTTGGAGAAGTCAAACCAAAA
The DNA here is from genome assembly GCA_963942545.1 of Oxycera nigricornis. Classification (NCBI taxonomy): domain Eukaryota; kingdom Metazoa; phylum Arthropoda; class Insecta; order Diptera; family Stratiomyidae; genus Oxycera; species Oxycera nigricornis. The sequence continues at coordinate 23,194,105 of OZ012663.1, read as the reverse complement.
AAAAACACACGACTGAAATTTCTCAAAAATTAATCAACTCTTAAAATTGCAAATACGCTTCAATTGACACCTCAACGAAGTCCATTTGACTTTGTTTACGTGAATTCTGCTCGTAGAAAGAACTGTATACAATCATACGTAAATACGTCCGCACCTACATATACGTACACATACGAACATCTTTCCAAAAACACATTAAATACAATGTGAAGACCTTGAAATCTATATTTTCGGAGCGATTACAAGAACTGCCCATATACTGGAAGTTGATTGCATTTACAGTTTGGGCGTAATTTAAAAAGTTGTTTCCATAAATTACAAAAGTCTATTGATGAATTATAAAAAAGGCTACTGATTATTTTGCACATTTTTTCGGAATAAAACATTTATTTCTATACTTCTTCTTTATTTGTTATTGGACTTTTAAAATATATAGTCGCGAATTTTCACTTAGTTTTTCAAATTTCCAGAAAATTACTCTGAATAAATAATAAACAAAAATTATTTGGTTCAGTTTTAAATATTTTAATCTCAAAAGTATGAATATTACATACTGCACTTAAAGCGCTTAGTCTGTAAGGGCTTACATATCCTTCGAAAAATCCATTAAATGTAAAAATATTCAAGAATTTTAAGAGAAAAAATCGCTACGATTCAAATCCAAAGCCGACTACTGAATTTCCGATTTTGCACCCAATCCCCAGGGCTGATTTTCAAATTGTTAGTTGACTCGGCCCAACTGCCCGATATTGACCCAACGGCCTCTCAATCTGCATGGACCCTGCAGATCAGCTCTGTAGATTTTGTACGAAATTGGATTGTCAATAGCTGACTTTCAATTAGCCTGTTTGTATAATATTGTTATGCTACATTTTAAGTTAAAAGATAGCCAGTTCCAATAAATCACGCAACATCTTGCATTTCATTGAAGGAATACTTTTCTAACTTAGATTTTTTTCAGTGTGTAACAAAAATAGATGTGCTTTTCGAACTAATCTGACTCGAAAACCATTCAAAATCATTTATTTGTGCTGTTATTTAGTTTATAAAATGGATGTAAGTCGACAGTTTTTTTATAAATATGAATTATGAAATATTATAAAATCACTAATTTAGCTTTGATAAAACGATACTGTAAGGTCTTTAAACTAGATTCATCATCATAAATACAGCACCAACCTGAATCAAGCCTTATCATTTTACTAGAAAATTGCTTCGTGTGAAGAATATCTCAGTGCTTTCTCTTAAAATCTATGATCTAGCTTAGCCATAGATAACATACTTTTATAAATCCATAAATAAGATAGTCTAACTTTCGGCATACATGTATTTAAATTGCACGAGAACCCCCACATCAGATAAAGTAACTCTATCTTATTTGATTCCTTTTCAGTATCACATCACATTTGAATGAAATCAAAAGGATGTTCTGTAAATTCTATAACAACCTGAAATGCAACTGAGGAAGGACAACTACTTCACCACTGTGTGCCAATGCTCTGAAAATTGAACATGTTCATGGTTTGGTCGTAGCTCAAATTGCGATCCTGATTCACCTCACCTCACTGATGGCAACCGAACAGACTGGCAACGGACAAGGTATATAAACTACATTGGTATGATCTGTTGTTACGTCATCCGGCGGGGAGGGCGTGGCCAAATATTCCCAAGTGGGATTTCATGCACACTTTGAATGAAGCCAATTTTTCTTTTTCCGACTGGGAATGTAGTTCTTTTGAATATGTCATTGTTTTGTCATTTTTTACCAAGAGAGTAGTGCTTTCTAGCAGAGTTAGAAAGTGATGAGTGTATATAACTGTATATAATATATAAATCAAATATAATTTTCAGAGACTTCACTCAAATTGTATGGCGACACTTTGGATCATTTTACGTTTTTCAACATCACTTCCAAATTATGCTATATATAATTATGCTCTTATGCTTTATAATAAACACCGCATTTATTATAGAGAATTTTGAAGTCCTTTATTAGTTGTGGAATAAAATTTGTTGTAACTGTTATTGGTTTGGCGATGGATGCGCTGAAAGTAGAACAGTTACAACCCTACTTTTATTGTTAATAATTGATTCTATTGTCATGCTAACTAACTAGATGACAACAACTGATAAGCTCAATCGATTTGATATCTCCGCTTCATTTTAATAGCATGTAATTTCAACACTAGCTCTGGTATGTAGCATTAACCATTGCTTATATGTCTATTTTGAAATATATAATGAGGTGGACAGGGCTGCCCAAATATTTTCCAATCTACTGTTTAAACAGGATGGCAGCACTACTGGGCGTGTCTGTGCGATATTACGTCACTCGGCGCGGAATCCTAGGGCAATAAATCATACCTATTCTGGTTTATATACCTTGGGCAACGGAAAAGAGTGAGAGACACCACACAAATATGGTTACACCAATTGGAAACAGGATGACGAATTTTGTCCTGTGGAACGAGGCTTTGTTTCCACTTTTTCATCCTTTCCAGCATAATTAGTGTCAATGGCACTCGTGTATTTCAGTTTGTCGAACCGATGACGACGAAGTTCTTTTTTGTGTGATTTTGGCTTTTGACTTCAGATCAGGACTATTGTTTACTTTTGAGCAGCTGATTATTGTTTTTTTTTGTAGTATGGATAGAAGCTATTGGATAGGATGCGGTTCTGTAAGAAAGAGCATCTGGTTATAGCGTTGATTGTGAGAAATTGCAGCAAGATACGAATTTAAAGAACGTAGTTTTGATTTAACTTTGGAGGGAATAGATTCTACCCAACGTACATATTAGACAAGTTGTAGAGTTTATAAATAATTATCAGTCGTTAAATTTAATCTAAAATTGAAGAGGATAAGTACAGTATTGCAAGGGATATGTCTACGATTTGAAGCTTGTTTCATGATTTTCCTTAATAATAAAATTAAAATTTTTATCCAGTCTTCTTTCCATGTTTTGTATTTATATCTTACATTACAAGAGAAAGTTGATTTTAGTAAATTTAAATACATTTTCGTTGTGTTTTAGGAGTCAAAGTAGACCTATCGAAAAATAAATTGGGTGGGTAGTGTCACGCACATCTTCATTTGTAATGATCCAAAACCAAAAAAAGCGAGTGAATTTAATAACTTTTCTTTATCGTGGGAACTACAATTATATATTTATATTTATAAACAATAAAATGGCGGAATTGTAAAAAAATTATAGAAAAGTCGTGTTTTTTTTCATTGAAAATCGACGAAAAAACAAGCAGTTGAAAGCCACAGGTCTTTTTCATGGCACGTTTTAGCTTGAAGTTGGACGGATACAATGCGACGATCGTATGTAGGGAGTCACGATACTAAATTCGAAGAAAAAGCGAGTGAAAAAAAGTGTACAGGGGAAGAACGATCTTCTCCGAGCGCTTTAAGGGGTTATATACAGTTGTACCGCGCAAAAAAATGAAATTTTCTCGATTTTATTTTGACATCATAAAAAATATTTATTCATAATCTTTTGTCAATGTCGAATAGTGCATGTTTCTAAGAACTTGTTGATATTTTTTCATCAAAAAGTATTAAATAATAGAAAAGCTATAGGCGAATCCCAGGAACGCCTTTTTTCGACGTGACTTGTGGTGGACATCATATCTTGAGAACGGTTCATCTGAAATCATAAATTCAAAAAAAATCCGTTAGTATATTCTATCATCTAGTCGCTGAACGAAGTATTTGTAAAAAAAAATTATTTAAAAAAAAATGGCGGCGGCTGTAACAAAAAATGTACATTTTCAATGTATATCATTTCCGGTATTTTGCTCTAAAAAAAGTTTTCAAAAAAATGGCGTCCAGCGACTAGCTATTGTTATAATAAATAAGTTGTATAAATTTGGTGTTGATCGGATTAATATTTTTTTAGTAATCGTGTCCACCGCAAAGGTAATTTCGAAAAATAAAATTCTGAGATCGCGTTTAAAGTTTCGAGTTTGTTGTTTTCAAATTTCTAATAAATATATCAACTTACATCAAGTCGTCTATTCCAAGGGCATATAGTAGTCCTTCTGTATCATTTGCAGCCTCCAAATCATGGATTTTTTGCCATCGACGAGCCATCCTTCCTTCTTTAGTGGCTGCTTGCGCGCGCTGCTCAGCAATTGTAATACAGGATTCGTCCTGCTTGGTGACATAAGCGTGAGAATTTCGACCACATGGAACTCCGAGTGCATCCAAGATCTTCAGAAAAGATATGTTGCCTTCGTTAAATATGCAAGCAGATGCATATGCTGCAATTTCAACGGGTACTGAGCCGTCTGGAAGATGTTTTGGCGAAATTTTCCAAATCAGTTGATTATAACTTTCGTTATTATTTTGGGTAAATCCACCGATGCATCTTTCAAGGAGTTCTTTCTTCATCAGATCTGGTGTTGACCGTTCGAAAGTCTACACGTCCCAAAATTTCAAGACCAAATATTTTCAACAATACAGTAGAGCGGCGAAAGTCGACGAACCGCTTCTCCCGAGCCGGCAGCTGCACGGCTCAACGCTTGCTGTACAGGTAGTGCGCTATAAATAGCTATAACTTCCGTTCTAATGCTCCAATCGTTATAAAATTTTGTGAGAGTATTTTCGAGAGTATATACTTAAAGAGTATGCAATAAAAAATGTCTTTTTTTGTCCATCACAACTGTATATAACCCCTTAAACAATCCTTCTTCAAGACAATGCGGAACCAGGAACTTGAGACAGGAGAAGAAACTTAGATGCTTCCAAATTATTTAACCCCAATATAGACGGACAGAATATCATTCGTAAATCCAACTTATTGAAAAATAGGAACGAGCAGAGTCTGCATCTGACTGGCCTCATATCCATGGCACCATTTATGTGGCGATTTTCAAAAACACCGGATGAAAAATGGAATGCCAAACTTAAAAGTGTTTCTTTTCGTTACAAGATGCGATCTATATATCACTATATTCATTCAATAAACACTGTCTGAGTGATGATTATGTAGGGTTATACACTTACCGCGAAAACACTGCAAAGAGCCAATGAGATATGCTCTTCCAGTCATATAACGCCGTATAACCTTGTTCGCCGATCTTTTTCTGGGTCAGAACAAGAACTGGACGGTAAGTTAATTTTCCACTACTTTGTTTGCTTGAAAAAACGATTAGATAAAATCACAATACGAGAACATTCGTTCTTGAAGTATGAAAAAGATATGGCTAGAAATAATCAAAAGTGTCCAGCTGAAGTCCTTATAAGTTAGGTGAAAGTTTTTAGGAATGCAAGGAATAAACCGAAGCCATACAACGTGGACACACACTACTCGATCGGAACAGCTTTTTAACCCACTATTTTGTGCCAAAAGCTGTTATGAAGATGAGACCTGTTCGTGAGCTAAAATTCAACAAAACGTTTGATATACAAGAACATTCACAATAAATTTTTGAAGAATTTTGTGGTGGTATTGAAACCGGTAATGACAAATCATTCAAAGAAACCCACCAATCGAAGAGTTTTCTCTCTACTGGCAAACTTGAGGCTGCTAACAGCAGTGACCTCAAAGAAAACGAGGTCCACTTTCCGCAATTTGCATATGAAAGTAGATTTGGAACATTTAAAAACGTTGTACAGCAGCAGCGCCTGAAAGCACTAGAGTAAACTAAAACGCAAAATTTGAAGAATTTGGTTTTTCCCGGTAATTTTATGGTTTTGAAAGTTTCAGCAAAAATATCCTTAAAAAATTGTTTGAATTAATTTTGTTGTCATAATAGAATTTCCTGGGACTTCAGGAAGAATATGTTGATGATAATATTGAGTAGTCAAAAAAGCGTTCTTCCTCTGTGGTCTCAAATTATTAGTAAAACTAAAGAATTCTAATTTTGACGATAAAATGTGTAGAGCAACCGATTGGTTGGCGGGTGTTTTGGTTATTTATCACACCAATCTAAAATGCGATTTGGAGAAAAACCCGTTGACATGATTTTTTCGTATGCATCATCAAGTAATAATTATAGACACTGACAAGAAACAAAATAGTGAAATAACTCGGAACTAATCGAATGTTTTGCTTAGCACGGTAGCAGCTGCTACATTCTCTCCTAAGTGGTATTACTTCATTAGTCCTTTGGAAGTCTAAAATGTTTGCAGTTCACTTATATGTTTTACTTTCGAAATATTTACTAACCGAATTTTTTTTTAAGTTGTCACACCGCAATGCTGCCATAACAGATTTATTCAATTTAAATCATAAACATTCAACAAATCTATGCTTTTGATAACATAGTTATTCCGCCCAAATTCAAATAAACTCATTCAACTTAAATTATATACATACAAACCATCATTTGATATGGAATCTACCATTCCCAAAAGTCCATATATCACCGACAGAACAGGATACAAAACCATTTAGCGCGCGCACACACACACAAATCTGCTGCGATAACATAACACTTATCCGCATCAAATTCAACATACCAACAATGAAATCCTTGCAGCTTGCAATTTTTTCTCTGATATGTCTGCCAGCCATGGTCAAAGGAAGTTTTAACAATTTCGCCTTTCAAGCGCAGCAGCAACCTTTTGTCGTCGATTTGAAAGGAAGAGATCAAATGGAAGATCAACATTGTTGGAATATATTTTTGACGAAGGACACAAGGTTTTAGTTGCAGTTATTTTTTTTGCAACTAAAGACAGTAGAATGTCACAAATTTTCAGTTTTTATCAAGAAAGGATAGGTGTTTGCAAAAACTTGTTGAAATTGTCACCTAGAAGTTTTTGTAAGGCGTCGTATGAAATTGTAAAAGGATTTAAACCTGGAACTAATTATCTTTAAGTTAGCTCATTCAATCTGATCACGTACAATTTTGTGATGTTTTTAAATATGAGTATTTTTTAGCTTTGAAGCTGAATATTCGTGGTATTTTTTTAAAGTTTTTAGGTACTAGCCTTAATGTGATACTGTACAGATAAAAAAACACTCTTTGTGATGGGTGTTTAAAACTCAAATATGTTCAGGGTGCGAATGTAAGGACGATCCAACACGAAGCTTATCAAGGCAAGCTTATATTTTCCACTGGATTTATGTACATATGGTACATTATTTGTTGATTTCTTTTCAAAGCGCGTGTTTTTTGAAAATTGTTAAGAGTAGAACTGAGGCTGAAATGTAAATGTATAAAGCATTTTAAGTTGAAACGTTGATGGAAGACATTGAAACAAAGAAATCGAAGTACATATTAAATTTTTGACCTCAGAAGAAGTCATTCTAAATTTATATTCACCCGTTTTTGAGGAGGCTTGATAAACTGGTGAATGTCCTAAATAAAAATACCAAAAAAATATATAACAAAATTTGAAAATTTTCTTAATGTTTTAATTTGTATCTTGTCGATTTCAAAATTTTCCATATATCCAAAAAATATATTTAACGTCGTGAAAAATCGGTTTGGAATAAATTTTGCTCTGCTTTCGTTGGTTGAAGCTCTTGTAGATGACATAACAAATGTTTAAGGGGCCACTTTACTGTAAATTTTTTTTTGGATTTTTTTCTATTTCCATATTACGATATTACGTGTATAAAATTTCAGATCGATATTCATATTATTTTTCTTTCTACAGCGTTCGCAGGCATTGTAGTCGCTCGAACATCTGTCGTGAAACAACTGTATATTAAGTAGTATGAGACTTTCTAAATCTATATATTCACGTAATAGACTAATAATTAATATACACCCAATATCATCATATTTTAACATAAACTTTGCTCTCGTGTTTTTTGAGATATGTGAGAAAATTTCGTTAATAAACTTTAAACGTCCTTTTTGTTTCGCGTCGTAAAATTGTAAGAAAACTAATCGACCGATTCACTCAAAACTTTGTACACTATTTTTAAAGTACTTAAATAGAGAAATAACCTACTATCTGAGTTTAAAAAACTGTTTTGGAGATTTCAAAATCATTTTTTCGTTTGAAAATATGACGCAAATCGACACACCTATGTTGACCAAATCGTTTATAAAATTGTCTTTGCTGCAATAAAAAGTTATTTTTGTTCTTTATAATCAAGGTTAATATAATTTTTCTTGTGTTGTGCTTGCAGATAGATATTTTGGCCAAGATATTACGAGGCGGAGTTGGAAAATTTATGTTTGGAGTTTTTTGGGAAAGATTTGTTTCAATGTAATTGAAACTTCCTATGCGGACATGTATACATATTTTAACTTTTAAAATAAATACTATTTTAAATTTTTTAAAAAGGTGACTTTACAAGACTTCCATCGGAAGCTGTTTCTTTATTTTACGAAAATTGTCGCTTTTATTAATTTTCATTTAATTTTAGATCCACATCGAAGCAAGATAAAGTTATTTTAAATCCTACTGGTTCTTAGGTTATGTTGTATAAAATTACCGAAGATATGATGTTGAGAAAAAATATTGCTGCTTATCATCAAGCCGAACGCCAATAGCGTCCGCATCCTTTCCATTATTTAGGTGAATGAACGTTTGCCTCTGCAAAACCATACTCAATGAAAAATAATTTCATATGCTGTTGGAACTGTTTTAATTTTTACTGAAGCAAATTAGCTATGGGTCTTTTTTTAGTAAATATTTATCTACAGTTGTTGAATAATTAGCATTATTGAAACTTACTTTAAAAATGGAAAAAACGAATTATGTGACATTCGATATGAAACGTTGAAAACAACTGAATATATGTACGTATAGCAATGAAAAAATTGAATTTTACATTCATGTCCACGTTTCACGTGTTCAAAATAATAAGAGTGCCTAAAATTTCAAAAAAAAAATGAAATGAACAGACAATTCAAATTCGATAAAAAGTTTACTATTGAAAACATCTTAAAATTTAGCCGAGAAATTTTTATGTGTTTAATACTGCTTCACAACGACGTAGCATTGCATCGATTACAGCAATCAGACAAGAGCTGATCTGTAACAAAAGATTACATTTGGCCGTTGAGAGGGGTCACACTGATTTTTTCGGGAAAAGTTGTGGAATAACTTGTATAACAATAATTGACTTATGCTCCCTCTCAAAAAAGTCGGCAACATTCAAAAAAAATCGAAATGTTTAAATTTTTTAAAAAAATGTTTTTTTCCTACTTTTTCACTCCTTACTTTAAAACGGTTCAGTTAAGGTCAAAGTTGTGTAGAAACGATAGTTGCGTAATAAAATTTTCTGTAAGATAAGATTAGTAACAAATCGTAAAACATTTAACCCTTGCTGCCAAATTGCAATAAATATAAAAAACAGAGTGAAAAAAGCCTCTTTTTCAATTTTTTTTACCATTTAAAATGCACTCACGACCTTCATATTTCACTTAAAATTCATTAGAATATGATAAAATAGCAAATAAATTTTCATCAAAGTCGATTCGATAGATTACCCAAAATAATTGTGCAATATAAATTTATTTAAAAAAAAATCAAATATTTTGAAAGCTTGCAAGTCAGAAGTTTAAGCTTATAGAAGAATTTTTTTTCACATGTAGAACAACTCTTCACCTATTAATGCACTTTACAAAATTAAAATCGGATTATTAGGGCAGCCTCAGTATTTTTTGCTAAACTTGGTAATACACTCTAAAACAATGCTGGACGGCTGCGGGTTCAGTCGTAGGAGCTATGCTTCTTCCATCAACAGAATCTTCAACCGAATCGATTTTGATGAAAATTTATTTGCTATTTTATGATATTCTAATGATTTTTTAGGTGAAATATGAAAGTCGTGAGTGGATTTTAAATGGTAAAAAAGATAAAAAAATGCTTTTTTCACCTTTTTTTAATATTTATTTGAATTTTACGGCAAGGGTTAAAAGAAATGAGGAAGTGTGGTTTCGGCGTGACGGATGGCATCCTCTTCAGGTGCTGTCATTTACCATCTGCCACCAGACAGCACAACCACGATTGGCTTATTGATGGATTAAGCTCAGCATACTTCAACTAATTTTTATAACTATTTGTATCCGCGAAATATAATGACTCACAATTTTTAGTTCGTATGTGTCTACGTCGCTATTGTATACATTAGTAAAGATTTGAACCTCCTAGTCTAGCCGACAGCTTTCGCCTACTTGTGTGCTTTTTGGTTAGCAACTTACTACCACTATGCTTGCACATTGATGGAGGTTCATTTACTTCCAGATTAAAGGCTGGTTCCATAATTTAATGAAGTGGGGAATGACTAGGAGGTTCAAATCTTTACTAATGGAAAAGGGGTAAATATTTTTAAAATTTTAACTAATCTTATCTTATAGAAAATTTTACTACGCAACTATTATACTACACAACTTTGACCCTAAATATACCGTTTTAAAGTAAGGAGTGAAAAAATTAGAAAAAAACTTTTTTTTGAATTTTTAAACATTCCGACTTTTAAGAATAAGCATATGCCAATTATTGTTATACGAGTTATTCTTCAACTTTTCCTGCAAAAATCAGTGTGTACCTCCTCAACGACCAACTGAAAGCAGATCCGCCCTGGTCTAAATAATTTTCACCTTGTATAGCCCAAAGTTCGTGAACTCTCCTTCGATGCTGTTGATTATTTACTGGCTTGGCTTCAGCAAATATTTCTTTAATGTCACTCTAGATTTTCAATTGGGATACGATTTGGAAACAGTCAACAGTCCTACTAATTTGTTTTTGGCAAATCGAGTGCGAGGTTCCCGGTGCTATTTATGGTCAAAAATGGGACTTTATGAGAACTTTTCATGTAGAAATTATTATCAAGAAGCCTTCTGCGAACTGCAACAGCTAAATTTTGTCATGAATCATTTTATAAGATGCTATGTAATTATCCTTTGAAATCCGAACAATAAACCGATTATTTTGTCAGTTTTCACGTTTTCGCGGCTTGTTTTCCCTTTTTCAATATAGTTCAGGGCTTTCACGATTGCAGAAATTTCACATACAACATTTTTTTGAAATGATTTCTCCATTCGGCGTGTTTTACATGTCAAATTTATTTTCAAGTTTACAATTTGAAATTCTTCAATACCGACTAATATTTTGTGTACTCTGATTTACATTTTATCTATTTTTCTCGTCAAAAAACTGCAAATCTTGTTTTTCTTTTGCTTTTCAGAAGCACTCCTTTTATTATGAAATTCTACTCTTTGCTTCCATTGAGAAACTCCTACTAGAAAGGTTATTATGAAGGAAGCAGTTTAAATAACTCCATTCCAATAAAAAGCTCCTTTTGACACAACTGTACACACGTATTCCGTGAAAAAATCCAATAATATGATTTAATTCATTATATTTTTTTAAATGTATTTCATACCCAAGGACTGATCGAAAACGACTTAAATCCTTTTAAAACTTTTCAAATAGCTTTATTTATAAAAAAACTGCTTTTTAAACACAAACAATACAATTGCTACTAATAATAATTTAACACAACAGTTAAGACTCCATAAACGTGTGGCTGTTACATAAATTAACCTAAATAAATTCTTGCTTCAAGACAAACGCTCGTTGATGATTGATGATCCTGGAAACTATTGTTAATAATTTTAGGAATAAGACTCTGTAGCCTAAAGGTATTTTTCGGGAGGGGGGGGCGATTTAGTGTTACTTGTTAACAGCAACATATGCGTAAAAGTATGCTATGAGATTTGGATGACAAAGATATCAAGGCAAGAGGGTATTAACTAAGAATATTTTAGAGATTATTAGACTTATTTTTCTATGCAAACCTACGGTGAATGACATTGCATTGATTGTTTATCATGGTTTGTTTACTGTTGTAAGTTATGATTTAGAAAACCAAAAAAATATCTGAACTGACCATAGAACTTTTACTTTTGAACAGATAATAATTTTTTTAAATATTCGCAAAGAAATTGAACAAGTTTGGCTTGATTTTTGATTTTAATAACGCATGAATTCAACAGAAATCAACATATGGTGGAGATATATATAATTGGAAAGGCTTTATATTTGTATGTATAAATTTTTTGTTTCTTCCACAAATCTATAACGTTTTGATTTATATGACATATCCTAGTACTTCTAACATAGTATCACTTCTCAAAATAAACTGTTTCAATGTTCCTAGGTCTAGGTGGATAGCGTGCAGATGCAGCAGCTTGGGAACCAAAATGTATCCGTGTACAGGTTTTGACCATCCGCATTTAGCGCCACCAACCGTTTCTGCACGTACTTTTGTTCGCAACGTGAATTGTATCCGATTGGAAGCTGACAGAGATTCGAACACTGTGACGACCTGAAATTAAGCCAGAAATGATTAGGACGGATAAATATGCTGGCTGAAAATACAAAACATACAACAAGACGAATTAATGAGCCAAATTTATTTAAAAGTTTGATTCAATCGGTTGATGAAATCTAGAATGCAAATACTAACGATCTGATAAAAGGAAGCGTTTTCCAACCAAAGAGGGAGCTGAAACCTGACATGACCTGACCTACATGCATTGCACAGGTGCTTAAAGGGGTGCGACCCATCATGCTCCTCCGTCATCAGGTGAGAAGCACAATCTCTCCCTAGCACGAACCATTCGCTTTTTACATCAAAAACGGCGCTAATTGTTCCATCAACATGCATGGCTAAATAAACAAATAGGCAGAGCACACCTTCCTGAACCTGTGCTACTACAGTTCTTCGACGTGCACCAGGAAGTCTTTCGAATCCAGCAAGGGTAGATGGGTTGACGGGTTGATGGGTCGGGGCTGTTGTTGAGCTATCGCTGTAGCAAGAATTTGTCCACGCGCGTCTTTTGTCATTCCCTAGGTTTCGTGCAACAATTATTATCCCCCGATGGCGGGCCCCTTTTTCAAAACTGATGAGGGAAATTTAACGTGGTCGTAGCCACTCAGTAAGTCAGCTCTATAGTCACCCTTGCCCCAAAAACGAACGAATGAACCAATCCACCAAACGAGTCCCTCAGTCAATAAGTGGATGAATGTTTCGTGTGGTGGTGATGATGATGATGATGGAATCCTGGAATCGAAGGGGTAGTCCCCTTTTCGTCCTGCAGAAGACACTGGTTGACATTTATGAATAACACCTCTACTTGATATTTAGTGCGCCTCAATTGAGATTTCACAATGCAGTTTGTGGCAAGAAGGAAGTTCCATCGGTGATGAATATCGCGCAGGGAAAAAGACACACTTTGGAATCCTTATCAAGGTCAGGATCAGTAATTTGAATGGTCAAGGGCGTCAAGTAAACGCTTTGATAAGGGAGTTGACTTGGAGTGATGAAATGGTTTGAGAAATTTATTGAAGGGTTCTTCGTGCTGCTCAAAGATTCACTTCACGAACGTGGTAATGTTAAACAATAGTATTCAGTTGATGGATCGCACGTATATTAAAACATATATAGGGCAAGTCTGATTTAGTTAATATGAGGTTTACATCGAACCCTCAATTTGTAAATAATGGAAAATTTTAGCTATGCCAAAAGTTTTTTAAATAATTACCTCGAATATCAAATTGGATGCAATAATTTTTTTAATAGTGAAAAGTAAATACAAGACTTTCCCAAGGAGGCACACATACTTTTGGATAACGCTTCCTTTCAAAAGATGAAACTGATGTGAAAGAAAACGAACAGTAAATTATTCTCTTCTTAACAAAAGTTGAAACTCCGGTGGTTTCAAGCTTTCAACTTTTGCACACAGTGGACATAAGGAAATTTAACTTTAATAGAATATATATTAGTTCTTCAAAAAATAAACGTAAAGGTAGGAGTAGGATTAGTACAGTAGTACATGAAACTCAATAATAGTAAGAATGTCCCTACAGTAGTGCAACCAACAGCATTGTGCGACATATTTCGCAAAGTAAAAATCATACCGACTTCATTAATAAATTATTATTAATTTTGACTAAATTTTGTTTAGCTTTTTTTATTTTATAACAACTGGGAAAGTTTTTTTTCAAACAAACATTTTTCCATTTGATTTATGCTTTTGGCAATCAATGGTTTAAAACTTGGTAGCTTTAAAGAGTTCTAGTGTAGAAAAAAACCATTGTTATTTCTATACTTGAAAATATATTCAAATGATAACAATAAAAAATTAATGCTAACATATTATCATTAAAGGGTTGATACGATTACTTTTACTTTAATTAACCTACTGCTTTGACATGGTTGTTATCGTTTCTAAGACTTGGTGAATATTTCATAAATTCAGTGCAGCCATTTTTGATTATCTTAAAATCTACAAAAAAATCTTTTATGCCTTAAGTGGTGACTAGCGAATCTCACAGATCAATAAAAAACTATTACAGCAACTCCAGTCCTAAAGGAGTATTGCACAGATCTGGCATTTCATATATTCCTTCTTCAGTACAACTGCAGCCGTTATTATTAAAAATTCATCGAACCTTGAATTCATAAGTTTAAAATCTTTGCTTTTTCATACTTTCGAAGAGATTCTATAAAGAAATTTGCAGTGAGTTTGATTTATGGTGAACTGAATGATTGTTTGAGAAATCCTAATAATCGAAAGGATTACTCAACAACTTTGGCCAATGGAAAAGGATGGAAACAATGGCCCTTTAAAGCGCATCAAATGTGGTTTATATTGTTCCAAATATGAAACAAAACCAAATAAACAATATGTGTTCTTTAAGCATGCCATCTGTTCGAGAAGCAAAGAATACGCAAATGAAAACCAAAAATTAACATGTGCAGTTTTTCACACTCTTACGTTAGATAAAAAATTCTAACATTGAATTATCATGGGACTGTAAATATAATTATTTTTGCTTCGTTTATAATTATGAGCTTAGTTAGTGCGTGTCAAAATCTGCAATTTTATTAATGCATTTCTTTTTATATTCTTAGATATATTGTCTAATTTAAGTTTTTGCCTTGATTTTGTTCAGGCACAAAATTCTATAGCAATCAATGTAATATAGCTAGTAAAACAATCGTGAAAGGAAAATGTGGTCTACGTGCGACCCTTATGGCCCACACGACTTTCTTTCCAGTGAGGTGAATAATAAAGAAACTATGATTTGTTTTTATTATTTATGTTTATATATTCTATTATTATTCTAAAATATTATAATATTTTTTAAATTTTTTTAGTCATAAAAGCCATTTGATAGTGGAATACGTCTCCGCCCTCGCCATCTACCAAAGTCTCGACCAGATCCAAAATCTCCCAGATCAAAAATCCCCCAGATCCAAAATCCCCCACATCCAAAATCCCCCAGATACTAAATCCAATATCAAATTACTTATAACAATATCCAATATTAACTGCATTAGCGTCTCTCCTCTCATTCTCCCAAACCTGATAATATAAGTTTGAAATTTAAAAAATAATCTTGATTTTTTCTCAAATTGCATTTTTTACAAATTCGATCAGAATTTTGCTAAAACACACAATAATAATAATAATAATAATAATAATAATAATAATAATACTATGAAGGTATTTGGGATCTGCACGAATTAATAGTGCGTTTCAACAGTTTCGAAATTAAGCAAATTTTTTTTCAGTTTTTTATCCTCAATAAAAAACAGCTAAACCGATTTTTCTTAAAACTCATCCAGTTGTAAATTACGTAATTACGCGTCGAATGAAACCAGTTTCACGTCAATGTGATCTTTGGTTCTTGAGATAATCGAGACGAAAAATAATCCCGAAGTACATACGCACATCCGCACATACGTACATACACACTCACAGACATCTCTCTAAACACGGTGGATTTGGATTCTAGAGACCTTAAAACGTGGAGATATGTCAAAATTTGGGATTCGCGAAATCGACCCCATTACAATAACTTCCCATTGGGAAGTTAATAAACACTTTTTACAGGTTTCAATGATCGTTTAAAAAAACCTTGACGGGTCTGTCAGACTCGACGTTATCTCCCAAGCTATTAATTTGAAGAGGGTTAAATCTTTTTCGCATCTGCGGCGCTCAAGGTTTTGGAAGGTCAGATACCTTAAAGATATCTAATCAAACAAAAAATCATGTTATTTTATAATCGGAAAAGAATAATCATATAAAATCAAAAAAAAACAATTAATATTTAATATTTTATAATTAATAGTGAAAGCAATGGTACGAGAATTATTAACTCATTCCATTCACTGTAACGAGTTTATTCATTAATATTATTTCGAGTACGTATTATTATTTTGGTTATTACCATTATTTTCAATATTAATGCAAATATTACTGGGAAATTGTTCGGTTGGGACTTCAAGGAAATGTGTTTGCTCCGCTTTTTTAAACTACCACCACTTATTTTCGTTGCTATAATCAAAGCCGTACTGTGAGTAGTAATTATAGGCCAATGCCCTGGCGTAGAGGGGTAAGGTAAAGTAGTAAAGTGGATTCAGGTAACTGACTTACTTCAAGCAAAAGAAGAAAAAATTTCAAATTTTTGTTCACCTCGCATCAGTTACGATTCAAAGAGAGCACAGCTTGAGGAGCGCTGTGTTTCAAATGGAATATAGCTCATGCACAAACCATACAGGGAATTTTTATAGCACATCTATTTTCTTTTAGGCGCAAGTCCCGGATTTCGGCGTCGATTTACCGCCGCATTCGGGTTTGAAAATTACGATTTAAACAATTGCCATAATACAGAACATAATAAACCAACCAACAAAATATGATATGCTCAAAAAGCAGATGGTAGGAAAAAAGGAAGTCGCCTCAACTAACGCGCGCCTCGTAAAAATTAAAATTTAAAAATCTTAAATCTCCTCATTCTTGAGATTTTCTCTCAACGCAAGTTGAAAATACAACAACAAATAAATTTTTCTTTACTTACGCGCAAGTTTCGGTTTTCACCAGCTGCCGGGCGGTATTCACCTCGTTCACGACATACATCCAATTGCCTGGAAAGCACAAATGTTTAAAAAAACTCTCCGCAAATAATTATAAACAATCAAATATCTGCATCATACCTTTACTATTCAACGCGGCTTGAGGCGTTATATACGACGACGTCGCCTGGCACAGCGTCATGCGTCCGGGACTTTGCCGTTTCGTCCTCTGACGCTCCTCGACGGCGCTAGTGGCCTCTACCAGTTCCGGATCGTTGTCGACCATTTCTGGCGGGAAAGTCTCGTTGTAACGGCCACTGATGCGATCCAAATCGCGACCGAAACGTTTCAACCACAACGTGGGGTTGTGGTGTGACACTTTTTGCCTGTAGTAGTTATTATTGTTGTATTTGGGGTTGGATTGTGTGGCGGCACTCAGCGCGGCAGCGTACAAGAGGTAGCTGTTGAGTCAAAAGAAATACCTATAAGTAACGGTCGTTGAAAATCGATTCTGTTGTTTTGCAAGAAGACTGCTTTGCCAATCATTATCAGAATACTTGATAAAAACGAAAGTTTTCTCGTTCGTTCAAGAAGAAAACCACAACTTTACCAGATTCCAGAAGACAATCGTTTTTCCAACAATTTTTCAACTATATTTCGTTGAATATCCTTTTTTGTGCCACCAATACGTCACGGTAAGATATTTTACAATGAATACACTAAGTAGCTTTTTAAATAATCATAATCAAGTCTCGATTATCTTTATATTGTCTTTGAATACAAGTTGTTTACAAAAATTAAAGTGTGAGGTGCTTTTTGAAAGCAAAGAATTTTTTAAATAGATAAAACAAAAATAAATTTTTGCAATGGCCACTTTTTTGGCTTTATTAGCTCGGAAACTTTATGTTTTTTAGTGGTTCTGGCATATGACTACCATGGCTGCATCTTAGAAAGATCATTCAGTCGATCCAATTTCGCACCACTTTTTTCAAGATTGCCGGTCTCATTTCGCCAATAACGCGTCAAAGGCTTTCAAACCACCAACAGTTGCTGGAAATTTTCCTTATTTACGAATACATTAAGCCAGAAACGAGCTCCATCGATCGATAAATTTAGATCCGTAGTCACACTACGCTCTACTATAGCGATAGCTGCCTCGGTACGCACGGTACGAGCTCGTGTTGGATGATAAATTGTTAAATAGAGTATAAGTGGACATAAATCAGCAGCTCAGATGGGCGATTATGAACACCTTAAATTGGGCGAATTACGATTTAAGTTTGGCGCACAGAACGTGAATTTCGGAATAAATTTCCACTAATTTGAGACGTTGTTTGGGTGTACCATACAGAGGGAAATTTGCCAAGATAAATTAAACATAATATGACAACTACAATGAAATTCAACAGCTACAATGCCAGTAATCCCCATCGGAAGTTCTATACTTCTAAAAAAAACTCCCCCAATCTATCTCCACAAGTTGACCATAAATTCCTGCACTAAACATGGTCAAATTGTACAAGTTTTACTGTATTTATAAAAAAAGTTTAATTAGGGTCTAAAGTAACAAAATTTTAAGTGTAATTCAAAATAAAAATTAATTAGAAAATGTGCAGATTATTGCAATTTTTTAGGCTGTTCGATTGTTGTAGCCCTTCTACTTTTCAATTTCCTCAATGGGAAAACCAAACAGATTTATTTTTCTAAATTTTATTATCGACTTTTCGAGTTTGCGGTTAATGTTTTATTTAGTTTTCGAATTTTGTTCTTTGCTTTAGATTATTTATATTTGAATTTCAAATATTTTCTGCACGAGGCAATTGAAGAAAATATTTTTTTGAATTTCAAACATTTTTAAATTTTTCTTTCTTTCGATCTAAAAGAATGCACAGATCTTTCTTTTGTTGATTTGAATAAAAAACCATACTACCTCATTCACTTCTCTTTTGGCGTCACTGTGAAGCGAAGTTTGTATATGGTTTATTTTAAATTAATATAATTAAAAATAAATAAGACAATACTTACTCGGTCTCACGCGGCTTGGGAACATAAATTGGTTCAGGCGCTCCAGCATCCGAATATCCTGATGGTGAAATGTTTGTGCCTCCATATTTGTAGCCGTCGAATTGATCCAGCTGGTTGGCTTCGCCCGGCTGCTGAAATGACGAAGTTGGATCATAAAAGCCAAATGGATTTCGTAGTCGACGCACTTTCAATGATTCAAAGTCCTCCGAAGTTTCGTCCACAATTATGTTTCTTGATTCGTAGCCCCATTTGTGAACTAAATGTTTGACAACGTATCTGTGGATGTGATCAAATTTTAATTGTGATTTTCATTCAATTTTTTTATGTATATATGAGGAGCATATAAAATCTAAAATTTTTGTGAAATTTGAACTGGATATAATTCAAGCCTTTATTTTAGATATAATTGAAAATTTCTGTAAATGATTGAAGTGTAGACTATTATTTTCGGAACAATAACTTTAAATAATATGCACACATATATGAAATGGTGTTCTAGTTTTGATAATCATAAATTATAACAATTTCAGAAAAAGTACTACAATCTTACACGTTTATACTCTTCGGACTGACATCTTGGGAACAAAAATTATCTTTACATTGAAATATTATTAAGGATAGTTTTTTTCAACAGATGAATTTTCAGAACGTCACAAAATGTATTTACTTTAATTTTCACTCCATGAAACATTTCAAAATTATAACCGACAAATTTAAAAGTTATCACTACTAGGTGGGGTGAAAAGTAACTTCCTTGACCACCAGAATGTGCTGCTACTGTTACTGTTATGGTGCCTTGAAGTTCGTTCATAGTAAGCCTATGAAGACATGCCAAATTTCAATGCGATACTGTCTTTAGTTTTGTTTTGACAGCTGATTGTTGTTGACGTGTTTGGCATCATGTTGAGTATGGACAAAAACGATTTTTGTTCTCGGTTAAAATATTATTTTTTGAGAGGCAAAACGGCAAAGAAAACAAAAAAAAGGTTGGATAAATATTACGGGGCTAGTGCTCCGTCAGATTACACCATCAAATATTGGTTTCAAGAGTTTCGTTCCGGCCGCAACCTCACTACCGATCAAGTTCGCACCGGCAGGCCCTCCAATGCGATTACAGAGTACAATGTCAAAAAATACGTGAAATTGTGATGGCTGCCCGGAAAGTGAAGGCGCCCGAGCTAGCAGATACCACAAAGATTAGTACTGAGCACACACGCCATATTTTGGGCAATATTCTGCGTATGAAAAACTTATCCTGCCGCTGCCAGTGTTGCAGCTAGGTTTAGTAGAAAAGTAGCAAAATCTACTACTTTTCTTAAAACGATAGTAGTAGATTGTTCAATTCCAAAAAAAGCAAATTTTCTTGTAAATATTTATTCATTATTATTTTGAAAAAAAAAGCGAACTTCTTATAAATATGTACATATAACTTTAAAAAACTAATAAAAATACTACATACTTCGTTGTAAATATACATTTGGTATAAACTTAAAAGATTTCATTAATTGATAATGATACAAAAAAATCTTTCATGAAAATTTAATAACACACAAAAGGAAAAAATAAATGATATGCAACACATCACACAATAAAATGCTTTGAGTGTGGATGAACATTGTGGTAATAGCAAAACAAACATATTTATCTGTATATCCATCAAAAGCTAGTTTTATCAAATGGGAAAACATTTGTGTTGTATACCACTGAGTGTGGTTGAGCCATTAACTAATTTAGACTTCACAGTCTTTTTGAAGAAAGCGACATTTCGTGAATTAGTTCTTTTGAAGGATTCCATTCTGTAGAGTCGCAATTCTTTCTTAGTTCGTTCGCTGCCATATAAAAATTTACAGTTTCAATCCTTAAACGGTTTCTAGAATCAGTTTTAATCCGATTAAGCCTAGAAAATGCTCGTTCTGCTGCAGCACTACTATGAGGATAGCATAAAATTAAAGAGACCAAAGTGCAAATATTTGTAAACATAGGCTTTCCAACTCCATCTTTCAATTTTGATATTTCAAACCAATAATCTTCAATAGAAAAGTCATTCGGCACCGTTTCAATATGTTTCAACTGCCTCATCTCGAAAATTAGATCTTCAACTTTTAATTCGTTACTAGTGATGAGCGTATGAAATTCAGTCACGAGTTTAGAGATACAGTCTATTGACAGGTCTTTAACATTTTCTGGACTAATAAACTGAATAACTTTTAACCTTTCATTATTGAAATTAAATCTTCGAATTATTTCTTTTGACAAAGTTATATAAAATTGCAAAATATTTTCTTTGAATTTCATTTGTTGAGTTAAATTCATGGCAGGAAGAATTTTTTCTACTTCAAAACTTGCATAAATTTCATTATAAGGCACGAAAATTTCATTTTTCGAAAAATCAATGTCTGCTACACTCTTTATCGACTTTAAATAGTCGTTTTTAACAAAATTCATTAAGATTATTTTGAATTGAATTTCTATAGTACTTAAAACTCGATTGATTCGAATACCCTCCGATTGAAACTCCAAATTCATAATATTAATGATCCTTAATATATATGATAGAAAATAAAAATAAGCTTTGTTAACAGGATTTGCTAACTGCTCAGCTAAGCCTTTAGATGCATCAACCATTCCCTCCTCTAAATGCTCTGAAATAAAAAAATGCTGGAGTGGTACCCATTGTTCTAAAATTCTATCAACAACCATGGATAATGACAACCATCGTGTTTGACAAAGCCGTAAAATTTTATGTGGTTTGCAGTCAAAGAACTTTTGAAATTCTGCAAGTTGATGAATTCGTTTCGAACTATGAGCGAAATATGAGTAAATATCTCTTGCCATTTTTTCAATGTTATTTGGAAGTTTTAAACATGCTTTGCTGGCACAAAGATGAAGAGAATGACATATACATGGCATGAAAACTAAATCTGAACACACTTTCTGCAAGCGTGCTTTTAAACCAGAAAGCTTCCCAGTCATAACACTTGCATTATCAGTGGCAATTCCAATCATATTTTTTAAAGGAATACCGTATCTTTCTAAATACTTAGTCAAAGCTGTAAAAATACTTTCCGCATTTGAACTTTGTAATTCTATCAATCCGAAAAAACGATCCACTGCTTTAAAATTTTCAATTTGTCGCGCTATAATAACTAGTGCCTTTTTTGAACTTACATCTGTGGTCTCATCTATTATTAAAGAAAAGCAGGACTTTTTTAATTTATCCGCAACTTCTTGAATGCCATATTTTCCTAATGTCTCCGATGCTATTTGTTGGGCTTTGAAACGTCCACATTTTAAATTTTTAGCTATTTTAGAGTCGGGAAATATTGACTCAAACAATTGCGGTAATGAGTCCATAAGAATGAACGGAAGATTATGTTCAATTAAATACATAATTATAATTAAAATTGCCCTATTAATGTTGTAGTTTAAGCTATTAGACCCTTGTTCCAATATTAAGCTGTCGATCGTTTGAACATTTTTCCAAGACTCGTGTAAATCTTTGAAAATTTCCTCGTGCCTTCTCAAATGTGAAATATTATTCACAAGAGTCTTCTTACAAAGCTTGCAGTAGCACTTAGCATCCACGCATTCCAACCAAACAAATTCATTTTTCCATTCTTCTCTAAATTTTTGTACGTATTTCAATTTTTTCGTGTCGCTGTAAGTTTTTATCTCTGTGCTTAGCGAAAATTGAAAATATATGTTTTCAAAATTCTCACCTTTCTGACGGGCCGCTGATGGAAGAAGGTATTTTGTTATTTTCATTGATTGCAGCTGGTAAACTGTTGGATGTGCTTTCTTTTTCAATTTCTTTCCTTTTCCTAACAATGAACCTACAACACACAACCTTAGCTTATCATCAGTTATTGGGAAAACTAACAGAAATTTACTTGTCCATTTTATGGCGATTGAAAACGAATAATCGTGAGGACGCAACAGCCAAACTTTGAATGACCACACAGCTGATCTGATACTTCAGTAATGGCTGGCAAGCTAACAGCTGTTGACTGATAGCACGGGTTTGACAATGATGCCAGAGTGAATATGTTTTTGAATCAGCGGAAAGTTAAATAGAGCTAGTGGTTACAAGCGCTTAAAAAAGCCAATAATTATTTTTCTGCTCCTCATATCTGATACTTTCAAAATTGAATGTAGTAAATTTGTTCTAGGGAATCGTTTTCATGTAGTAGAATAGTAGATTTCAAAAATTTCCGAAATATGTAGTAGATCTACTACTTATGTAGCAGATCTGCAACACTGGCCGCTGCGTGCCGCGCATGCTCTCTTCTGACCAAAAACACGAACGCGAGCGCACTTCGAAAGAGTGTTTGGACTTGCTGATGCGGAATCGAGCAAACTTTGGCGTCGATTGGTAACTGTTTATGAAACCTGGATCCACTATCACACACCACAGAACAGAATGAGTGCCCGGCAATAGACTGAAGCCGGCACGAGTGCACCAAAGCCGCCGAGGAAGGCTCGATGGGTCGGAAAGATTATGGCGTTGGTTTTTTGGGATTGTCATGGCATACTCTTCGTGGAATACCTCGGAAAAGGAAAAACCATCAACAGCAAGTATTACTGTACATTATTGGAGCGATTGAAGGTCGAAATCGATGCAAAACGGCCTCACATGAAGCGAAAAATTTTGTTTTTGCAAGACAATGCGACGGTGCACAAGAGCATCGCAACCACGGCTAAAATCAATGACTTACGGCTCCAATTGCTGTCGCATCCACCGTATCCGCTCGATTTGGCTCCCTCGGACTATTATCTCTTCCCAAACCTCAAAAGATGGCTCATCAATAAAAAATTCAGCTAACGCGAGCAAATCATCGAAGCCGCAGAGAAGTATTTTGCGGACCTTCCGGAAAATTACTCGTAGGAAGTAAATCAATTTTACTTTCAAAAATTTGACGATATGGAACTCAAGCAAAGCTGCTTTCTTGCTTGAAAAATATTATATTAATATACTTTCTAGATAACATTTGACTATGTTGGGCAGATTTATCAAATAAAAGCAGTTTTTTTGAATACTTACGATCAAGCATTCGAAATGCTATTCACTGGGTTTTGCTCTCAGAAGAAGTCTTAAAAAATTCCAAACAACGATTGAACAAATTTGGCTACAATGCATCGGTAACATTTCATTCACCTGTCGGCACCATGCTGTTCGGTGATTTGCCAAAGATTTTCAGGCGAAAAATAAGTGAACTTATGATCTGTTCAAAATATTTCGCAACAACAAAAGTGAATGAAATGTTGATGAATTCCGAATGAAAATGAAAGAGATTGTCCGGAAGTACCGATTATCTAGTTAACATCGTCACAAAAGCATAAGATTGCCAAAATACCATCAAAAGTGTTTAGAATAAAAACCTCTTGGATTATTTGTTATGCAATGAAGTGATTTGTTGTGTTTGACCACGCCAGTGTTCTATTATGTTAAACTATAAAACAGATGATCCCCTCGTTGTGCTAATGTGTAGAATCACAATAATAAACAGTATAAATGGTATTGTGTTACTATTGAAAATTGATGAATAATCTATGACTATAAATGGAAAGGGAATGCATGTAATGGTTGGTTTCTTCCCATATCAGAAATTGGAAATTTTCTGGTTTGTATTGGCATTGTGGTACTAATTTGTGAGTTTGTTATTGGCTGTAGTACATTTTGAGGTATCTCTTTCCAAGAAATAGTGTTCAACATTCATATATTATTAAAAACGCATATTAGAATATTAATCAAGAGACAAAAGGACTGTATTTTTGTTTAAATTGACGCTAGAGTAAAATTAACCTTTAAAGTGCCAACATGGAATCAAACTACTTGATGGTTAGAAATGCCTTGAAATTTGTTATCAATGATTTTATTTGATTCAGTAGAAAAGATTATAACACAATTAGTTGCAGAAAACCATGCTGATAACAACCAAATTAGTTACAAAAATATAGATAAATCGGGTACAAACTCCTCGAACCCGATTGCAACAAAGCTCTACAGATTTGATATCAAGAAAGTTCATAGAAGTCGTGTACATAACACTAAAAAAATTTGCCAGTAGCTACCGAAATACGTATTAAAGCCAAATAAGTTCATAGTAAAATAATATCAAAATTTTCTAAATACATTATAATGAAATAAGAGTTTTGTACAAACGGAGTCACGAAAAAAATTGAAGTCAGCAAAACTTTCGTTTCATAAATCTCATGGACGTTCATTGCCGAGAACAAGGTAACGAACCGTTTTGTCGTGCAGACTTATTCAGATTGGGCTCCTACATAGCTAGAGGTGCGATGGCTGCTGGCAGACCAACCCAGTTCGGTGCATTTTGTCTTAGGTAAATTTTCTAGCCTAGGTCCGAATCTCATTTCCTGACATTCAGCATCTCATTGCTCGATTACAAAATTTGGCTGAAAGCAAACAATTCGTAAATGCAAATATCAAGTTTCTGAGGCTATACCTCTTACTTTGCTTTACTCAAGAAAACCTTCGTCAGCTTGCCGAGAAGAAAACCGCGAAGAAGAAAATCGTACCGGGATCTAATTTTTATTTCTTAGATAATATTTCAGTATGGTCTAACCAATCTCAAAAGTAAATTTCTAATTTACAAGGAGAAAAGAGATTGTTGTTTTTTATGAATATAAATTTAAGTAGTTTAATAAAATTCTGATTTGTGATGTCAGAGATATGAGTAATCATCTTAGATGATTTATATTTATATTTATTTTATTAGATTTATGTTTATTTATAAGATTTATTCATGTTAGTTAATGATCTAAGAGTACTGGATGAATGAGAAGTAATTACAGT
This sequence comes from Oxycera nigricornis, assembly GCA_963942545.1. Classification (NCBI taxonomy): domain Eukaryota; kingdom Metazoa; phylum Arthropoda; class Insecta; order Diptera; family Stratiomyidae; genus Oxycera; species Oxycera nigricornis. The sequence continues at coordinate 23,168,479 of OZ012663.1, read as the reverse complement.
AAATTCTTCAATAATTCAATAATTCATCGAATTAATCGAAATTTAACAGCTTCTCAAAAGACATATCCAATTTGTTTGGTAAACTCATTGCATCCTGTTAAAGTCCATTTCACTGAAAAATGACTCTCATTTTTCGCCGACCGATTTCGTATGCGTTCAAGTCTCAGTAAAAACTTTCTGTTCCCACATTACAAGTAGTAACAAGGTCAAACTTCCGCTTGGAAAAGATACAATCATCGACTTTACTCACTTATTGATATTCGCATCACAAGTGTATTCAAAAACATTTCACATTATTCGCTTAGGAATGTTCAGAGACGACTTCAAATAACCATTATCTTTGCGCTTAGTATTCAAACGACAGTTTCAAAACAGCCATTTAAAAAGATATTAAATTGATTGAAAGTCACACTTTGTTGTTTCATATTATTGACTACCATTATATATCTGAGGATATTTAAATTGAGCATGGACGAGTTCAAAGATCTTGAGATTCATTTATTAGATGAATTGTAATTTTTATATAATATTTACAGTTTCTAAGAGTTACTATTTTTTTTTGTTTTCAGCATAAAATGTGAAAAAATGTTCAATTTAGCAACCCTTCCCACATTTTCATTGTTTATAAATTTGAGAAGTGGAAGACAAAATTATAATGACTGAAAATTTGGTAAGACAGGATATTCAAAGATATTTTCATGTTGAAAATTTACTCCTTTCCATAACGTCGAGGTTTTTTCACAATATTTTTGACTGAGTCGGAAGTATTTTATACTGCATGAATCATCTAATAGATTTGACGAATGATAAAATTTCAACCAACCTCTAAAACCAAGACTACGCTGAAAAACAACAATAACAAACGCACCGTAAAATGATAAAAAAATGCAATAATTGAATGAGAAAATGAGAAAATAGTTACTAAGGCAAAGCAAGAGTGAAAATTGCCAAGTGGAGAAGCAAATCCACGATGTCAGATCATCATGTCAAAATAGGTTACTTCTGGATCTTCCCTTCCTCTTTTATGAAGTAAGTAATAATGGACCCAGGCCTTGGTAGGGTGGGCCCAAACAGTCATTATGGGTTCGGCAAGGGTTTTTGGCGTTTAAACACAAAATTTCGACGAAGTGCTGTTTGAATACTTTCTTTCTCTTAATTAAACGTATTGAATTATTCACTTAAAAATTAAAAACAAACTTCGTTTCAATAATTTCAACACTGTGCTTTAATCCCACCACGAAGTGCACGCTTTATTGCAACTAATGCACATGATTCACTCCTTGGCATAATCCCATTCTTGTTTGTTCGCGAAATCACCAGGGCACTCGTAATACCTTGGACACTCTCAATAAATTTCGATTGGTGGTAGAGCTGCCCTGCGAATGGGGTTATCTGACGGCTAATGCATTTGAAGGATTCTAAATCGGATAATTTTTAAACCTTTTGAAGGCGTGAAGATCTACATTAAATATGTATATCTATCATTATAATAACAGAGCTACTGACTCCTTTCCACAGAAGTTTCTGCACAAAATTTATCAGTGACCTAAACTACGAGGCACGCCCAGAAAATAAAAGTACTGGTTGCCTTCTCATGCTGTGAGAAATTTTTTTCAGGGTTGGAAACACTGAATAGTAGTGGGGGTTCTCCTGAACAGAATGAGCACATGCGAGATCTTGATAGTGTAAAAACTCGCTTTGTAGTGTCTACTTGTTGGTGTTGGTGCAAAAAATTGAGAAAACTGTTCGTGAAGACCGGCGGTTGACACTGGATGAAATTTCAACGATGTTTCCACAACTCTCCAGATCTCTCTTACACGAATTAATTACATACATGCTCGGATCCTGAAAGTTATGCGCAAGATGGGTCCCAAAACAACTGAAAGAACAGCACAAACTGAATTGGGTCGCTAGCGCTTGGGAGTACATTGAGCGGTTTGAATTGGAAGGTGAGGATTTTCTAAGCTCGATTGTAACTGGAGATGAAACATGGATAGCTCATTACACTCCTGAGATAAAAAGACAGTCATTAGTGGCAGCACACCAGTTCCCCATCTGCCAAAACATTCAAAACTTCAATTTCGGGCAAAAAAAATCATGGCCATATGTTTTGGGACCGAAAAGGGATCATTTTGATTGACTTTTTGCCTCAAGGGGAGACGATTAATGCAGCACGATACTGTAAAACCCTAAAAAACTCAAGAGAGCAATTCAAAACAAACGGAGGAGATTGTTGACGAAGGGAAGGAAGGCTGCTTGTTGCACGACAACGCCCGCCCGCACACGGTCAACGCCACCAAAGCGCTTTTGAACTCATTTGCTTGGGACATTTTGTATCACCCCGCATATTCAGACTTCCATCTATTCACTTCCCTGAAGACTCACATGGTTGGGAACAAAATTTCAACTAACGAGGAGGTGAAACAAGAGGTCCTGAACTAGAAAAAGAAGATGGCGGAAGAGTTCTTTCAGGAGGGCATTAAAAAGCTTGTGCCTGTAATTTTGTTTTAAATATAATTTTTTTTAATTAGAAAAATCGAGTACTCTTACTTTCTGGACGTGCCTCGTAGATTACCTGCTAGTTACTAACATCAACTATACTGTGCCATAACTAACCATGATTTAATGCAATATTCAATTAATTTGACTAATTTTTTATGGAAATATTAGAAACTTTCCTACATACGGTGGGGTATCCTGAATGCATGTGTTCATTATCATCAATTTTCCTTAAATTCTCTATCTTGAATTATCCAGGTGTGTCGCCCAATCGAAACTAAACAATAAACTACTAATCCCAATTAGCATATGATAAATTCATTATGTTCTATTTTTCCACGAGTCACCAAACTATATCCAATATCAAAAGATACCGAAAATTGAATAAAATCCAGTTCTTTCACAAAGATTAGATAAGCATCTGAATAACATTTGCTGTTTTTTCCTCAAATATTTATAGTTTCAATGCCATTCCAGTTGTGGGTGAACTGTTGGAAGGAAGCTTGGAAAAAGTTTAACAATGCCAATGATATTTGATATTTGAAATTGTTGCCTTGCTACGTATAAGAAGTTGTTGAAATAGTTTTGACTGCACTTCGGGTCATTCTGAAATGATTTCTCGGGCAACAGTTGGTTCATTTCAAAAAGCTATCTTGTTGGTGAAATGTTTTTTTTGGAATGTAGATATTACTCTCACTGCACATTAGAGACTTATTAAGTTCATAGTCCTATTTACATGAAACATGTGATTGCACCGACACCGAGGTCTAATTAACTAAGTTTTCATTACTGATACTTTTAAAATAGTCTCGACCGACAGCCAGATACTCAAATCTGAGGTCATCAACGCACATACATTTCTGAATACTTTTTGTAGCATTATTTTTTGCCACTAAACAGTTCGAAGAGCTCTTCGAATCACGCCATGAACTCTAATCAGTCTTCATAAGTACCAGGAACTTATCTGATTGTACTTATATCTGTCGGGTCGATATTCTGATATTTTTTTGATAGAACTTGTTTCCGTTTTTCAATTGGTTTCAACTTTACCCATGCACTGATTGTCGGTGAGATAAACGAGCTAGATCTCACCCTCATACCCATAAATTAAATCGGTGCTACATATATAATCGTGTTTAAGACTTTGAAGATTTCTTCCCAAACTAGGTAGATTTAAAGAAACAAACTAAGAATATCACAATACCTTTTGCAAATAGATACAAGCCCACGTTTGAGCATTGACATACCGGCGCTTAAGTATACTTGTCCCAATGAGAGGCTGTTGGGATCTAAGAAGAACCAGAAACGGCATTGAAGCAGTCATAAGTTGCCATTAACGGTTTTTGTTATGCTAATGGGCTTCGTGCGGCTAGCATTGTTGAAAGCCACGCTAGAAGCTGGTTTAGCTACTATCTGTTTTTCGTATTCAGACCAGAAATTAAATTTCGACAACTTTATTATCCTTAAATGCTAAATCGTCTCGTGGCTAAACGAAAGTGAAATTGAATTGAAAACAAACGACTTAAGCCAGTAACTTGGAATTCAGATAGTCGCCGCAGGTGTGATTCGAATTTAGTTTCAACATAAATAGATTTCGGAAGTACTTACGCTGGATAGTGGTCGACATGCTCGCAATACGTCTTTCCAGGAGCAGCACAGGCAGGTGTGTGTCCTGGTAAAGCGGGTACAAAATGACACGGAGGTACTCCATATTGACCACATTGCTGAGGACTTGTTCTTACGTTTATTGAGAATAAATTAATCTGAAATAAAAACGGTTGCGAAATTGTAGAAGGATGTTGATGAAAATGTTGGTCATTTTTTCTTACCACGAAAACAATGAATAATGTTTGTCGTATCATTTTGATGATTTCGAATGACGTTCTTTGGTCAGTACGGATTTTTGGAGGGTTGGTTCTATCGATGCCGTGTTCAACTGGCCGTTATTTTGATTCCAAATACATTAGTAGGATCACATTACACGCTCAATTTTGTTATTTTTCTTACGACATTTTTTCTGAAAGTAAAATAAAAATTACGTTAACTGAAGTTTTATAAGAACGATCTGTGATTCGGATGAAAAAAACTTAATAATGTGAAATAGGCAGAAATTTTCGCAAGTAAATGTTTTCTTAAATGTTCCAAAATTTATTTGGATATCATGCGCTAGTTCTTCAAGTGAACTTTTCTATAAACTATTCATATTCATATTGTAAGGTCAATCATAAAAGAAGTTACGAAGCAAAATTGAAGAAATATTCCTTACAAAACAATTTAAGGAATTTTTAGAATAAACTTTACATAAATTTTTTATCACGACCATTTCGTTTCATATTTCATTGATAATATGTTGCATATGGTGTATTTCAAAAAAGTATATATTTACATATTTGAAACACAGTTGAATCTCAAAAAATACTCTTTTAATTACACACACACAATCCTTAAAGCGACAAATATAAGGGGTCTACCCTCTTTCAGCAGTGTAAAAACGGTTTACTTTTAATAATTTTTTAGATAGATTTAAATTATAAATATTGATAAAAGAGCATTTACACGCAAAAAATACACTCCCGTAATATACAAAAAAACATTTTATTCAATTACGATAGTTTTTATCAATGAAAATGCTGGTTGAAAAAATATCGAAAAAACGAGAGGGGTGTGCGCCGTTAATGAAATTTTCGAGATGGTCGATCTGAAACAAAAAAATCAAACAGTTTTAGGTTCAGTATGTTAATAATTATAGCGCAAACAAGGCGATTTTCGATATTTGCTAAATTAACAAAATGGTGGTCATTTTTCGAAAAATTACGAAAAAAACATGCTTTGTTCACCGTTTTTGGCCAAAAAAATATTTAAAATCAAAAACTTTATATAAATAATTTATAGTTGCCCAAAAATAGACAGCTCCGATCATTATAAAATTTTAAAATGATATTTCTTGATATATATATTTTCCAAAAATGTAGTAAAAAAATCGATTTTTTTAAAATTAAATTAAGCATCTTTAAGTAAGCCAAATCATGAAAACCATAGGCACTGTTTACAATGTTAATTTGTTCTGTTCCAAAGAAAAGTCTCGAGTTTTCCGTGAAAATGGAAAAAGGGCACAGCTAATCAAACAGGCTATGTTGCTGACGTTGATATTAGCCATTACAGTTAAGCAACCCAAGAAATTGGATGAAGACTTTGAATTGTACGAAACGAAAAAAATCAGGCTGTGCACCCGAAACGTTCGCATGAAACCAAGTTTTGTGGAGCCAGGAGAAAGGTGCTGCTAAAATTATGAGTACCTTAACATACATGTGATTGCTTATTGGGATGAATGTTTCAAATTTTGTTAAGTTGGCACAATTTGCATGAAGCTTAGTATTAAAATTAAAGCTTCATTCTGTAAGCAATCTGGCAAAGTTTTGGATGAAAATACTTAATGGTAGATATGAAATAATCAAATAGCCCAGAATTAAACCATACGAAATCCCCACCCTCTTGATTTTGACCTATTGATTGACAGAAACCACCTCGGTCCCATAAGCAAAATTCTTCTGTAGGCTGATACTTTTTAGATCTTAAGTATCGTCAGCCATCTAACTGCTATCCCAAATCCAGGCAAAATCTATGTTCCGATAAAATATTACAGAATAATCCCAATCAATCCACACCCCTCAATATTCTGTCCTTGACAGACACGGCCCCTCCAACAGTCTGGACGGGCATTGGAAAAATCTGTCAAGATTTTTAATAACCCTCCGCAGATATTTTAAAAGAAGGGTCCCATATCTGAGGTATCCCATTCAAAGGTAAGATCCTATTGATGAATTTTGATAATGACGCTGTGGTGAAAATTCAAGGGGTATGGATTTAGAATGAGTTCATTCTGGAATACTGTTCGGAACTAAGATCAAGTCTAAATTTGGGGTAGCAGTTAGGTGGCTGATGATTGAAAGAGACATCTCGCGTCTGAGGTGTCCCATTCGAAAGTAGGATCTTATTGAAGAAGTTGAGCTTGAGTCTATCAATGAGAGGAAATTGATTGGATGTGGATCTAACAGGATTTCATTCCAGGCTACTTGATTGGTACATACCTGACGTTGAAATCAAAACTATGTGATGGATTTTGAATGGTTATTTGTAAACCGAAGGTACATTGGAATGTATGTTAGGTAGTATTTGAGAAAATTTAAATTGAGTGGAACCTACACTTGAGCACTATAATAAATTTTACACAGAATCCATTATCGTTTGAAGCTTGTATATATGACTACATTAAATCACTACAAATTAATGAATATGAATAAAATTTCTTAAAAGGTTGCAATCAGAGATGTATTTATTTCCTAACTTAAGCAAGCAAAAAAAATTATACATGCACATTATAGCCTGAAAATTGTATACAAAATGTTTTTGCCCTCAGTGAATTGAATTCATCCAATTTTTGTTTTTCGTTCAGTGGTAGGACGCCAATACCACCGTTCTAGTAAAAGCAATTGCAACTGATACAGTGATATTTATGGAATTGTTTGAGTTTTTTGAATCAGAACTTGTGTAAACAGAAGAATTTTTCATATATTTTTACTCGAAGCTCTCAATTACGGTTTCAATAGAAATGTACCAACCGCAACACCCCTCTTACAAACAAACAAATCACAGCCACCAGGCACCCGTACACCAGACTCAAAAACGCACTGATTCCCCATCCAAACCCCTTGTATCGGCGTACACCAAGCACCAACCTGCACTTATTGGAACTGATTGAAAAACAAGTTGTCACCCATAAAAAACCAAATTTCAAGGTACGGCACTTACTACTAACATGTTTGACTTATTTCTATACAAATTTCAGCTACTTTAGCATTTTTTGTAAGAAAAATGTATATCCTATCTGTCCCTATTTTTCGAGGACACAAGTTAATTCTTTAGTACATCAGTCGCCAACAGTAATACAGACAATCTCATGTAACAGCTCGTTTCTTCTTGGACCATCTAAAGCAAAAGCATCGAAAATACTTTGGTTTTAAACTGATGACAACTGTTCAACTTGAATCTTGTCAATGTTAGTATTGTCAATGTCACATATTGTACATACGCAGTCCTTTTCCAGTCATTTCTGTTAAGATTAGAAATGTATCTAAGGCGGTTATAATTTTATGGAAGCAAATTAAAATTTTAAACACATTCATCTAACATTTATTCGATGATTGAGAATAACATGTTAGTAACTAATCATTTCAAAATTTACCAATTGATTTATAACTTTTCCATTTGTGACTAGTCTGACTATGGTTGAAAAATGGCGTTATGAATTTTTTTGTTGCTTATATTATTCAAGAGGAGAACAAAAATAATCAATATTTTTCATCTAAACTCTTCAATGGGATTCGCATTTCAATCTTAAATGTTTAGCAGCTGTTAGTTAATTATTTAGGAAAATTTATTTCTACAAAATTTATCTTGGAAACGTATGTGCTATGTTAAATAGTTCATTCTTTGTTTTTCTATGCATCTGAATTCATACACTCTTTTCGAGTAATAAATGACAATAAATTCAAAATAACATTACCAAAAAAGATCAACCATTTCCTGAACAGTTTCATTGCCTTAAAAGGCATTCAACTAAAGCCTTTGTCGATTCTGCGAAACTAACCTTGATCTAAACCTCTCTATCTGATATTTCAGCCATAAATATCACATAATCTATTAATTTTCTGATTGTTTCGGGTCCAACAGACACATTTCTTAAACATGTTCACCCATGGCCAACCAGGCCAGAAGTGACAAACTTTTCTCTAATTTCCTATTCCCTCAAAGACAAATGATTCATAGTATAGTATAAATAGTATTTTATGATACAGAGCGGTTTTTTAAATGATGTTTTACTGATACATATATGCTTAATCAATGATTAGGACTAACTTTGCCCACCCACCATTGCTTTAATTAAATATCGATTACAGACGGCAGCAAACTAAAGATTGCTTCTGTTTTCCAATCAACAAAGTTGATTTATAATCAATTGCGATCGTGTTTTTGTTTCTGTTTTCTTGAAAACCGATCACAATTCACTACGCGCTAACAACCTTGGATAATCCGAAGCGAAGGCGGACATCTACTTAGCAGCGAATTAACACATAATCCATTGTGTGAGGCTGTCAACCAATTATAATTTATCTGCATACAATACATGGAGCGCCGTGACTTCGAGACACACTTCACAAACACGTGAAGGCTTTGTAAAGTATCTTAAGAGGCTTAGATTCGCTTTTGACTCTACAAGCTTTCAATATTGTCGTATACGAGACAAAAACTGAACGCAAACAAGATTATTGATCTGAATTCGAGTTTGTGTTATCTTTATCAGGTGTATTTTAGACTTAGATTTTTAGTTTGTTTTCAATGAACTTATCAGCATCCTGGTTGTAAAATAGACACTTGAAAGCTTATCAAGGTTAAGTTAATGAACAGACTATAAGATCAGAAAACTTGATGCAAAACACTGATAGAATTTACTCCGGAGAAGAATGTGGAAAATCACATTTAATTAGTTGATCGAATTGTAATAACCACTGTAGTCAAATCTTATTATTTTTTTCTCTGTGCACCTCACAAAGGATCTTTTCGGTGGCGCATTTTTCTCGGTTGATCAACATGGGTCGCGATTTCCGAGCCAATACATTTTCCATAAATTTCAAGTACATGTAAGCTTCCAAAAAATTGTAAGGTAGATTTTTTTTAATTGAGCAAAGCTAATTAGAAATCGATACTCGCTGGTGTGAATTTCGTGTAGCAAACTTAAAAATGTGATCTTCCTGGTATAACACCTGAGTTAAAAAAAATTCTAATTTACTTATAAATCCTGTTTTTAAACTTATAAGCTTTGAACTTGTAAGTTTAAAAACAGGATTTATAAGTAAATTTGAAAGCTGAGTGTTTAGAATCATAAGGCATCTAATGAAAGTTGCTTTATGATGACTTGTAAGCTACACAGTGGAAGGATCGAAGATACTGGAGCAACAAGCCACTGGAACTTTACGACAGAGTGAAGGTCATTAATACGAAGAATGATAGAGCAGAAAAAGCACCAAAATTAAGATAGAAAGTTGCCAAATGGTCTAGCGATAAAATCCTGGATTAATATTATTTACATCTAAAATAAAAAATATCTTTATCCAAGCCGATTCATCACTTATGATCCGAGTCGTTACATATTCGTAAGGGAAATGCATAAATAAAAGGAAGAGGGGGTAATATAATAAAAACATTGTAGTTTGTACCTAAAATTATTAGAAAGGATAAGCGGTAAATTGCGCAGTATATCGTAGTCGTGTGAGTTGCATTCAGGCAACAGGTCAATTTAAGTTGCTTGTAAGAATCTAATTTTAAATTTTTGGGCTTTTTTATGGCGAAATTATCTGTTCGATATACTTAAAACTTCCTATACGTATTTTCACATTTTTTAACTTTCAAAATCGATTTATTTATTTAATTTTTATAAATGATGAGAATTTCATCGAAGAAGCTTTCTGCCTGAAATGTTCCACGCCGTACAACGAAGCGTCTACTGTTTTGATATAAAGCATCAGAAAGATATTTTTTTCACTCACAAAGACCCATTCAGGCAACGTGAACATAAAAGGTGAAAGCTCGATAAACAATTGAAAAATTTTCTTTTTGTTTCATAATTTCTAATTTTCACTTGCACCATCATTACCTTAGAAGAGTGGAAGCTTTGAAGTGTTTTTATCAAAGAAATAGTTATAGTTTTTCATGATTGCAAAAACTATTCCTTTAAAAAAATATCCGTTTATAATGAATAGGGAGATGATACCAGTGGATTTGATGATCAAAGCCTTTTAGTGTATAGTTACAGTGATTTCTATCTTTTTCTTAAGAGATCAATCTTGTATGTAAATTCCATAAAATCGAATTTGTTAATTTTGGAGGATTTCAAAAAAAAATATCTTCTAAAATAACGTGTAATTTTAACAACAATCGAAGAATTTTAACTATATTTATTTCAATATTATTGGAGTGCGAGACACTCGTATACTCATATACCATATATATTTAGTTGCTTCTCTCTTTTTGCTGAATCATTGCTTTGTATATGATACACAGCTATCCTTGCTTACATAAAAGAATATCTATAAAATATACATTTTGTATTTCAAAAGAGAAATTTGACCCTGAAATGTATATTGAAAGTTATTCGAACGTTAGTCTTGCTTTACTGATTTTACGATAAAATAAGACGTAATTTCAGGTGACTGAGTCTTCTGCGAAACAAAAAAATCGCCAAATTAATCCTTGTTTAAGTGCCTATCGTAAGTACCGAAATGTTTTTTTTAATTAAAAAACAACAAAACGGTGGCCATTTTTTAAAAAAAACTATTTTTGAGGGTGGAAAATTGAGTGAAAATCGGAAAATGAGATACCGATCATAATGATCCCGCTACCGACTATAGCCATATATGTATACAACAACATATTAAAAAATCAGAGTGATGAGTATTTTTTTTAAATCGTGTCCGCCAGCTTAAAAAACATGAATTCGAGAAAATCACGTTTACATTTTTTTACGATTTTTTTTAGTCGCTTTTTACTTCTACTCTGCTATGCTTGAGCCATTCAAAATTCCTTCCTCTTTTCATATAGCTCCTGATTAGCTAATTGTGTATCTATGGAAGCTGTTCTGATTTTTACAAAAATTGTAACCTAAAAGACCCCTTAAACGCGTTTTCCTCAAAACCACTTTTTTAGACACGATGCCCAACTTTTCTCAAAAACTGTTCAACCGATCTTCTTGAAATCCACAGCCACAACTTTATTACATGTAAAGTTATCGTTGGAAATTCTACTATATTAATATTTTTCATTTGTGTATTTTTTGCAACTGAAAAGTTAACGAAAAAAGTTGTTTTTTGGAACGCTTTTGTTTGAAACGTCGCCATTTTGTTTTATTTTGCAATAAGATTTTTTTTAAAGGTTTGTGTGAACGCCAGTGACTTAAAACACCTAATTTTCAATTTTGTGTTTCAGATTATTCCTTATCTGTAAGCCGTGCGTACCTTTGATGTAGCGAATTTCAAGATATTAATATACAGTATAAAACATATGAACTAAGTTAGTTCTCACTACATCTAGTACTATTGCCATATGCATTTCAGGATATTCAGAAAAATGTCGCCTTTCTATGGCTTGCACCCAAGATATCACGATATTCGATTTCGATGACATTCTCAACATCTACTACATTAGTTTTAGTTACATACATACATACATACATTCGTTAGTTTCAAACAATTTGCTAACTTCCTTGCTTCATCTTTATAAAAAAGCATTTAAAAAATAAGGTTCTATTTAAAATGGTCACTTAGACTCTATGGAAAATGGAGGGAAGTGGCAAAATTTTGTACGAATTTTTAAGGGATATAGCCTGAAAGTTGGCCTCCGCGCGATTTTTTCATTAGTAAGACAATTTAGTAACTTATTTTCAAAGTCCTTAAGTCAAATGTGTGTTTTTATAATTGAAAAAACTGCATTTAAGAAAGTTTTGTCATTTCCAAAATTAGTCAGCCCTGTAGCTTAATTTTGAAAACCATGGATGCGGTGCAAATGGATAGTGAAAAATCTAAAAAGTGTTTTGTTTTATACATGAGATAAAGTTTTTATTGATTTCACAGTACAATTAATATAATCATGGATATAAATGATAAATCATTATAGTAATGAAATTGTCCAATAAAAACTTACAAATACTGTAAAATTATACGCGATTCGACAGAAGCGTTTTGCTTCGGTTTCAAAACTGCCTTCGAAACATTCAAATATGTCAAATTAAGGCACAGACTGAATTTAGGATACTTTTCTCTACTATTGGACTTGAATCTATTATTAAAAAAATGGGTTAAGAAAATGCAGCAATAAATAAACAAGTGATACTTTATGAAAAATTTCACGACAAAAATCATATTGAATAAAAACTTTTCAAAAATTAAAAGCAGAAAATTTTCTATAGTTCTTGATTGTATATTTTTATGTGCATATGTTACATAATTATGTATATCGGAAACCAGTCGTTCCCTTCTTAAGTGTTTTTACGATAAATCGATACTCGTTAGCTATTCACAGATTTTTATTGATAAGACAGGACAGTAGCATGGCTATATGTAAATATTAACGAGACATGAGCTAACGATTTATTGTGAATTCATAAATGAATACTCTCAAGGCAATATAATGTTATTACCCAGTTACGAGCTCTGGTTTTTATTGAACTATTCATCCAAGCAGTTTTATTGATATGTTTTCGTTCAAAAACGTACGTTCCTACCCACTGAAAGTCTTGGCAATAAACAAATAAACATTAGTGCCTCATCATTCAATTAGCACCTTTGGCTCCAATTTTGAAACTACTCGTCGGAATATGCAAAACGTGAAGAAAGTAAGTTTTAATGATGTGCGAAAAATACGACTCATAGTACTCCCTGCATCCAAGAAAAAAATTTGCATTGATCAAGGATCTTGGCTGGTGATCAGCAACTAGCCAAATCATGATGTATGTGTGTTTATGCATATAGTTAGCATAAAACGCATTGTTCACATCTTCATATGTGTTCCATTGGCTAACAATCTCATTCGCACATACATTAGATAAACAATTCGCATATGTTCAATTGCTACATATCGTCCCAGAAAACCACAGCACACCCACTTACTATTAGTCTCGATATGTTCTGCAAACAAAGTGTTGAACTCTTAGATATTTGCGTGGTATTTCTCACTTTCGATTTCGCTGCTATCTCGAGGCCAGTACGAAAATGGATGATAAAAGTGCTTTCTTCATTTCGACAAATCCAAAGTTTTCATCTATAATTAATTAATATGGTGATCCTAAAGATAAAATACTTCCGTGTCATAGGATATGACGGCAATTAGTCAGAGTTGTAACAGTCAGATCTATTTATATTGTTTCGTGTAATTGAATTTGTGATTATATTTAAAACAGGGAAGGAACTAAAGATATCGTTGCAAAGATAAGATATTCATCACGGTGGTGAATTGAAAAATTAGCATTGCCCATCATTCTTGAACTACGGTTGATATGTAGTCTCGCATCAGATCTGAAAGGAAGATTTGTTTGATGAACTGTTTGTTTGTTTTTTCATCAGAAATATTCTACAATTGAATCATCAATATTTTATGTACCAAAGAATATTTTTCATATGTTGTTAATTTATTCGAACAACTTCTGATCAGGTTTTTTGTCACCAGGTTGCTTGCTCTTATACAATAGCATGATTCTTACAAAACCAGACATTTTACTATAATCCTAGAAAGATTGATTTGAATTTGAACAATTTGTAGCTTTCAAATTGTTCATTTTCATAGTTTCGGCGCGCAATGAAATTCCAAATGTTTACGGTTCCCATTTAATCATGAAAAGATACTTAAATAATAGCCAACCGCGAAATCAAAAGAGCTGTAAAAGTCGTTGAAATTAAGTTCACTTAGTGAACTCTTAAATGGAAGTCTGCGCGTCGTACTGAACTGAAAGACATCATAGTTAGTAGCTCAGTTACGTGAAGTCAATAGGAGATGATAGATAAAGCACAGATTGAAAGATATTTTACCTTCTGGTGTATTTTTTTTAAATTGTCGTCATGACTTTTTCGTGAGCCATTAAAATGCTGAGTTTGATGTCATCTTTTTTTTTGAAGATTGTATGTTTGTAGACTTTTAATGGGAGGCTAGAAGTGAAAGTTCGGATGACAAGTGATTTGAGGTAGTTTTGCAAATTGATAAGTGTGATTTCAATGGAATTTGTACTCATGAAGATAACAAATATTTGGTGACGATTGTTTGATGTTCGCAGAGATTATCATACACTTTCGTTTTCATTTTAAATACCACTTTTGGATAAGAATCAGCAAAATATGATAGCAGCCAAAAAGGTCTAATATTTCAACAACTTCTGAAAATTAATAAGATTGTAAGGTAATTTACATCACGTTGCCAAATAAAATGATGATATTTTCGGTGGTTACGAGCGCTGGAAAGTGGAAGAAAAAATTTATTTGTATGAATTTTTTGTCCACTTTCGCCGCTTATATCAACGATCATCATCTGATGTGATCATTTTATTAGCAACGAGATTTAAATTACCACAATCCTATTAATTTTCAAAAATTCCTGTTATATCAGTGTTATTTTAAGCTGCTATAGAGCAGTTTTTTACAACAATACAGGGAAATATAGACAGAAAGAAAATTCAACAATGACTGTGAAGAGAATTTATTAATTGCTCTATTATTTTCATATCAATTTTACGAAAGAAGCTATTATGACACAGAAGAGAATTTTAAAAATCCATTTTAAGATTAAAGGGGTGATAAGTTAGTAAGTTGTCAGGGCAGCTCACGTAAGCCTGAGTAGGAGCATTGTTATACCACAAGGAAGGCAGAACTGGACTAAAGTTCTAAATTTTGGGTGCATAAAATCATTTATATTCTTTTATGAAGCTGGCTTTGCTACTGAAATTTATGTTAGAAACTTTCATAAGGGTTTCCAGAAGGAGAGCCTAGAATCATCATTCTTCTTTTAGAAAATGCTTAACCGTTTCTTCCTCTTCTTCTATTATCGCACCACAGAAGTCATTGCAGGGAACATCGAACTACTCTGCGTTTCACGTATTAGACAGTTCCCTGTCTTCTGTGGAGAAACAGAGAAATTTTCGGTTCCATGACTTATATTGAGGAGTTCCTTGGTGCGCTTGGAGCTCAATGCAAGCCAAATCTGTTCTTATTCTGTAAGTTTCTTCAAATATCCAGGTTGTGTTTGCAACTTCTATGTAATGCTGTTTAATACTTAGGTTTATGGAAGACAGAGGCTGTTCTATCTGGGAAGTTAGTGTGCAGTCCTCAATTTTAGTGCCAACTATCACTAATGCATCTTTTTCGCATTTTCCAGTTATGCCACTATGCCCAGGTATACAGAACAGGGTAACTTCAGAGTGAAAAGACAGCTCGTTTAGTTTTGTACGACATTTCGACGTTTTTTTGGATAGGGTTAACACAATTCATATTGATTGAATAGCAGCCCAGACTTTTAATAAAAATATTTCAATTTCTCAAGAATTCTTTTTATTTTATTTTGAAAGCCAATTTATTGCTTTGCATGTTTGGCATAACCTCCGCTTCAAAAATACCACAGTTGTATGGAATTCCAAAGCCTAAACAGCTAGACCTAAAACTATCATTCCTATGTTCAGAGACCAGATACCACAAATAACCTTTTTTCCATTTCTGATGAATTTGTGCAGATTTTGATTTTGGTCTTCTGTATTGCACACTTTTCCTTGCAAGTCATACCTACTCGAATTGACTGTCTTGAAGCTGTGATGGAAACAAGGGATCGAGGAAGCAAAGTCTCCATAATCTCACGTTAAGATGGTGAAGTGACCATTATTCCTCT
This sequence comes from Oxycera nigricornis, assembly GCA_963942545.1. Taxonomy (NCBI): domain Eukaryota; kingdom Metazoa; phylum Arthropoda; class Insecta; order Diptera; family Stratiomyidae; genus Oxycera; species Oxycera nigricornis. Next base: position 23,152,507 of record OZ012663.1, on the reverse strand, counting down.
GATATCATAACTATAAAACTTTTAGTCGAATAGCGCAACGTATAGCCTGCTGTTTGATCAGGATCACAAACGGAACCCAATTTACTGGCATAGATAGTATCTTTGTCGGAGTAGTAAGTTGCATACATAATACCATGGGTTATTCAATCCATAATATATAGAAATAGTTTTAGCTCGTAATTAACAAAAACCAAGAGAGGCAATTAAATCACAGTAGAATCTCACTAATCCGGATTCTGATAGTCCGGTTAATCCGGACGTGATTATATTTTGAAATTTAATCACAAGAGGTTTTATTTTGGATTTGGTACCATCTAATCCAAATTAACTACTACAAAATGTAAGAGGCTACCACACAAAACCAACCACCACATTTGAAAGCATGTAACTTTATGGAGGACGGCTAGACAAATGTATCTTCAAAGTCTACTAGAACGAAAAAGATATGGCCTATCCATGGCTTCATGGTATCCTTCAGAAGCAGTAGACTCTATAGAAATGAGAAGCACTTCTTTGAACATTGACGGACATTCTGGTTCAGATTTTTCCAATAAGTTTTTAAAATGATTTAAATATTTAGCTGATATCGCCAAGCGTATAGTTGATATGTAAGCAGTGAAATTTACTATATTGACTTGTAAATTAAATATGGTAAATTTTTCACACATTTCTAGCATAGCAACGTCAAGAATTGGTAAAAATGAATGAGATGTCAAGAAGTATGATTTTGAGTATAAGATATTTATTACTAGGTGAAAAACCATCCAAGATCGAAAGTCTCCAATCCAAGATTGTAATGCGGAGTAGAGGAAGCTGCTGATAAGGCTGTATGCTGTATGATAAAGAATTGAGTATGAAGTAAGAAATATCTTTAATAGTCTTAGCACAACAAAAACCATCATATATTAATACAATAAAAATAATTATGGGTTTAAAAAAAGAACGTCGTTGTTCGGTATGAAAAATTTCCAAATAAATTTTGAACAAAATAGAAGAGTTTGTGAGGCGTAATCCTGAAACTCTGCTCCTTTTAAGGGAGGGTAAGGTATTAAAAAGCAAAAATTTAACTAAATGCATAATATCTCAAAAATATTGTGTCAAAATTTCCAATCGATTGGAGAAAAATTGACGAAGTTATGAGTTATGATAAAATTTGCTTATGAACGTTTTATACCAGATTTTTTAGTGTTCAAAACTTTAAAGCGTTTCCCCCACAACTCACGTTTTCAAAGTTGGTGATCCTCATAACTTCAAAACTACTGCACCGATCGTTTTGAAATTTTGAATATTATCTCTGTAAATAATTTACAAGGTAACGCTGGAAAGTTTTTTCCAAATTTGTTAATAATTTTTATTTTACAATAACAAATTAGCCGATTTTTTTTCGCAAAAAGTCGCGTTCTTCCCTTCAAACTTTTCCAAAAAAGTGGAAAATTGAAATTTCAAAAAAAACCTCCGCAGTGTTACCTGTGGAAAACTATTATCTAATGAATGAACTTTGATTTTTTGATTTCAAATGATCCAGCACTAAGTTATGAGGGGCACCGCAATTCTACTTTCTACCGAGACACGTCCGAATAATTGCTGCCATTGTCGTATTTTTTAATATTTCTTCTTGAAAATTTTACACAAGATTCTTCGAATGTCATACTTCAATGCCATCACCATTGGTTCTAATACAGAAGTTTCAACTGTGTCGTCACAAAAAACACATGCCTTTTTGTACGAATTAACCGTACCCCCTCCTTAAATAAAGGTGATCTTGCGCAGCTCAGCATTTTCATAAGTAAACTAACAGTTGATGATGGATTCCACAAGATTTGCATTATGTTCCAACAAGCCAGATGTTCAACATGCTAAACGCTCCAAGAACTATTTATCTTCGGAAGGAAAATGCGATGGACATCTCACAAAGACGCCAAGAAACCAGAAAAAAATTGATTTTCGTCAACAAATATGGCTTCAACTTGCAATTTTCAAGAAAACAAGTTGATTCTCGGAAAAACACATGGACAAAATTAACTATTTCAACAGTTCGTGGTCAAAATGTAACTTTTATCGAAACTGTTACTAGTAAGAAATAGCTGCATATCGAAGTCTGTCTTAAATCACTTGCATTGCCATTGCCAGAAGCTAGTTTACTTCTACAGGAGTTTGTAGGTAAAATGGGGCCACCTTGAGGAAGGAGCACTCCTAGCAATGGACAATGCACAAATGATAATTGTCGCGAAGTTAAAGAACTATGGAAAAAGGAGGTGGGCTTAATACTAACATTTCTAGCACCTGATTCACCGATACTCAATCCCATCAAAAAAGGATCTTTCAAAGTAAAAGAACCGGTTAGTCAGAAACTCATGGATTTTACATAAGAAAATTGCCTGGTGGATGTTATGGCACAATAAATCTCACCCAACCGCACTAGCTTTGTCCTCGGCATTATGATGCTGCTTTTCGTCGCTGCAGCTGGAAACGAACTGCACTGAATCAATTTTTTATTGTTAATTTTATTTAATCATTTTTCTTTTCTTTTCGTTGAACGTTAGATTACGTTGGCTAAACTTGTTGAAAATATATTCCAGCTTAGTTTGTCAATCCATTGGTATTTAAAATTTTAACAATCACTGTGCATCATTTCATTAGAATCCGTCTAGTCGATTTTTTGTGATGCATGCACAGAGAAACATATAAAAATTTCAAAAATGTTATTTTTTATTTCTACTGCTCGAATACATTTTTCTTAATTACATTCATCGTACATACGTCAATCAATACTCAGTTTTATGAGATTATAGATAGAAATCAAGCGGCCAAAAAACACTCACTGCATTTTGTTCATAAACTGCCGTCACAATTGTTTATATTTTCAAAAACATTTAAGATATCGAGATGAAACAAAAATCAAATTTTAAATGATGATTTTAGGATCTCTGAAAATTTCACTATATTTCATTAAGATTTTTTGTATCCTATTATGGACAAACATTTAGATAAACAGGCACATCAATTTTATTTATATTTAGATGTATATATTTCATGACTAAACTATTCACGGTGAAATACTCTACATCTTAGTTTTGGCTCAATCAGATTGGTAAGCCAAGAGCTTAATTTTTCACAACTGCCAAATATATTTAGGACAAGTTGCTACTTATTAAAATTTGTTTCTATTTACATTTGTGTATCTTAAGACTAAAATATGCAAATTTGCCAACGCGAAAAAAACTGTCAAAAATGTTGCGCACTTAATTAATCCAATTTCTTTGCTTGTTTTATAAATTTAAATAGTTTATATAAATCAATGCAACTAATTTGCTTTTGCCAAAAGATAAAATCGATTGATTCAGACAATTTTTAAAAAAGGACTTCCATTTCACATGCTCGTGGTAGCAGACCAGTGAACCAAATTTATAAAAAAAAATCTTCCAACCAATTCAGAACCAAAACCTACCTTCTTCACCTTTCTATTTAATGTCAATATGTATCTGCAGAAGCTAATCACCAATTTATAACCAGACGTTCACAACACTTTGATCAAATCAAACCGGATAAGCCACTTATTCCTTTATAGAAACGACAAATCAAAAAACTCAGATCACAAAACAAATGGAGCACTAAAACCAAAGTATAACAATTTTATCATAGGCCAACAAAATCTTAGAGCACCGAAGCAGTATAAAGATGCAAATATGGAATGAAATATACTTTTTAGGCAATTGTCGATTTACAAGGTTCGATTGCCAAATTGAAAACCACCGTTAAATATGTCCACCTTCGCGAGCCGTTAGATCTCAACTGAATGTCAACCGATAGCACACCTGGCTAAGACTAGATCGTGTCTTCAGCCGCGGCTGTTCAATGTATCTTTTCCAAAACGCGAATGATAGCTAAGCGGCGGCGGAAGCTCAGTTGCTACTATGACTATCTACTATCGTAGATTTGTCGAGTTCACCCACAACATTGGCTTTGGACAGTGGTAGGGTTTGCTTGACGAAAGTATTAACAGACTCAATTATTCTTGTAATAAGTTTACTTTCAAGGAAAAAACTTCATAGATGAACTACCCTTAAAGATGCATCAAAACCATTGCTTTCTTCTCAACTAAACCTCTTTAACTTCACTTTAAAAATTAACCACTACTCAAAAAACCGTTTTACCTGTTTGGTTTCACATTCAGCGTTTGCTTAGCAAAAAAAAACAATCCACGTCACATAAAAGGCAACTCTTCCGCGATAAAACATATATGACAAGGACTTTTGCTCTTAACTCGAGAATTTTTTGCTAACTCATCACCGGTAAAGTGACGACAGTTCTCCTCTTATTCGATACATCAAAATTCGATGCTATCATTCTTTCTAATATGCACGTCAGTATTATTTTAAATGTTAAGCTGTTCAACTAAAACGGCTCACGCAGTCAAAAAAATGATGTAATAAATCTAAGGTTACTCGCTTCAGTCTTTCGTTTTGTATGAAATTTTACTCATAACCGCGTCTCATGTGTGCTTTCTTTCATTTGAAATAGAGTATGCATATCTTGGCTTGAGTATTTTCTAATGGCATTTCACGCGTTGGAGTGTTCTTTCACCACTTTCGCTCTAGTAGTGTTTATTGGCAAACGCGGAAACCATCACTCGAGGATGTTAAGTGCAGGTTTCTATGATTTAGTGGATTTTCAGTTTGCGTTTGTTTAGTAAAATCGTGGGCTCATGGGGCTGTTGATGTTCATCAATTTTGAAATTAAACAGTATGAATTATAGTTCTTGTCGACAATCCAAATAAATTGGAAGTACCTGCAGCAGAAGATCATGTACGAGCAGTGACGCTTCAAGTGTTGTACTTTATTGATGGAAAGCTAATGTAGTATAACTCTAATCGGACATCTGTTTGGTGTAATGTTGTATTCAGAGATGATGTTGTGATTTGTGGATGGCTTTTCGTCAAAAAAGTGAACATGATATATTAAATCACACACTCAGATGGAAGGTTGAGGTATAAATGTATGAGATCTATCAACAAACCATGAAGGGCAAATGTATCCATATTGATGTGAAACTGAAAATAGTAGCATGAATTTTAACGAAAGAGATAAAGATGTCTTTCGCTAAATTATGAAACCAAAACCCTAAAAAATATTTTACTTTCCAAACTTGAACAAAATCAATGCTGATTTTTATAAACTTTGAATGGTTTTTAAACATCAACATGATTATCCTGTGCCTTCAACATACAAACTTTCGAATTCCTAGAATATCCAAGTATTTTACAGAAATTCATGAATTTGTTTCCCAGAATTTTCCTTAAATATTATTTAAATGAATTATTCGAACTATTTTTTGATTCTAAAATTCGCATATTAAAGTTTTTCACTAATCAGGCAGCGCTTGCTTGTGTACACAATATTTTGCTACCAATTGGTCATCATTTCATAATTTCCATTCGATGATACGTACTTACTATGAGCTGCGTTCTACATTCTGGAATTAATATAAAAGTATGCTACCAAGTGGTTCGGAAGAAATTGCGATTTTCACTTATGATCGCTACTTATAAAAACGTAGTGCATGTAGACGAAACAGAGATATTTATCAAAAACTGTGATAATTAATCAGGAGAAAGCGAGACAAATTCATTCTTGTCTTTGAAATGAAATTGGCAATAGTTCACCCACCCTACAGTTTACTGTAAGTTGAAGACGTTTTTGTAGATTTAAAGATAAGGCGAGGTTGATCAATATCAAAATTTCGGAAAAAGTTTCAAGTGTAGACTTGGATGCAGCTGAAAAATTTTCAATTATTTTTGGGCAAAAATTGGCTACTTCGATCAATAATTCAATGTTTATAGAGAAAAGAATGACTGCAGGAATTTACTTCATTGAAGTAAAAAATACGCCGAGATAAACAACTTTCAAAAATAAATAGATACTTTGATTATAGTAGATGGAAATGTTACTAGAGATTTAAAAGTGGAGCTTTGAAGTCTATTACTAAAAAATCATTACAAAATATGGAATGCAAATCAAAAGACCGGAATGATGAAAAATTGCTTTGAAGACTGATCTAAAAACTACTGCATTATGTTTGGGCAAGAAACAAGAATTAGCTTCCAAAATTTTATTACTACGAAAATTTCAAACAAAAAAACTTTCCAAAAAATAATCGTATAATAATTTTGCATTTCCTTTGTTTTTGAAGGATTTTTCGGATCTGTCTATCGGCCAACTAATTTAATTTAATCTAAGTTACGTAATTACGCGTTGAATGAAACCAGTCTCACGTCAATGTGATCTTTGGTTCTTGAGATAATCGAGACGAAAAGTAATTCTTCACTGATTTAGAGAGTATATGGGGAGCATCAAAATGCTTTACAAAGATCATCGCAACTTACTTAAAAAACAATGGAATCTGATATCTTTTCTTATATGTATTAAAACTTACGTTTTTCTGTTTGTATAGCTTATTGGGAACAACTAGATAATAAAAGTGGAATACCTACGAGTATGTTTGTCGCTCAAAACACAATCTTTACACAAAACCTTTTTTGCTCAAGAACGCATCCATTCGAATTTCATAAAAGTTCACATATAATGAGTGATTAGTTAACGCACATTCGTTTTACGTACAAATTTTTGGGAACACATTGTGTATGGTAAACAAGCTTTCATTATTATTTTCTTTCTTGAACTCATTTTAAAAATGTTTTTAATTTCTTCAGTTTAAATGGGAACTACTAATATTTTTTTTCAATAAAATTATAATCATTTGACTTGCAGTCCCTGGATATTTTTTTGGTTTTTATAGCTATATAGATATTGTTCAACGATAAATGTGTTCATAAAATGCTTTTAAATAATTTGTTTACCTTTAACATAAGTTAATGCCGCCTTATGGATTGAGCTGGATCATTTTACGAATGTCACTATCTTTTCAGTTAACATTTTTAGCATTTTCGCTTCAAATTTAGAGTTTTCCGAATCAAATTGAGAGTTTTTCGTTTCAAATTGGAAATAACATGCTAGTAACGTGTCAATCCAAATTATTTTTCCTTCGAGTAAAGATAGTAAAATAGAAGAGTGCGTTGCGCATAATATTAGAATCATGCTCAAGATATTGAATAAAAATTACCCAGTGAAGGCATCATCATAAGCATATCCACAGTTGATAATGAATAACGTAAGCTGTGCATTACCCTGAAACTTGCGTCATATGAGCTAGACCCAACAAATAGTCCTTAAATCATCAACATTCGTAAAAAATATGCTGTGGACCTTTTACGAAGGTGCCAAGAGTTCCGGCAGAAAATAATGTTTGTGGTCAATCGCGGCTTTAATCATTGTCTCTGGAGGAAGCAGGCAAAATCTCAAAGGAATAGTAGAGCACGAGTCACTATTCCTACAGTTTATGGGCGAAACGTGGCACTTACTGCTACTATGTCAAACTTCGATTAAGGACCGATTGTCTTGAATTTGTTGGATGTGAAATGGTTTGGAATAAATTAACACCATTTTTTATTTCATTCAGACAACTTCCTATTTGATTCGAACCACTGTGAATTTTATTCGGAAGATACCCAATTTAAGTCGGGACACTCTCAATTTGATTCGGAAAACTTCCAATTTTAAGTGAAAGCGCTGTACATATTTTCTTTGTAGCTTAAATTGATATTTCAGTGGATGAATAAATCACTTCTTTCCCATACAAACTCATTCTGTTTTCGATCCTTTCTGTGTTAAATAAGGTCTTAAAATAATTTTCCAATACAGTAATTTTTGCACGACTTACCATACGACATTCTTCATTCCGATTTTCTTTTAACTGAGCATATACGTAATATTTCACTCACTTTTTGGATTTCAAAGCTACCATTGCAGCTCATTAAATTAATGAAAGCCAAATCAAATGATCATAAGTTATTTTTGGAGCTAAGATCAATAACTTTTAATCTAATAACTTAAAGTTTCTTCAAAAACTTGAGGTCATTTGGTTGGTCAAATTTCTGAAAGAGTTTACGCAAAAAATTCATAAAAGATTCCCATACAATAATGTTCCTGCAGCGTCTTTTGTGCCATTCAGATTGCATCTTTCAAACAGCGAAATGATTCCATTAAAACTTTTCCACTGATTGCCAATCATGTTATGTAGAATGATTTCAGATTGAACACACCTAATATCATAAAAAAATTGACGGTGTGCATTGCTAGCAATCACACAATTTTTCCTCCACTTATGGTTGTTTCAAGAAAAAAACTCTCAGATTCTACCAGCAATCACATCATGTAATCTAATGCATTTCCATTTTTTCCCGGCAACTTATTGCTTTTTAATCATCACACCAATTTCAGTCATGTCACATGTCACACTTCCCTTTCACTTTGATATCAATTATTGCTATTATTATTTTTTAAATTTGTTTTAAGGTGCCATAACTCGAGAAACTTCTTTCAACTACACACACTAGTTTCGGATAAAATAATCCATTTGTTGAATTTCCTGCAGCCTGAGGACATATTTTCATGACAATTTCTGCTTGCAGATACTTCCGGTGGATAATCAATTGTGAAACTTACCAAATGATAAAGAAAGTTATTCAATTTCATTCCAAAAAGCATCATTAATTTGTGGTTACAGTCAGGTAATGTTCACCAAAGAAATTAGAGTGTCATAATACAAACTTGTATGTTTGGGATTGGGAATATTATTAATGTCGTCATAAATATGTGTCGATTTAGTTCGAAAATTGAGGCCGGCACTTATTGGAAATTTCTTTAATTCACTCTTGTCAGCAAGTTTGAACATTGTGTACTTTCTACTTCATAGCACACTCGTCGAAGACTATCAGTAAATGCCGTATGTGTGAGATAGTTCCTTCGATGTGGTAATAGTTCGTGTGAAAATCGTTTGGCAGCGTTCATGAAATCAATTTAGATAAATACAAATCAAGAGATTGCTTGCTCAAGACATTCGGCAAAGAAATGGTTTTAATTTACGACGAAGGTGGTTCGTTTTTGGTACAATCATGTCTTATTCAGTTAAGAGTTATAGACAATTTTGAGAAATTTAATGTATTTAATATGCACCTAATTTTTGCATCGGTTATTGTAAAACGGAGGAGATATAGAATTTAACTTGTTCCTTTCCAATTTTACATTAAACTTCGGGTGATAACCAGGTCATCTTTTGAACAACATACCAGCTCACGATATCCAATAACCTTTGTACCAAATATTGTCCAGCTTTAATGATGATACATCGATATTTCATATACAATCCCTGGCCAAATTATTAGGCGCACTTTGGGTTTTAAAAAAAATTCTGCGATTTAGGGCACATAATTATGGCGCTGACTGTTGGTAACTGTACATTTATTTTATATGTCATTAGTCGCACAATATATTGTTGGATTAACAGTAGTTCGACAATATATGACATTCTTATCTCAAATGAAAAACATAGCTCTGTTGACTGTCGGACTCAGACTATGCGACACTGTTACGTACCTAGCATAAACTAAATTTAAATAATCTTCGCGCGTTTTCTGCCCGAAATAACTAAAATCAAGGAAATACCTACCTGACAATGATTATCTGAAAGGGTAAAGCTCGCCAAGCTCCGAAAAGCTGTTCCAACGCGTCATCTCGCTCCAACCCTCGGATCTTGCTCAAGCTTTCGCGAGTACGAGTGATCAATCACGCCACGCTACGCAAAAAGTAGCTTTTCTATGTTCAACGTGCCGGAAATGGTGAGTGGACGGGAGTCAGTCGAGGTAGAGCGCTAGACCAATTAAGTTGGGCCATTTTGGGTCGTATTGTTCAATTAGGAATTTCGATTGTGATAAAATCATTGACTGTTTTACGTATTTTCATTGATAAACAATAGCTGGCAAACTTGTAGAAATAGTAGTATATGTGACAGCAGTATTCCAATTAATTTTACTTGGAGATTACATATTCCTGCCGCCTTCTTCACCATCGGCAGCTAACGAACCAGGAGAAATCAGTCCTGAATATACGATGTCTCCGTAGAACACACCGAAAAGTGCAACCTTACGTTCGCGAAGGTAGTACAATAATAAACGGAGATAAGAATCCAGGATGGATGTCGTATGGACATGGTTGTGGTTTCAACCACTAAAAAAATTAACCCTCGAGAACTTCATCTTTTGGACAAGTAAACTACATCGATCAATAATAACTTTATATTTGATAAATTTAAGGACCTATTGAACAGCAGGATGATTATTTGATAACAAAACAAAATGGAAAATGTATTTTTGTTTCGATTGATTTTCGGTGACCTTGTGATAATAAAAATGTACTTAATAGCTTCCATATTTTAAAAAAAGCGATGTTATTGTTTTTCTTTAGCATCGGCGACGCGTGTGCGAACGTGTTTCGTGGTTCATCTTTTTTTTTCAAAAACCCACGACTCGGTGAGCTAGTCGCGGAAATATGTTAAATCGGGACCGCCACTATGCGGTCGACTTTGAAACAGTCCCGGCGGCGCGGGTGCACACGAGGCATTCGGGGTCGAGGAGAGTCCAAAATGGTAGAGCACTCGATCTCGGATCCTCGGGTGTGTGCGCGAAGTCGGGATTGTGACAACACGTTGCAGTTAAATTTCGATAAGCAAAGTTTAGACGCTTGAATTCAAGTGAAAATTAAATTTTAATGTTAATTTAGTGTTTTTCAATTTTTTTGTGTAATTGTAATTTCAAATATTTTAATAAAAATTAAACAGTATAAAACATTAGTAAGCAAAGTGATCTACCACCGCCCAAGATGGGTGAGAATAAAGTCCTTAAAACAACGAAAATTTACTCAAACCGAGAAATTTTGAGAAAGACTGACGTCTCAGAAAATAGCGTCAGGCACATTACAAAGAAAATTCATTGAGGACAAAAATTAAGCCCCAAAAAGAAGATCACTGTGGAAGGAAACCGTTATTTACACCGAGGTCGGGATGTTGTCTTAAAAATATTTGCTTGAATAACAGGTTTGCGACCGCAAAGCAAATAAATTTATATTTAGAAGAGTTCAATTTTCATATGTCTGAAAGCACTTTGTGCCAGAAACTCTCAGATTTCAATTTTAGGGCCTGCAGACCAGCCAAAAGTTGACGGAGGCTATGAAATCGAAACGTCCCAAATGAGCTGGAGAGCACAAAGACAAAGATTTAATGTTTGGGAATCGGTATTTTTCTTAAATAATTATACGCGGGTATCTTAAATGATCATTTCTAAACCTATTACAGCTGTGCTTTAGTGACGAAAGCACTTTTGAGATATTATCAAATAAAGCTCAATATGTTCGTCGACGTCGTGGGAAGAAATTTCGATCAGAATGTGTGAGACAAACCCTAAAACATCTCACAAAGGTCATGATTTGGTCCGTTATGAGCGGTAAGGGCACTGGACGCCTCTACGTAATAAACGGAATTATGAAACAGGACCAGCACAAGGAAGTGCTAAAAAATTGGCTCATTCCTCAAAAAAGCGACTGGTTCCCACAAAGCCTTTCGTTTTCTTGCAAGCTGGAGCTTCTTACCATACTGCCCGTTCAGTTAAAACTTTCTTAGAGCTGACTAATATCCCTCTACTAAGCTGGCCGGGAAACTCGCCAGATATGAACCTGATCGAAAATGTTTGGGAACTTATGAAGAGGGAGATAGCAAAGGAAAACATAACGACTAAAACTCGGCTAATTGAAAGGATTATTGAGGTGTGGAACCATCATCCACGCATGCAAGTGACTGTGCAGGTCTGTATTAATAGCATGCCCCATCGGATCGAGGCCTTGATTGCCGCCAAAGGTGGCTTAACAAAATATTGATTATTTTCGTTTTGTGCATATTTATGAAAATAACATATATATTTTCAAAATACATGTTATTTTTCCATTCATGGCTGTTCTTTTTTATTTAATTAAGTTGCAAAATTGATATTCATCGAAAATATAATAAAAGAACCAAAGTGCTTAATGTTAATGAAGATTAAAATCTGATAACTTCAAAAAATGCAGGTGCGCCTAATAAGTTGGCCAGGGTATGTAATTTGTCTTCGGGTCATTAGGCGGCATCCTATCAATTAGAGGCGGTTCGAGCCCCACTGAATTCAAAGCTGGTGCTCTGCCTTCAGCTTATAGAACTGGAAGTGAGTTCTTGACTATTGATTGGGGCAGTAAATGCATTCTCTTCAGTAAATCCAGCGTTGCACATTCCAAATCCATCGAAGTCTGCGATTGGCCAGAACAACTAATCTTAAATGGCAGTGTCAACTTTCACGATTCACTTACGCCAAAACTATTGACAAAAGCTTTGCTATTCCAAATACAACGCAGACTGACAATTCAGACAAAGTTCAGATGTCTTCCAGCCAAGTGGATGCCAAAATCCATCACATAAAAGAGTGCGTCGCGATGATGTGATATAACATATGGCTAAGGTCACGATCAATCAACTTCCCGAAAAACATGTTATAAAAGGAAGTGATTGATCCCACTTGTCTTTTTTTGAATTTGTCTGAAAAGACCAAAGAAGTAATCAATAAAAAGAGTGGAACAACTAGCAAAATTGTGGCTGAGTTTTAATTTAATTAGCCACGACACTAACTCAATTTAAAATCAAAAAAGCATACCAAATTTAACATATACATGCATGGACCAGTAGTGAGTGTTGATTTTTTCAATGATTCGGATATGCTTCATACCAAATTAAACTATCTGAATCAAAGGCACTGGGCCATAAAAGCTTCCATACTTCATCATCAAGTAGAGAATCACAATAACTAGTAATTTTCTGATTTCTTTCTTGCACACCTCCAAAAAAGGATATGTTACTCTTTTGTGTTCTGGCTGATGACAATGCTGTCCATGAAAAAACATTGATGGGATTTATAGCCCATTTAAATTGCGCCAAAAATATTTATTTATAATTGACGCATTTTGAAATGCCTTGGACAGTTTACATTGCATCGAGATAGTTTTATTTGTCAAATATATGTGTATGGTCAGAAGCTACAATCTTAAAGAAAGGATACTAAATTATTTTTAAAAACTCTTATGAATGAAGATAATTTCAGCAATGTAAATATATCTCATGATTAAAAGGTAAAATTGATGAGAATACATTCTTAGCAAATATTTGCATTCACACCTGTTTAAATTAGATTTAGTTTTCTTGAAGTGGACAAACTATTGTTAGGAGCACTGCATTACCTTCACATATTGTGAGTGCTGAATTCCAAAATATCAACTAGTGACATCTATATCGTATATGTATATATCAATATCAATTACTACCCTGTTTTGATCCGTGTTTTTGTCCAAATTACGTTCGGTGGATAATTTAAAAGTTTATGAAAAAAGCATGTTTTCGATCCTTATAACCATGAAAATCACGAATGGTGTCGAAACTACTTAGTTTTGTGGCATTGCTAATAGGCTAACAGTCATGCGGCAGATTTAAGTTTGAATTTCAACGGAATTCACGCATATAGTTCTACGTGTAAATAGCCGTTCGGGTGGTAACAGAAGCTGGTTTTGGAGACAAACGGTTCCAAATTTGGGGAGAAGATCTGTGAGCACTTTTTGTGTGACAGACGCCGAGAAACCAGTAGCGGTCACAATAAGTAATGCGTTCGGTATTGGCTGATGGGGGTGGAAAAAATACTGGTAAATAGGACTGAGTACATTGGAGTCGTGTTTTATTAATATTCTATCAAGTTGTTCTTTGATTCTATGCGTCTATTGTGCCAGGTGCCTGCGATCACAAGTCCTTCGGGGAAGTTAAATTTGTAGATAAAAAAGCACAGCTCTGAACCTTTTCTCAATCAAGGTTTGGTGCCCGAATAGTCTCGGCCACCTAAGAATGAGTCCCAAAATATAAAACACCTCAACTTTTTTCGTGGACGAGACTATCCTCCTCCTGGCTAGTCACGGTTTCGAAAATTGCATGTAACACAGTGCATTTCGCAAATCTTGAACTCTAAATTTTAATTACAGCCATAGATAAATGCTCTGAGCACTTCTGAATCATAATTTGTCACAAAAATTGACCTTTTCAATATCTAATCTATTTATAAAAAAGCAAAATTTTAGGACAAACAAGTGCCAAGTCCTGGTTAAAATATACAAATTGTGATACAGTCAGTTGGTGTCCATGGAAAAATTGATTCAAAAGAAATAAACTTTTCATCACGTCCCAATCTTCCAAATCATTAAATTACCAAAAGATCCGCAATGGACATAAAATGCAGTTCGTTGTTGTCGGATTCCTTAATTTATTACCTCTTTTTCACTTTCCAGATGCCTTGGCAATGCGTCAAATTGTCAAACAGAATTAAAAGTTTCATTGCATTTTACGCAAAATTTATTCGACTCACGAGATATTCGCGAATTTTCCCAGTGCACGCGATTCACGAAACAATATGAGTCGTTAACATATGAATCAAAGAACTATGCCAAAAGTGCAGAACTGGACAAGTAAAATTAACGAAAAGTCAATAAAACAGAAGTGTATTCATGTACCCGGGAGTCACATACGGAATGCTAATGACCAAATTTAAACAAAAAAAAATAGTTGACAAATAAAAAATGGCGCTTTCTTCAGTCACGATATAGGTCCGAGCTTGCATCTTACGAAATACGTGCCTGTGGGTGAGTTTCACCTGATTTGATGGGTGTGTTAGTCCAAGAAGATGAACTTTGGTAGTAATAATTGGTGGTGTTAACCATATAAGGTAATCGTTCGACTTTACTCCATTTTGGTAATAGGAGTTTTAATAACACTGGACAACAAAAAATTTATTCATTTTTTGCTGTCGTTCGCTACTGGTTTTTTTATACCTTGGCCAGAGGTAACTTAAAATATGTGTGTGAAAAAAAATTGAAACACTCATTTCTGCGGAAATATACATTTATTTAAAAAAAAGAAACATAACTTATTTTTTAAGGGAAGCAAGTTTTAAAAAATTATTCTGTAGGTTTTTTTGTTCGTTTTGCTCGTCTCTTATAACTATACGATGGATGACAACAAACATCTGCAAGCATTCTCGGTGACCATTTTCCTTGATATTGTTTTTCCATTGTCATGATATCTTGATGGAATCTTTCTCCGTGTTCGTCGCTCACTGCACCTAAGTTTTCGGGAAAAAAGTCTAGATGGAAATGAAGGAAATGAATCTTTAAGGACATATTACATCCTAAAGCATCCTAGTTTAGAAACCATATCTTCATAGCTTGCAGACTTTCTATTTCCCAAAAAAATTGTCGCCACTTCAACAAAAAAAAGCCATGCATTTTTTTCTTCTGTGGTTAATTTTGCAATAAAATTAGAATCCTTCATTATCTTCCTTATATCTGGCCCGACTAAAATTCCTTCTTTTAATTTAGCTTGACTCAGTCTAGGAAATAATGTTTTTAAATACAGAAAACCTCCATTTCTATTCATGGCTTTAACAAAAAAAAAATTATGAGACCTAATTTGATGTGCAAAGGTGGCAAAACAATATTGTTTCCTTCTACTAAGGGGTTTTCAGACACATTCCTTTGTCCTGGAATTAAATTAGTCCTCATTGGCCAATCCTTTTTTATGAAGTGTTGACTTCTAGCTCTACTGTCCCATTCGCATAAAAAACAGCAATATTTTGTGTAACCTCCTTGCATCCCGAGTAATATTCCAACAACTTTGAGATCTGCACATATTTCCCAAGTTTGACGTTGTTGCTGAATTTTCTCGAGAAGGTTTTTAATATTTGCATAAGTTTCTTTTATGTGAATGACATGTGCTAAAGGTACAGATGAAATAACATTGCCATTGTGCAGTAAGACTGCTTTTAAACTTAATTATGAAGATTCAATGAAAAGTCTCTATTTATCTGGTGAATATTCATAGCCTAATTTATTCATAAACACAAGTATCAGTCTTATTTTTGTTACTAAGACCAATTTATGATACTTTTTTCAATATAACATCATAAGTTATGTCAAATTTATGGTTTATTATTTATTTAGATATTTCGATGTAATAGATTTTTTAAATAATTTTTTTATTAATATTTATGCATCAAAGTTACCGAAAATATATAATTAAAGTAACGGCAAAAAATCGTGTTGTCCAGTGTAATTAAAAGTCAGCGCAAAAAATAATTGTGCTTACTTCATTTGAATACTTTAACTTGTCTTATGGGTAAAGGTTAAGATTATGGCCCTACCACACGAAGGGGGCGGGAGTAGGGGGGATCGAAAGAGGGGCGATTCCCTACTACTATGGCACAAAAAGGTCGTGGTGGTCACGGCCCCATGAGAAGCTATGGGGGTTCCCCCTACATAAAAAGATTATTTTGCCTATTTTTAGAGATCATATGGAAGGCGCAAAACGTGTCTACAAAGTGTTACCCCTATTTATATTACATTAACGGTAAAAATGGCATTCATAATTTTTAACTTCCCAGTATATGGGAAGTTCTTGTAATCGCCTCGAAAATCGAAATTGAAATTTTCAACTTTTCTTTACGTTTTGAGGTCTATAGAGTATATATAAAGTGTTTTTAGAAAGGGAGATGTATGTGTGTGTGTGTGTGTGTGTGTGTACGTACGTACGTACGTACGTTCGTGGACACTTTTTTCTACGAGCATAACTCACGTAAACAAAGTCCGATTGACTTTGTTAAGGTGTCAATCGAAGCGTCTTTGCAATTTTAAGAGCTGATTAGTTTTTGGAATACTTCGGTCGGGGGGGTTCGCTGTTTTGCCCGTTTGAAGGTCATTTCTGTCAGGCGCTATATCTCGCGAACCAAACATACGATTTTTTTAACCAAGGTATCAATCGACGCGTATTAACGTTTGTGTTATTCTATCAAATTTTTAAAAAAAGCCTTCGAGCGGTTTTCAAAATTTTTAGAAAAAAGTGCAAAAAAATTGGTTTTTTTTCAAAAACAATAAATTTTTAACCTTATTGTCAAGTCTTAGTAATCAATGTTTATAAAATTTATCTACTCCAAACAATGTTCGCAAAAAAATCATCAAAACTTTTTCTCATGATTACGTAAAAAAATCAATTAAAAATTAAAAATCATTAAAAGTCATCATGATTTTCAAGGTCATTTTTATCATTCACTATATCTCACGAACCAGATATAATATTTGCATCATTAAGGTGTCAGTTGACGTGTATTAACATCTTTGTGAAGTTTTCAACATTATAAAAATTCGGTTTAGCCGTTTTTTTAATTTAATAGAAGAAAATGCGAAAAATTATGGTTTTTTTCATAGAAAATATTTTTTAACCTGATTTGCACAGCACAGTGATCCAGTTTATAAAATTTATACATTCTCATTAGTTTTTGAAGAGACACCGGCAAAATGTTCTTCCATAATTATGAAAAAGCTAAATTAAAAATGAAAAATCATTCAAAGTTACCATGTAAAGAGGGTTCATACGAGTGCTATTACTTTATATCTTTTATTCTAAAAAAATTGTTGTAAATTCAATCAAAGTTTTAAGATATTATTATAATTTGAGCAGATTTTTAATAGTTTTTATAGTCTTTTAATTAAAAAAAATTGCTTAAATTTTGAAAACCAACAAAAATTTTCAACACCAAAAAGGCCCCCCCGATTGATCCGCGTGAATATTCAATCTGTCCTCATCGACCAAAACCTTACGTAATCAATGGACCCTCCCGTAGACGATATGATTCATATTAACTCATTCCTGCTACTATTACCTCTCATTGTTGTTATGTTGTTGATGTTTATGTAGATATTACTGGGAAGTTGACCGTGTGGACCTCAAGGGTCGCACCTCGCGGCTTGTCAACATTATAAAAATTCGGTTTAGCCGTTTTTTTAATTTAATAGAAGAAAATGCGAAAAATTATGGTTTTTTTCATAGAAAATATTTTTTAACCTGATTTGCACAGCACAGTGATCCAGTTTATAAAATTTATACATTCTCATTAGTTTTTGAAGAGACACCGGCAAAATGTTCTTCCATAATTATGAAAAAGCTAAATTAAAAATGAAAAATCATTCAAAGTTACCATGTAAAGAGGGTTCATACGAGTGCTATTACTTTATATCTTTTATTCTAAAAAAATTGTTGTAAATTCAATCAAAGTTTTAAGATATTATTATAATTTGAGCAGATTTTTAATAGTTTTTATAGTCTTTTAATTAAAAAAAATTGCTTAAATTTTGAAAACCAACAAAAATTTTCAACACCAAAAAGGCCCCCCCGATTGATCCGCGTGAATATTCAATCTGTCCTCATCGACCAAAACCTTACGTAATCAATGGACCCTCCCGTAGACGATATGATTCATATTAACTCATTCCTGCTACTATTACCTCTCATTGTTGTAATGTTGTTGATGTTTATGTAGATATTACTGGGAAGTTGACCGTGTGGACCTCAAGGGTCGCACCTCGCGGCTTGTTTTATAATTTTTTTTTATTTTTTTCCAAAAAAAATCTTTTATTTTTTAATTTTTTTCGACTTCGAAAGTGTCTTAAAATTACTTCCTACACCAAATTTACTGTTTCATATGATCTCAAAAAATAGGAAAATAATATTTTTTTTAGTGAAGGCACCCCCATAACTTCTCATGGGGCCGTGATCGCCACGAACTTTTTATACCATAGTAGTAGGGGAACCCCCTGTTTCGATCCTTCATACTTCCGCCCTTTAAGGGGTGGGGGCCATAATCTTAACCTTTACCCTCTTATGTAGCAAAAAATTATAACTCAAGGCATCAGGTGAAAAATTAGGCCTAGTTCAATTTTTTTCTCGATTTAAAAACATCAACCAAACGAATCTTGAACTTAGCTTGAAAACAAAACTCGAACCATTTAATAGCCACCATCTGGATTTTCTTGTTTCATGCTGAATAATGCCAGCGATAGTTTCAATACTCTTTGAGATAAATAATCCTGGCATATTGTCTGGCAAACAACAAAAAAATCTTAGCAAATCAGCTTAAAATGGCATATATGGTTAAACATTATAGTTGTGGAGCTCAACGTCTTCGGGTAATTTGTCATCATAATTTCTCCGTGATGTTCCTGCACGAACCTATTCATGTTTCTGTTGATTTGAAACATATCACGCCGGCACATGTAACTAAATGATTGCCGGCCATAAAGATCAAAGGTGCTTGACAACTCTTTTGGTCGAAGGACGTTGTCGCATCTACACATGTCTCTGTTTCTTATCTGATCGATTGCGTGGATTAGCATATCACTTTTGGCGCAACTCAAACAAGCTGCCGTTAGTGTTGATGAGGCGGATCTACATATCTTCGGCGGTAGATTCACCGATTGAGATGTGGATCCATAAAGTGCGCTCTTCTATCGACCATAAACATCGCTGAATTCCAGAATTTATGGTGGATCTAATTTAGGTGTTTTGTCAATGATATGTGAAGAAAGTACTTTGTGGCTAGCCAATGAATGGTTTAGCCGTTGACTCATCGTTGAGACTAAACTAACTTGGACACGTCATTTCAGAAAGAATCTGATATTAGTCTTACTAGGAGAGGCTCAGGTTATGGAATCTCAGATTTGGACGAAATTTGGGACATAAGTAGAAGACGTCAAGGATATTCGATCTTTAAAATATTAGAGCGCTACACTCCTTCGTTTTTGAGAAAAACGTCCTTAAAGTTTTTAGCGTCGCTTATGGATTAGTAAGTTTTTACAGCTAACAGAAGCGGTGCAGTGTAGGTAGCAGCACTACTAGCTCGCGATCAAGGGGTCGTGTGTTCGATTCCCGTTGGGGTATTGAATAATTGTCGTCATCGTGTGTTCGATCACCGGTGGGTACTGTTCTTTTGAATATTCGTGGATGTAATTATTTTAAGGTAAATCAGCAATGTTCAACTGCAAAAACATTTATTTTTAGAAATAAGCAAATTGTTCGATCATTTATATATGCAAATTATACAAGAAACTCATTGTTGAACGGATAGAGTCTTAAAAACTGTTGTAATCGAAGCAAAATCATAGCTAATGGTAAAATCATCCTTTGTTCCTCGAATCAACCCTGCTTCCTATTCGTGTCTCAAAGCCAACTCGGCAAAAAGCAATAAATCAGGGTGACGCCCATTGTATCGAGTCATGAATGTTATGGTGGTCAATTATTCAACACCATAGCATTCATGGCCACGTTGGGCGCCACTCTGGTTTATTGCTTTTTGCCGACTTGGCTTTGAGACACGAAAGGGAAGCAGGGTTGATAAGACTCTATCCGTTCAACAATGAGTTTCTTGTATAATTTGCATATATAAATGATCCAACAATTTGGTGATTTCTAAAAATAAATGTTTTTGCAGTTGAACATTGCTGATTTACCTTCAAAAAGAAAAACAATACCACAACGGGAATCGAACATACGACCCCTTGATCGCGAGCTAGTAGTGCTGCTACCTACACTGCACCGCTTCTATTAGCTGTGAAAACTTACTAAACCATAAGCGACGCTAAAAACTTTAAGGACGTTTTTCTCAAAAACGAAGGAGTGTAGCGCTCTAATATTTTAAAGATCGAATATCCTTGACGTCTTCTACTTATGTCCCAAATTTCGTCCAAATCTGAGATTCCATAACCTGAGCCTCTCCTAGTTAGTTTGGAATGGATTTTCAGATTCTTTTTTTGGGAAATGAATTTGCACGGACAGTTAATGGTTCAGTCAAATGTTCCTGAGAATGATATCAACCGTGCATTTTCGGCTGGTAAGAAGATTTTTTGCAATGTGTGACCAATTTAACAGTGAGCTTAAGTTAACGTTTTTGGGATCATAGCTCCAATCCTTTGGATGCCATCTTGAAAAGAAAAAAGTGAGACATGACCATATTCCGGAGACACAAAAAAATAATTTCTTACAAATTTGTGTAAAATTGAATATGCGAACATTACCGTCACGAAGTAGCAATAATAAAAAAGTTACACGTTGAAAACGACACCCGAAAATGGGGGATCATCTTTCGAGCGTCACAACATCTTTGTTTTCACTTTTACTGCGAAACACATTTTAAATCGATTGTAAGAGAGTTTTGTCACCAACCGTTTGCGGAATTGTTTGTTTTAACCACTGTACACTGGAACGAGTTACTGCATTCCAAGGGGGATAATTCACCAAAATTCTACGTTAGGTTTGGTACTAAGAAGTTTTGTCATCGGAAGCCAATTATTTGGATGAAAATGCGTTTTTCACTTGATATTTCCTCCTCTTCGAGACTCAATAACTCCTGTCAATGTACATCGATTTAAGCAAACAATACTGCAAACGACTTGTTGCAAAATTGTCTTGAAGTAAGCTCGAAGTGTGTTTCCGCGGTAGAACTGAAAACAAAGAAGTTGTATCGCTCACAAAATGATCACTCCCTTTGTGCATCGTTTTTTGGCCCATAACTTTTTTATTATTGACACTTTGTGGGAGTCGTGTGTGAACAAGCTACTGCAAATTAAATTTCATGCAAGTTTGCAATACGACACTTTTTGATAGAGCCACAGTTTCTCAGATATGGGGTTGTCCCAGTTTCTTCTTTTTTTCATCGTTGGGAGGTGGAAATCTTCAAAAGATACCGAGTTGCTCATGCTTCTCAGCATGTCGGGCTTTTACCGATTAAAACCACCTTCGCCTCCTCCAAACCTTTTTTACCATCAATCTTTCGTTGCACTCTCCGTGTGCAATATGTTTATTGGTTTTTGAGTATATTTGCTTAGTACTTCCCACACGATGAATATCAGTATAAGGAATAGTACTGAAGTCTCACTAATTTTCTTCATCATTATTTGAAGTAAAAAGGTCTGATTTTACAAATAAATCCATTCGGTTTGACTGTTTAAGCCTTATGAACCGTCTTCAACCTCAAAACCTTTAACTTGAGCTTAGAATTAGATTCACTTAACATTGCAGAAAAATCTGTCTGCCTACCTAAAACCTACCTACCTAGATGGCTGACGTCTTTTTACGACCATTTGACTGGACTATATGCACTGAAACCAAACATGGACAATTAATGAAAATTGATGGAGAGTGTTATCTGGAGACGGTAGAAGTTTCAGCCAATAGAAATCCGAAGCAGGAGCTGATCGGTATCTTTTGATGATGTCCACCTCCCAAAGTTGAAAAAACAGTCTTTCGTTTTTTCAGAGATTTCAATCGTATTAAGGAAGAGTGTTCCATGTACAAAGAATTTAATAGCAAAACAACAAAAACTTCTTGAAAACGTTATGCATTTTCAATCAATCATCAAATTATCTACAAATAAAAACACAAAGTGTGAAAGACGTCTTTGAATGGAAGCACTTACTTTTTGCACATCCTTTCACAATCACGCTTCATTTCGAAATTATTTCCATTACTTTGGCATCCTCCATAAAAAAACATTTTGCATTCATTATCCTTCGAGTTGTAGTAAAATCTTCTGAATCGTGCCTTACATAGTCCTTTTTTCGCAGGAAGCGAACAAACATTGGTTCCTAGACACAACAGAAAAGAATCATTCACTTTCAGGCGAACAACCATTGACTTGAGAACAATTCAAACAAAACCTACCCGATTCCGCCAAAGAAAGTTGGGCCATCATCAATACACAGACCACCAAGAATATAAACAATTTGACTGGCATTCTTGGAAAATCTTTGAGAAAATTTTAAATCTCGTATGATTTCGCTTGGTAAATGAAATTAAATGCAACGCTAGTTCTAGTCCGCCTGAGCAGATGATCAAGTGCAAGTGCTTTCACAGTCTTATTGGGACTTATTAAAAAATACGGCACAACTTCGCGATCTTTTATTGTCAAGCTCATATCTGGAGAATTCACCGTGTTTTATATGGTGCACTAAATATGACTAATATAATTGTCTCAGTTATTAATTACCATATTTTATGACGAAGCATACCTGATATCAATTTGAAGGCTCTGATTCCGATATATAAAATATGCTGAGAAAATTGTTTGACAATAGTGTATAAAATTATGGCAACGATACGTTTAATTTGGTTAAAATTTAATTTAAGAAAAGAAACAGATTTCGATTTGGCTTACGTGTGAAACGAAACACCATTCGCACGACAGCCGGAGTTGTTTGCGCAGGTTTTCACCACACACTGTATTCTCTCTGTCTACAAGCAAAACCTCGCAATTTTTTCGTCCAGCATCGATTTGCATAAAAATTTGGGATTAGGCTCATGTCACCCTGTAGTGCATTTTCTATATCATGTCGTTGTACGCTTTTTGTTTTTTAAGGGTGAAAACTACCCCAAATTGTAAAAAATAGTAAAATAACATTTTAAACCTTAATATGGTTAAAATTTGGTTTGGATTGATGAAATAATGATTGTTTTATGCTCTAGGATATAATATCATGATATTTCAACCCTTAACAAGCCGCGAGGTATGACCCTTGAGGTCCACACGGTCAACTTCCCAGTAATATCTACATAAACATCAACAACATTAAACACAATAATAATTTTGAAAATACTACTACTTTAAGTAATAACAATGAGAGGGATTCATAGCAGTAACAGGAATGAGTTAATATGAATCATGTCGTCTACGGGAGGGTCGATTGATTACGTCAGGTTTTTGGTCGATGAGGACAGATTGAATATTCACGCGGATCAATCGGTGGGGGCCTTTTTGGTCTTGAACAATTTTGTATATGCAGTCAAAAATAGGTTCAATTGCATGTAAAAAGTAAAATGTATTACAAATGATGATGGTTATTGAAATCTTACGATTACTAAAGAATGAATCTACTAAAAATTACAATTTTTTATTCGATGAAAGCTTTTCAAAGCATATGATCTTGCAAAGTATTGACTATAAAACATTTTACCATTCAAAGCGTTGATACCGCAAATGCAAATTTGATTGAAATTTTGTTGGTTTTCAAAATTTAAGCAGTTTTTTTAATGAAAAGACTATTAAACTATTAAAAATCTGCTCAAATGATGCAAATATTTTAAAAATTTGAATGAATTTACAACAATTTTTTTAAAATAAAAGATATAAAGTAATATCATTCGTATGAACCCTCTTTAAATGGTAACTTTGAATGATTTTTTATTTTTAATTTAGTTTTTTTTATAATCATGGAAGAAAAATTTGCTGGTTTCTCTTCAAAAACTGATAAGAACGTATAAATTTTATAAACTGATATCACTGTGCTGTGCAAATCAAGTTAAAAAAATATTTTTTATGAAAAAATCCATAATTTTTCGCATTTTCTTCTGTTAAATTAAAAAAACGGCTGAAACGAACTTTTATAATGTTAAAAACTTCACAAAGAGGTTAATACACGTCAACTGACACCATAACGATGCAAATATTATATCTGGTTCGTGAGATATAGTGAATGATAAAAATGACCTTGAAAATCATGATGACTTTTAATGATTTTTTATTTTTAATTTAATTTTTCACGTATTCATGAGAAAAGGTTTTGATGGTGTTTCTACAAACATTTTTTAGAGTATATAAATTATATAAACATTGATTACTTGGACTTGAAAATAAGGTTAATTTATTGTTTTTGAAAAAAAAAACAATATTTTGGAATTTTTTTTCAAAAATTAAAAAAAGGCTCCAAGGAATTTTTTAAAAACGTGAAAGAATCACATAAATATCATTACGCGTCGATTGACACCTTGTTCAAGGAAATCGTACGTAGGGTTCGCGAGATATAACGCATGACAGAAATGACCTTCAAACGGGCAAAACAGCAAACCCCCCCGACCGAAGTTTTCCAAAAACTAATCAGCTCTTAAGATTGCAAAGACGCTTCGATTGACACCTCAACAAAGTCGATACAACTTTGTTTACGTGAGTTATGCTCGTAGAAAAAACTGTTCACGAACGTACAGACGTACGTACGTACGTACACACACACACATACATCTCCCTTTCTGAAAACACTTTATATATACTCTATAGACCTCAAAACGTAAAGAAATGTTGAAAATTTCAATTTCGATTTTCGAGGCGATTACAAGAACCTCCCATATCCTGGGAAGTTAAAAATTTATTAACACAAAAATACATTGAATATTCACATACATTTACATACATATACATAGACGACTAAATTTACAAATACAGATACAAATACCAATACGTTTTTTAAATGTCTGTCGCACCGATTCGATCGTCGTCGATGTCATATTCGTCTTCTCGATCACTGGTATTATTACCCAACTTTTCGACAACTGCATAAAACACCGCATCCATTTTTGCATTCGCTATATTGGTTATATAGATTATTATGCTCCAAAGTAGGCTGTTCGAATTTTTCGAAAAAAATTGATTGGTTTTTTAAACATAGCTCCTCCATTTTTAGTGAGAGAAAGTTTTTTCAAAAACGATTTTGTGGGGGCTTAAATGGGGCTCGAATAAGGTGGTGTTTAAGGGTTTAAACGGCTACATCTCGCCAAATATTTACTGTACAGAAAATCTACGCACAGTGAAATTTTTGTCTTAAAAAAGCTACAATTTGGTACTCTAGCATTTTTTTCGTATCTCCAGTGTTTTCGGAGATATTTTAAAAGAAAGGGTGAAAAATACGAAATTGCGAAAAATCGTTCTCTCTTTAAACTTCAATTTTTCTAAAATTAGGCATTTTAAATTGGTCAAACTTCTTAGATGAAGGGTGAAGATCAATTTTGATTAGGGAGGTAGTTAGGGGTTGTTTTCACTGATTTTTTCGTAGAAAAAAATAGATACCGACCTTATTTTGATCATAAGTCGCTCAATTTTCATGCATTTTTTTTTAAAGAAAAGTCTAATATATATACATACTTCAAAAAAGATTCTATAAATTTTCTTCGAAAAATGCAAAGTTTTCTCGTTATTTGACTTTAAATCTTTCAAATTTATCATTTGACGAAAAAAACTAAGCATTAACATGCCGTATCTCGGTTCGCATTAGTCGTAGAAATATTTTAAAAGAAGCATTTTTTGTTGTTTTAAAAGATCCAATTTTGCTCCCAACAATTTTTTTGATAAAATGCATATTTTTCGAGTTATTCGCGAAAAAAACCATTAAAAACATTGATTTTTTCGTCGAAAAACTGTTACTTTCAACCGCGAATAGCTCGAAAAATATTAGTTTTACGAAAAAAATGTATAGAACATTTTTTTACTTAGAATTACTTTTTCCATCGATTCCTGTAATTAAATTGTAATAAAAAATTACCACTCCGGAGATGGGGTGGCAACCACCCCCAAGGTTTTAACGAACAGCGGCATGATATAGAAAATGATCCTTGGGCTAGTCCCTGCCTTCTGTTAAGGTACTAGTACACTAATAATTTTTCGAAAAATTAATTATTGTTTTATATAGATTTTGATTCCTGATACACTCAATAATTACCTCCTAAAATTTTGTGAAGAAATTCGAAAAAATAAGAAAGTTGTAGCACTTTGTACGCGCGCATATTTTTGACTTTTACTACGCTACGGCGCGTGTTCACACGCGCGTCGTAGCGTAGCGAGATGAATCTCCCCTCTTCAAAATACCGTTATAATACATTTATACTAATATATTTGGCTGTTTGCCCGGCTTTGTTTTTCATGTTTAGTATATAAGCTCACGTGTACAATATCGCTTCATATAAAAATGGGCAAAAATTCGTTTGGAAAAGATGCAAAAAAAAATCTTATCTGATAAAGAGAAAAACTCAGCGAAGATCTCACGAATTTCATGGAAGTCAGTATACTTCCGAGGAAAGTACGGAATACACAAGTGCTTCAGCAAAAAATTGAGTACCAGTAGTTTCAATATAAAACTTGAAGATGGTTTTTTCTATTGTATTTTGTCGTTTTCCCTCGTTTTTTCGGCATTGGCAATCCGGACTGGTGTGCATTTTTGAAGGCAAAAAAAGAAGGCATTCCATACAACCATAAACCAGCTCTAAGTGAAGAGGTTCAAGAGCTCGCGACAGCCGTATTTACAAACTTGACTGACGAAAATCTTTTAAAACAATGTATGGAAAAAAACACGCAAAATAATAACGAGTCTTTTAATAAAACGCTTTCGGCTATAATTCCCAAACATACGTTCGTCAGGAAGGATGTGACGAAATTAGCAACAAATATTGCATTTGCAATTTTCAATGAGGGTCGTTTGACACTTTTAAAGATATTAGAGATTATGGGGTGCACTATTGAACGAGCAGCCTTCACTTATGTCCAAATGAAAGACGACGAGCAGATCGCGATGGCTGGGCAGTACAGCAGCGTCAAAGGATGCCCGTTTGACTAAAAAATCGGCTAAGTAAAATGAAGAGGAGGCTTTTATTGAATCGGGACTTCTTTTATATGGACCAGGGATAGACGATTGATCTCTTATAAATGATCAAATTTGATTTTTTTAAAAATTACATGAGAAATGAACCGAAAAAATTATTTTTCGCGTTTTTCTCGAAACTACATTTTTCAAATCGGCACAGACTTATTCTCTGCAACTACGAGTCCGATTGTTCTCATTTTTTGTATGTAGGTTTGTTTATCTATCCGACAGCGTAAACCACCAAAAAATTGCAAAAATATGTTAAAAAATTTTTTTTTGGCTTAATAATAAAGTCGAAAAAAACATTAAAAAAAAATTTTTTTCGTTTTGCGACCATTTTTTTAAAAAATATTTTTTTTATATAAAATTGTGGTGGATTACGGTGTAATCAACCTTACTTTTTAACATCCCATTTTTAGTTTTTGTTTCAGAGAACCCGTTTTCAAGAATAACTCTGTGCCATGGAACAATACAATTTGAAGAAGAGAACTTTGGCGCCTTCTGTAAAATTATCATCATAAAAATAAATTTAAAAAAAGTATTTTTAATGTTTTTCAGCTATACATGTATATGTATAAAATTAACTTTATAAAATAAAATGACAAAATAAGCGGGGAAAAATTATTGAAATAAGTGTTAAATTTAGCTATTTATTAGTGTACTAGTACCTTAAATTTCAAGTAAATCCATGCTGGGCGTAAAAATTCGAGCTAAAATGCTTCATTTCCTGTACTATTATTACTGCAGAACAATTTTAAAAAAATACAAAAAACAACGATATTAAACGAGACTTACAAATCGCACAAACGCAGTTGACATTAGAATAAAACCATGTTTTGTATAACAATTACGTGGAATGATTTATTGGTGGAACTTATATATTCTCAATTTAAATAGTTTGGTGCCAAAGAAAATTATTTAAATATTTTCCAATAAATAGAAGCAAAAGAACTGAATACTTAAAAATTTGATTACATTATCCCTCTTCTTTTTCATCCGAGCTTGGGACCGGCTTCGACGGAATTGTGGCATAAGCAATCCGAGAACATTTCAAACTACCCAAAACTACACCCTGAATTTCATGACCTTTATATTTTGTGCGTTGCGGTTTGCACACTTTCAGTTA
Source organism: Oxycera nigricornis (assembly GCA_963942545.1). Classification (NCBI taxonomy): domain Eukaryota; kingdom Metazoa; phylum Arthropoda; class Insecta; order Diptera; family Stratiomyidae; genus Oxycera; species Oxycera nigricornis. The sequence goes on along the minus strand of OZ012663.1, from coordinate 23,124,093 downwards.
TTATTCTATAATGAATTTTGATTATGGACGGAGTTTTAACATTTTATAACTATTCACTCATAATTTTCGAAATAGTCAATGTTTCTTGATAAAATTTTGACTATACGCCTCTACCTGTAACGCCACTGAAATTTTCGTGCCATACAAAGTACAACAATTTGGAAATATCATTTGAAATTGAATTTACATGAAACCGATTGAAATGAAAACTCTCATCATCATATTTTCGTTACATCAACATGTAAGCAAACGGATTTGACGGGCACATGAATTTGAACACTATCGCCACCCAAAAACTCGGATATTTTCACTATTTTGACGATCCACGAAGATTTCGGTTAATTCGCTTTAATTAATTCACAGAACTTTTTTCTTAGCCTGCACGATGGAAACATAATTCTTTAACCGAGAATAGCGCACAAATCACATTTTTCTCGATTGCAAATGAAATAAATTCGAAAATTAAAAATCAAATTGTGTTTCGTTTGCGAAAACGGTATAGTACCGGAGCAAGGAAGCCGTCCGTTTGACTTAATGCACGTTATATGACTCCTGGATAATAAAGTTGATTTTCGCTTGCGTGTGTGTATTATCCTTAATATGTTTTGCATGAATTACTTTATTTTAAAAAGCAAGGAATTATTTCAATAGTTATAAACACAATTAAAATACACAAACTTCGAATAGGTTTGCATATTTAAAAATGACTTCAGCTACCGGGAACTCACCTGATTTATCTTTTCCTCAAACCATACCACTTTCCATTCGTTAGTGACTGTGGATATGCAATTTTATAAGCGTGAGCTGTGTCTTGACTAGTGCATGGAGCAATTTTTAATGAAGCCCTGCTGAATTCAAGTAACATAAAGCTGACAACATTCGCAATAGTACTGCCATATACTTTTGATAACCGATTGCCTTGGTGTATCGGATGAAGCACATCCAAACCGGCTTTCCAGGAAAGGCATGCAAGATTGGAAGTGAGACGCCATATTGGAACTTTTCCTGTTCCTTAATTTTGTAACAAAATTTAACGGTAGAATAAAGAATATCCCAGCTTACAACCCGGGACATTCGTGGTTTGCGTCACTGCCACAGAATGAGGCGCCCGCGGAAAAGTTTTGCTGGTTTTTTACAAAAACTGTTTGGAGTATATAAATTCTATAAACATTTTGCAAATCAGGACGGACAAAACTTCTCGCATAGATGGAATGTGAAAAGTTTTTGAGCAAAAACAAGTATTAAATCAATTCGAAAAGAGTATATTCAATTCATTATTTTGGGATACAAAAGTAAAATAAATAAAATGATACCCAATTCCGAAAAAACAAGAAAATATTTTAAATTACACGTTTTGTGGATAGAAATTTCATTTATTTATTTAAAACCAAAAATTCATCCGGAAACGATACACTGGATGTGTGAATTGTTGAGCGGCTCAGAATGTTTAAGTGCTGAAGAATCGCTTTTCCAGTATTTTTCGCTGGCTCAGGAAGATCTTCATTTCAAAACTAGAAATGTAAATTCCGAATAATATTCTTAAAGATTGTTTCAATATTCTCCTATTGAGATGAAGTGTGAAGTATATTACTTATTCTTTATTACGTGAAGAAACAAATAAACGAACAAATCAATATTATAGGTGCACAGGCATGTCGGCTAACAGTTGATTAACAATTAGCTTACTCGTTGATTTGAAAAAAACCCACCAATTTTTTTCAAAAATCTTCAATGTTTATTGATTTGATAAAGAAGTTAAATCATATTTTAATGTCAATTTGAAGTAGCTTTATTAAAATTCTTTAATAAAATATTACGAAGGATTTTATACATACAAGTGCAAACAAGTAGCCAACGTAACATTTGAAAATGTAATGACCAAGCAAAATCCTGGCTGGAAAAGCGTCGTTCCTTTCATCCTTCCTGCAATTATGAAGTCGGAATCTTCCGCCTTAATTGTTTCTCTACTTTTAATTTCAGCAAGCTATCTCTAATGCACATGGAAGCATTAAGCAAATTCAAATTGGAACATCTACATTGTCTATTCCTAGCACTGTACAAAGAACTGTTCGCAATTGATCCGCAGCACGATCTAACGTAACAGCCATTAGCATCGCATCAACCTGGAACGGGCTAAGGACACAAGTGAGAATTGCGCCAGCGAACAAGAAAGCCCGTTCTTCAATACATTTAATATCTTATTCTTCATTTCTATTGTTGAAACGCGGAGACCTTTTAATAAGAAAACAGTTATATTCTAAAAACAAAAAACAAAAACATGTTAAGTATAAAAGGCGAGGTGAAGAATTGAGAAAACAGCAGCAACAACAAAAGGACTGGCTCTGTACCGTACGATTGGAGCGCAATTTAAATATTTCTTCTATTTTATTTGTTATAACAATCAACACGAAATGAGGAGAAAGTACGATTATAGACGATTAAGCCGAAGAGGATTGATTGATTGGAATAAAAAAAGGATAACCTAATATAATAACCTCGTCATAGAAGCGCACAACAAATGTACACTGCGAGAAAGTATGTGGCACTGAACTGGTGGCATGAGCGCAAATCTATAAAGCTAAGTGAGTCTCGATAGGATTTTCCTGGTTCTAAAATAACCATGGCACAATATTGTTGATCACATGGGCTTGCGAGGTTAGACGTTGCGGATGGCCGTTGAGCGTTTTAAAAGTATCATAGAAATAAGGACGAGAATTATTAGGACATAAAACGTTCAAGTTGAATTTTGTATATTTAGAATCATAATGTTGTTGTTGTTGTTGAAATTTAATACTTTTTCATAATGTTCTTACAGTACTTAACTAAGTCAATAGGTTAATTATGCCAGCATCACATTAATACCTTGTACTAATATGTTGCAAATAAACAATTTTGAGAAAATCTGTCAAAATGGTTTATGCACTAAAAAAGTTAAAATGGTCAAATTTTTAAAATAATAAAAGATTATTATTATTACTAAATCAATTACTGCTAGTTTATTAGGGATGTATTAAACGATAGCATATACGAACAAAAATTATAACTCGAGTTGAACATGCACTGGAGTCACTAATGGATTTGCAGGGATAAAATTACCAGGATCTTCTGGAAAATAAGAATTTGTTGAGGTTGATTGATTAACTACATCAACCTCAACAAATTCTTATTTTGCCGTAATTATGACAATAAATCCAACAAAATCCATGCAAGTAAAGTACAGATAGAATAGTTTTTTTTAATAGTAGAATTTAATTCTAGAAAATTATTTGATCCTGTTCGATGAAAAAATAATAGGTGAATTAACAAATGTTAAAGCTGCTACAATAAATGGCAAACAAATACTTCCTTCAGAACCAACATTCGAAAAGAAAAGAATACAAAACTCTACAAATTGGTATGTATGTGTGTATATACGTACGTACGTGCGCTCGCGAACGGCTTTTCTTCGAGCCTAACTCACGTAAACATAGTCATATCGTCTTTGTTAAGGTGTCAATCGAAGCGTCTTTGCAATCTTAAAAAGCTCATTAGTTTTTGAAAAATTTCGGGCGGGGGAGGGGGGTGGTTTGCTGTGTTGACCCCTAGAAGGTCATTGCTGTCATGCGCTATATCTCACGAACCAAACAAGGGATTTTCATTATTGAGGTGCAATCGGCGCGTATTTACATTGATGTTGTTCTGACAATTTTTTTTTAAATTTTAAAGCCGTTTTTAATTTTTTTTAAAAATAAGTGCAAAAAATTAAGGTTTTTTCATAAACAGTAAATTTTTAACCTGATTTGCAAAGCGCAGTGATCAATGTTTTTAAAATTTATATACTCCAAATATTTCTTGAAAAAAAAACCAATGAAATTTTTTCTAATGATTATGAAAAAAATTAAATTAAAATCAAAATCTTTAAGTCATCATGACTTTCAAGGTCATTAATGTCATTCTCCCGAACGAAATATAGTATTCGCATCACTGAGAAGTCAATCGACGCGTCTCAACATTTTCATGATGTTTTCATGTTTTTAAAAAAACGTTAGAGCCGTTTTTTAATTTTAAAAACAAAATTGCAAAAACTTTTTTCATAAAAAAATAAATTTTTAACCTGATTCGCATAACAGAGAAATAAATGTCCATAAAATTTATAAATCCTTATCCATTTTTGTAGAGAAACTAGCAAAACATTTTTCCATCATTACAAAAAAAAGTTACCATGTAAAAAGTGTTCATACGAATGATATTACCTGATTACTCTTATCCTAAAGACATTGTTGTTAAATCATTCAAATTTTATTAATATTTGCATAATTTGAGCAAATTTTTAATAGTTTTTATATTATATATATTTTTTATGTTTATATGCTTACATTTTGAAAACCAAAATAAACAAAAATTAAATTTGCATTTGTGGTAATAAACCGCTTTGAATGGTAAAATGTTTTGTAGTCAAAACTTTGCAAGATCAGATGCTTTAAAAAGCTTTCATCAAATAAAAAAATGAAGTTTTAGTAGTTTTGTTCTTTAGTGTTCGTAAGATTTCATTTACTTACTCCATCATCATACGTAATGATTTTTACTTTTTACATGCAATTAAACCGATTTTTGACTGCACATTCAATGTTTTTCAAGACCAACTGAAAGTAAAAAATAAGTATTAGCCTCATTTTTGGAAAATCGTGAAAAAATACAAATTCAATGATTATGCCGAAGTCATGGCGATTTTGAACACAACTATTCAAAATGGCGACCACGTGACAAAATCTCTTTAGTGGGCGTAATACCAAAAACTGCATTCATTTTTGCTAGCGCTGTTTTGTCCTTCAAGCATCGATATGTCAATAACAAATAGCGTAGAAAAGGCTTTGTAACCTGCCCCTCCCCCCTTCCCGATTGATCCGCGTGAACATTGAATCAAACCAATCCATATGCTTGATATTAACTCATTTTAATTACTGTTATCAGTATCTCTCAATATTATTATTTAAAGAAATATTATTTTCATGAATATTGTCGTGTTTAATATTTTTAATATTTATGTAGATATTACTCGGAAGTTGACCATGTGGATATCAATGATCGCACCTCGTGGTACGATAGTATTTTTAACTTATAGAGTCTGCAAAGTAGCATTGGAGTTATCAGTTTTGGTAAGAATAATTCGTACTCACACTAATCACTTTTTTAATTCATTTAGTATTTTAAAATTTCAAGGCAGGTAATGGCGACTTTCGCGGGCACATGTGACGGATCCTTGAAACGAAATTTGATTTCTGCGGGCCTTGTTTTCGCACTGTCTATTGCATAAACTGTTCGAACATTTTTTTGGCATACACTGTGTATCGGCTGAAGCCATCCAAGCCCGGTTTGTGCTGAATGCGGGGCTGAATTCCAACTGAAATCTCGCTCGACGTGATGCGATTCGACCCGACGCAGTCTTGAGTTGTTGTTAGCGCGTTGTCCACGTGTCGAGAGCGAGTGTCGGTTGGAAGTTCTGCACTCTGGAATTCAGTTATTCTTTTACCGCATTCCCTGATTTGTCCGCGTTTCTACAATCAGCAAAAGCGCCGCAAGAGTGGTTTTTTGATTGCGCGCCATATCAAACGCAAAAATCGCGAACGACGAAACGGGAACGAAACCGCAATCGCGCGAGAGAATCGTGAATAAATTGGAATCAGTGCTGTGTCGCGGATTGCGTGAAAGTTGCCGGAAGGCTCCCCGAATTCTTGGTGCGGTTTGTGCGTGAGGGCGCGTGGCGCAGCATCCCCGGGCCCGAAACCGGAACACTGTTGGATTACCGTCCCCCGCCCGCTGCTGAGACGAACTCGACATTCTGGATTTGGGATACTTCGAGGCGGTCAGAGGTGAGCAACTTGTGGGTCATAGCGGGGGGCCGCTTCGGCCGGCGGTGGGTATCAAAATAACCCTATTAACGCCACCCCTGATGCGGCACCCTGAAGACGGGTTTGTCGCCCAAGTCTTTCGATTGTCGGTCGAGGGGTCGGCGGCACATTTACGTGCTTGCGGTGCGCGACACGCTGAAAAGCAATTAAGTCGCGCATGGGGCGCTGATGGTCCCGTCCGCGGGGGTGCGTGCAGTAATTTACAGTAAAAGTAGTGGCCCAGGTCCGTTAGCTGCTGGTGACCCAAACACCCGATCAAAGGCGGAGCGCGCGGCCGTTTCGTGCGCGTTGCCGTCCGCGGAGGGCCGCGGGTGCACCTTTGCATTGCGGAGGAATGCCGTCCACGACCAGTTCTTGGCGCAGCGAACGCAGCAGCACCAGTTTTGATGACCACCAGTGGCGCGCGACTAAGCTGCAAGGCGAGCGATGTTGTGTCCTCCTCCTGATGAACTAGCAACGGAAGGTCAAAAGTTGCCATGGACTCTAAAGAAGCATAGTTCAACCGACAGATAGTTCCCACCCTTAAGATTATGCTTGCTAAGAAGATGTTGAATGCTACAGGGCGCAAATGGGGGTGGTCATTTAATCGACGTTGTATTCTAAACCTGGTTTGAAATAAATGGCATAGAATATCCTAAAAAAATCTTGTTCATTTCTGAAATCGGCTGAAAAATGGCGGAGTTATTCAATGTTGAAATAGAGTACGTCCATATGGCGCACCCTGTATTAGTTATGTGAACTGAAGGATCACCCTGTCGACTGACTGGAACTGAGCAATACCCTGTTCGCTCTTTCGTTATCCCTTTAATTGTGGAACAATGAGTCCATTGTCCAACGATCACCAAAATGTGGTAACTAGTGACTAGCGCATATTTGGGAGTAACACTCATTCTCATCAAGAAGGACCTCTGAATACGTTTTGGTCCTGGGACCGACCTAATGATAAGATACGTTGACCATTCGATAGTATGTCGTAAGCTTGAGTTGTTTGGGGTTTCTGGTTCCCTTCTATTATGGATATCTTCCCACTTGTCCTATAGAGCCTGTCGTGTTTGCGTTTGTGGTAGCTATTCCGCTCCATTCTACCCCCAATCGGGTGTCCCTCAAGGTTCCATTCTTGGCCCTTTACTATTCATTCCCTTTATTAATCACTCTCTGTTCTTGGTGTGAAGCAAGCTCTCTCTTCCTTAATATTTCTAAGTGTCATGCTGTGTCCTTTTCTCTTAAGTCTACGCCCACTTCCTTCGATTACTCCATTGACTCCATTATATTGAATGTGGTTGATCAAGTGAAGGATCTGAAGGTGATCTTTGATGCTAAACTGAAGTTTGATGCTCACATTTTCAGTGTTGTTACCAGGACTTCAAAGCTTTCGGGTTTTGTACTGAGGCATTGCCGGATATTTTCTAAGCCTCATTCTGCGGTGCAATTATTTGTGAGCATCGTACGTTCACTACTAGAATATTCTTCACAAATTTGGTCACCTCATTATGTCTATTTGATTGCCCTACTTGAATCTGTTCAGCGTAAGTTTACACGCTTTCTTTTTTGTAAATTTAAAATCTCTTATTTGCCTCTTCTTACGATTTTCTTTTAATTTTTTTTCTTATACATTTTGTAATTGGAGTTAAACTCTGTAAAATGTGCTTGAATAAATAAATAAATAAATAAATACGTTTTGAGGAAGGCCAAAGTAGCTAGACCAGTACTTTCTAATAAATCAGTAAGGGTCAATACAGTCCAGACAAGTTTACCGTTAAACATTATAAATTTTCCGAAAATGTAATGAAAAAGGACATTAATAATGTATGTACATAATGTTTAACACTAGAAAGGTCGCGGCCTCTCAAAGTTACATAGAAGGTCGCATAGGATCTGTGAGATCCAATGCCTATACTGGATCGGCGTCCAATGTTAATTTCCTGGAAATATCCATAAACATTTACAGCGACGACCCAATCGAAAAATATGGATACCGGATTTAGGAGGATACTGAGAATCATTAGCCAAAGAATCAAAGCGGTTGCAACGCACAGATCTAAACACACACCGTGGATCTCTCAGATCCGGCGCGACCTTCCTAGTGTTAATTCAACAATCTTCCTCAAGCAGAAAACAATTGGATATATTTGACACGAGGAAATAAAGTATAATCTATGTACAGTCAGCGCGTGAGTGCGTACCGTGTTATATGGAAACCGTGCTATAAGAAACTCGGATTTAACCAAACCAAACCAGGCTAATTCGTAGCGCGTTCTATGGAAACCGTCTACCGCCTTGTATGGAAGAGTACCGCGTCATAGGAGGGCTGTCGCAATTTCAGCTCCGCGTTATATGGAAACCGCGTTCTGAGAGTACCGCGTAATAGAAGGGTTGACTGTATATCTTTTGATTTAAGGTCAAAATCTTCACTTTTTCGTTATTAGTTGAGGTGATGCATCCAAGAGTGATCTAAAATATCTAAACCTTTTTGTCTTAGTCTAATCGTAGCTTGACCGTCAGATATCGGTTGTCAGACAGATTTTTTTACAATCTATATTCGATTCAAAGGTGAGCTTCAGTTCAAGTCTTTAAGGTCGCAACTCCTATCAGTTAAGCACCATTTTAAAAAGAAGAAAAATAGGACATCCTTTTGCTTCGTAACCATTGCTCCCGCAAAAAAGTTATTTTGAAACTAGTGCAGAATTTAATTTGTAGCAACTTTTCCATACATTGCTACCACATAATGTCAATAATAAAAAAGTTACAAGTCAAAAACCACACCAAAAAAGGGGAGATCATGTTTCGAGCGCCACAACTATTTTTATTTTCACTTTTACCGCGAAACACGTTACGAATCTATTTTAAGACAATTTGGTCATAAGTCGTTTGCGGTATTGTTTGTTTGAGAGTTATCATGTCCCGAAAGGGGAAGATATGCAAAAAACGCATTTTCACCAATCAAATGATTCGCTTCTGATGGCGAACCTCCACTGCAAAAACGCACGGAGCATTTTAGTAGGCAAACACATTTTTTTTGCAATGTGTAGTGGATATGACTGGTGCTGCTGGGATCACAGACTCCATCCCGAGAAAAAAGGGGTGCACCCATATCTCAAAAACTATGACTTATCGGAAAATTGTGTAAAATTTATTTTGCAGCAACTTGTCCATCCACTACATTGGCATATTGTCAATAATAAAAGAGTTATAAGCCAAAAACGAAGCTAGAAAAATGGGGCGGGTCATTTTTTGAGCACCATAGCTTCTTTATTTGACTCTTAACGTGAAAGACATACAGAGCTTACTTCAAGGGGGCAGTATGGCTAAATTTACACATTTTAAGTATATTTTTAAGTTGATGGAAATTGTGGTTTCGGGGTTTCGGATGGCATCCTCTTCAGGTGCTGTCATTTACCATTCGTCACCAGACAGCACGACCACGGTTAGGCTTGTTGATGGGTTAAGCACAACCAACCAGCATAAAATCTGGAAGCTAAAAACTCCCCATTAATGTGCAATAATAGTGTTAGTGAGTTGCTAACCAAAAGCACAACAAGAAGACGAAGTTGTTGACTAGACTAGGAGGTTCTAACCCATGATAAACTAAACTTATATATTTTTAAGATTTTTTTTTTTGACAATACTGTAAATATAGTTTTTTTCTGAACAAAGTACATAATAAAGTAACTATTCAAGAGTATTCTCTAGAATTTTCGTCCGAAAATATTGATTATTAAGCTGACAGAAAATTTTCGTAGACACCTCAAAAAAAGTAATTTTGCGGTGCACAGCAAAAACCAAAAAGATTTCGGGTCGTATACAAAACACTGAAGAAGGTTGCAAATAGCAACCGAAATACGTATTTGAAGAAATACATACTATTTTTGGTAAAAAGCAACAACACGACTTTTTCAATAATTTTAAAACACTACCAAAATACGCTCAAAACACCCAAATAAGATTTCGTTAGTTTATAAGTTTCTCGAGGTAATCACGTCGAGATATATATTTTTAAACGGTTTTTCAATTTTTAGTATTAATTCTAAGTAAAAAAACGAGTTTTTTAATATTTTTTATTAAAAACTCGATAAATTTGTTATTATAAAACAAATAATATTCGTTAAAAATAAAATATCTCGACGTGGTTACATCGTGATTTATGTACAGAATAAGTGTGCAAAATTTGAAAAGGATCGGATAAATAGATTTTGGATAAGCGTTCACCGACTTTGAAAAAGTGTTGGAAAACGCATTTGAAAAAGAAGAAACAGCCGATTTTCAGTTTATAGCGCGTTGAAGAGCAGAGTTTTAAAATCCTGTTGATCTGTCAGTTTTGCTCCAATCGACCTAAAATTTCTACTATCGAATGAAATAATAAAATACAATACCCCAATACGTTTCAAATACATCCAAAACTTCCCAAGAAACGTTTTTTAATGATTGCTTTTCTATACTCTTTAAAGAAACTTTTGAAAAATAAATCATTCAAAAATTTAACGCGGTTACGAAGTTGTGCCGATTTAACTTGATCGCGAGTCGTAAATTTTATGCGCGCATTGGGAAATCTAAAATCTCGAAAAATTGCGTTTTTTTTCGAAATACCTTTTCTTGTCACATTAGTTTGTTCATTTATTTTTAAATCTTTCTAATTGCTTTCTCTGTGAACTGTTGAGCCATTTTTTGATATTTTGTTCATTTCGCTTTTTTGCTTTATCAAAATCGGCTAAGATGGCTTACATTGCGATAATAAGGCAGTAGAAGGACGAAACAACTAGTAGAAATTAGTGCATTGAGTTCGGATTGATCCGTTTGAAATTTAAGGAGGGAAATACATGTAACTGCTCGAAAAAATCGATTTTTCTCTCTTACATTAAAATGTTCCAAATACTCTAAGAATAAGCAAAAAAAAAATTTGAAGCGATATTCGTATTAGTTTTCAAGTTATAGTCCGTTATAGGCAGCGCGGCGTTCCGCAGAAAGTCGAGCACATCTGCCGCGCGTTCCTGCCTACTGTTTCTCCGGCACTATGGGCGGTTCTCTAATTGAGTATCCCTACCATATTATTATACATCTGAAAGTCTAAGGAAATAGGACCTGGAATCGCTGACTAATGAGTAAGTTATGATAAAAACTGATAATCAATGGTTTTAAACTACTGCAAACTTTAAACGCGTTTTTCTCAAAGTAGTACTTTTTCAACTTCCGTACAAAATATCGAACCGATCCTCTTATGTCCTCGTTTAACTTACATGTTTTTGTAATTTAGGAGAAATAATTTGTTTATTAATGTTTAAAACGCGACTTTTTTGGAAAATAATCGATTTTTTTGTTTAATCTAAAATTAATGTAAAAATTATATTTTTTTTATAAATTTTATTGGTCAACCTATGAACTATACATCTCATTTACATATTTTTCTTCTTCTGAATGTTGCAGGATCTCCAGAAGTAGCGTTAAGTTGTACGAGGTATTTTTTGACGTGTTTTTAACTTCCCAGTATATCGGAAGTTCTTGTAATCGCCTCGAAAATCGAAATAGAAATTTTCAAGTTTTCTTTACGTTTTGAGGTCTATAGAGTATATATAAAGTGTTTTTAGAAAGAAGTATGTATGTATGTGTGTGTGTACGTACGTACGTACGTACGTATGTGCGTTCGCGGGCAGTTTTTCTACGAGCATGACTCACGTAAACAAAGTCATATCGACTTCGTTAAGGTGTCAATCGAAGCGTCTTTGCAATCTTAAGAGCTGATTTGTTTTTGGAAAACTTCGGTCGGGGGGGTTTGCTGTTTTCACCCCTTGAAGGTCAACCATGTTATGCGCTATAACTCACGAACTGAACATGCGATTTTCATTGTTAAGGTGTCAATCGACGCGTATCAACAATTTTATGAATCTATTTATTTTTAAAAAAATAGTTGGAGCCGTTTTTTAATTTTTTAAAAAAAGTGCAAAAAATTAGTTTTTTTTTTTCAAAAACACAAAATTTTTAACCTGATTTTCAAATCTAAGTGAACAATGTTTATATAATTTATATACTCCAAATAGTTCTTGTGAAAAAACCAGCAAAAGTTTTTTTCATGACTACAAAAAAAATTAAATAAAAAATAAAAAATCATTTAACGTTCAATGTCATTTACGTCATTCATTATATCTCGAGAACCAAATATAATCTTTCGATCATTAAGGTGTCAATCGACGCGTATTAACATTTTTATGATGTTTTTATATTTAAAAAAAATCGTTAAAGCGGTTTTTCGAATTTATTAAAAAAAATTGGAAAAGATGTGTTTTTTTCATAAAAAAAAATCATTTTTAACCTGATTTGCACATCGTAATAATAAATGTTTATAGAATTTGTAAACTTTTATCAATTTTTGTAGAGAAACCAGCAAAAACTTTTCTCATGATTAAAAAAAAAATTAAAAAAAAACTCATTCAAAGTCACCATGTAAAAACGGTTCATTCGAATCATTATCATTATAGATTTACTCTTATTCTAAAGACATTGTTGTATAGTCAATCAAAGTTTATAATATTTGCCAAATTTGAGCAGATAGTCTTCACAGCACCATGTTTCAACTTTAATGAAAAAACTGCTTTGAAACCTGCCCCCCCCCCTCCGATTGATCCGCGTGAATAATCAATCAAACCAACGCACCAAAATCCTTACGTAATCAATTGACGCTCGCGTAGATGTTACGATTAATATTAAGTCATTCCAATAACTTTTATGAGAGGTACATTTTTATTATTTGAAGTAGTATTATTTCCATAACTATTATTGTGTTTAATATTTTTAATATCTATGTAGATATTACTGGGAAGTTGACCGTGTGGACCTCATGGGTCGCACCGCACGGCTTGTTTTTTATTCATTCGCATCGCCGCCATTTTGTGTTGAAAAATTATTTTAAAAAAACATATTTTCAAGTACTTTGGGACATGTACTTTCATGTTAAAAATCTTCTGAATAAACAACATATATTTTTTAAATCAATCTGAAGTTAGCATTTTTTTTAGCAAATCTTATTCCCACCAAAACGTAGCTAACCTGCCAATCATCACCTCAAGGGACCAAACACATACGTCTGTTATAAACTAAACGGTTCAAAATCTTAGACATTGAAAATAGCGAATTTGTTACTATACATATATGTATAATGCCAAAATTAAATACGAATAAAGACAAAATTCAAAAAAACGATCGGAAAAGTTTATCGATAGCATCTTCAATGCTTCTCATAAAAGACTTCTTAAGAAGCGATGTTAAGCACTAGACATGAAATCCAATTTTTTTAGACTAAGGCTCCATTGAAGTGTTTGACTAGTTTTGAAAAATTCAAAATATGTTTGTGTCTTTCCACTTTTTAAAGACGCACTGATCCCACCAAGCCTTTCTTTGGAATCAACTCAAAAATCGAACGGGCATATTCTGTCAACAAAGAACACTATCAAATCTCTAACTAACCAAAATGGTCACCAATTCTCCAGATTCTATTGACCCTCATTCAGTAGCATATGTGTACTTCTTAATTTCACCCTCACGATCTCCACATGAAAAGTGACCACGACCAAATTGAATAACGTAAAGATGTGCTACTCGTCGATTTCCGTCTCTGCAACGACCACATTATCATCTATTATCTGGCCCGTCCAAATGACTGTCTAGATTTGTTGTTGATGCTGTTCCAACATATTAGATCCCCTCGAGCGTGACCAAAGCGCCAAAATAACGTACGAACGAACGTGTCCACAAGATCGCATTTCTAGTAACAACTTTACGTGCCGAAATAAACCGTGTATCAAGTTCAAGGTTCTGTTGAGACACCGTCAGATCGTCCAGTGATTAATTAGCCACGCCGAACATCCAGCATGCAATCTATAAAAAGGTTTTATTACCTGGACGTAGTTATGGTCCAAGTATCGGACGTACTTTTTTGGATCTTCATAACAAACAAACAGAACACAACTCTCCAGTGAGGTTGGAAGCAGGGCGACAGGCTCCCAAGAGGGTTAAGGACTAGTTAGATGGTGGCGGATACGAGACTACGACAATGGACGTGTTAAATTCGCGTCTTCTTTGTAATTGGCCGAAGAGAAATTGATTGAGTTTGCGGACAGCAGAAGCTGTCATGGCCCAATCAAATAATCAATGAAGTGTGAAGTTCGCGGTGTAACGTGAAACCATTCTAGGGAAGGATGGAAGAGAAGCCCACGAGTGTCACATCAAATGATGAATCTCCTTCTCAATAGGAAGAGGTCCGATTTCCAGCATATTTATGCACAAAACAGTGCTCATCAGTCAAAATGAAAAGATTCATTATTTGTCTCCTTCACTTCACTTCCATGTAATTGAGGCTTTGTAAATAATTTGAGAAAATCTTCTCGTCTTTTTTGCTTGCATCCGAAAATTAATCATAATTGAAACGAATGGACTGCAAATCATTTTTAAATTGCTACCAACATGCAATCCATTGTTTCATGAGCCAAGGCCAACAGTTGCACCCATAGGAAGCAAAGATCATACTTTCGACAAATTGTTAGAAGGGAAATTCCAAGCTTTATTAACTTCTTCAATTCGAAAACAAACATAAACCGCTTACCAGCAGATAATCGGCAACGTCGCACGCCTCCAATGTGATGTGAAACGAAATTAAAGATCAACCGCTCCCCAAACCCGAGACTAGGGGTCATTCTTTCGATCTCTCAGCTCGTAATGATGATGCTACCATTGCTGGACCATCCCATCATCAGCCCGATGTCGTCTCTTGAAGCAGTGTCGGTAGTCCCTATTTTGTCATCGTCGTCGCTATCGTCCATGTAGAGCTCAGCCACGCTCCCCCCGCTTAATAGGTTTGACTGGATCGATCTTGCAAAAAAGATACAAGATACGCACACAGAATACCACACCGGTCCCGGCAACTATCTGACGCTTGAATCTTTACCGGCATTCGCTCGGATTGTTAGTTGAAGTCGCCGGGTACCAACCACTTGAGCGATCCACACCACGTTTCAGCCAAAGATTGCGTAGAAGAGTCTGAATCGATCTAGCAGTTCGACTGGCTGCTAGAAGGGAGTTGGGAGAGGTTAGAAAGTCAAGTCCGACTTGGGAATGTGGTCATAGAGAATGTTTAATGGCTGACTTGGCCAAGTGACCATTCCGGCTGGTCTATCTTGCGTGCTTATTTCTCGCCGAGAATCGTACTATGGAGCATGGAGTTGTCTGTGAATGGAAGTCAACATTCTTCAGCGATCAGAAGTGGTATTGGTTGTTGCAGCAGTTGATGGCAATTTCTAACGTTGATCTCCGAATCTAAACTAGTCATGATGGAATCGGTTAATATTCTTAGTTTAAATTTCAGCCTGAACAGCATTCAAATTGATATGGTCCGATTTTTAGCCGAAATATCAATTGGCCACAGGAAAAATCATTTATTAAATATTAAAAAGTGGAGCACCAAGAATGGAGCCTTGTGGAACGTGAGAAAAAATCATTGGTGTATAAACAGCAGCTCCAAAGTAGACTTGTTAATTGAAAGACAGGTTCTTATTTCAAATGGAGACCAAGATTTTCGAAAATTTGTCTAGACGATACAAGATTTCCATACCCCATCACGAAAAACAGCCAGCACCCAAAAAAGGTTGCCGTGACAAATCACTTTTATAAGCTCAACAGAATGAAGCATTTTCAATTTCTTTCAATGATTTAGTTTTTGTCCATCTCTCTTCCAAAGATTTGAATTAGCTCGACAATTTCTGTAACGAAATCAAATATTTCCATTTGTTTTATAGTCTCATTCGAAAGCCTGAATGAAAAAAAGGAAAATCAATGCCGGCTGTGTTAGAAATTCAATTTAATTTGCTGACTAAATTCATGAAAATCATTCAAAAGTGAAAAAGTTTATTTCCTCGTGTGAAGAGTCGCCATAGTTTTATTTAACTACAAACTTTGGTAGTCGGTTTTCCGTTGCAGGCGTTATTACTTGGTTTGAGTACAAAACAGTTGAGTTCAAAAAATTTGAGTTGGTGGTTATGATCTTTAATATCCTTCCGAAAATCACGATCGCTGGCAATTTTTACTTGTAGATCGAACAATTTAACTGTCGTGCTGTATTGGTCATCATTATTTTAAATATTTTTCAAGAATGCACAGAAATGTTCCTGGGTATAACGTGGAGACCTAGCCAGATAGGGTTCGTCTCCACGGTCCTCAATAGGACAATGTGGTGCAATGATGCGACTAGCCAACGCCCTCTTACTCGAAGATGGAAGTACCAGTTCCCTTACTGGGTGCAGGTTCAGTGACTTTACTGGTAAAAGCGGGGCCTATCTATTACTCTGCCAATCTTTCGGTTTAGCCACTGGGTTGAACCTCCCCCTAACGCTGAAAAAGTCCGCATACACGAAAGTATGGCGACTTCAAGACACGTCTGTGAGGGTAGTAGATATGAGTAGTAAATCACAAGCACCTCGTTTCACTTCAAACGGTGGTCTCACCGCGACCGGAGGGAAGTATATGACTTTCCTGGGGACCGATCCCCATGGTACCAGATTGACAGATTGGTAAAGCTTCGTGAACTTGAACCTCTTCCAGGCCCACTTTGGTTGTGTCCGACTGCCAACACTGAATCGATTACCAATCTCAGATACGCGGGACGGCACTTTCCAAAGGCTATACTATAATTGCACAGTGTTGGTGTCCCTGCACCTCCCCGTGGCCTTCGAAATTAAAAAACCGCTAGCACTTATCAAGAACCGAAACAACTGCTACGAAAAAAAATTAAAATTAATATTTAGTAATGCCGCCCTTGTTCAAGATGACCTATATGATGCGGCCGAGACTTAAAAAAATTTCACACATTTTCAGCAAGATTTAAGCCAGGACTGTTTCCCGACCATTCCATGGTCGGAACCTAATTTTTTAGCAAAAAAATTTTTATATTAAGGGGGAAAATACATTACTTACCAGCTTAGCACGGTGATATGACGCAGAATCGTCTACCACCTCGTTCGATTGCGTTAAATGACCTTTAATTGACGATATCAATTTATGGTTCTATACGGCGATAGTGGAACCAATCCTTCTGTACGGCGCAGTTGTTTGGTGGCCAGCTATTGCGAAAACATCCAATGCAAACCTGCTAAACAGGGTCAGAAGGATTGCAGCTATTGCAATCACCGGGGCCGTACGCATTACCCCGACAAAGGCACTGTTTACGCTATTGAATTGGCTCCCGACGGAGCTCCTTACGAGAAAGCAGGCCAAGTGCTCTGCAATTCGATTAAAAGCACTATATCTTTGGCAGGAGGGAGATATTGGCCACTCCACCATACTTCGGTGGGATGGACCAACGCCAGAGGAAGTAGACCTTGCATCCCCAATTCGCTGCTTTCATCATGGTTTCAAGTCATTCATCCTAAGCAGGGATGACTGGGCAATAGAAAGAGGTGGGATGGACGAATCGGTCGACATCTACACTGATGGTTCTAAAATGGATGGAAAAGTTGGTTGTGGCGTTTTCTCAGAACAGCTAGGCCTGAAACTTTCCTCCCGGCTTCCAGACCACTACAGTGGTTTTCAGGCAGAGGTCGTTGCAATATACAAGACAGTAGACTGGCTTAGCGAGAGCTGGCACTGAGCTCCAGGAGTATACAGTCACACCCCAAGTCGGCCAACCTTCAGCTTCCATAAAGCTGGGATTTAGCCAGTATTACATGAAGGCTGCAAATAGAACCTGGTTGCTGGAGCAAACCTGCAGGACAACCAGGCAAACTTTGAATGCACTGAATCCCAGACGCACCAAGCAGCTTCTAAACACGAGTCGTGAAACCTTGAGTTCTATCGTGTCCATACTGACGGAGCATTGTCTAATTGGCAGACACGCAGAAAGATTGGGCGTTCCCTTCAACGATTTCTGCCAAAGTTGCAGATCGGAAGAAGAAGAGACAATCCAAAATTTTCTGTGCGAAAGTCCAGCACTGAAAACCTTAGGCTCACCCTTCTTGGACAGCCTCGCAGAAATAGCTGATTTGAACATCGGCTGCATAGCCGGCTTCATACGAGAATCGAAATGGTTCTCGTCAGCCAACAGCTAGGTTATAGCGCCGTCTCAATCTTCTGTGCTATCACAATGGGCCTACTGGGGTCTACGTGAATCATCTTTTGATAAAGAGTGCTGCCACTGCAACCAACTGACAATATCAAATTATCTTGAAAATTTCGACAATTTTTTTTTTGTGTACACTGTCATCGAAAGAAGCCAGTTTGCCTAATCAAAAGAACCAGAGCCATTTCAGACAATTCGGCCTGCTTCAATCTTGCTGAAACGCAATTATCGCTATAACGCTCACCTTTCCTTCTCATGTAAAGGATCATAGGATCCGAAAAGGTTGAACTTCAATATCAACATCAAGGAAAAAAATAAATTGTAACAGTTTCTGAAAAAATTGCATTCATTGTAAGCGCTCGTAGCGCATAACTTTGGGAATATAAGGCCTTTTGCGGGTATCCTTGCGGATAATCACACATTTTGCAGTTTTCGCCGAACGATTCTCGCTCTGATTTCAGATCCTATGCCTTTGATGAACTGTATCCTTCGCAGTTTTGAAGCGATTTCGTAAGCTCATGCACTTCAGCATGTGATTTTCCGAAGCTGACGTCCTCAAACCAGCATTTGATCCTTTTTTCGGTCTAATGATTTTGTTTCCCGATATTTTTTTCAAAAAACAACAACCAATTATTTACTGAACAACATTCTTTGTGCTACTTCTCGGATACTTAAATGTTCATTATATTATACTAAGATTTTCGTTTTGGTAAACTTATTGATATTGGGCATTTTTCGAAATTCGCCTATCTGCAATGTTTCCTGACCGAATTCGCACACAAAGCTGATCAATATCAAAAGGATTGCACTTGTTGATAATTCCATTTATCACCTACACTGACATATTTCTACCTGACTGAATTTCTATGGCCACCACTGTATACCGTTGTACGTTCGTCTTTCTCTAATCCAGTATCCTTCCAATATTTACTGAAGGCACCTCATAATTTATGAAGCAATCTAACGTGACCCATAACCACTTTCAAGCACTCAAATCCTAAAATTAACTTTCATCTTCATTTCAAAATTGTCATTTCAATTGTTCAATAATGTCTCCTTTCCTGGAACTAAGTTGGTTAACTTCAACAGGGAATATGTTAGTCGCTGCAAAGAAGAGGAAAGGAAACCAACACAACGTAGATTTAACATAAGTACTTCCAATTAGGAAACCAGTTGAGCCAGAACCATAAAACTCTCTTCGGAACCAATTTTCAAATCATATATGAACATTAAAGACTTCTGTTTCCGGCAATTCAACTCGCGAGTACACAGCATACATTCTTCGTTCTGGTCCAACCGACCAAAACAATGCCGAGCCCAAACGATATGGACGCAAACTCGTATCTAGTATCTACAAAACTAAACATTATGCATTCAGTGAAGAAGAAAAGCGCCCGACCCACTCAATTTCCATCGTCCAATTCTTGCAATTATGCCATTTATGTCTTCAACAACAGTCTGCTTGCCTCCTCGCATCAATCTCACCCCCTTTCGAGCAACTTCCAGAAAGGGTCTTAACCCGGGGACGCATATTGCTCTCGTAGCGGTAGACAGCCGCCTAGATGGATACCATGCCGATTTCTAAAGATACTCGGCGAAATAATCCAGTGCTGATGTAGATAATCCAGTGCTTGCTAGATTGCTCGTTGCACGTCGTTGTAAAGCAAGTATGGCTTCGCTAACCGCCGCGGTTTGTTATTGGAAAATGTTGCATGCACTTATGCAGAGTCGCTTATAAGGAATACCATTAGATCCTCAATGGCCACGGCATTACGAGCTGCATCAGCAACGATGACGTGGGAACGCACCGGCAACACGAAGGGAACGGGACGATGTTGAGATACGCAAAAGAACCCTTTCGGTGGTACCCCCTTGGCGCGTCATTTTATAATTAGATTTCCAGCTCTGTCGCAATCCGGCCAAGTCATTGAAATTCGATACTTTCTGGGAGGAGCAGAGTCGAAGCGTCACTCTCGCCAATAAATTGCGTTGGTTATCTTTGCCGGGTGAAGGAACTAAGGACTGTTTTGCTAGTCCGCACCGCCTGAACTCGATACCTCGGGGCCAATATAGAAATGGCATGTCTTGTCTTATCACGCATTACGGAAGGGTAGTAACAGGTTAATTGGATTGATTCACCGGAAAAAAGCTCTTATGGAAGGCACTCGAGTAAATTAGAAGAAAGACTTCGTAGTTGACCTCAGCTACCAAGGTGAAGCCAGTTTTCTTAGTGCTTTCCTGGACAAACAACTGCCTACAAGAGTGCACAGCCACACCAACTGGATCCGTACAACTGCTACACAAAAACTTATCCCCGAAAAAGGACGAGTGCAGCAATCAATGCAATTATCAGATGATGAAAAAATAAGTGAAAATTCCAGTTTTTGGCTGAGAAGAAATATATAGTCAGAAATTGGTGTTCACTTCCCCCTCGGCTAATGTGTTGTTTACAAGCAGAGAGGGATCGAGTTTACTCGTAGCCCCCGTTTGCGCGCTGTTTGTGTGTGTGTTATTAATGGTTTCTTACCTCACAATCGGAATCATTTCGATCCGTTGAATGAGGTGAAAAAGAACCAAGGAAAAGCCATTATGGCCCAATGTCTTACGTTAACGGCGTCGTCGTCGTCGTCGTCATCATGCCAAGAACAAAAATCCCATTTGGTCGCAATAAATGTAGTCTTACAATAAAAACTGGTTTTTTCTTTCAAAAAATATTGAGTGGATACAGTTTGTGTTCATAATCTGCAGTAAGGTTGTGAATTGCATTTTACCAAAATGATAAATTAATTGAGGCGAAATTTTTTGTTGATTTTATTGATGGGAATTTAAATTTTTCCGGCAAGCACGTTTAAAAATCGCCAAATGTATTAAAGAGCCGATAATGGCATGCATAGCTTCTCACAATAAACTTTGAATAATACCAGGATTTTCTTCTTGGATTCCCTTGAGTAAGTATCAGTAGGGGTGGATTCAAAAATATACGTCGAAAAAATGTCCGATTCAATCATGTCTCATGTTTCCATACCAAAATGTATCAACAATTGAAAACCGCAAAATCAAGACAATCCTTTCATCAGAAAATCTTTTAGCTTTTCATCATGCAACTGTTTGAATGATTTTATTTAAACCAGTGATAAAGTACGGTGTGTTCCAGAGGAGAGTGTCTCAAAAAAGCATTTAATACTACGACATTCAATATACTCATATTTATTTCTTCAACTATATTTACATGTTAATTTCGCCACTATGTTAAAATGATGTCAATTCACCGTGGTTATCTATAATTGTCTGGCATTCTCTTTGACAATTTTGACTAAATATTTTAGAGTAATCCAATCCTAGACCTCTCCAAGTTTGCTTTAAACTTCGATTAAGTTGTTACGTATCTGTTTTTTCCTTCTTAGTTTGGTCTTTATGAACGACCAATCATTTTTAAAGGGATTCGCATCTAAACTCTGCGATGGTCAGGCCAAAATTGTTATCCCATTTTCTTCCTTCCAAGATGTGCAGAGGCGACTTCGATGTTTGGGATCGTCATTTCCACACAGCGATTCAGCAGACTTCAACGATCCTTTCTCATATAAATTCAGCATTCAAACTTCTGGTGGAAGCAATCAACTTTCCGAATTCTTTTTCAGAGAAGCACCCCTAAACATGTACCTTTGCTGGATGTTTGACGATACGTTGAACCGATGTTTCACCTCTTTTTGTCCATGCTTTCTTCCAGTAATTGAAAACAACAAAAGATGACTCTTCAGTAAATATTATGTTACTCTAATCGCGGTCCAAATTATCCCGTGCCCAACTCAATTTTTTTTGCATTTGTTTTTCTGTAAGTAGCAGTTTGGGGATTGTGTTTATTTTTGTGTCTATTTTTGTTGCCAAAATCTTCAAGTCTGTGTCTAACGTTCTCAAAAAAGTGATTTTGAGAAAAATTTGCGGCTCAACCCGAAGTAAAAGTCCGTATAGCTATTATGTCTTCTCCGAATATTTTCGGGTAAACGTTTTCGATCCTTCCTCTTGATGTGTTGACTAGTAGGATGTTTCATAAGGATCATGTTATGATGTTCTTCTTCAAAAGATACTGATGTAGCAGATGTGCTGAGTTGTAGTCCTTGCAAAATTAGTGTGAACCCTAAATGATTTTCTTCAAGTGCTTTTCCAGTTGTGTTGGATGAATGAATGAATATAGCTGAAATAAAATATAGTTAAAGTCCGAAAGTTTCTTATACTGTTGCTGGATATTTGACAAGGATTTAGGCTGAAAATAGGGCGGGGATTTTTTTGTATCTTAAATGAGACGAAAAAAATTTTTTATAAGTTTCCGACGGTTGGTAGAAGTGTTCGTTGCAATAATAAAAAGTCTTCTATCATTTTCAAAGTTATCCTGGATTCATTTTTTTGCAAATTTCAGAAAACAATCAAAACAACAACAAAAATACAGTGCGATCGTATGGGAAGATTCTTTGATCTGAATTTCTGGTGATAGTGATTTCACGTCCCCTGAAAAAAATTTAGTGCCTATCTTTAGCGTTTCGTAAAGACAACTTTTAACGAATTTATTTTAAAAAAATCCGTGAATAAAAGCTGTGGTCCAAAAGGTAAGCGCCAAGATATTATGCAGCGACAAATAATGACATTATAATTGGACCCAAAGGTAGAACATCTAAACTAATTACATCTGTCCAAAAATATAAAGTGAATAGGTGCCATCCTGTTTCGTTGCGTCGTACAGAAATAAGGCACCATGCATTTGTCCTGTAAATGTTGCATTAATTGTTTCATAGTCGCTGCTTACGTAAGCCGGTACATAGCTCACAGAAAAAAAGGGAGATGGTTAGAAACTGTCCTGCTTCGGTTAATGAAACGAACAGTAGTGTTTGCAGGCTTTAACTTCGAAACAATGGCGGATTTAGTTTTAACATGTTTTACCCTAAAATTTATTGAAAAACTGCAAAAAGACGTTGCTGCAAATTGTAAATGAATCTCTCCCTTCAATTTTCCAAAAAGTCGAGCTTCGGAGCTTATGAACTCTAACACTGTTGTGTAAAAAAATATGTGTTTACATTTTTAATTTTTGGGTGACATGATTTATACAAAAAAAGTCACCTATGCATCGAAAAATGTACGGTCCTAAATTTTTCAACTCTCTTCCCTCCAAAAATTTAATAATTTTCCACTGCCTGTTTTCTTGGGTTAGAAACAATAAGTCCATGAATGTAAATATTTTAATATCTTTTTAAATTTTGAAGCGTCAAAGTTCATGACGTTTGATTTTAGAGCGTCAAACTTCCGAGTTTCTGAAAATTTTATTAATTTTGAAACTTTTTTGCAACAGCTATAGTCATTTGTTATACCACGAAACTGGGCATAAAATATTTTGTTCAGCATTTTCGGTTCAGTAAGGTGTCCGCTGCAAACCTTCAACTTCAACTAATTTTGCATCATTTTTTTGAATGTTAGCCAAAAACAGTATTTTCCGTTCGGAGGACTTTATGAGAATGTGTAAAACGCAGTACTTGTTCTACACGCTTACTGTTTCTAACAGCATTCAATGCGTTAAGTGTGTTTCTTTCTTGTTAACTTCCCAGTATATGGGAAGTTCTTGTAATCGCCTCGAAAATCGAAATTGAAATTTTCAACTTTTCTTTACGTTTTGAGGTCTATAGAGTATATATAAAGTGTTTTTAGAAAGAAGTATGTATGTCTGTGTGTGTGTGTATGTACTTACGTGCAGGCAGTTTTTCTACGAGCATAACTCACGTAAACCAAGTTGTATCGACTTTGTTAAGGTGTCAATCGAAGCGTCTTTGCAATCTTAAGAGCTGATTAGTTTTTGGGAAACTTCGGTCGGGGGGGTTTGCTGTTTTCACCCCTTGAAGCTCAATCATGTTATGCGCTATATCTCACGAACCAAACGTACGATTTTTTTTAACAAGGTGTCAATCGACGCGTATTAACATTTATGTGATTCTATCAAATTTTTAAAAAAATTCTTGGAGCCGTTTTTTAATTTTTAAAAAAAAAGTGCAAAAAATTAGGTTTTTTTCAAAAACACAAAATTTTTAACCTGATTTTCAAATTTAAGTAATCAATGTTTATATAATTTATATACTCCAAATAGTTTTTGTGAAAAAACCAGCAAAAGTTTTTTTCATGATCAAGAAAAAAATTAAATAAAAAATAAAAAATCATTAAACGTTCAAGGTCATTTACGTCATTCATTATATCTCGAGAACCAAATATAATTTTCCTATCATTAAGGTGTCAATCAACGCGTATTATTATTTTTATGATGTTCTTATGTTTTAAAAAAATCGTTAAAGCGTTTTTTTTGTTTTATTAAAAAAAATTGGAAAACTAGTGTTTTTTCATAAAAAAAATCATTTTTAACCTGATTTGCACATCGTAATAATAAATGTTTATAGAATTTGTAAACTTTTATCAATTTTTGTAGAGAAACCAGCAAAAAATTTTCTCATGATTACATAAAAAATTAAATTAAAAATATAAAATCATTCAAAGTCACCATGTTCAAATCATTATATTTTAAATCTCTTATTCTAAAGACATTGTTGTATAGTCAATCAAAGTTTATTAATATTTGCAAAACTTGAGCAGATTTTCAATAGTCTTCACAGCACCATGTTTTAACTTTAATTAAAAAAACTGCTTTGTAACCTGTCCCCCCTCCGATTGATCCGCGTGAATAATCAATCAAACCTATGCACCAAAATCCTTACGTAATCAATTGACGCTCGCGTAGATGTTACGATTAATATTAAATCATTCCAATAACTTTTATGAGAGGTACATTTTTATTATTTGAAGTAGTATTATTTCCATAACTATTATTGTGTTTAATATTTTTAATATCTACATATGTAGATATTACTGGGAAGTTGACCGTGTGGACCTCATGGGTCGCACCTCACGGCTTGTTTATTTGTACTTTCGTACTATCAATAATTTTCAACCTCAATCAGACTATAATCTTTTTAACAGTCTTCAACAAGGCAAACGCACTTTTCTATTCCCCATACCAATATAATTATTTTTGTAGTTTAAAAACCATCAAAATCAAATCAATTTAAAATATCTTCTCAATGCACTTCTTAATATATTTGCTTTGGAGAACATGCAATCATCATTTCTTCCAAACATAGTATATCGCCTCCAATTATATTGTTAACCATTAAATACTTGAAATATTTTAACTACCATTTTCCGTTGTTCGAGTACTAAGCGAATGTTCTTTTACATCATCATAAAACAACCAAACAACAAACAAATCTCATCGAAGCTGGCAATCAGAGGATACTTTCGAACACGGAAATCCGTTCTCAAATTACAGCCCCTCATCTGCTATCGTCAATTCGTTCGTCAGTCGATGGAAAATTCGTTCGTCATTCGTTGGAAAATTTAGTAATCCAAGATCTGGTTGGCACAACAATCTTTTCTAGGTCTTCTCTAACAAAAAGGTAGCTTTTTGTCTGTGGACACGACCATTTCGTGATGTTAGTAGCTGGAAAAATAAATACGATTTAGATACATTCGAACGAAAACGAGGGTTGTTTGCTTATCTGGATTTCAGTAATACGACTAACCAGCAACAAGAAGTTGCTCAAAAGTATTTTTTTTTTAATATTCTATCCCTTCATTGTTATGCTAATAGACGGTGGACAAACACACATGGTAAGATGGCTTGGATCCGATGAGAATCACATATGGAACTCGAATACGTGTGACTGTTGCAAAATGTATCTCAACAGTGCAAATCTCATGAAAATTCAACAGTTCTTGAAGTAAAATAAAAGTATGTCATTTTGGAACAAATACTTTCGGATTGCATTCATGGTTTTTAATTGGTTTCGTGTAAACATATTTTAACGGCTTATTGTATGAGCTTGCGAACCTTATTTATGCGTGGCTTTTGTTGCTAAATCTTTCATGGCAAGCTATCCAACCAGCATTGAATGCGATATGAAATTTCAAGATGATGTGATTCATTTTCTTAAATTTTATTGAATAAAAGACTAAAAAAAAGGCTTTAATAATACTCTCGATAAATGCAAATGCGTTCAATTCGTCAATATCTATTTCTTCAATTCCTGCCATGAATCGCCATCAGCAAAGCTTGCCCACCCATTGCGGTCGAGAAAGTGCAAATCCGCGAAACTCTGACTACGCCAATTTCCGATACCAGCAACAGTCAGTGTTGTATTGCGAAACGTAGAAAATTGCAAGAGAATTAAAAAAAGAATGCCTGAAAGCGCGGAATCCCTCCAAGTGCGAATGTAGGTCGTGGCTCAGAATTGCGCGAATCGTGTTCTTGTGCATGGCGAAGCTGATATCCGCGACGAATCATAAAGATATACGCTCATATGGAGGACCTCATAAAAAGTTACAGCTCACTCGGTGTCTGGTCTTTAAGATGCAGGAAGCAACCCAACCCAGCTTCTGCTCTAGCTCCAGCTTCAACTTGAGCTTCCACTTGACCACTGTCTTCATCGCAACATGTATATAAGAATGCAGATTTCCATTAATATCTGCACGTTTTTAATTCAATCTGGGTTCTTTCTCGTTTCACCTTTCAAGACTGCTCCACTGGCCAGTTACCACCACTGCAGTTGGCCTCCATCAAAGTATCTGCTCGACGGCAATATATGCTGGCCGACCAATACAGGTGCAGGTGTATTTGACCGTCATTTTTCCATTGACGCCACTCGTACATTCATTGGACTTACTAGATTGTGATTCCACAAGAACAACACGTTTGATGCACAGTTTGTGCTTAAAAATGGGTTGAGTAGTATGCATCAGCAATTGCTTCAGAAATCAATCAAAGGATTTAAAAATCTTCATCACATTATAAGGGCAATATTTCAGTTAAAATGTTCTAAACGTTATAGATTGAAATCTTATGCTACTAAGATATAATAATTTATCGAAGACATTTAAAATTTGAAATTAAAATTGGCTAGACAATTAATGAGTGTTTCTAAAGGCTTTAGATTTGCATTAAACCTTCTAGTAGATGTATCTCTTGTTTGACAACCAATCACAACATTCAATAGTGATTCAATAGTAATGATTCTAACTAATTTATGCAAATAAACTTACCTGTAACTATTTATTTCTTCGATTCATTCTTTTCTTTTGCTCGAATATATACTGAAAAAAATTCTGCTCTTGCCGTTCCAAATAGTCCTCGGTAGCAGCTGCTACCACGTCATCATCGTCTGCAATTCGAGCGTTTCTGAGCTCCTCTTTTGGCCGAAGAAAGATGTAAATTTTAGTGTACTAGATCTAAAGATAAAACGTGAATGCACAACAGGAGAAAGCAAACCTAATGAATAGCAGACTTAAGAAATAGTATTCCTTCGAAAGGTGTGTAGACTTGGCAAAAAATAAGACCTCCTCAATTCCGCTTTGATCTTCTCCTTAATTCTTCACATCACAGGGGCCATCCATATATTAAGGTACCAGTCAGTCCACTTTAGATGGCAAAAAGACCATTTTTCAGTATTTGTTTCTCAGACACTTTATTATATATTGACATGAATCTTTTTTAAAGTACCATTTCATACTTCAGTAATACAAAAAAAGTACAATTTTTGTTTTTTTATTTATTATTCTCTTTTATAGAGGGCGCTGAAATTAAGCTCTGAAAAAATCGCTACAGACAGATAATCTATGGATTGGTAGATCTGAAACAATAAATTTAAACGGCACTTCAAAAATAAAGGTCTCTCACATCGTAATCCACCACCGTTTTCAAAAAAATCGGTTAAAAAAATGGGGGACTTGTGAAAAAAATGTTAAAAATCTACCGTTTTTTCGTAGTTTTTTAAATGCCAAAATTTCTTTTTTCAAGTTTTTCCTAATATTCTGGTATA
The DNA here is from genome assembly GCA_963942545.1 of Oxycera nigricornis. Lineage (NCBI taxonomy): Eukaryota > Metazoa > Arthropoda > Insecta > Diptera > Stratiomyidae > Oxycera > Oxycera nigricornis. Next base: position 23,096,215 of record OZ012663.1, on the reverse strand, counting down.
TTTCGGTGTAATAATCTCTAACAAATAAAACGCATCATCGTTATTGAAAATCGGTTCTGTAGATCCAGAGATTATCTGTCTGCCATGTTAAAAAACGTTGTTTTGCGTAAAACCTGTTCAAAGTTATTTTAATCAAAAATCAAAATTGAATCACTTTGAAAATTGCCAAAACATTGTCTTATATTAGAACTTTTCCATTTTACTGATAAATCTAAAATAAAATTTGTCAAATAGAATGAGACGTGCATACTTGTGCTAACATGTGCAATTCTGAGTTAGTCATCTGTTTCAGTGGTTTAGAGTTTCTACATTGAAACTTGATTTTCCAAAAAAAATCTTCATGTTGTCGCAATTCGACCTCATCGTGCAGTGTGCAGACTTTTCCAAATGTAATTACTCGAAAAATATACTCTGACTCATTTAATATTCATTAGTAAAATTTATTCAAAGGTCCACGATTTTATTCATTCGCATTCGTTTTTCTTTAATTTAGATATGAACATAAATTCCAGTAATTTTACGTTATTCATAAAAACTCCTATGCAATCGTCTATTGATGATATAACGTCAAAGGTGGTAACCGAATGATTAATATCTGCTTATCATTACTATAAATAAATTTCCATGCATTTTAAAAGCACGAAATCAGTGATACCTCAACAGTTTGCCAGCTCATTAAATTTTTAACAACACAAATTAAGTGTTTTTCGTACATAAAATAGTCATCTTCGAGTAATCATATAGCAAAAGTGCATCTGTAGAAATACAAGCTACTTACGATTCTCGTGCGATAGAATAAATCTCATCACGAAATATGTCTTTCATCGAATATTTATCAGGAAATTCCTTCTCAGAGCAGTTCCGCGTAACACTGTTAGGGTGATTTTTCACATAAACCCTCCACTGTTTTTGAATACAATTTCATAGAAAATTTTTCGATTTTTTCGAAAAAACAAGAATTTTAATTCTAGTTTATTTTTTTAAGAACAGATAAAATTTTCTGAAGGAAAATTTTCTAAGAAAATTGACGGCAAAATTTTTATCTTAAAATGAAAATTATAAATTAATATTATATAAATCAATTTTATTCAAAAATTAAAAAAAATGCGTGCGAAAATCGGTTTCATCCGAAAATGGTTCTCGATTTTTTTTAAAATGTATCACTGAAACTCCTGAAAACTCCTATCGAAATTTTAGCTGATAAGATGAGCTCATCTTTTGCATGCAGATGAAAAATGGGGGAGGTGATAGCTACTATTCATTTTTCCGCAGCTACCGTTGCATCCAAAAGCGGTCATTATCAATGGAAGTGCAGATTGGTGTGCGGCTAGTAGTTCGACTCGTGTGAATTAGTCTTCAATCTTTCATATGGAAAAGAATTATGAATTACAATCGAACGCCGTTTGTTATCAACAATATTTGATAATTTCGAACTAACTCTGATAAATAGAATACCAAATTGCAGGTTTCATAATAAATCTTGTGAATAGCTTTATTAAATCTACATCAAAATGTACTGCTAGTCCATCGTAAAGTGCAATCTAAACACCCAGCAAGTCACCATTATGCCTCAAAGTCTGTTGCAACGCGAATTGTTTACAAAACAATAACGCGATAATCTCCATATTCTCAGATACACGTAACAATCTCATGATTGATATCAGTTAAGTTATACATCAAAGTGACACTGTGCATCTAAATAACTGCTAAATCGACTCGTTGACTAACCAACGAACCTTTGCTGGTAATGACACAACAATGCTAAATGCCATGGAAGACAGGATTGTGTTCTTTTACAACGTAGTAACCAGCATAAATTGTTTTGTCACTTTTGTTAGCAAATAATCTGGGAATATTTAATGCACTTACAACAATTCCATGAGAACTTTCTACACTCATGACTAACTACAGCTATTTGCCAAGATTGTGCAAACAGCGACAAAGATACTAGCCAAGTATCTATAGATGCATGAAAAGTGCTAACAAAGAATGAGTGTGGAATGCGTGTTGACAGACTTCAGAACCATAATGCAATTTGATTGTGCCGCTCGTTGTGGAAATGATAGTACCAATTTATTTTTGGAACGCACTGCAATTGATTAATAGCGTCAATTATTCACCAGCAAACGTGGGTAGTAAATAAAGTATACTTGCACTTAATTGGAAGATTTTTTTGAGGTATTACAGTTCAGTAGCATCCAATGTCAGATAAATTAAAAATACAATAGACAGGCAACAGTCTTAGAATTCACGTTCGAAATAACACAATAATGGCCTAGTGAAAATTCAAATATGAGCCTCCCAATGTTTGATCCTTACTTCATTTTGTACTACTACGACAATGAAACTTTGTAACTCAATATTCGAAGAGAATTATTTTTGGCATTTAGCAGCAAACATTCTAAGTACGTTTTTGAAGTATAGTGACGTAGATTTAAGGGGTTAGACCACTGTAACCTCTCGAAATTTTCATGTTTTTTGAGAAATTTTCGAAAAAAATCAAGTCTGTAAATGGACAAAAAATGATTGTTAATTGTTAACTAACTCTTTATCTACACAAAAAAAAACATTTGATTTGAAAAAGAAAAGGAAATAGTGGCACATTTATTTTTCTCCCGATCCATGTTTTCGCTGGAGGGCTCCGCGGCACGTACGATAAAAGCCATAAATTTATTCTGAAAATAAAAATAAAAATAGGGGTTGATTCAAACAAAATTGTCTAGTGAATGTCGTACGGAATTTCAAAAATGTTAAGTTTTGTAGAAATGCCGAATTTTTGTAAAAAAAATTGGCTTTTTGACCCCAAAAATTCGGGTTAAATATTAACAAAAAAATAGAAAAAATTAACTTATCAAAATTTCCGTACGACATTCACTATATAATGTAATTGTGATTATTCAGCTCAAATTTGAAGAGAATTAAGGGAAAATTACGCGAGTTATGCTGCGTGCCGCATTCAAAAAACGTGTTTTGAGAAAAACGCGTTTTAGTTTTGGTAACGCATTTTCGAAAGGAAAGCATAGAAAAATTGATTGAAAATAAATACGTACCATTAGTCTGATATTTCTGGGCCATAAAACTGACTTTCTTTACTAACATTGGCCTCCTCGTTATCTGTTTTTTGTTGATTTTATTGCAGAGCGTACCTGTTTTGCCCTTTCCGTTTGTGCACGCTCTGCGCGTTGTATGCGCCTGGCATCTTCTGCGATGCAAAAATTGTATACTTGAGGACCTATATCCATTTCTAAGGCCTTCATAATTCTCAGAATACTAATAAGGCCATCATTAAATGTGCTTGGGCAATTGTTGCATGAAATTATAATTTTGAAGCCCAAACCACGCGGACTTCCTTCGCGAAAAGTTACTTCCGAGTCACAGACTTTACACTTCACGTGTTGTGAAATTACTGAAACCACAGCAGAAAAGTTTAGTATTCGGTAACCGAATTCAGATTTCACTTCAAAAGTTTCATTGTCACTATTTTTTAATTTTTTGGCAGAAGTACTTGCACCTTTTATGTCTTGTTCGGCTTTGAAACGATTTGGCGGTCGTTTTTTATTTTGCCGACGTCGCGTTGGATAGGAAACTTTTGTGCCTTTTCTGCTAACAAACACCTTTTTCGATTCCATAATGGAATGTTTTCAATGGATATATTTGCCGTAATAAAAATTTGTAATACCAAATTAAATTTAGACACAATGTAAGCTACGTTAGCGAGCGGCTGAATTTCAACTGGACATATTGCCTGTTTTCTAGCCTTCATCTCGTTTACGCTGCTAGCGCCTCTAGTTTTCAAAGCTGGTAGTGTCAGTCGTTACATAACACGATGTCAACGACGTCAATTAGCAAATTTATTGATTTAAAAAAATTTAAAAGCAGACATTGACTTTTCTCGATAGGTGTGCCATGCGTATCGAAAAGTTGTAAGGCGAGCTCAGAGATGCCTTTCTTAAAAGTTCAAAATGTCAATGAAAAAAAACTTTTTTTTATCTCAAATTTTTTTCAGTGATTCGGCACATAGTAAAGTATTTTTAGAGTCCATAAAAAAATTTCGAATTTTTTGAAAAAGCTACAGTGGTTTAACCCCTTAAGGATGAATTGATCCTAATTTTAAGTTTAAAGTACAGTCTAAGTCCTTTAAGTCGAATTGCCATCTGTCAGACAAGTTAGTTCAATGTGGAGAGATTTAAGGATGAGTTCCACTAAGACAATGCGTAGCCATTATAGAGAATATTAAGTACATACATATTTATTTATTTTAATCACCAAAAATGTTCATTTGCTCATATGCATAATAAAAACCAAAAAAGCTTAAATGCTTATAAATTAATATTCAAAATTAAATCATCAAAAATTCACACAATTGACTTCCTGCCTGGAAAGTTCTGCATATTATGTGTTACGACTTTAAAAGCCTGTTATTCTAGATTGTTGTTATCGAGGCTAAATAAACTATTATATATTTCATCTGGGACGTTTTCAATTGTCTCAGCAGCGTTATATAATGTTGTAATGGCTTCCTGGAATTGCTTTCTTTGGGGCTTCGAAACACTACATTCAAAGCACTTTCTCCCTTAAAAGCAAGGGTTCTCGTTTGGCAGACACTTGAAAAAACACCAATCTCGTCAACATTGAAAACATTTTCGGGTTTGAAATCTTTAAGCAATTTCGGTAAATTTGTTTTCCACTGATGACTTTTTTCATGGTCAACCTTTCCTGAAATTCCATATCTAGATTTAAAGCGATTTAGCTTTAAAATCGCAGTTATTTAAGCTTTTGGCCTTTTCTAGTGCCTTTTGCTTTAAAATGGTAAACTACTACTACGCATATTTTTAAACCATTAAAGTATGGCATTATTAACTGTCTTATATGTACATACCCTATTCCGCTTCATTTTCCTACTCATGCCGGGATCTGAATACCGACGTTTCAAATCTTCCCTTTTACTCCATATTGACGACAATGTATTTGCTGGTTTGTCAAATTCACGTGCAATATCCTTTTTTCGTGTTGCCTTATTCAATTTTATTTATAATACGTATTTTCGCTTCTAGATTTAATGTCCTTAGTTTCCTCGAAGTCATAACGTAAAAATCCTTTAAAGAACTTTCTAATACAAAGCTAAAAATAAAACTGTATCTTTTCTTACCAGTAATTGCGTAAAATTAAGTGGGATTTTTCCAACTATGCAAGGGATCTGCACCGATCTTCCTTCCAATCACTTTGACAACAAATAACCAACGTTAACCAATTGTCCAGGAGTTACACGCAAAACTCAATCGATACTAATCCATTAAGTCGCATACACACAGTAAACTAATGTAATGTTCTTAGAAAGTTGACCGGAACTTCTGTATAAACATTAAAAGAATTTAGATGAATGCTAAAGGTGTATTCAAACAAAGTCTTGATAATGTCATTCAAAAAGTTTTATAAAATACTAATGCTAATTCGACTTACAGATACATACGAGTGAGTATATGTATAAACGGGCACTAAAGTCTTCAAAATAGGTTCGAGTTAGAGAGATTTTCGAGTTAAAGAAATTTCGAGTTAGGGAAATTTTTTCTATGGAAAATTTTAGGGAACGCACGAAGCTGTTGGAAAAAATCGAATTAGAGGAAATTTCCATTTAAATCAATTTATACTTAGAGGAGTTTGACTGTATTTTATTGATAAATTGTTAACTTCCCAGTATATGGGAAGTTCTTGTAATCGCCTCGAAAATCGAAATTGAAATTTTCAACATTTCTTTACGTTTTGAGGTCTATAGAGTATATATAAAGTGTTTTTAGAAAGGGAGATGTATGTGTGTGTGTGTGTGTATGTACGTACGTATGTACGTTCGGGACACTTTTTTCTACGAGCATAACTCACGTAAACAAAGTCATATCGAGTTCGTTAAGGTGTCAATCGAAGCGTCTTTGCAATCTTAAGAGCTGATTAGTTTTTGGGATACTTCGGTCGGGGGGTTTGCTGTTTTCGCCCCTTGAAGGTCAACCATGTTATGCGCTATATCTCACGAACCAAACATGCGATTTTCATGATTAAGGTGTCAATCGACGCGTATTAACATTGAAATGATTCTATCAAATTTTTAAAAAAATTCTTGGAGCCGTTTTTTAATTTTTTAAAAAAAGTGCAAAAAATTAGGTTTTTTTTTCAAAAACATCAAATTTTTAACCTAATTTTCAAACCTAAGTAATCAATGTTTATATAATTTATATACTCCAAATAGTTTTTGTGAAAAAACCAGCAAAAGTTTTTTTCATGATTATGAAAAAAATTAAATAAAAAATAAAAAATCATTAAACGTTCAAGGTCATTTACGTCATTCATTATATCTCGAGAACTAAATATAATATTTCCATCATTAAGGTGTCAATCGACGCGTACTATCATTTTAATAATGTTTTTATATGTTAAAAAATCTTTAAAGTGGTTTTTTAAATTTATTGAAAAAAATTGGAAAAGTATTGTGTTTTTCATAGAAAAATTCATTTTTCACCTGATTTGCACATCGTAATAATAAATGTTTGTAGAATTTATAAAATTTTATCAATTTTTGTAGAGAAACCAGCAATAACTTTTCTCATGATTACAAAAAAAATTAAATTAAACATAAAAAATCATTCAGTCACCATGTAAATAGGGTTCATTCGAATTATAATACCTTAAATCTCTTATTCTAAAGACATTGTTGTAAAGTCAATCAAAGTTTATTAATATTTGCAAAATTTGAGCAGATTTTTAATCGTCTTCACAGCACCATGTTTTAACTTTAATGATAAAACTGCTTTGTAACCTCTCCCCCCTCCGATTGATCCACGTGAATAATCAATCAAACCAATGCACCAAAATCCTTACTTAATCAATTGACGCTCGCGTAGATGTTATGATTAATATTAAATCATTCCAATAACTTTTACGAGAAGTACATTTTTATTATTTGAAGTAGTATTATTTCCATTATTATTATTGTGTTTAATATTTTCAATATCTTTTTAGATATTACTGGGAAGTTGACCGTGTGGACCTCATGGGTCGCACCTCACGGCTTGTTTGAATACATTTTATTCAATACAGAATTTATTTATGTAGAATGATTAGTGCTAATCCTATCGTATTCTATTGCAGTATAATGTTTATGATCACATGAACACCGCGACTTGCAAGGTTGGGCTAGGTCAGGATAGGAGAGTGCTAAGCCAATCGGCTTCTGCTCCACTTGGATCGATTTTAGAGCATTGTGTCCTGTAGACTTAGAAACCTTGTAATTCATTCTGTGAACCGGTCCGTTTTTATAGTATCTAGTTCACTTAGCTCCGCGAATAAGAATACACCTAAGTTCTTGTCTAGACTGTTGAATTAATTTTTCCCTATCAACCCTGCATCCGTACTAGTAAGTTTCTACAAATCTCGCGAAAACTGAGCTAACCGAAAAAAGCTCACATTTTTATCGGATTTCCAACAAAAGATACATCCACAGAAAAATCCCCTAAAAAGATGCAGTCAAGAGCCAATTAGTCGATTTTTCTTCGCAGAAATACCAAAACAACTTAACATCCAATTCCGTTTTGTTAAAGAATTTTTTTTCAAAACCAACATACCCATCAGCTCCGTCCCTCTTTCCTATCACCACCTCCTGCTAAGATGTATCTGTAATTTCGCTTGAACAAATGATCATTTAGTAATTATCATTAAGACTATCGAATTTTCGACATTCCCCGCAACAACAGCTATGCCTTTGTGGTGGTCGACGCGATCTGTTAATGTGGGAAAGGAATGCTTTCACGTGGTGCCACTGATAAAGATTTGCCGAAGAGTCAACAGAGGTTAAGAAGAGATGTTAGGAACGCTGGTAGTGCAACAGTGAAGCAATTATTCGCAATGTCTTTGGTGGCATGTGGAAAATTGCACATGTTAATGGGCTTGAAAGTCATGTCGAGGCTGTTGTCGATGGCGTTTGTAAGTTTAAAATGGGGTCAACAGTAGTGCAACTAATTCAATTAATGCAAATCGAGGGAGTGCCCTCCAGAGTGCATTGCAAGACAACGAAACGGATGATTACATGCAAGGAAAACTGTACAGTGTTCTGTTGCGACCTGGACAGATATAATACAATCGGACATGTGCATATACACATGTGAACATTGAGTTGCGGTACATTGTTGGAAATTAAAAAGTCATAATTATTTATGTTCGTGAAAGACCTGTAAACCTATTTTCAATGTTTCAACATCTTACGTGCAGTTCACCGTAAATACCTTGGTATGTATTATCGAAAGACTTTCAAAGTCTTCGTTAATATTCAAATCAAGTTCAAGATAGCTCGCACTATCTATCGGTACACCTACGTATACATATATGTACGTCCATATGGAAGTGTTGACCTAGTACTTAATCATAGCTAGTAAATAAGCTATTGATTGCTAATTTGCATAATTACCGTTATGATACAGACTAAAATTGATAGCGATTAATCATCAATTTCCTCATTAACGATGCGTCAATTATCTGCACGCGGAAACTTTATTTTGATACGCAACCTGTTCAGACTTACGAATGAGTAAGCTTTTAGTAGTGAGTAGTCTTGCCATGTGTTGATACATAATTAGTGTCAATGCAAATTCTGCTGGCGCCATCAAACAGTAACAGTCTTCACGGGAGCACATTTTTATATCTGTTCTATATGTTGAGTGAGATGTCCTGATTCACGAAATATAGACAACGATGTCACACCGAATGCCAATTCGTCATACCAAGTTTGCTGAAAAGTAATTGCGGAAAATATAAAAATGATAAACCAACCGAAATTTATAAAGTCTTTTTCTCATTGTAATTATTTCACAATTCATTGCGATCTTTCCTGCGCACCTTTTTATCTGATCTATCTTTCGTCATAAATCAAATCTTCAGTCTTTGAATAACAATCTTTCAAAACATCAGAACTCACGACAATCTTACGATATCTCCATTTATAATATTTTATATAGATACTGATCCATCACAAGGATCTAGCCTAACAGGTTGACTGCCGTACAGAGTATTTTTTTAGACATTTTTCAAACAAATAAAACCCACATAAATCATTGAAATCATCATTTTGTTGACTTTATTAGCTTGAAAATTTCACGGCATTTAGTGTTTCAAAATAATATCTGGCGGATCATATGTGGCTGCGTCTGAGGGAGGCTATCCTATCGCTCCAATTTTGCACCACTTTTTTTAGCATAGCCGGCCTTATTTCACCAAGAACGCATCGAATGTTGGGGTTTAAGTCATCAATAATTGCTGGTGTATCAGCATAGACAAGTCACTTGACGCACGCTACCACAAAAAGTAGTCCAATGGAATCAAACCACATGATCTGCCAGTTCACAGGTCCATTTCGCGAGATGATTCGTTCAGGAAAGGTTCGACCCAATAAAGTAATAGTTTGATGCCTTGTATGGCATATTACGCCATCTTGTTGGAACCATGTGTCCCTCAGACGATTGGCATTGATGTTAGGAATCAAAAAATTACGAATCATTTGGCGATAGCGATCGTCATTAACGGTAACGTTACCTACGTCTTCAGATTTGAAAAAAAGACCAAATATGCCGCCGGCATGTAATTCGCACCATAAAGTGACTCCTTCGGGATGTAATGGGGCTTCCAAAGTTTTTTGAGGATTAAACTCACACCAAAAACGTCAATTTTGCTTATTTACGAACCCATTAAGCCAGAAATGGCTCTCATCACTGAAAATGATTTGACGTTAAAAATGCAGATCAACGTCCAACTCATTTTCAGCCCATTCACCGAACGTACGACGCGAACGATGGTGAAATCTATTCAGTCGTTGCATTAATTGAATTTTATACGACTTTAGTCCTGTTCTAAGATCTTGCCTCAAAACTTGGCCATGTAGTGGACGGACGGCGTAGAATCGATCAATTTTGATCTTCAGTCACAACACTCTCTACAGCAGCGATGGGTGCCTCGGTACGCACTATACGAGCGCGTGCTGGATGAGCATTATCCAATACAGTATACGTGGGCATAAATCTTTTCGTCGTATTGCGTATGAGCTGCTTACTGGACGACTATGAACACCACAAATTGGACGAAGTGCTGTATAAGTTTGACGCACAGAATGAGAATTTCGGAAATAGATTTGCAATACTTCGAGACGTTGTTCGGGCTTAAAACTTTGCATGGTGGTTTGCCCAAGTAAATTAAACGTAATGTCAAAATGACAGGAAAATTTTACAGCTACAATGACAGAAGTTCTATACTTTTGAAAAAACACCCTTTACTACATTTCTATGTCGAAGTTATTAGCTCCGAAGAAGGCGAAGATCGTTTCTTCTGCAGGAAAAGTAATGACACTTTTCCAAGGGGTAATTTTCATTGATTACCTTGAAAAAGGTAAAACCAACAACATACCCTACTACGCTGCGTTGCTAGATCGATAGAAGGTCAAAATTATGAAGATTTTACCACATTTGGTCAACAAAAGTGCTGTTCCACCAGAACTACATTGCTTAGTCGCTTTGTTGAAATAGCACGATCTGAAATTAGAATTAATTGCTTGCATGCTTTTCTTCACATCTCACTCTCAGTTACTTTTATTTTTTTCCGAATTTGAAAAAAAATCCTGGAAGCAATTTTTTTTTGAGCCAAATGAAATGGAATAAAATTATCGAGCTGCCTAATTTGAAAAATATTTTTTTTAGCCTCCAAATACATATGTGTTTTTTTTTCTTGTAAGCCGGAAACTTTTCAAACGATCATCGTGTCTTCGAATATTTGAAACATGCAACTTGAAATTACTACTAAATTCAAATTGATTCGCGCTTTAAAAAGTAATAACATCATAGGCAGCTTCAAAATAAAGTAAATTCTTAAAGCACTTTATACGATCATCCAAAGAAAATACCAACATTAATATCCGGAAACACTCAAATTAAAGCAAGAAAAACTTTTTGTTATAATTTTGTTGTTATTTTTCGCAAGTTATTTACCTGAACACTTCATAGTATTACCGTGTTGTAACAGAAATTTCTCGATTGAGAAAGTCGGGCAAAAACTTATCGAAACCGACTGAAACCGGCCTGTCATGATCGATCTTTGAAAAAAATTAGTATGCGAGAAAAGATTTTCAGAATGGTTTGACCATAAAAACTTTCTGAAATTCTTAGTGTTTTACAGAGTGAGAGAAGATTGTAAATAAAACAAGAATTTAGATTCCATCGACCGAACAAATTTTATCAAATAAAATTTTATCGACGATAAGTTCATCAGGAAAACTGCAAAAGTTTCTCATGGTACCATTCTAAGCTATTCATTAAGAAGCCTACATTTTCGTCGATTGGCCATAAAGGTAACTACACAATTTACAATTGTCACTCATGGTAGAACAAAAATAAAATGCAGAAACTTGTGACTTCGCATTGAATAACATTTTTGACTCGAAATAAAAATGACCACGATAAAATTTGCAAAAAAATTAAGTTAATTTCGTTAATCAATCTTTTTTTATTCGAAATTCTAGAAACACTTTTACAGTCGGAAACACCATACCTAATCGGTCTATCAATTCTCCATTTCTGCATGCATCATAAATTTCCTATTTATACACCCGGAATGACTATATCACCGCTGATAAAAACCAGATATGCACGTTCTAACACTTCTTCCACTTTTCCATTACACTTTCATGTAATCAAAATCCCAAGATCCATGCACATTACTTTGTCAGCAAGTTCATTACCAGCCGCGTGAGCTCATTTCCAATTGCCGCCGTGCTACGATCGTGTCCTTTGGCCTTTGATCTGATCTCCCGTCTACATCCCGTTGCAGCGACTACCACAAAAAGCAGAAGAAAAACGAATCAACTACAAGAAAAAAATCACAAGACGTGTGTCTACCATCTGCTTCTTGTTGGCAACCATAACTTCTGTTGGAAGCAACCCAACAAATGTGCCTTGGGATCACGAAAAAATCCTTCCATATATGTGAGGATGACTCTGGTGTTAATGTTCAAGCAAAAACCGGCATCAGAAAGAACAAATCGTGGGGAGACTAAAATTAGAAAATTTTATCTTCGCCCTCGGCTTCCTTGGAAAACATGTCAGATTTATCGCCGCATTCGGATGCCTCAGTGTCTAGCATCTGTTCTTAGTAGCACGGTAAGGTAATTTGCCTCGGATAAACAGAGCCGGCGAAAAAACTCTTTTACTTTGAAGATCCACTAACATTTATGGTAGAAGAAGGAGGAAGCATTGCATTTGAAACGCATGAAGGAATTTTGTGGAAAGTGCATTTGCACTGCAACTGTTGCCATCAGAAAGCACCATTTTGGAGATGACCTCATTTGTCTGAAAAAGCAACTTCTGGTTTTTCAGCTGCAAAAGTTCGTAGAATCTTGAAAACAACTTAAAATAATCGGAGATTCACGAAGAACAAGTAACTATAAAAACATACGCTGATATAGTTCCGAGCGCCTTGTCCCCGAACACTAAACCCAGCTCAATGCAAAACTGAAATCTTCTTTTAAACAAAACCTTATGATGGTAGCAATTAACCTTCGACGTAGAAGAACCATTCTGTTAGTGGAAAAAATTGATTTTAGCATTAATGGTGTTTAGTCGCCTTGCAACACCTTGGTATGTGGATTACGTAACCTCGACCTGGCATCGAAACCATTCTAAATGAACAGCAACAAAACAACAGCAACAGAAGAACAGCAACCTGTCCAGCTCCAATAGCAACAAAAACTATATTTCTTGGATAATGTGTACATTTTAAATGACCGTCACAACTGCGACGATACTTTGTGTGTGCCTGTCTTATTGCTTCTTATGTAACTTTATCACATATTGAAATGAATATGTTCGTTCAGGTGCCCAGTACGTACGGTGGGTGCCTCACGCCCACTTCGTCCTTGCCGCAGAAACCTCTCACCTTCAATCGAACTATTCCAACTATTTACAGACTATCGTCAAAATTGCGATCCAGACGTATTGTTTTGATCAGTTAACAGAAGTTGGTAGATTTAGATTCACACATGAATGGTTTTAGATAAAAGTGTGTTAAGTCGGGAAGTGGAATGAAAGAATAAATCTTTGTTTAGCTTTATAGCTTTTCAACAGTAGAAACATAGATAAATGAAGCTGCATGAAATTGTATTTTAATCGAATTAATTTTAAATAGGCTTGTACGGTGCTACAAGTTTGAAAAAAAAAATACTTAGCATCTGGGCAATATTGTTCATCATACTACTTCAAATATTTGCAGTTTGTTGCATATTTTATTGTACTAAAATGAAGACTATGTAAGAAAAATTGACGTCATCTGCAAATTTGCATGCGAATCGAATGATATTTGCTGCATTAAATGACGTCAAAATCGTATGTTTGAAATTTCTTTTGAATATTCACAAATCTTTCAGGAATTCATTACGGATTACGGAGACTATCGTATGTCCCTGATCTGATTTGTATACATCTCTAATTATTATTTATTTTCGCACCTTAACTACGCAAAATAATAGTTAATGTCACGCATACGTGGTATCACTTTTTCTTACTTAGTGCCTCACTGATATCATAAGGAATAAGTAGCGCGAACACCACAGACAAATTGCCACAACTCTGTTATACTTTTCGCCGTGTGGAATTTTGTTCGCGTATTAGTGTTATAATTTTAATAGGTGCACATGATATTCGCACACTTATTCGGTCACGGCGTGTATATGTACACGAATTGCTGACTCGCAATTGCAGCCTCGCCTCAATACAGTTGCCCAATTCCACTTGGGAAAATTTGACAATGCATTGTCAATCATTCTTTCGTGCGCGAGTTAAGGAACGAAAACCAGAGCGCTCTCTCTGAAGGAGGGGTAGTTTGTGTATCTTTTTTCACATATATTTTATTGATAGCTTAGAGTTTCCGTAATATATATTTTTTATACTATGGCCTCACTTCGAAAATTCTTGTATTCATTTGTGTATTTGTGCTACCTTCCGGCTGAAAATATGAGATGGTTCTTATCATGTGCAGATTGTCTTGGGGAGCTTAACATGACTACCTATCAAGGTGATTTAAAGCCACGGGCTTCTTCGGCCACGGGTTTGTATTGAGTGACAACCAAACAGCCTCCCACCACAACTTGGGAGTACCAGTTTGCCTACTGAGTGCATGCTCAGTGACCTTACTGATGAAAGTGAGGCCTATCTAATCCTCTGCCGATCTCACATTCTCGGTACTAGGTTATCTCGTAACTACACGCCAAGCCCCCAGAGAAGCTGCAGAAGTCCCCATGCTCGGAAGCATGAAGACTTCAAAGCGCATCTAAGTGGGGTCTGCCCGCATATGGGTCTTAACCACAGTCACAGTCACGTTTGCACCCCTCCCCCCAGAGGGAGTCCTCACCGCGACCAGCGGGTTCCTCACTGCGACTAGAAGGAGGTTTGATCTCCCTGGGCCCCGGTCCCCATGGTACCAGATTGACTCCTGGTAAGGCTTCGTGGACTTAGGCCCCTCCCAATCCCACTTCTGGATCGATCACCATCCTCGGCTTCGCTGGGATCCACTTGTCATGTGCAACCTTGTTTAAATAAGTGATCGAAACTTCAGCGATATTGTTCTGGAACTGGGTGGAAGATCCTTTCGGAATTTTGCTGAAAGTCGCCAGCAAGTACTGACGTGGTATTAACAGCTGATCGGATGGAGACTTTGGCGTGTCCAGGAGGGTATTATGTTGAGTTGAATATCAGCATTTAAGTTAAAATATCAGATATTCAAGTTAAAAACCAGCATTTAAGCTAAATGTCCGCTATTCAAGTTAAATCTTCGCACTCCAAATGAAATATTAGCACTTTAAGTCAAATATCAGTAATTCAAGTTAAATATCGGCACTTTAAGTTAACATCTGACTTCAATCATCGCTGCTACTGAAACAAAAAGCAATTCGCTCAACTAGAGAAAAACTTGCGCATTCTAAGATGTAGATGTTTCACAAGCAACTGAAAAATCAACGATGTTAATTACGACAAGAAAAGACAAATATGTTACTTCTTGTGTTTATATGGTTACCGATTTCAACCTTTATTCAAAAAATGTCTCGAACTATATCACAAAAGACTCAATGAGCTAATCGGGATACTAAAATTTTAATCGGGATCGACATTTTGCGTTTGACATTTAGTCATTCTCTACGGCGGGTATCATTTCGATGATTAATGGTCGTATGGCGCTCAAATTGGTGGGGCTTTCAACTGCTGGTCATCTGGTTAAGGCACGCCGTAGGGATTGCGACAAACTTAAGCAAAGATTTTTACCTTTAGATGATTAAACCTTTAAATTTCCGACTTAGGTTCTTTTTCTCCAAAAAAATATAATTCTCACATATCCCAATTATCATCATTTGGCATGGACATGATGAAAGAAAAACTTGTCAAGAATATCAATGACTCGTCAACTGCAATAACTTGATTATCTAATCAATTCGAATGGCGAAGCAGACGTGATGAATGGCTCATCCAACTCGGTTAAGGAAGAAGTTAAAAATGTCCAGTAGACGAACGAACGTTCCACACCTCGCGAATTGATGGAATGGAAGTGGTTGGCATTGACATTGCTCATACGATTGGCATGTAAAGTCAAACATTGGAGAATTATCTGCTGTCCAGCTACAAGAAAAAGCTGTTTGCCAATCAGCATCACCATCATAATCGTCGTCGTCATCTGCAAAAACTGCCCACAAACGAGACACTGCGCCACTGGACATGCTTCGGATTTAGATTTATATTTATTGCTGACAAGATGAGATGGGTTGGTGGTTGCTTCGCGTCTATTTGCTTGGTCACTGAATCGAATGATCATTGGGGTGGTCATTGATGGACGGACATGGACATTTAACGAATTCCCAACAAAAAGCTGTTTGTTTAGAGCTATATGAATTTTTTCTTAGAATAAAATAAAATGAAATTTTATACACACAACTCAATATCTTCATGTCGACTTCAAGAAATAGTTCTAGATTCCGATTCACAAAATAATAAAAAAAGCATTACAACATAAAACTTACTCTAAAAAAGTTGCTTAGAACTTTACTGCTTCATAAATACCGCATAAAGTTCATTTTTCCATTTGGTATACAGATTATGCCTATTTTAGACTTATAGCTATGTTCCTAGTGCAGACATATGTTTTTCAAGGCACTAATTCTATAATCCGTAGTAAGTTTCCAGTTTCATGCATACATTGAAGCCGTAGAACTTAAAATTCGTGTGTTTGCCTCACGAAACATCAAACATATAATCATTATTGGAACTGGCTCTAAAATAAAAAACAAAATCTATTCAATCATGATAAAAAGAGTACCCAACGTAACTATGTCTAACACAAAATTACAACTATGCTGAAATTCTGTCATAATATAATATTAGTGACATATTATTCTTCATAACGAATTAAATCTTCATTACAAAAAAGCTTCATAATGAAATAGCAGTAATGAAGTTCAAGATACTTCATTGGAAGATTAATGAGGTTTTTCTCAGGTATCTACATTTCAAAGTTGCAGTCTCATTTGTCTATCAAGGCAATTTAAATTACCATTCAGACATTGTTTAACAAATATCGAACGATTTTAAGTTTAAGTTTGATGATTTTTAGGTAAAATGTCGAAGTTAATAGTGTGGAAATTTGTACTTGGTGTTCTTGAAATACTAAGAAAATCCCCATTATTAACCCATGTGTCTATAGTCAATTTTTTTCGTGTTAGTTATACGAATGAGAATTAAATGTTGTTAGCATAAATGTTTTTAAATTCTAATATTTGTGGACATTATTTTATAGGACCCGGCAATGCCGGGAGAGAATCAAATGATACGGCCCGCGGCATCTGACATTAAAAAAAGAAGAAATGAATGAGGCTGATGTCTCGTGGAAACACGCTTTCGATTTTTTTTTGAAAGGTCGCTAAAATTATCAGCCATCCTTCATCGTACAAAAACGTTAATAAATAAACTAGATTACGATGTAGTGCGAAACAATTTTTATTTCAGTTTCCGACAGTTCAGAAACAATGAAATAGTAGGTACTATTAGAGGAAAATTGTGATTTATTATGAGTTAAATCTTCATCATGAAGAAAATTTCCTTCATAATGTAGTTGCCATAATGAAGTAAAAGCTACTTCATTAGACGTAGAAGAACGAGTTGCTTCATTAGAAATCAAATAAGATAAAAACCATCTACATTTGACAATTGTATTGCCATCTGTATGGCAATCGAATTAAGTAGATGCAATTTTACTGATCAATTTGACATTTTGCGTTGAATTTCTGGTGTTTTTGAAGAGTATCGGAGCGAAATTTTTGAAATTTCAGCTTCCGTTACGGAGGTTCTAACAAAAAGTCGGCAAGAGGAGTGTGCCCACAAAAAGCGTACCGATCGAAAAAGCGAACGGAAGTTTGTCTTAAAATTCAAAACGAGCACAAAACATGCATGCGAATATAAGAGTAGAGCGACTGGTTCAGTGAGCAGAGCGCCCGACTCTTGCTCTCAAGAGCGTTCAAATCCCTGCTCCCTCTGTTTTTTACTTCAAGTTGCCTTGTGTGAATAAAAGCAATAAAATAATTTCATTTTTTGTCATATTATATGCATCCTAGATTTTTGAATTCGTCATATAAATTCCTGCATTTATCTACAAATATACAACTTTTAATCTTTACATAATCATTTGTAAAACGTAGCTAAACTTCCCATCGGACACTCCCAGAGTGTCTCACTGCTTTTTTAATAGACTATGGAAATTCGCACGTGATGTCTTTGACTTGTAAGTAAAATCGGGCGTATTTTTCCCAAGCTCTCATTAATTTCAGTGGCAATTCGATTGTCAGACAAAATGAAAAAGGTACCACAAAAATGACAGTTCGACTATCAGACGCAATGAAGTACCTTCACTTACTTCTTCACTATGAAGTACAATTTGTCACACAACTCAACATCTCCTTTTTCAACTGACCCCGAAAAATAGTCCTAGTATTTAAAATATCAAACTTTTTTTAAAATATTGAGAAAATAATGTTAAGCATAACTAACACCTAAGAACATAAGACGATAATCCTAGCAAGTGAAATCAAATGTGGAAAGAGGCCCTGAATTCACAATGGTACCTTTGTCGCGAAGAATTGGTCAGAGGTAATCGCCACTATGGCTTCTTTATTAAACAGGGCCAAATTAACATTTCGTTTGATCCTTGTTTTAAAAAATTAGTTTGAAGATACAAAAGAAATCAAAATTGTATCTAAACCACATTGTTTTATGTAACCATGTTTCCATCCTATTTTACAAATATATTTCCAATTTTGAATGGATGTTTGCGTGGGTGTTAACACTTTTAAAAGTACATCCATTTTTCGTTCTACAAAATGTTGAAACATGGACGTTACCTAGTATTCAGCAAAACCAAAATGTGAAACTTTCTTTTATGATTCAAAATACGGTTGTTTTGTAGGATATCACAATGACTTTTGCAATCCTTAAAAATAAAATAAATTTTCAAAATCGGCTGCAAAAAAATTCAGCATTTGGTTTGTCAACTTGTCTTTGTATTATATTCTTCGAAAAATTCTAACTTCTTGAGAGTGCGAAGCGAAAGTGATTTCGCTTGATACAATTTTCAAACCGTTCATCATCTTTGTTCTCAATATAACTTTTATCATCACATCCGTTTTATTCTCTTAGAATTGGTACTTTTTTGGAATGTTAATATTACAATCTTTCAATAAAATTAGTGCCAAATGCCCCGAAATAAGTGAAACCTTTTACTTTTCCTGTATTAAAATTTATATCATTATATCGCTAAAAAATATCCCTCATTTTAGATGTTTTGTGGTTTATTATTAATTATATCATGTTGCGTTTATCACCAACTGTTCTTTAAATATGTCTGATTAGTCTGAAGTATGTGCACTTGAACGCACTGATAAAAATCAAGGTCCACCAGTATTTTCCAAACCATGGTCACACTTAATGTTATGGTTATGTCTCCTAATCAAAACCCTAAATGATTTTTTTTCACTATTTTTGTAACTGTCTTCATTGATTTTCATCTAAGCAAAGTAACGCCAGAAACTTTTATCCTATCTAATAAACATTCTTTCTCGTGTGTACACAAGTCAGATTCTCAATATACCTTACCCCAAAAATCAACTTAAAATTTTGAAAAAATCTCCACCAAAATCTAAAATCAACAACTCTCTTCCAGCCCCGAAATTTATGTCACACAATTTGTCCCGCATAAATTTTTATGATATCAATAAATGTTGCCACATCTATTTACAATGTTTGATGACAATCTACCACCAGCAAGAACAGCAACAATAACAACAGAAATGATAAAAATACCTGCAGAGACAAATACCCATTTGTTTGATGATAGAAAGTGAATTTTATCTTCCAAAACGAGTGAACTCAATAAAAATTCCCATTAAATTCTTAGAAAAAAGAAGAAGATTTTATTACATATGTATGTCGTTACAATAAGTGATGATGAAAGTTTGAGTACGATTGAAAAGTTCTCGTTTAACTTATTTAGGTACTTAAATAGATACATTGATGATGTTCGTTGCTACTTTCACGAGTTGCATGATTGTAGGACATTTCAAGTGAAAGTTTTTCACTAAAGTACGTGCAAAATTGTTGAAATTCAGACGAGAAGTGCATTTCGTATTAGAGAGAATGATTTTTCAAACGAAAAAAGCGATTAAGTAGATTAATTGTAAAGCAGGCTTGTGTTGCATGGAAAATTGAAATGGCGAAATAAGATGAGAAATGAATTCTATTATGTAACTTTTCGATAGGGAGACATGCTGGCTAAAATTTAAATAAAGTTGGAGTTAGGTATAGTGATTAGCTAATTAGAATGGTTGTGTAAAATGTTATAAGAAATCTGTTGCCGCGATATTAAGGTAGTAAAGTAGGGCAGCCAGCAGTTCTGATTATTGTTTGTTGCTTACCTTGGCTTATTCTTTAAATTTATTCGTAATACCATCATTAACGTCATACTGCAAGAAGTGGATCTTATCGCAAAGTAGATAACACGTTTTTCATTTGGCGAACTCAAAGACGTTCTGTTAAAAAGCCCCTTATCCTAACATAAACATATCTTGAATCATTATGCGACCGGTGTTGCATTCCAAGACCGCCGGTTAAAATCCTCGAAAATCATAAATCATGTCGGAGAGCCAGAAGTACTAATATTCTATAAATAAAAGGCATGAACCATCTTTTGTGGGTGAATAACAGGGCCACCATTCATTTTAGCTAATTTCGCCAGGATCATCAAATTTTTAGACTATAGTTAAGATAGAAAAATGGGCTTTTTTTTAAAGAGCATCCCCTGACGATCTATCACAGGGACGAATTACGAGTTATTTTCAATTTAAAAGTAAAAATTCTTTGTTAAACGTTATGTTTTCTAAAAAACTACAACATTCGCCACCAAGGTATCTAATCGTATCCCCAGGCATTCAAATAAATTCATTCATCGTTCACTTACATACATTTCTCTCTAAAAGTAACTTTAATTGTGCTTCTCCTTTGTGTTCCAATATCGTATTTGAGGCATGTAAATGAAGAAGGGTTTAAGTGCCAAACGAGTTTAAATTTCAATTCGATTTCGATTTTTGATTTTCGTGTTCAAATACACAAACAGGATGTTTCAAGTGCTGTATGTGCCAAGAGTGTTTACATTTACTGCTTAAACAATTCATTGCCCTTTTCAAAAAGCCGGCTACATTTTTTTGCTGTTATTGCAAAATTTTGTTTTTAGCACTTGCACCCTTCTCCATGTACATGTCTCAATTACTTCTCCTTGCTGCTAATGCCCGAGCCACGTATTTTTATATTTATTTTCCTTTTTCAATTCAATCCGCCTTATGTTCGTTATCATGATTATCCATTATGCCTTTTAGAATTTCCAAAAAAAAATCGTGTTTAGCTGAAGTTTGTATAAAATTGGTATCAAGTTTCTGCAATGAAAATACACACCAAGGTTTCAGTACGAACAAATTTCTGTACAAAAATATTGTGACATTGTTGCGAAGGAAGTTCCGCAAGAAGTGAAAAAATTGGAAAATAACGTCCTCCTTCAATTACATGGAAAATTCCAATTTCAAAAAAAACTGCGACAATGTTGAGAAGAAAGTTCTGCCAAAATTAAAAACATCTACATTTAATTAAACAGGAAATTTCATTCACTGATTTTCCTCTCCGATTTCATGATGTTTCACCTCTCGAAAATTACTATGAAAAGTTTGTAATAAATGTCGGAATATTAAGATTCAATATTTTTCAATACTATAGATAAACATTTTTCACGTGTAAAAATCTATAGCATTTCCTTTTCAATTTAAGTGTTTTTCGAATTAAATTGGCTATTTTCTGAATCAAACTGATGATGTCAAATTGATGCTTTCTCGAATCAAATTAGCGACTTTTCAATATTAATTAGATTGGAACAGTTCTAATTTGATTTGAAAGAACCCCATCGATTTACAAAATTACCAATTTATCCAGAAGATAACCGATTTGATTCTGAAAACAACTAGAAGGCACTTATGGAAAGTTGCCTGTTCTTTTGATGAGACATAATATAATAAAATCTTTATAAAATGAAACACTTGGTTTTCTCTTTGGATTGCCTTGAGATAAGGCGGGCCACAAAGAGAAAGGAAAACCTGCTAAATGATATTGCCCTTCCCTTCCAATTACCACTCCTTCAACCATTAATTACTCAAGAACAAAACCAAGAAATATTATACATTGTATGTAACCTGAAGATGATCTAAGGATCGAAACGCGTCGTGCTAATAATAAAATATGTGAGTCAAAAAAACCAAGCGTTTCATTTTATAAAGATTTTAAACTAGAAGGCAATTTTAATGATAAATATCACCAAAAAATCCATTGAAAAATTTGGGGCAGTAATAAATTGTTGAACATATCCAGTGAACACATTTTTAAATAAAGATACATATTATAAAAATTTAATTACATGAAAAAAATAATGACAATAAAAGTGTATTCTTAGAAACAAAAAAAAAATGTATCAAGAGAATAATCACTAAATTTCATTTGTATGAAAGATTTGGCGCTGCATTTTTATTGCCAAATATTAAACGAAGTTTGAATGAAAATAATTCAATCAAAATTCCTTGAGTTATCATCCGTAAAAATGCTTAAAATATTTGCAATTGCCTAAAAAGATGAGTTGATTTCCATGATTTTTCGTGGACAGGAAAAGGATTCCATGGGTCAGCTGTGTTGATTTGCTTTACTCATGCGTGGATTTGAGGGTTGGATGTGTATACCATTTTCGTTAGAGACACTTCATTATTATTAATAAAGTATCGATTAAATTTTTTAATATTAAAACTAAGAAATCCTATTAAAATTCAATATACTTCACCTAAATTTTACGATTATTTGGAATGAATCGATGAAATTATCTTTTAAATGCTTACAATTCTTACCATTTTTCGAACACCAGCAATCGTGATGCTCATTTGTTTATAGACGTAGAGTGGCGAACTTCTGTTTTAAAAATCAGCGGTTCAAATCCTCAGCACAACATGGACATTTCATCAATGGTAATGACTTGATGAGATCCATCTTGGTAGAGAGTGAGAACGTTATAAGATAAACTTATGACATGTGAAACACTGTCTATCCTAAAATTGGGCGAATTCAATTTATTTTAACCCTAGACGAGTTGAAGTTCGTAATATTTATGAGTACTGTTATGTGCCACCAACAGTTCATGTCACATAAACGCGTCTAATTGTTTTTTCTCGAAATAATCACGTTTTGCCCATTCCGAATTCCTAAGATAATTGCCGATCTACAAATCCAATTAACTAAAACTATTTAAACTACAACCCAAATCTAATTTCTCTAATTTCCAAATTCCTAAGAATATTGCTCGATCTTCAAATTCAATTTGTAATATAACACTTCCAAAAATGCCCAACGAAACAGAGTCCGTCGCCGACCCATAATCGTAAATCACTCGCATGATCGTGTCCAATTTCGTAAAGAATATTTTCAAGTGCACATTAAACTCAACCAATTCCCACAGGACCAAACAAAGTAAGAAGGGATAAAAACCAAGATCTGAGAATGAAATGGTCACTGTCGATCCTGTCGTCCGGTATCGTATATCTTAAATCGTCTTCTTAAATCGCTATTTTTTAAATCGTCACGTTCGTCTTCGTAAATCGCTATATCTTTAAATCGTCACATTATATGTCTAAAGTAAATGTTATCTTATATGTTATTATAGTGTTTATAGTTTAAAATCGTTGTATTATTAGAAGTGAAAAATCTTTAAAATAAATATATATTGGAAGAAAGGTGTATTATTGAAAGCGGTAGTTGAAAGCCCATAACAGTACATTAATTCAAAATCGAGACAAAGTAAGGATCTGAAAGGATAAAGTTTTACTACTAACTCATTTTGTAGAAAGAGACACAAAGTCCCGCCATATTTTTCAGTATTTTTGTCTTCTTTTCATACGTAATGTATACAAATGTCTACTTTATACTTTACTTTATTGTCCAAATTTTAATAACAAATAGAATGAAAAAATATTTTATATTTCAAATGCATAAAGCAAAAACAGATTAAAATAGTAAGACTTTTATTTTAAACTTCTATTTATTAGAATAGAATACCAAAAATTTTATGATAGTCGTGAAACTTACGAATATCTACCCTTGCCTACTAAATTGGCCTCCTAGGGTTAAAATAGTCAGCAACAAACTAACCAAAAATTATGCTGACCTTTCAGTTGTTTTCTTCCGCAAATTTATATTAATTTTTGTCAAGGTTTATTGGTTAGATAGCTTCATTCTAGTCTAATCAAATATCGTACTAAAAATTAAGCTCCAACCATTTTCGTGACATTTTAATTTTAAGAGTATTGTTTGCCTAAAAACAGACTGCATTTTTGATGCACCAAAATAGTCATTTCCAAATTATCTCGAACTTTTGTAGTTTTAAATTTAATATGTTCCGTGAGATTCATCTGAGAATTGCTATAAATTTTAGTAAACGTAGCTAATATGGAATAGTCATCGTTTCTTCTTGATAGTGTTACGCTCAGCCACCCAACATTTTTGTGAATCACTGATTTTATTCATGGCCAATCTAAAAACCGACTTAAATACTTGGGTTGATATGCAAATTTGATGTTTTTCTCACCCCATGCAAATATGTATGTATGTCTGTTCATCGGAAAGCAGATAGATAGCCTCCAGTCGAGATGAATAATAAGAATGATATGGATTCAGAAAAGCTTCTACCTCCCACGAACGATTTCTCACAATTTATCATTAGTTGAAAACCATTTCTGGTCCCTATCATCAATTAGTATCGTTTATTTATCATTTCTGCAAACAGGAAGCAATTCCACATGCTCAGATATACGTTCTCATGCCAATGAAATATTCTGTGAGACACATTGAGCGTTTATTTGAACGGCGGACGACGGGGATCAGCAGCTGCTGACGCTCTGTATGATAAACAATTCCAAACAAATTGTGGAGGGTCTGAAATATTCAATATCCAAGAACTCTATGACATCATTTCGAGTGTTTTAGAACTACAGATTCCATCATCAGACCGCCATGCTTTCCTCGCCAAATTGATATGCAACGAAGCTTGAAAAGAGTATTCAAATCGGCCGTTAGACAATTTCAACAGTTCGTTGATATGTTTGCTCACAAATCAACCAACAACTTAATTGAGGATCATTAAACTGTTGAGCTCTCATTCTATGAAAATGGACATTTTGCCGCCACTTGATTGATGCTGGGGGCTTCAAAACGGAGGGGCAGTAACAGCTCGAGGGTATTTTCAAAGAACATGCGTGATTTAGAAGATTATAATGTCCGTTGGCATGAGAAACTATTATGGGCCTACAATCAGCCGCCAAGTGTAAAATCCGACTTTAAAGAGCTGGTCAGGCGATTTTAGCGAGAACAAAGCGTACAAACTAACACCAGCCATTAATACCACTTGGCGAAGGAGCGTGCGAAGAGTTCCGTTGGAACCATCATCAAGCTCGGCTTTCAACAACTGCCAGTCTAAACAGTCCAGAACGCTTCAGCATCTTTTTCAAATCCAACAGATCAAATCCGTGGACCGGCAAATCGTTTGTTTGTAATTTGCGGCCCATCCTCTTGGTGCTAGTAATGAGAGCCTGCGGCTTCTAATCGTTACCTAGAATAAGCGCAGAGCCAGCGTTTTCCCTTTTCAAACAGAGTTTTCTGCAAAGCACGCCTCTTCTAATTGAAGGTAATTAATCTCTCGAATGAACTTTATTGACTAACAGTAAACAACTGATCGTATCTACCCAAGATTCTTCAGAGGAAACGAAGGTGCTGATATCCATAAGTGCTTCTACTCACCAAAAACTTGACTTCGGAAAGCCCGTCTTTTTGATAGAGGAACGGGGCGGGTGCACTAGCTTCATTCCGCTGCGATAACGTTAACAAGCAACAATAATTGCCTGGGCTGCTATCTATGTACTATGTATCTATTCGTGCTGAAGATACACACAACGGTTATACTTTATTGTATCTTATTTGCTCGTCGTGCAATAAACTTCGCGTTTTGCTTACCAAGCAACTTTAAAATTGGCCGCCAATTGTAAATAGAGTTCGCGACGAAAACAACTGCCATCGTTGGTATTCATAAATTGAAATAATTTATGCAAATATTTGTGCGGCAATATTTGGACATCTTGGAGTTTTATTTGCAATTTAGAATATTCGAAACGAAAAATTGACAATAACCTTATGTAGCCTTGAATACAAAATGGTCGATTGTAACAATGTTGTTTCCCCCCAAGAATCCACAAATAATTTTTGGTGATTTTTTTCTTGATATTATACTACGTGTCTGGGTTTTGATACAAACGAGGTAAACATTTGGATGAAGCAGCCCAAAAAGATATTGCTACCAACTTACTTTTCAACTGGAGATCTTTGGATTTTGTCAAGGCGGTCTTTCACAAAAGAGGATCTCAAATGTTCTCATAGAACAGAAATTCTTATGAAGAATGATGAATAAAATAGTCTTAAAAGATGACAAATAGTTTAGACTAATATAAATAGATAAATAAAAAATATGAATAATACCCAAATCTGCCAAAATAGTCTTTTGATATCAAATCCTCGAGATATTTTTTATTTAATAAAAATACTCAATGCATCAATACATACGCATGCCTTTCCTGCCAATTGCGTGAAGGCCTACACTTAAACATTGTTGTGCACTACAAAATAGCCGACTGTTTCCACTCCCCAGAAAACTTGGCAATTTGGATGTTTTTTCAAGAAAAGTTTTGAGAAAAATGCATGAAAACAAATCGAAGTGGTAAAAAAAAGTCTGATACTTTTATGTGAAGAGTGCAGAGATGATTTTACAATTCAAACGCTCTTTATTTTTTATCAAAAATAGATAAAAAGCAATTCAAAATTGGACCGACAGGATGGTCTTCCTAAAACGCAATGGCAGTAGTCATAAATTTTTGTTCAGGCATATTTTTTATAGATGGACAACAATCATATTTTAGATTTATAATTATTTACATTATAGGGTAAGTCCGAAAAATTTAGACCATGTTTTTTTTAGAATCACGATATTAATAAATACAGTTATATTTGTAGAAAGTACATTCACAAAATTTAAATTAGCTCATTGAAAAATATGGAAGCGGTCTTTCTCACTCAACATTGCATCGTTACGATGAGCCCGTCATCTTTTAGGTGAGATGGATTAAGAAAAATCGGGGGGGGGGGGAAGATAATAAAGCAAAATATGAATTATTATAAAAATAATAATAATAAACTAGCTTATATAGTTTGTATAATCAAAAAGAATTTTTTACTTTATTACTTTTTAAAGAAATTGTTTCATCGATTTTCAGCATAGTCTAGTTACACCCCAGCCCCCAGAAAAGTATATACAAATGCAACTCACTATGCTGCCGTCCTAAGAAAAATAGACACATACAAAGTAAGTCAGCATTTAAGTTGAACACATCTTCGATATGCTTCAAATTCACGTCAAATCTTTGCAATAATAGAGGGAGTTTTTTTTGAGGTATAGAACTTTCGATAGGGATGTCTATCAAATTTCGCTGTCATTTTAACATTAGGTTGAATTAACTTGGCGCTTAATAGTAGCTAATCTTCTTAACCGTCTTTAAATTATATATGGAAATCTTCACGAGGAGAGAAAAGATTCAAATCGATAGCTCATTTTGTTTAGAAATTAGAAACCTTTGGCAGACCGCTGAACAAAGTTGCTACAAAATAGAGTTTCAACAAACTCTACGGTACAGCACTTTAACAAACGAGTTAATTCTATTGTGGAAAAAATTACAAAAACTATTTAGCAAAATAGTATTTATAACAGGTAGAGAACTTTCCGTTGCGGTATCTGTCATTATTGCTGTTAAATTTTGCTCTCATTTTTACATTATGTTTAATTTGCTTTGACAAATTACCATGCAACGACTTACACCCGAGCAACGTCTTGAATTAGTGGGAATTTATTTCCGATATTCGCTTTCTGTGCGCCAAACTTATAGAGCACTTCGTCCAATTTATGATACTCATAATAATCGATCTGACCAGCTCATACGCAATACGATAGAATGATTTATGGCCACGTACACTTTATTGGACAATATTCATCCAACACGCGCTCGTACGGTGCGTACCAAGGCACCTATCGCTGCTGTAGAGGGTAGTGTGGCTGAGGATCCAAATTTATCAATTCGACGCCATTTTATGCATCTTGTCATCTGTCCGTTCACCACATGGAAAGATTTGACGAAAGATCCTGGCTTGGGCAACTATTTAAGCGGTTAGACCATCGTTTGCGTCGTACGTTCGGTGATGAGAATGAGTTGGAAACTGAACCGTATTCTTACCTTCAAACCATTTTCAGCAATTAGGCTCATTTCTGGCTTGATGGGTTCATAAATAAGCAAAATTGCCATTTTTTGTGTGAGGATATGCGTCAATAGACTTTGAAAGTCCCATAACATCCTGAAAAAATCACTGTATGGTGCGGTTTGCATCCCGGCGGCATAATTGGATCTTTATTTTTCCAATCTGAAGACGGAACTAACGTTACCGGTAATGGTGTGAATGGCGATCGCTACCGACAAATGAGTTGTAATTTTCTGATTCTTAACATCAATGCGACTCGTCTGTGGGACAATTGGTCCCAACAGAATGGCGCAACATGCCATGCAGCACGTGAAACATTACTTTATTGGGCCGAACATTTGGTGAACGAATCATCTTAAGGGGTTATACCTATGTGATTTTTTTTTATTGGCTAAAAGTATGCTAACACATCCCTAGAATTGAAATCAAAAAAGTCCAAATACTAATATGCTTCAGAAAATTTTTGAGAATCAATTTTCTGAAGCAACTCCAATGCTCGAAACACGTAAAATTTGCTTGCTTTATACTATATAGTAATTAATATACACTGTATAGGGCACGTTCCTTCGTAAACGACGCTAGGAGAGCTTCTGTTTACTCGATCGACTACACGCTGCATTTGAGGTTAAAGTACTATGTTTTGATTGATATTTTTACTGTTGTTTTGTATAAAAAAAAGTGTTAGAAATGAGTAGTAAACTGTACAATGGCCGTAAAGGCAGTAAAGCAAGTAGTTCATCCCAGAAGCGCAGCAAGATCAGCAACAGGCGTCCGCCTAATCGCCATTCGTTTGAGACTCATTAGGATTGACTGCAGGACCTAGTTTTTACAATTTCTGCTTAGAAACAGACGCCGAGCGAATAAAGCCTGCTGAGCGCTCAATTTCCGACGTTGTAAAAGAGGCGAGACGCGGCCTTTTAGCATCAAGAAAGGACGAGGAGGAGAAATCCACGGTCTTGGAAGGCCAACTGTATGCTGCTGGGATAGCAGAGTAAAGGTTAAAAAATTTGTATATAGTAAAATTTTGAAAATTCACAACTTTATAAGGGTTTGAAACTTCAAACGCGTTTATCTCGAAAGTGTATTTTTGAAATTTGCCGGAAACGAAACTCTTTTAGCTTTCATCCGAATGACTTGCCGTTATAACTGTAGCTTCTTGATATGATTATCTAGTGAAGTACACACGATTTTAGCGATTGGTTTTGTTTAAAAAAAGTTATAAACAATTGAAGTCATTTTTTGGGGTCGAAAATGCAATTTTTTTGTTAAATGGTCGCCATTTTGCAAAAAATCGATATTAAACTATTATCGTGTGTACTTCACTAGCAAAACTCATGGAGTTTATGAAAAAAAAATTTTATTGTTCCAGATGCAGATGGGGCTGAGAAGCTTGTCCGGCCGCGGAACGTCTTTTGTAAATACTAGTGACTTTGACGTGCACTACAGCCGCCATTTTGTATTAAATTTAAAATAAAAAAAAATTTTGCTTTCCCGAAACGTTGCCCTTTATATTGATATATTATTTATAAAAGCTTTTTTTTTCAAAATCCTTGAAAAAAAATCTTGAAAAAAGGCTTGTTTTTTAGCCTTCACATAGGTATAACCCCTTAAGAAATGAACCGGTGAAGGGACCGCCCAAATAATGTGATTCCACTCCATTGGACTACTTTTTGTGGGGTACTTCAAATCACTTGTCTATGCTGATAAACCAGCAACTATTGATGACTTGGAAGCCAACATTCGATTCGTGATTGGTGAAATAAGGACGACATTGCTGGAAAAAGTGGTGCCAAATTGGACCGACAGGATGATAGTCCTAAAACGCAGTCGTGTTGGTGTTGGTCATATGACAGAAATTATTTTTACACACTAAATGCTTTACATTTGCGAGCTTATAAAAACAAAAAATTGACCATTTCAATAATTTATGTGTGTTTTATTTAGCTGAAATTTATATTCCTCTGAAAAACACATATTGGTAAAGCGGTATCTTTTTAAATTTATAACGTTGCATCCTACGAAGGAGAGAGATCTTCAAAGGACTCGTTTCATTTGACTTTGCCCAAATTCGGTCCCTATATTTATTGTTGGTATCTTAAATTGGGATTAAATTGAAAATATCTCGCATAGCTGTGTATCTTCACTACACCCAAGTGTGAATGAACTTCAGATAAAAGCTCAGCCGCTACACTGTATGCCCCAAAATATAATTTTCATCGAAATTATTCTAGTAATTTGCATTCCACATTCGATTCGGCTAATTCGTAACCGTGACGGTGCAAGATCATGTGATACACATACAATATAAGCCGTGCAAAACAGAAATACGTACGTACGTGTAGACCCCAAGAAAAAAAATCACAACACATCACTGATCGCAACAGGTACTACGCTAATTGAATAAGCAAGCAACACCAACAACACAAAATATTGTTGCTGGTGCTGCTAGTGCTGTGAAAGAATTCGAATGTGATGCTTGCGTTTATCTAAACAGTTTCCTAGCCGAAGACATTTATCATGGCACATTTAGATACTAGCTTTCAGATACACACATGCTAGGACTGAAGATTTACGGTAGTGCAAAGACAGTAGCTTCATGAGGTGATAGTGGTTGGAGGGTATTATTGTCATGAATCATCATTTGTTTGGCGTTTGCTGTTTGTAATGACTGAATGCTCGGTTCTTGGACAAATTACAGATATATCGAGAATAGATGGATGTGGGCATCAAGTGGCATTCCTTGAACGTGACACACGGTCAAGATTAATTACAAATGGATTAGGACAATTGTCGATAAGTAATGTGCTTGTTTCCTTTGCCTTGAGGTAAATATGCTTCATTTGGAAACATTCACTGAACACCCAGTGACCGATGGTCTCACTCACGATTTTTCTCAAGGTTATTTCGTGATTTATTCACATCAATGATCAATTAAGGTGTGCTATTAGATTGACTCATTGTCTGTTCCCATTTAGTTTATTTTCATTGGAAATTTT
The DNA here is from genome assembly GCA_963942545.1 of Oxycera nigricornis. Classification (NCBI taxonomy): domain Eukaryota; kingdom Metazoa; phylum Arthropoda; class Insecta; order Diptera; family Stratiomyidae; genus Oxycera; species Oxycera nigricornis. The sequence continues at coordinate 23,065,188 of OZ012663.1, read as the reverse complement.
CATCTACAAATTCATATAAATTGAAGGTAAATTTACTAAATGCAATTATTAAAAATTGGTAGTAATACAAACAACAACAACTAATACCGGATCAAAAGCTAAACGACACATGCCAGTGAATATGAACTCATGATTTCTTCCTAATGAATACTAATTAATTACTTGTTAACTTTCGAAATGTGGTTTTGTCAACTTTCTCGAATGTCCACCAGTTTGTCCGATTTGATTTATTCGCATTATGCCGAAATTTGATTATTTTCAATGCCGGTTGTGACCGGTAGAAAGCAGCCGTTGAGAAAGATGTTGCTGAATGAATTTTCGCTACAGTTCCTATTGGAAATGTTTTGATTGTTAATTGATTAATAAATCATTCGGTGTTTGATTTTTGTTTCCATGAATTATGGATACAGTCATTTGTTGACAAAGGCACTAAGAAAGGCTTCATAAATTTAATTTCAGACATTTAAAGGCCTTTCTTGTTTAAAACGATTTGCAAAATTTGCTGATAAGTCCCGTGTGAAAAAATGAAACTAAAAACGGACTAAAAAATTTACTAATTTTGCTGTGCTAGAAGATAGTCGAAAATTAAACTGAAAGTATATTGAGGTAATGAACAAAAAATGGAAAATTATGGAAATTAAATACTGAAAATTATCTGCAACTGATTTGAAAATGTGCGAAAACCTGACTGACTTAAAAAGAGAGACTGAATTCAAACGGAAAACATACTGCATTTATTTTCAGGAAAAACTAAACTAAAAAGAATCTAATTAAAAGTTGTTGTGGATATGTTTACGCCGGTTATGAATTTGTTGATGTTGGTACATACTGAATTAGAAGATTTTGGATCATTCAGGATCTATTGAAGATGTTGCTGGATCTGTCGATATTGTTGCGGAATCTATTGATGTAGCTGCTGAAACTCTTTATGTCTACAATATTTGCACAATATAAACAGTACTTGCACAGACGCAAACGCAATTTGCTCATTTCTGACATTTTATGTGTACTCGATTCAACGATTTTCCATAAACTGAGAACTTGAAAGCTTTATTACAACTTATTTTCTTTGGGCATATTGTATATACTACGTATTTCTGCCAAAAACAAGAAAACCAAAAAAAAATCTAAGTTCAACATAGGAAAAATTGCATCTGCGCTAAAAAAATTCTTAGTACATACATAGACATTTCAGTTTGCTTTCAGACTTTTTTCAATTTTTTTCTAGTACTCTTTAAAACTAACTGATGTTTGAGTCTTGAACCTTTCAACCTCTTCAATAAAATATCTTTTCAGCCAGTTTTCAGCAATGATAATAATTTCCGCCGTATTGAAATCGGATTCCGTGTAAAATTCAATTTCCAACATGTTCTTCAGTTATTTTGCGTCTTATTTGTTCATGCCTTAAAAATGACTACATATGCAGGATTTTTCATGGAGTAACTACAAAATCGAATTAAAAGTCTTTTTGCATACACATTAAGGTATATGAAACAAGTTTTTAGTTTAATTGTTTTTCAAAATTGTGGCTTTTGTTTATAAACGAGTCACGCAGTTTCTTCTGCAAAAACTCCGCGACCTGTAGGAAAATAGTCCAGTCAATTGGGAGTTTGACCGTGCATTTTGGGTAGGCAGAAATTTTTTTAATGCAATGCGTGGGCAATGGTATAGATAGCTTAAGTTCAAGTTTCTGGGGTCGCAGCTCTTGTCCTTTGGGCTCCATCTTCAAAACAAAAGAAGTTGGGGCGACCTCATATCTTCGAAACCATGGCTCCCACAAGAAAGTTGTGTATGGCAAACTTGCGTAGAATAAAATGTTTAGCAAGTCGTTCATACATCACTTTTACGTTGGGTCAATAATAAAAAAGTTACAAGCCCAAAACCACACACAAAAAGGGGGGAACATATTTCGGGCGCCACAACTTTTTTAATTTCACGTTTAACGCGAAACACATTGAGATACTATTCCAAGATAATTTTGTCGCAAATCGTTTGCGGTATTGATTGTTGCAATCACTACACATTAACGGGAGTTATTCCATCCCAAAGGGAAGAAAGTCGCGTGAAAACCCGTTTTTAGGCCAAATAATCGGCTTTTGATGGCAAACCCCCGTTGCGAAACTCGCGGAGCATTTTGGTAGGCAAGCAAATTTTTGGTGCAATGTGTGGTATGCCTTACTGGCAGCTTAAATCCAAGTTTCTGGGATCGCAGCCCCAATCCTCTGCGCTCCATCTTGAAAACAAACAAAAAGTGGGGCACCCCTATATCTCCGGAACCATGACCCCCACAAGAAAAAAAAAAAATTTTTAGCAAGTCGTCCATACATCAATTTCACGTGGCATCAATAATTAAAAAGATATAGGCCTTAAACGACATCCAAAAAGGGGGGGACATCTTTTGAGCGCCACAAATCCATTGTTTTCACTTTAACCCCAAAACACATGGAGAATAACTTTATGGCAATTTTGTTGCAAGTCGTTTGCGTTATTGATTGTTTTGATCGCTGTACAGTGGCGGGAGCTAATGCATCCCAAAGGGGGAAAACTTACGTGAAAAACGCATTTTTAGGCCAAATAATCGGATTCCGATGGCAAACCCCCCATCGCAAAACTCACGGAACAATTTAGTGGGCAGAATTTTTTTAATTGTAATGAGTAGTATGCCTTTATGTGAGCTTAAATTTCAGTTTCTGGGGTCGCAGCTCCAATCCCCTTCGCGCCTTCTTGGGAACAAAAAAAGTGGGGCGGCCCCATATCTTGGAAAGCACTGCCCCCACAAAAAAGTTTAATATGACAAACTTGTGTAAAATTAAATTTGCAGTAAGTTGTGGATACATCATTTTCACGTGATGTCAATATTAAAAGAGTTACATGCCAAAAACGACGATGAAAAGGGGGGATCATTTTTCGCGCGCCACAACTTCTTGGTTTCCCCCTATTACGGTGAAATTCGTCCGAAAATAACTTTTAGGCAGTTTTATCGCCAAACGTTTGCGGTATTGCTTGTTTCGATCACTGTACCATGTCGGGTGTTATTGTGTCTCAAAGGGGGCAAGTCATAGGAAAAACCATTCTAACACCTGTTTATCTGGTCCTAAGATGTTTATTTCCTAAGACGTATTTTTGAAATTATCATCATTTATACATATGCCACCCTTTTTTTCGTCACACTTTTACCTCAGCATTCTGTTGTAAGGATGTTGTTCTGAGGATCGGTCAGAATCCCTCCTCCTTTACATTGGCTTGGGACAGTTCTGATAATTAAAGCGGAGTTTTACACATGTTATGATACACACGTCCTAAAATTTAAGTTAGTTAAACATGTGTCAACAAACAAACGTCATCCTAGAAATATAGAAAAACGCTCATGAAAAATCGAACGTTTACTTTCAAACACGAGCCATTTTTCGAAGTTTTACTTTTAATTTTTTGGATTCAAATTAAGAATGTGTGTTTTAAAAATCTGAAGAAAAATGTTATGATTTGAAAATTTAGTCAATATCTGCAGACGCCAGGTTGTACGTCGTGACACAGTTCACGCAGCAGCCGTTTTGAAGGAAAATATCGCACATTCATCTAAAAACGAGGATTATTTGCAATTTATTCTTATCTTATCAAAATTAAAGAAAAATATAGTTTTTAAATAACATTTTGTTTTGTAGAACTTAACTTTTCGAATTGGTATACATATATCAAAAATTAACGAAAAAATACATGAAAGAAACAATCAAAAGTCAGTACTTTTGAGGTAGAAAATCCTGCAATACCTCTTATTTATAGAAACATTTAAAGAACTTTTAGTCAATTTAATGCATTAATATCCACTAGTTTTATTTGTTTAAAATTTTAAACCGCTCCGTCGATTATATCTTTCTGAATTAAGTACTCCGCCCTCAAGTATCATGTTACGGTTAAATATATCTAAGGTTTGCAATAGGTATGAAGTAGAGCAGTGAATTCGATGAAAACTAACTATAAAATTTAAACTAATTCGATACTTGGCATAAAATTTGTACATAATATTTTAACGATGTAAATCCATCGGTTAACCCTATCAGTGTCGGTGGTATACATTCCATACTACTTCCTTAGAAAAATTTCAAATGGTTAAATTGAGCAGCGTTGATATTGTATTGTCATTCTATTGCATCTAGGATATTCTAGTTTTTATAAAAGAAACAATTTATTTAATAGAGTTCGGTGATTCACAATTGCAAACGAACTATTGAGAGCCAACCGCTTCAGATTTTTCATATAGTACCCCGGGAATAGGTAACAATAGAATCCCTAAAATATAAATGGTTAATACCTTGACAAATACTTTATGAACCATTAAATTCATGTGAACATCGTGAGATAATTTCGTTTTCAAAATACCGTCGAAATTTCAAGTGAACGCTGCAAATATTATGTGAGCTCTGCTGCTTGTTGACTTTTTAAATATGCTTTTCTACCTTCTCTTTGTATCTCAACCAAAGTAGCGTTCACGGTATCTGGGACTCCATAGATTCATATGCAGAAATAAGACGCTACAAGGAAACGAAAGAAAAATCCTGTGGGAAAGCATTTTTCGTATGAAAAACATTTTTTAAATTGCTTAATTTGCGTCTAAATCATCTAAGAATCTAAGTTACCAATACATCTAACAATTGCATTCGAGGATGACCAAAACCCTCCGGCAATTTAAATAGGCATGGACTTAAAAGGGTAAAATAACGATAGTTCTTAAGTAAAACTCTCCAGAATGTCGGCTGGAAAACAACGCTAAATTTTTTTTCTGTAAGCACCGAGACCACTTGTATGATTTCTCAAAGATCTTAGAACATATTGTAAGACCAAAAAACCTCAAAAAATACAACTCACAATGATTTAACCCATGCATGTTTCAACCAGTCTCATACAAAATAATTTTTCCCACCGAAAACGATGTGCTCATCACAAAGATCACATTACAAAGTCTAAGCTTACTCAAAATTAGGAGTCAAATATTTGTTCATGGCGAAGTGAGAAAATTATGAGCAAACAAAATTTCTTCATCTTTAGTATGCGTACATCTTTATTTTAAATGCTATTTATTTTCTATAGTGCACTAAGCGATCCACTTCACTAAATAATAGAATATATGTTTACATATTTGTTGATCCGACATCGTTGAAATGGCCGAAAAATTAACTTTTTTATTGCTTGGAAAATAGAATGATAAAAATAAATAAACATACTTTCGAGCAATGTAACGAACAACTCATAATAATGATATTATTTTTCTTTTCTAGGTATGTCCTTGTTGCAACTTAATTGGATTTAATGTAACACAATTAATTCGCAATAATTGTTTTGCGGTGAATATTTGGTATGTACAATTAATTTTGTGAAGAATCGATAACGTTATAGATACATCAGTTCTTTAGCAATAAATGCAGTAAATAAATAAACTGCGTTAACTTTGAAAATATTTAACCGAATTGAACAATTTTTTTTTACAAAAAATTAGGCTTTTCGAAGAAGAAAAAGTACTTTGTCTTATAAAACCCTTTTCATTCGAATCTGTGTATACATAAAAAAATATTATCCTCTTTCAAAAGTTTATATTTATCAAAAAAAAACGCAAGAAAAATAGAATCGCTCATCAGAATTCCTAAAAAAAATCAAAGAAAATAGCCAAACAAAATTTCGTTTCAAGTGTCTCACCTGCACCAAATATATATTTCTCCAGCTCTTATTGTTTTCCAAACAATGTTCATTTGTGCAAAGCTTGGTATTGACGTACATTTCATATTGTTTCAAAAACAATTTGCAACAGCTGTGACATTGTTTGTAAAACAGACTTGCGATAAGAGAAATATGCATTTGGCATAACGAAATAAACGTTTTTCCGGGTAAGCAATTAATATATTTTAATGGATTGTTGTGCTAGTTGATATTTTAACTATTAGCTAAGGACTTTAAATGATATATTCTTCACAAAAATGTAAAGGAAATTTCATATTTGTTGTAGGTAAGTCCCTTGTCACAAAAAGGTGATATGGTTTTGAATTGAAAAAATCAGGTAGAAATTTTCTTCTAGCGTCTTGTAATGTAGAAAGAAAACAAAACACCAATTAATTCAGTTTCCTAATTTGGACAATTTATTTTAAAAATCGAGATATCTCTTAAAAACTTACACGTTCGAATCACGCAAAAATATGTTATTAAAAAAAAAGCTAAATGCCTTACTTTTTTTATTATTAAGCATAACTTTTCCCGTATTTCAATTATATTTTTCCGAAATTTTTGCAAAAACAAGTCATAGTATCGATGGAAAAAGTCTACGAACATATTTTCAACAAATATCCTTAAAAAAATCTGAATTTTTTATCAGAATTATTCTACCCAACTTTTCTTTTTTTCCACCAAAAAAAATTATAATCACAAAATCACAGAAATAATCTCATATGCAGTTTTGTTGTACAATCAATCTGCATAATGATTTTTACCAAAAACCCTTAAAAATGTTTCTGGAAAAAATAGCGTAAACATATCCGTGAAATAGATTTCCAAGAGTAACAAACAGAACGTGAAATTTTTTGTCATCAAATATTTTCGGAAAAAAATCATACCTAAAATGTGTACGAGAAAAATCCTGCGAAATATTTCTAAACAATATTCCTTGAAATATAATTAATATAATTGTTGTTTTATAAAGCATTTTGCTTCAAAAAATTTAAATAAATTTTCCTCAATCTAATTATGAGTCTTTATGTTAAAAAAATAAAATACGTTAATTTTTAAACTTGAAATTTTTTTTAAACAGGGAACTCTGTCATTTCTGTGAAAATATGTTTTACTTATAGTTCATTTCATAATTCTGCAGCTTGGTTTGAAAGAAAACGAGGCAATGTTAGTATTCTGATATTTTGTAAAATTCGAAATTTAAATGATTCCGAGTTTTTAATGGAAATTATACTTTGGCTATGAAAAAAATGATTTTTTGTTTTTTCACGTTTAGTACTACTCCTGCCAGACTAAATGGGGTCTGTCATGAAACCAGTGGTTTTGGATGTTGTTCCTTTTTCTTCGTTCGATGCAGAATCGTAATTCTTCCGAGAACTTCGTCGTTTTTCACATAAAATAAGTAGAAAAATTCTTACACACGAATCATATAAATATGATCTAGATGTCACTAAATAGAAATTCAAAATACTATAAATATTTGGCAATTTTCTCGTCTCAAAATTGTAGAACACTTCCAAAATAAATGAATTTCAACAGGCTAGTTTGCAAGTATGTACTTGATATCGTTTTCATCCATCTTGGCATTTGATTCTGAATTATTTTGCGAGATATTTCGAGTCTATATGATCCTTTCCTTTAATGAAAGCGTCTATATATTCCTTTACGTTGTCCGCACTGCTGGTTGCTCGATTATATGGACCAAAGTTGTTCTTATCATTTTCTATCAGGTTCTTTCTATCAAACCTCAACAACACGTTGGCAATTTCAAAACTTTAATGGATTTCGACTGGTATCTCACTTCGTTGTGTGTTTCATATCATGCTGAAAAATAAATTTCGGTTGAAAATTTTCACGTGAAATCGGAAGCAATATTTCGAAGTATTATCAAATCCCTACGTGAAAAAAGAGAAAAATAGATTTTTATGTTATAAAATAGAAATACTGTCAAGAAATATATCCAAAAAATCTATTTTCATTCATTCAGCTCATCGCCTTGACAGTTTTTCGGTGAATATAAACTATTTAAAATAATTAGGCAAGTGCCACTCTGAACAAAAAACGGACATTCTCTAGTGTGGACAATTGGTAAAAGAATATATCTAGCATATTTTTTATAATACTTCACGATCAATACTATCGTATGTTTGCTTAAAGTCTACGGAGGTTTGGTGCACGTTACGGTTATACTCCCAGCAATTATCCAGCACCTGGTTCACTGAAAATATTTAGTCAATCTTAGGTCAACCACTCCTTAATCCTCCCTGGTAGCCATCGATGATGTTTTCAGTGGATGATTTTAATCTTTTTAGAATGGTCTTCGACAAAACCTTATAGGACGTACATCACAATGATCTGCCTCTGTATTTATCACAGCTGAAATTATCTCCTTTCTTATATATTGGACATAAAATGCTTTCACCACCAATCATCGTGGATTTTTTCTACAGTCCAAATTCTCGTGATATTTCGTAGGAGACGATCTTTCAGATATGTTCCTTCTTGGTTCAGTAGTTTCGAAGGTAAACCGTCGTTACCGGGCGGTTTTTTTGTTTCAATAATTTCAAGGATTTCTTGTACCTCTTCAATCGAGAGCACCTGTGTTTGAGCCATATTCGTCATTATCCGGGATCGTGTTTGTAGTCATTGGCTATTGATGCAGGAATTAGTAGGAGTTTAAAGAAATTTACCTATCGTGCATTAATCTTCTGATTTGTCAGTTTCGTCTTTACAGAGAGGCGTCCTTGGCTGGTAGTCCTTTCTAAATATGTAGTAAAATAATTTTGAAAACGGATCGCATGTTCTTACACTTGATTTCCTACCGATTTGCTCCTAATTTTCTTATCGATTTCCTCCCAATTTCTTCCGAATTGCCTCCGAATTTCCTCTTACTTCTATCTCAATTGTCTTTCCCGACCTAGCGGTATATTTGACAGAAACTGTATAAGCTAAAAAATTGAGCATTGCACATTTGTCTGGCATCAAAACTTTGATAGATTGAACGCTACAAGGTTCCGCATTACGCCCACCGATATTTCCATTTTTTATTGGTAGCCTTCGTGATGTGTGATTTACCATTTTTATAAATCACATTGCTGAAGATACATATTTAAATCTATTGCTTCGCCCATTCCAGTTCCACTTCAGTTAATTGAAAACCTAATTTTCATTGAATGCAAAGAACATAATCCATCAAACTGAAAACTCATACATGAATTTGGATGTATTATTCCGACGTTCTACTTACACATGTCATTGATTAATTTTTCGTACACACAATAAATAAATTTAAAATCCACTTAAGGCTTCTAAATAAAAAAATAACCCCTATTTTCAACGGTCGAATGATATCATCACAATTTGTTTTGGTTTTTCGCATTTTAATTGTATATTTTTCATCGGTTTTCCCGTCAGCTTGGATCATTTATTTATATTCGGCCTTTCAAAAATTCAAACAAAAACGTACAAAAAATACAAAAATGCAAACCAAACAAGCCCACACACTCTTTTAAATGGGAATAGTGCGAGTTGGAACTTCTAAGTGAGACTTCAAATAGGATTTATTCCTGGCCCAATGGCGGATTAATCAAATGCCACGAAATCAGCGTGTTAGCATTTAATTATATGCGAGTATGTTGAGTTGTGCAGACAATGGCAGAATGATGGCTTCGTGGCGGACCAACCTAAATTCCATTCGTCACTTCGATTGTCGCCAATATTTAGCATGAATGTCGCATCAAATCCGTCACGATTCTATGGTTTCGCGGCTATTGTTTGCTTGCTTTGGTCGTGATGGCTTTTGTTCGACGTAATGCGAACCATATTTAGCGCAGGATATGTATGTGTGTTCATCATATATGATGTGAATTTTTGTATAAAATATTTGCTTGCAATAATTGAGATCACTCATTATTTAGACTGCAACTTTAGTGCCTTAAAAAACGAAGAAGTCTTCAGTGAGCGATTCCATCCCATCAAACACTAAACCCAAACAATCTAGTATCTACATCCCGAAAATGTATCTTTTCCAACTCCACGATAGCATGATCCCCCTTAAGCATAGCAACTTACTTGCAATCCGCATAATATCAGTTACATTACGACCTGTTGCGATTGTTGCCAATCTTTAAGATGTGGCAAATTAAAAAAGACCCGAAAAAAATCGTTGGATGACGGTTAAGAACTCGAAAAGAAAAGATAAAGAACCAGTTCTTCGTTTCGGGATGATGGAAGTGGGCCAAGGCGGTTAAGAGGCAATCAAAACCGGTGTCGTGATTAAAGCTGTTTGCGGAAGACTGATTTCGCGATCATTGCAAAAAATAGCGCGCATTTGGATAAATTGGGTTAATAGTATTTCAAAGCCGACGTAGATCGTCATTTCGAATGGAAAGTATCTTTTAAAGCTGTACTTTTTCTTGCTCGATATGCTTAACGGCGAAAAGATAGTTCTTGAAATTTACATGTGAACATTTCTGGAGACATTTGTTGCTAGTTCTGGTTCAACGCACTCACATTGAAAAGTCAGTCTAGATTTTCGATGAAGTTGATCTAAGATCGCGAATATATTCTTTGCGGTGATCTAGATACAGATGATTAAGCATCTAGATCAGAATGCTAGTCAAATTGAGCTGTTCTTAGTATGCACTTGAATTACATGGTTTATCTAGCAAAGAGGTAAATTATATCCCAATCCTATTCATGGGAATGTTGAGCTCATAGTTCGACCACACTTCCGCAACTAGCTGTTATAGCCTCGACACTTGAAGAATTCACGATTAAGTGATTATCTATCTTCAATATTCATTCCGTAGTCCTTGAGGCCGTGGATAAGTGAGAAAGGCCATCTTCACAGATGCCAAATCAAGTGCACTCGAAACTGATCCAAGCGGGTCTTCGTACCGTTCCAATGTTATGATAAAATTTCAAGTGGATAGTGACATGAAATGATGTGCCGTTTGCTTTCTTTTACAAGAAACAGATATGTTTCTAATGTTACTGACCCAGCTGACATGTGAAAGCAAGAGATGGGCTGGGAAAAATGAAAAAGCATTCATGGAAAAGTGCTTATCGCGATGAATGAGATCATAGGCCGAATTCTGATGGTATTTAATGCGATCAACTCGAATAAGTTTTCTATATTTCAATCGATTGAATTGGAAGTTAGTCTATTTCGACCATAGAAGCTGCTGCAGCACGGAAGCAGTTTAAAAAGGAGATTATAGACATTTCAAGGAATAAATTCTCTCTCAGATTTCATGAGGTAATTTCGAATCATAGTCGTAAAAGCCGTGAGATGCGACCCATGAGGTTAACACGGTCAACTTCCCAGTAATATCTAAAAAGATATTAAAAAAAGATTTAAGGTATACAAATTCGTATGAACCCTTTTTACATGGTGATTTTGAATGATTTTTAATTTTTAATTTAATTTTTTTTTGTAATCATGAGAGAAGCTTTTGCAGGTTTCTCTACGAAAATTGATAAAATTTTATAGATTCCACAAACATTTATTATTACGATGTGCAAATCAGGTTAAAAATGAATTTTTTTATGAAAAAAACAATACTTTTCCAATTTTTTTTATAAATTAAAAAAAAAACGCTTTATTGATTTTTTTTAAATATAAAAACATCATAAAAATGATAATACGCGTCGATTAACACCTTTATGATGGAAATATTATATTTAGTTCTCAAGATATAATGAATGACGTAAATGACCTTGAACGTTTAATGATTTTTTTATTTTTTATTTAATTTTTTTTTTGTAATCATGAAAAAAAAATTTGCTGGTTTTTTCACAAAAACTATTTGGAGTATATAAATTATATAAACATTGATTACTTAGGTTTAAAAATCAGGTTAAAAAATTTGAGTTTTTGAAAAAAAAAACTAAGTTTCTGCATTTTTTTTAAAAAAATTAAAAAACGGCTCCAATAATTTTTTTAAAAATTTTAAAGAATCACATAAATGTTAGTACGCGTCGATTGACACCTTGTTCAAAGAAATCGTACGTTGGGTTCGCGAGATATAACGCATTACAGAAATGACCTTCAAACAAAAAACAGCAATCCCCCCCCCCCCCCGACCGAAGTTTCCCAAAAACTAATCAGCTCTTGAGATTGCAAAGACGCTTCGATTGACACCTCAACGAAGTCGATACGACTTTGTTTACTTGAGTTATGGTCGTAGAAAAAACGGTCCACGAACGTGCATACGTACGTACGGACGTACGTACGTACACACACACACACATCTCCCTTTCTAGAAACACTTTATATATACTCTATAGGTCTCAAAACGTAAAGAAATGTTGAAAATTTCAATTTCGATTTTCGAGGCGATTACAAGAACTTCCCATATACTGGGAAGTTAAAAATCACATTTTTAAGTATTGAAAAGTTGGTTTTTTTTGGAGAAGAGAGATTTTTTTAAATAATTTTTTATGAATTTGGCTTATCCAAATTAGATCCAGTTCAGTAGAATCTTCTTCAATTTTTTGAAAATCAATGCTTCTCAAAATGTTGCTGGCCGCTTTTAAATTGCTTGTTTATGATACGTATTTATTTATTCTTTCCCCCCACTGTTGGGGAATTGTAACAATTTCAGGAGAATATATTTGATAATATTTTTCGAACAAATTAGTTAAAAATCAGATAATATTTAATACCTGTTCACCAACTTTAAAATACTTTCAAAATATGATTGTTGCATTTTTGGAAATGTAGCTTTTGGATTTTTTATCACTACTTAAGGGGGAAAATACATGTAACTGCTCAAAAATCGATTTTTTTCTCTTACATTAAAATGTTTCAAATACTCTAAGAATACGCCAAAAAAAGTTTTGAAGTGATATTCGTATTCGCCGCAGCGCGGCGTTACCCAGTAAGTCGATCACACCTGCCGCGCGTCCCTGTCTACTTTCTCTCCGGCACTATGGGCGGTTCTCTAATGTGTATCCCTACCATATTCTTTTAAATCTGAAATTCTAGTGGACCAGAAATCGCTGACTAATGAGTAAGTTATGATAAAAACTAATAATCATTGGTTTTAACTACTGCAAACTTTCTCAAAGTAGTACTTTTTCAACTTCCGTACAAAATATCTTAAAAAATATCAAACCTATTCGGCTCAAATTTATACCACATCTACAAAAGAGTCTAATGTCCTAGTTGAATCTTCATGTTTTCGTAATTTCGGACAAAAAAATTTGTTTATTAATGATTAAAACGCGACTTTTTTGAAAAATAATCGATTTTTTTGTTTAATCTAAAATTAATGTCAAAATTAAATTTTTTTTATAAATTTTATTGGTCAACCTATGAACTATACATCTCATTTACATATTTTTGTTCTTCTGAATGTTGCAGGATCGCCGGAAATGGCGTTAAGTTGTACGAGGTATTTTTTGAGGTGTTTTTTCATTCATTCGCATCGCCGCCATTTTGTGTTGAAAAATTATAAAAAAATATTTTCAACTACTTTGAGACATGTACTTTAACAAAAATCTCTGAATAAACAACATATATTTTTTAAATCAACCTGAAGCTTGCATTTCTTTTAAATTTTACATGTATTTCCCCCCTTAATTGATTAGACACACGCATACACTAGTGATCAAAGATAGTTTATGTTAAGATTGCCGAGCTGACCTTCAAAAAAATCATCTATTAGTTTTTCAGCATACAATTGCTGATTCGACCTTATTTTGTTCAACTCTATATCCCACCTGTTTTTAGAATTTGCGAGTCAGAGGTGAAATTTATATATATTTTTGAATTTGTATATATTTATCATTTTTATTTTTAAATATATCTCTTTCGAGTGCATTAATGATCAATGATCAATCCATATATGTATATGATTGTGTTTCCAACTGTTGCGCCATTAAAAATGCGCAAATTGATTGATCATGCATGGGACGCAGAATGAACGGATTAACCGCGCATGTTATGCGATATTGTACGTGCTTCGCCGTGCAATGCCTATGCTTGTCGAGCTAAAATCTGTTGTACAAGCGTAAGCCAGTCAAAAATAAGTAGGTTCGCGCGTTTTTTCGTTTTTGCAACTTTTCAATGTAGAATAAGTTTCGAATGAAATAAAAAAATATTGTTTCTCACAGGATGAACTTTTTTTTGGAATAGTATTGTCGGTTTCCACTCGAACAAAATGCTGATCGAGTGAAGTAAAAGCTACAGTTTTGATTGGATTCGGTGTTTGTCGTATGATTGGGCAATTTGATGATAAAAAAAACACATAATGAACTAAGATGAAGGCTAGAATAAAACGAGACAATTCAAACACAAAATATAAAATTCATCGAAATATGACAAAACGATTGACGAGTTATTGCTGTTATCTTGTAAGCAGCTTTATGTATTCCTTTTTAAAATGCTTGACACTAATTTTTCATTCAGCTCAGATGTGCTGCAAAGAGGTAGGTCCTTCAGAAATCATTGATGTCAAGAAAACACTTTCTGAGAGTGCTTTTGATATTTTGCTTGTCTTATACCAAAAATACGACAGTAAACTACCATCAAATTTAGATGTATTCTTAGAAGTTTTTGTTATCAACGTTTTGGGTGGGTGGTTAGAGCGCTTGCTGCCTGTGTGCCGACTACCAAGTTCAAGACAACAGTTTTCGAAAATAGAATTTGGTGGCAGTCTTTCGGACCAGTTTAACCTTCTCCTTCACGTTATAAGTAAAATAAATGAGGTAATTCTAAGTCACAGTCTCTGACCTAGCTCGAACTGTTGCTCCATCAAATACTATTATTGGGACAAAAAATCTAGATTTTTTAACTACAATTTTTTTGTACACGTTATTTTTTACAAGATTTTCCAAAATTTTTTGTTAACATTTTCTATTTTATTAATTTTTCCTAATCTTTGCATCCAGTCATTTCAAGGATTCAGTACAACAAATTGATTTTTAGGTTTAGATTCTGTTTAAAATTATTTTTTAATTACTTTTCCTGGGAATATACCTCAAATTATGAACTTTTGAAAACTTTTCGTGGATATTATTTCTCGTAAAATAATTACGATCGAATTTTCAAACTCAAAAGTATTGATGTAATAAAATCATCTGAAGACTTTTTTCATAATCATCCATATCATGTTTACTTCGAACTATATTTTCAGTATTATTTCTCAAAGATTTCTTGAAGTTGAAAGTTTTTGTAAAAAAATTCGACACTTTTGTATAAATTCTGTTTTTTAAGGTCTGAAAGAATCCTATTTTTGTGGTAACTTTGTCCGTCCGTCGGTCACAGGCTTCTCGCTTTTAAACGAATTGAGGTATTGACTTGAAATTTCTGTTTTTCCCATAAACATTTCAAAATATTTTTTAAAGAAGTTAAGTTAAGAAGATGAGCAACTGCCAAGTCAGCCACGGCATCTATTTAACTGAAATTATTTTTGCTAAATAATCGGAAGGTGCACTTCTATTTTCATAAAATAACAAAAGCATTGAATTTTAAAAAGAAACAAACAAACAAATGATTCATCTTTTATTTGAAATTCATCATTAAGTTTCTTTCTTTTTTCTCTTTCTTCTTATCTTTTTTGAGCTCTCTTGATGCAGCTGTTTTCATATGTATCAAGGATCCTCATAAATGGTTCTTAAAAATGTAACCAGTTTCCCATAACAACCAATTCAGACTATCATTCCGGCAAATTGTTAAATCGTAATAACGGATTTTTCCTTATTCGTTTTTACATTTGATAAAATTGCAGAACACTTTATGAACTTCAGCTAACAACTTGCCAAACAAGAACTTGCGATTATTTCGCGATTATCTGATTCGCCCGAAGACAGGTTCTTGTTCCAAGCGACAATTTACCAGTGATTTCTCTTTCTCAAGGTGAACAAGTGACATTCTGAATAGGTACTCGAGCAATACCGATGTAAACAAACGAATGCCACTAATAAATATTAAAGACCACACCAAATATGGTAGTCCAGCCTAAAAAAATAAATAATTTATACACGTTTGCACATTAAGCCTTAAATTATTCATTTGCGAAGTCATTATGGCGCTTGTAACGTTGCATTGTTACGTTTTCCCCTTGAATTTGTTATTTAGAGTTTAAAAAAAATTACGTGGATTTGAAATTATAGTAAATGCGTGACTTTGTTTGGAAGTCGTAAAGATGGGATTGGAATTTTGATTGATGGTTCAATCAATTGGAATGTTAATGATTCCAATTAGCAGATTCACTAGATATTGCAAGGAATGAAATAAATCAGAAGGCATAAAAAGCAAAAGATCTTATTTGGAGTTTTTATTAATTTTCTTGGAATTGCGCGTTGTGGTAAAAAAACTATTCAATATAGAAAAGTCGTTTTTATGGCTTCGATTATCCATCAACTGAACTTATTAAACAAAATTCGAAAGTTTTAAACACTTGTTTTTATTATTGAACATACGAACCATTTTTATGCTTCTCATAAAGCGGCTACTAATATTTTACTTATAAACGATTATAGTAAGTCAGGTGGCAATCTACTTCACCACCACCAGCACCCAGCAATTCCAGAAAAAAATTAAGAGTTTCAAGAAAACTTCTTGGATTCTTGAAGCAATCAGAAGTGCTCTATTATTTGTAAGAAATCAAACAAGTATGTAATTCATTTCAGACCACCACTTAAGTTTCGTTACTTAAGAAATAAAGTTAACAAAAACTTTTTCAGGATATCAAAAAAAATTCTCACCGAGTGCTTGGTCTGATAAAAATAATCCACTGATGAGGTGTTTCAGCTTAAATTATTTGGTCGATTAAATTATTTAAAAAAAAAATTCCATGATTACTCGACTTTAATCTCCCTTAATATGTATCTTAATGTGAACGTTTGTTGGTGCAGACGAATGTTTCATACATTAAATGTATCTTTCTTGTTGCCACCTAATGACTTTCTCATCATTCATGCAAGTACAGTTACATATGTAAGTATGCAGAAAATCAGGTAGAATAAGATTAAACGGCACTTAAAAGAAGTAGATGTTTGGGAAACTGACTGTTCTTTAGACGGTTTATTAACTTTGGGAGTTTTGTAGTTTGGTCATTTGGAGAAAAAATTGTATGTTTACAAAAACGTGTGATGCGTTCTATAAGTCGGACTTATGGAAAAACATAATGACAATATATATTGCCCTCAAAGGAAGATATTGTATGTTATCATTAAGGCAATCAAAAACATTTTTGTGGATTAATTCTTTTCGAAAATTTGATGAGAAAAAGGTATCGCTGAAAATAGAAATTAGACTCTACAGTTCTTTTTAACATGCATTTTATTCCATTCGATTCGCCATCAGTAACGAATGAAGAAAACGAAACTTCATTATTATGAAATCCTTCGCCAAAGGTCACCAAGAAGACTCTTAATTGTCTCTTTTGGAAGATGATGCAAAATTACATAAACTGGGCAATGTTGTGTCGTCCAAGTAGATTTTTAGATGCGGCCAAAGTTGGGCTTACATATCATTCACACACAAATACAAAATAATAGCAGAAACCATAATTTGAAGTCTCATTTGCAGTGATTTTTTTATTAACTTTGAGAAGCTATCTTCACATTGTCTGGAACCCATTTATCGTGTGAAGTCGTCGTCATCGGAAATCGAACTTCAAACTCCAATGCTAAAATTGGAAAACAATCGCTTTAACCTATTCATCCATGAAACGAAAAGTCGAATGACATTTAAATTAAATTCATGAAGACTTGAGGTCCGTGATGCAAATAGGCTTGAGCTCCAAGGTTTTCATAAGGAATAAGTAGAGAGATGATTGCATACAAACGGTATAACCAAAAAGTTTACCATGTAGCAGACCCACGTTGGGCGCCATCTTAGATTAATATTTCTTTCTGCTATTATCACGAAAACCGTTGATCCTACGAAAAAATAGCAAAGCCTTTTTTGTTGAAAATTGAATTTTTACAGCTTTCCAGCTTTGAATAAAACTTCAACGATTTAATGAAAAATAGTTCAGCGTATCAATGTTTGTTTGATACATAGCACAACAAACACCCCAATTGATACCAGGATCAGAATTTTTTTTTATGACAGTCATGAAAGCATGAGGCTTTTTTCTACAAATTTAATAGAAGTCCTGGATCGCGTATGAATCTATTCAGCTCTATCAAAATCCATATAAAATTCGGTGCAGTCCAAAAAGGGGGCAAAGTGGGTGAAAAATCCTCTGTTTCGTGTTTAGGGATTTTAGACTGAAAGTGTTAACAGCTTAACCCTGAAAAACAAGCACAATATGTTTCAAAAATCAATCAACATCAAATCAGTAGATTTCTATTGCAAGATGTTATTTATCTCGAGATAATTTAAATCAAACAAGGACTTCCCAAAAAATTGGGAAAAAATCAGTTTATTCGGTTCGGTTATCAAATAATTCTATTTAAAAGTTCTACCACCACTTGAAATCAAAGACGAAATGGACTCAACACTGGAAGACTCTTCTCCATCATATTCAACGGTGAAACAGTGGATTTCTGAATTTTAAAAAGTTCGTACGAGCACTGATGACGCAACAGGTTCAGGACGCCTCGTTGAGGTCACAGGGACCAAAGATTGAAAGTAAGTAAGATAGCTGAGACTACGAGAATGTCAACTGAACGTGTTCGCAATATTTTACATGAGCATTTGTGCATGAAGAAGCTCTGTGCTAGGCTCGATGAAAAATTGCGCCGGAAAACTCTTTTGACCACGAATTTGGCACTGTATTATCAAATTTTTTCATAGATTTATAACTGTGGATGAAAATTGGGTTCACCATTATACTCCAGAAACTAAACAACAAAACAATGAACTCGCTCAGGAGAACCAACCCCAAAAAAGGTCAAAACATTTTTTCCGACGAATAAGGTTATGGCGACTGTTTTTGGGACGTGAAAGGATTTATTTTCATTGATTACCTTCAGAAAGGTAAAACTATCACTGGTGATTACACTGCATGGTTCTTGCAACGTTTGTAGGACGTAGTGGAAAAAACGACCTCATTTGGCGAAAAAAAGTCTTGTTTCACCACGACAACGCACCCGCCCATATGTTAGTCGTTGCGATGGCTAAAATAAACGAATTTAAATTCAAATTGTTC
The DNA here is from genome assembly GCA_963942545.1 of Oxycera nigricornis. Lineage (NCBI taxonomy): Eukaryota > Metazoa > Arthropoda > Insecta > Diptera > Stratiomyidae > Oxycera > Oxycera nigricornis. Next base: position 23,046,367 of record OZ012663.1, on the reverse strand, counting down.
CCCCATTCACCATATTTGCCAGGTTTAACCCACAATGACCATCGTTTGTTTCTTAACCTCAAAAATCGCTCGGAGGTGATTTTTTGAGAATAACGAAGAAATTATCAATGCTGTAAATGCGTGTTTTGAGGAGCTTGGCGAATCGCACTATAAAAATAGTTTCACTGCTTTATAGCGCCGTTATAAAAAAGGTACGAGGTGTGGCTAGAAAAAAATGGGATTTTTAGTTTAACTCTTTTTATTTTTTTCCCTTTACAACTTTTACCTTATCACCTTCAATATACTCCTCTCCACTATCCCTACACTTTTCCATTCGAATTTTCCACTGTTCAAAACAGTGTTTTAAGTCACTTTCTGTTAGCATGTTCATAGTCTCCGTCGCTTTTTGCTTCACAGCTTCCACAGTCTCGAATCTGGTTCAACGCTTCCTTCACTTTTGGGAACATAAAAAAATCACACAAAGCTAGGTCTGGTGAGTAGGGTGGATGTTCCAACATAGGGATCCCATGCTTGGCCGAAAATGTCCTAACCATCAGTGCAGTGTGGCCACCACTTTGGAACACACTTTTCTCATATTAAAATTTTCATGTAATTTTTGCCGAACCGATTCTTTGTCAATTCCCACAGTCTCGGCAACTGCACGGATACTCAATCGGCGATCTTGACGGATTACTTTGCCTATTTTCTCGATGTTTTCATCTGTCTTCGAGGTTGAAGCACGTCCTGGGCGCAGATCATCTTCAATATCTTCTCTCCCTTCTTTGAAACGCTTATACCATTCAAAAACGCGTGTACGTGACATACATTCTTCCCTATACATTTGTTGTAAGAGAGAATAAGTCTCTGTTGCGGATTTACCCAGCATTACTAAAAATTTCACGTTGACACGTTGCTCAATTAAGACGCCTAACATTTTTCCGACGAGCGGCATATACACGATCCAACAGGATCGAAGGCTGAGGCCCGACTGAGCAAGCTAAGCTCGTACAACGGACTGGAATGTGAGGGGGGATGTCTGGCGACTCGGAAATATGGCGTTTGACTTTGAGGTTCGCACGGTTTATCTCATAGAAAACCAGTCCCGTTATTTTCTAGCCACACCTCGTATGTCTTCGTGGAAATTATGTTGAAAATAAAATGTAAACAAAAATTCAATAAAAAATTATTTTTATCAGACCTGAAACTTTTCACTCCACTCTCTTGATATGAGTTTAAACCGATCAAAATCAACGAAAAAAGATTCACCTTTCAATTTTCAAGCAGCATTTGGTGAATAATTACATTGCTTACATATATTTACAAAGCTTATGCACAAGAAGATATCAGAGCTCTAGCCAGTTTTTATGCGTTGAGCCCACTTTGAGGCAGTCGATAAAAATCTACGAGTTTATTATTTCCCAATGTTTCACACTTTGCTGCCCAAAAATATGTTTTAAATAATTTTATTCATTATCATCTAATAAATAATTTGGTGAAGCAACAATTTTGGGTCCTAAATTATAAATTATTCCATATTTAATGTTACTTACCTGTATTGCAATTTACCTATAAAAATATTTTGCTGACAGCTCAAATCAAAGTAATCTAGCAGGTATTTCGATTTTTTGCTCATGAAGACAGTTACCTATAATCGATACATTCTCTTCTACACTTTCCTATTTTTTTCTGCAATGCGTTATCCATAACGAGGTCACAATCGTAAGAAAAACTGTGATTTCCTAGCAACTGCCAAATTCAAGTTGTAAGCTTTCATCAATAACGAAAAGAATACAGTGGAGAATCAGCATTCCAAATTTCCCGATACACTATCATCATAATCAATTCCCAACAATTTACTTATCACTTTAATTGCAATTCCAAGCTTCGTGTAGAACAATTTCACTTGGATCGGCTTTCCACTCACAACCGACGAAATGAAAACCCAAAGTTCGCAAAGTATCTTTCAATCTTCTGTGAAATCAATCATAAATGACTTGCATACCGTAAAGCAATTACCAACTTCATCTTCAGCCAAAGCTCATATCATTCCATGTGTGAATGTGAATGTTCACTGAAATGCTTTATCATGCGTTCATGATGGAAACAATCTTTTCAATTTGTATCTCTTCCGAAATAAAACCGAATTAAAAATAAAAATTTATGGTATTTGTCGTAATTTCCTCGTTTCATTCGATTTGATTTAGAGTGTAATAAACTTATTATCTGCACTTTTAACCTTCTGAGGAGGCTGGCTCAGATTGAAGATGCACAGTATTACGAATGTCGCGTTGATTTATTTGACCAGTATATTTTGATTATAAGGTTTTTATTGTAATAGTTTCTTGAGATTATGTGTTTATGAGTTTTCCTTAACACCAACAACAGTGAATCTGTGTTAAGTTGCTAAGACAGTTATTTTCAGAATTTATAGCTCATTTCATTTGCTTGGTTCAAAAAGCGTTTGAGGTTGACTGCATTTTAAGCATGAAAAATGAGCACTTTGAAATTCAGTTAACATTTCTGGAACAAAGAGTCAATGTAACTTAGATTTACATTTTAGTGAACACTATTTCTATTTCACGTTTAAATAAATTTTATGGTGGCACTTCCAAATGAACGAAAAACGATTAAAAGCATTCCTTGAATTGTTTTCCAAATGCATGTCAACAGGTTCGTTTTGAAGATGGAAAGATATCCAATGTAAAATTATTTTTGATAAAAAAAATTGCTTCTTATTTTTTTGTACATTATTAATGCCATACAAGACTCAAGTCGTTATTTTGCTGTCAGGCATAAAAAGTGCTTTTTTTCCAACGACTTTTTGTGAATTTCATTGGAATTGGAGGGATTTTTTCATTAAAAATTATCTAAAAATTTGCCACAATATACCCACGAACATTTTTAAAAATGTCCAACGATTTTAAACAGAAAAAATCGAAAAAAATATAAAAAATCATTAATGGCATAGCTATAATACAATCTTCACTAAAGTATTATTTTAAGGGCTCTCTGAATGAAAAATACATTAAAAATAAATTCATTAAGCTGAATATTTAAAATGGAGACAATACTTTTCTATTTGCGTTATCTGTGTCTAGAACGTGTCTTTAGTCTAACTAAAATTGCTTGAATTTTCACCTCAATTTCGCCTCGGGCGAAAATTATTCAAGGCTTCTTTTTTTCTGGACCGGCCATAATATGTGGAAGCCAAGAATTTATAGCGTCATAAAGGATTTCAGACAAATTTCATCATTGAAAATGATTTTAGTATTGTGAAATATGTATTTATACTATGCTAAGAAATATCGTCACGAAGAGGGTATACCAGCCAACCTTAAGTGGGTTTGCAAAAGGCGATTGCCAAAAGAAAATTTGTGGGAAAAGATCGATTTTTTTTGGCTTTCGGAAATTTAACAGATAAATGCGATCTTGAAAAGTGTGAACCATATTAAGGGTAGAATATTATATCGATGATAAGATTATGGATGGAAATTCCGTGGATTTACTTATGAAACTCTCACTGCCGAAAACTTCGGGGCGGAATGGAAGCATTTGCTGTCTAAATTTGTCCAATTTTTTGTCCAGATGCTGTCCAATCATCGAAAGCAAAATCCATTAATTTTTTTTTTCTTCCTGGCTTCATTTGTGAGCATCATGTAATATAATTTAATAAATGAATTTCACGGAGTATATGCAGAGTATGGTTTTCTAGGATCTTTTCACAATCTGATTCTCGAAAATAGATATCAATTCTTACATTCCTAATGTCGTCAATGATGTTAGTGAGGTCCAACACGGGTTAAGTTCTTCCTTCAAAAAACTCCCACCCACACATAAAGCTATAGCCTGCTGAGCTGAAAAACCATGTAGGAAACTTAAGGGAATAGGCAATATTAAAAGTCCACGATCGCAACAGTAGCAAATTGACCGATTTCGGAAAAATATGCAAGAATAAATATAAAATATAGAATTCTGAATAGAATACTTCCTGAGAAGAGAGTGAAACGGCTTGTTAGGTCCTGGCGTTACACAAAATAGCAGTTTGTGAGTAGGTAGAGAGATGTGTTAAGAGTTGTTACCAGTATCGTTCGCTTCGAAAAATGAACCATCTTCTTATCTGAAAAATGATAGTTTCCAAAACATTTAAACTTTTTTCCAAAAGATTTAAACAAACGGTTTACCCTCTAAATGTTTCGCAATATGATGATTTATATTTTATACCATAATTTTATACTATTTTTCTTCAGTCATACATCATAGTTTTCATGTCATACCTTTTTTATTACACTGTAAATCAGTTTAATTATATTTTACAATAAACGCATTGGTATTGGTTGATTTCATCATATCATCCACTTCTGAAACATTTAAGAAGCACACATTTTAGTCGTCACGTAAATTGAAAGAAAAAGTTTAAATCATTTGGGAAAAAGTTTAAAAATTAAAAATGGTTAAATCATTCGGGAAAAGTCTGAATCATGTTGAAAATGATATATTCTACTATCATTTATATAATCTATACATTGCCCTGAATAGCTGCAAGCTGAACAAGCTTAAAAATTGGAGCATTTCTGTAGTGCACGTTTATATATACTATCTTAATTAATTATGATTTATTTGTAATATGTATATTCGAATTACATGTTATACGTGTTGCATGATGTGAAAGATGATAACCAATTAACAACGCTCCTGTTGCATCCAACAAGCATTCGCATCAAAACTTATAAGAACTAAGATTTAGTTTAAAATAATTGAAAAATTAAACCATGGTAATCATATGTTTAATTTCTTTACAGGTGAGAACGAAAATGATACATGGATGAATTCCGTCGCCGAAACAAATTTTAAAAATAGTGAATCTAGTTGCAGGAATCCTAAATCCAATCAAAGAAATCCTGAATCAAGTTAAAGGACACCTGAATCGAATAAAAGGAATCAAACAAGTTAAAGGAATTCTGAATCAAGTTCTTATGAAATTATTTTCAATGGAATTATAAAATTGTCACATCGTGGCTTACGTTTGATTTTTATTGAAAGGAATCGAGTATTTAACAGTTATCAAAAATTGTTACACTATCCTTCTATTGAAGCTTAAACGTCAATTTAAATTGATTTTTTAATGCAATTGCTAAAAATTAATTTGTTCCATTTCTGAATAAATTAAAATCATATCGCCTGGAGTCTGCAGAGCCTGTAATAAATAGAATAAACTAGTATTGCAACAATTTCAAGAGATGAAAACCCTATTTACAAGCTTAACAAAATTTTAATTGTTGTTGTTCTTAAATCTCGGCAACTATTTTTAGTACTAACCCAGCCACAATCTGTACTATTTGTAAAGGTCAATTTTCACTCTAACAACAATCTGTAATCAATAAAATCTTCGATTGAAACCGTTCAAAATGATGCTGAATTCATATAACCGATTTGGACTTGCAAAGCCTATCAAAATTGCTGAAAACCATGCAAAATCACGTATCCACAATTATTCTACATACTAACAACGATAATTACACTAATAATTACAATCAATAGCCCTTGACGAATTATCATTATAGCGTGTAGCACTTTCTATGTTAGCGCATCACATAGGCTAGAAGGCCACATCACATATGTACGTATTTTCATATGAGTAACATTCGAATACACTTTCAACGTGCATGTCTCAATACCAGATAATAACAAAAACATTCCAATAAATAATGTTGCTGACGATAACGAAACATTTCACTTAATTAAGTAGAGCATGAGCAGAATATGCAGTGCACGATGCAACCAATCATAAAAGATGATGATAATTTTATTGTTTTAATGAGTAGTATTATAAGAGCGTATGTGTAAAATGGGCTGCCATTCGGAGTGGATGCCAGTTATGCTTTTTCAATTGCAAAATGTGAATATTACTATTATTTCACACAAAATGTTATGTCTCGGAATGTTAAATTAATTTGTGATACTATATAATTCAAGTACTACTGCATCTTCAAAAATTTAGCTAAATATGGTTGAATTTGTTTGAAATTTAGCGAATATATCATTTTGGCTGAGTACTTTAGCTGGGTTACATAATGTGCACCCATTTATGTTCAAAGATTCATATCAATATAAAAACATTTCAACATTTCATCAATAGTTGTTGGTTTATCAGGACAGACAAGTAACTTGTAGTACCCCAAAAACAAGCCAATGGAGTCAAACCACATGGTCTGGGCGGCCAGTTTACAGTTCCATTTCTTGAGATGATTCATTCACCAAAAGTTCGGCCCAATAAAGTAATGGTTTCTCGCGCTTTATGGAGTGTTGCGCCATCGTATTGGAACCATTGGTCCCTCAGTCGTTCAGAAGATTAGCATTTATGCTGGGATTCAAAAAGTTAAGAATCACTTGTCGGTTAAAAATAACCTTGGCTCCGTCTCCCGATATTAAAAATAAAGGACCGGCATGCAAACCGCACCTTACAGTGACTTTTCAGGATGCAATGGGGCTTCTCTTCAAAATATTTTGACGATTATCTTCACACCAAAAACGATAATTTTGCTTATTTACGAACCCATTAAGCCAGAAGTGAGCCTCATCGCTGAAAATGATTTGACGGTAATAATGCGGTTCAACTTCCAACTCATGCTTAGCCCATTTCTCCGAACTTACGACGCAAACGATGGTCTAATGACTTCAATTGTTGCACTTTTTGAATTTTATACGGCTTAAGACTGAGACCAACTTGTTGAGAACGGCGTCGAATCGATAAATTTGGATCCTCAATCACAATATATCTTCTACAACAGTCATAGCTGCCTTGGTACGCACTGTACGAGCTCGTGTTGGATGAACATTGTCTAATCGTACTCCACTTATACTTAAGTGGATATAAACTTTCTATCGAATTGCTCAGATGGACGATTTTGGACACCATAAATTGGACAAAGTGCTGTATGAGTTTGACGCCAGAACGCGAATTTCGAAAATAAATGTCCAACATTTCGAGACGTTTTTCGGGTGCAAATCTTTGCATGGTAATTTACCAAATTAAATGAAAAATAATGTCAAAATGACAGCGAAATTTGACAGCTACGATGACAGATATCCTAATGGGGAGTTCTATACCTCTGAAAAACACCATCTATAATGAGATGTTGAGAATGATGTTCTAACTAAATGTCTCTCCAATATATAGTTAACAGACTAAAACGATTTTATATATCCAATCCAAAGATCCAATCAACATAATTGCTAGATCCAAAGGTTCAAAAACAATTTCGTTGGTTTAAAATGTTTCTATTGAGATAAAGTATTTGGAAAAAATAACAGAATCGCTCAAAAAAATTCTATAAAAAATTAAGATGCTCCTTTGAAGATTTAACACTTCGAAAATATAAAACAAAATGCTCTGTAGTTTTCTGATCAAATGATACTTTTGCCAACCCTTTCTTTAAATATTACTATCAAATTCATTTTATTACGAGCCAAAAAAAATCAATAAAAGGTTATTTAAAACACTTAGATGGAATAAGTATTTGATTGCTTCTTGCCTATAAAAAATAAGTCAATTGATAAACCTCATTTTCATAACATTACAGAATTGGATTGCAATAGAAAGAATGCTCTAGAATAAATATTAATGATTAAATGCCCATAAATGTATTATTAATACAAATTTAATGCTTAGATTCACTTTACGCAGAAACAAAAGGGCATCGTCTTGTTTTTAAACTTCACTAATTTCAAAACATGATGCAAGCATTAATTTTCCATTTCATTTGCACTTGAATGGATCAAGGGCCAGTGAATCTTCGAGCAGCTTTCGAAACGCATGTAAACGTTTCTCAACAGAAAACCCATTATTTGAATTTTATGCATTTTTTTTATCTGTTGACGACTCTTAACGATTTTTCACGTCGTCGCGAGTGAAATTTAAATACATATGTGCCCGGATGGAATGCGATTAGGAAAACCCAACAGTTACACAATTATCAATTCATATTCGAATTGGATATGCATAAATCTGTCGGGAGTATCTCCTAATGCTAATCATGCGTAAAACGATCCGTTTCTAATTGATTCTTAATCTTCACACGCTCAGATACACTTAAATTCAATGCGGTTTCCGTTCAAGCGTGAAAATTATTTAAATTGTTTCGACTTTCGCCTGTTTTACTTTCATCGGCCTTTTCTATGCAATCAGTAAATATGCAAAATGTCTTATTGTCTTAGTCTGTTGAGGCGGCAATGCACGCCAGGACAGACAATGGAAATGCACTGGTTCCACTCCATTTAATTTGCGCTAACCCACTTTTGCGAAAAAAATTCTGCTTGGCTCATGATTTATTTCACGCGAGTGGTGTTTCATTGATGGACTTTATTTTTGCATTGAAGCGAATTGAAGAATGTCTTGTATGTGTGTTTTGTCATACGAAAGGTTGATAAGGTGCAAAAAAATAACACGATACCTTTCTAGACTCAACAGAAAGAGGATGATTGATTGTGCTAAGAAAGTAAAATCGCTGACTGATATTCTTTATTCAATCTCTATCAAATATGGCTCCTTATCTCTTATTAACGTAAGGCTGGAAATGTTCTACTCTATTCTAGTTTTCGAAGTGCAAACTCTTTCCAAAATGTTGAAACTTTGCGAGTATGATACCAACTTCAACCCCTAGAGGCACAATGGTACATGAATTTCACCAGTTAATCTCTCGCACTTTCAGCACTGCAGAGCACATAATGCACTAACATACTTAATGAAGATTTATCTTCTACCTGCAAAATCGTTCATATTCACGGTATTAAATAATCTTTCTCTCAAACTGCTGCATCATCTTCTATGCTGCTAATATTTAAGCATATTAACAATATATCCTTTCGAAGCTGCAGTTTTTGAGCAATTTTCCCGTTGTAAGTGTGTTTCCTAAATAAGCCTAATGGTATTCCGATTTTTAAACAATATTTCATGCAGATCGATGCATGTTTGCTGGCACGATAGACATCTTATTTGTGGAAGTTATGCGTCTAATGGATGGAAGAAAAAAATACGAACCATAGCAATGAGATACTTTCAACCAAGTATCAGTTCTATCAATCAACTTCCAATTCTATCTCATTCTATATAATCCTGGACGGGGATATGCCTTTATATGGGAAAAACCTTGAAAATGCTAATAAATTTGTATAGGTGAAACTCCTAGTTTTGGCAGGAATTTACTGAACGATGTGTGTGTCGCATATTCTGAATCTTGGAAAACGATATATGGAGTGTATCGAAAAAATTGACCTTTATAATTATGTCTCTAAACGTGGTATTAATTGCATCATCGAACTAATTTTTTTTCTTTTATTATTATATTATATTAACTAACGTTTACATAAAAATTCAATGAATTTGCAATTCAAGGGGGAAAAATTCGGACCTTTCCGTTAACTCCACGCATTGTACGGAACAACGGTGTCACCGACCACCTTATATGCGTTTCTCTACTTATTTTGAAAATCCTTTTCGGTTTTAGCAATTTTGTTTGTTTTCTTTAATGTTTTCTTCATTTCAGCCCAATATCTTTCGATTGGATCTGGACAGTTTGGAGGGTTAGATGCTTTCGGTTCCACGGAGATGTTGTCCTCATACTACTTCATTGCTGATCGAGCATAATGACTTGTCGCTAAATCTGTCCAAAATGCTACAGATGGGTCGTGTTTCTCGATAAATGGTTTTAGACGCTTGTCTAAACACTCTTCGATGTATCCTGCTGAGTTGATGGTACCCTTCGCTACAAATTTCTCTGATCTGAGAACACATCGACATATTGCCTGCCAAATCATATACCGTTTGGGCAATTTGGTGTTTTTTTTGGTTTTATGTTTTGAGCTAAGACCACCCTTTGATCCTGCTATATAGAAGTTCTGACCAGGTGAAATCGACCTTCACGTATGTTTCATCGTCCAACACAACACAATCGCACAATTGAATTTGGGCAGGTAATCCTTATATAGCTTTCGAGCCCAATTTTTCGCTTCTTTCTCCTTTTCCTCGAATCGATTGGGTACTTTTTGAACTTTACATGATCTAAGACTAAAATGCTTCTTAATCCTCTGAATCATCTCGAATGGATGTGTTAGGACTCTGCAAAAAATTTCCTCTTTACCTTTCGGCTCAAATTTGTATCGGATGGATATTTTTTTCTACCTGATCCAGACTTTCTAGCATCAGGTAGGCCCTTTTTATAATCGTTTGTTTCACTGTTGCAATCGACGAATTGGTCTCCTTTGCTGATACCGAATATTTATGAAGGGGATTTTCCAGGTATTTGCACATAATTAAACTACGCACTTTTTTTTGATTTGATGACATCTTTTCAAGAGTGATCTTACAATACGAATGAATTAGACGTTCTTTTTTGTCGCATTTTAGAGCTAATTTTACATAACTGATGAATACTTAAACTTATTCTTATGTGGAGCTATGCATTTTTTCGATACAGCCCTTAACTACACATCAAAATTTTTGTTCAGAAGTCATTCAATAGAACTTCTGTAGAATATTTTTGCTGTATGGTGTAAAATTATGGTAGTTTTCGTAGGAATTGTAATTTAACGAGAAGAAATATTATGAATTAAAAGGTTATCAAGTCGATGGAAATTGAAATTGGAAGTCAACAAGACTTCCGTCTCATTGAACTCACGGAACTTTCAGTCTATTAGACGAAATACGAACATGTTTCAGTCCTGCAGACAATTTATATTGGTCTTCTTCAAGACTATTGATGCAGTGACTGCTGGTAAGTCAGCTCACTTCGGGGTGGAATCTCGTGGGGCGTATTTCTAGTCTTGGTTTCAAAACTCATCACCTTTGATTCAGTAATGCCCAATTATGAAATATCAATCAAAAGCAACAAAAATTTAAAATCAAACAATATCGAATTTGGAGCCACGTGTGCATAACGAGTAAAAATCTTGATCAAAACCCACCAGAGAGCAAGAAAGTTGAACTACCTTGCTCGGACTTTCTTCCGACACTTCCAATCAATTGAAACTACAAAACAATGCTTGCGCCAGCAAATCATCCTTCGAGTAGCAGTACCATTCTCGTGGAACGTTTGACGTCAGCGGACTTTGTAGTCATAGATGTTGCTGCCTGTGCCTATCACTACCACAGGCTATCGCTTGCGATTTCGCATGTTCAACCCGACTAGGCCCACCATACTACTCAGTCAATTCGGCTTTTACCTGCCGGAATTGGTATGGGTTGAAAATTTTCAAGTTTACATTTAAATTTATATTTTTGTCTACATATTTCTAAATATTGAAAACCCTATAATTTACATGAGTATTTAAGTTATAAGTATATACAGCACCTTATCTTAAATAACCCATACAGCATTGAATTAAATATCCGAAGGGAATTAATTAATGTGAAAAACGAGAATTTTTTTTTCAATTGGATTCACACACACACAAGGGAATAACTTATCAATTCGCTATCGAACATTTACCAGCAAACTTTTCTGATCCAACTGGCTGTTCTCATGAACATTTCAAAGGTTAGAAAAAAAATTGGAAAATATAACATGTGGATTTTTTTTTGCCAAAATCGACTTTTATCTGCAAATTTAACTTTTAACGTAAAATGGTTCATGTAAAAATATTTATCGGAGAACACGTCATCTTACACAACTTTATATAAGACTTGTGGGTAATAGAAACAATATAATAAATAATATTTTTTTACAGAGTTTCTCTCCGACATATACTAAAAATTAAAACAAATGGACTAAGTCAAAACCAATCTTATCTGGCAATCATCCAAATGGTCACGACATCAAAGTCTGAGGTTTGTTTTGACGGTTGAGGTTCCATTTCGACATCAAGTGGTTGCTCATCGAAAAAGTTTCAAGCCTCGTTTTGAAATCCTTTTTGGAAGGTTCTCATCGCTAGTTGTTATATGTTATATGCTGCACGAATCATGTTTTCAGTATCATTCAAATGACTTTTCGCAAGGAATTCGATTTTTGCTACCACTTATTTAACTGTAAACAGTTGAAAAACATTATGTCCTTTCTCATCTCATCGCTAATTATTTTTTGTCGGGGGGTTCTAGACATTGTCTGTGTTTCCCTAGTATTCTAAATCCGAGATGCAATATTATCCCCCAGTCTCCTAAATCCCTCAACCCTCCAAATCCTATAAATCCCTGAATCCCGAATCCCCCAATCCTCTAATCCCCTAGAGTCCCCTAGAATCTCCCAAACCCCGCAAATCCCACAGAATCTTTCAAATCCCAAAATCTCCAAATCCTATTATGCATACAGCATTCAGTTACTTTTTAAGTGGATGTTTTTCATATTTTCCTATGGTGAAAAAAAAAACTAAAAAATATCACTTAATGCAATGTCTTCTCGTCAGTTTTTACTGAACGTAAAATATTATTTTTGACTTTACCAAATAGAGATAGTGCTTAATGCATGATTCCCATTTTTGCGAATTTCTTTACATGGTTTCTTGACGGATGCACCAAAATATGGTCTGTGTCACCCGCAATAAAACCACTCATATCTAAAGGTAAATACGCCATAAAACACTACAACCAATATGGATGAGTACCTACTTATTGGAATTACGATTTTCTTCTTCTATTCACTGAATAGTCTAAACCAAATACGGAAATGAAATCATTACATGTATCCGCAAGTTTCGTATGAAACGAACTCTACGTATATCCGAGGATGACTAACCAGTAAACTATAAATATCCGCAACCACATTATTGCTATTCGTGTATATCATCACTACGTTATTTATTCCTCGAAAAAAATGCCTTTTTCTAAAGAATTTAATCAATATGGATGGTTTCTGGATACTATACTTAATATCAAAGTACACATCAACTATACAATACACGAGCGATTAATTTTGATCGTGTAATCAATTCGGTATTCTTTCGAATTAGAAATGACTACAAAATTATCTTCTCAGTGATCTTATCATGCAATTAAAATGTTATTGAATCCTAAAGAATGTAAAAAATTCGTTCAATTGATATTGATTCGAAAGGTTATCGATTACTGTCTTGATAACGATATCAACTTCCATCGTGGAAGATTGAAAGACCCTAAATGGACAACATTCCGTTTGAAACATTTAGATCATTTCAATTTTCGTAGAAGCATAATTTTTTAGTTGTGTTCTTTTTGGGATTACTACATAAGGTACTTCATACGCAATCAGTACAATCGTCACGATGTGTGTTGTAAATTCCGAACTGTAACTAAACATCCTGGTTTTTGACCCCACACAATTACAGTAGTCCGAATGCTGCTCAGTTATATTTCCAAATTGCACCAAACTTGGTTGTTTGTAGTTCCTCTATCACTAATACTGATAGTATTTCTTGAATCAAAGAAGTCGATAGTATCCCCTCGATGATTATTAGTTCCTACTCTATAGCATTTGACGCTGCCTGCTACTGCACTGCCAGAATTCTAGTCATAGGAGCGGAAATATAGATAGAAGAAAATTGGCCAAGAAAAACCGCAAAAATTCTAAGACCTACTGTAGAAAAAAACAGATACTAAACTCTCTCTCTTTGTTCAGTTCTTTTATGGCTTCACCTGAGTTTATTGCATGCAACATTTCTAGAGTGTTGTTTTTATCATCTTTCTTCGTGTGCTGTTGCGTGGATCATTTAGACATGTTCGCTGGGAACAATACGAAAATCCGTTCTGAAATAAAAACCGCCCTGATGAGGTTATTGGCGGTCAAGCGGGCTTTCGGCGGAAGAAGCGTTTTGACTGTGCACTACATGGAAATAGAATAGATAGCTTGAACTTTCGCAAGAAGATGGATATCATATCAATGAACGTTTGTTTAATGGTAAACAGCCTATTTGGTTTGGAAGTCGGGAATCAATATAGTGAATATAATCTACGTGTAACATTTTGTTTGCTTCACCGGAAAACCATGCACATTTTAGAAATCAAATGAGCTATATTTTGGTAGTTTGGAATTTGTCTATATTAAGGACCATCTAGAAGTTTTCATAATCAAAATAAAGTCACTATAAAATCCAGTGGCGTACCCAGGGGGGGTTTACGGGTTCAACCCCCCCTTGAAGTGGTCAGGAACACGTTCACCCGTGATTATTACCCTGATTTGATTCAGGTTCTCATTCACAGTTGAGTGAAATGATAGTTGTGTGGCATCAAATCTCATTCCCGAAAACTATTTTTTCGACAAGGAGCCTTGAACTAGCGTTAACCACTAAGTCACCCACTTTAACAATTATTCGCCGAGACACTCTGGAACGTGGGAGTTGAGTGAGATTCAGTATCTCTATGCAGTTAGATCTTTCATCTATTTCACAGTAAAACCCATATGGGCCTGATTTACGGCCTATAGTGCTTTAGAGATCTCACCTAGGGGTGATACGGGCATAATTTGCACAAATTGGATCCGTGTGTGCCGTTTTCTTTTACTTATTGTATGAAGCCTAGCAATTTTATATATATTATAGATAAAGAGTTGGTAGGAACATTAGAATATGGTCACCTGATTCAAAGTTTTCGAGGTAAAATTCCAGAAAAGTGTAATTTATTTAATTCGCATCCATATCTTAGTAGCAACAGTTATATGTTTGAATGTTTCTGTCTATCTTTGATCAGAACCCTCAAAAAATAGATTGTTTTTATTTTGTCATATGATTTGTAATCTGAGGATTAGGCTTATTGGGGACACCTCATTAAGAAAAAACGCGTACAAAAAGTCTACCTCATGCGTTACGTGAAAATGACGACAAATTTGCTTGAGAGCGCAGAGTTTCTTCCCTGCATGGGCTGCAAACAAGCTTGTCTGTGCTTAGTGACAGTTTCACTTTCCCGCGGCATTTACTTCATTAGTTGCTTTCTTTTCTGGCCTGTAGGTATTGAAGGCGTTTCAATATATGTACTTGCAAACATGCATATACACTTTACGGTTCCAAGGAAGTCTACAAATACAGTGTAAATTCTTTCACACGTCAAGCGCATAATTTTATAATTTGAATGAAAATATCATGAATGATTCAAGTAAATGAAACCAGACATGCAATCGGGCTAAAGTCTGCCAGAATTATTTTTGAAGGACTCCAACTTTGACCGGTGAAAAAGTATGATTAAGTATGATTACATAATTATATCTTCATATCTACACCGAAGCACTAGCAAACGTACCTAGTCAAGACTTCAAAAATATGACCCCCCTCTTATCAAAATCCTGCGTACGCTACTGATAAAATCTATCCAATCATATTCTTTTCCGTTGTAGTAGAAGTCGAGTTTCTACTCAATTTGTTCTTTTTCAATTCAATTTTTGAAAATTCTACCCAAAAGTATCTCCTTTACGTCCAAAAAATATGGACATATGTCTGGTGTTTTTCTTAGCTATAAGAGTTCATGACAACGTTATTTGAACGCTTACCTTATATTCAACACGCATTCCTTATGTATGAGCTAGTCAATACTTTACTTAAAAGCAGAATCCCGAGTTCTAGAATGAATCCACCATAGTAGCAGCCACAATGATGTTGTAAAGTCCATAGTTTTAAGTACCCTGCCTTGATAAATTTTCAAAAACAACATTCCAGTGCATTTCCACAAGAAACCAACCTATTAACAGTTGGTGAAATTTTTCAAGAAAATTATTCTCGCTTAAGGGGTCTACCCTCTTTATCATTGTCAAAAAATCGATTTTTTTATAGCATTTTTGGAAAGTATATATATGCAGAAATGTGATATTAAAATTTTATAAAGATCGGAGCAGTCTAACTGTATTTTTGGGTAACTTTCACTTGGTCACCCGTGCCCGATTCTTCATTAAAAAAAACTTTAACCGCGTTTTTCTCGAAACAACGTTTTTCGACGCCGCGTTGATGAAATCTCGCGATCTACTGAACCGAATCTCACCAAATTTTTACGAGACATTCTTTATAACTGCAGCTATAGCGCAAATGGGGATTTTTTCAAAATATTTTTTTGACCAAAAACGGTTTAAAAAGCATGTTTTCTCGTATTTTTTCGAAAAATGTCCGCCATTTTGCAAAACGCGCTATAGCTATTAACATACTGAACCTAAAACTATTTGATTTTTTTGTTTCAGACCATCCATCTCGAAAATTTCATCAACAGCGCACACCCCTCTCGTTTTTTCGACATATTTTCAACCAGCATTTTCGTTGATAAAAACTCACATAAATGAATAAAAAATATTTTTTTTTGTGTATTTCGGGAGTGTATTATCAATATTTATAATTTAAACCTATCTAAGAAAAATTATTGAAAATAACCCGTTTTTATACTGCTAAAAGAGGATAGACCCCTTAATAACAATCCAATTTTCTACAAAAAAGAAACTATAGAAATTGAAAATTCTTGAAAAACTACTGAAAAATAATTTATTTCCAAGAAAATGTGCCAACTTTTTCTAACTACACTATTATTAAATATTTTAAATATTTCTAATTTAATGAAATATTTGATTAATTAATTTTATTTTATATTTTTTTCATTAAAAAAGTAAATTTATCGAAATGTTTCGCGCGAAAAATAATTTAGATAAAAATTTCTGAAAAAATAAATGCATGAAAAAAATTGCAGGATAAGCTGACTATTGGACTTTATCGGGAACATTCTGATATTTTGGCGTAACCAAAATTCAACTTTCCCTCGAGAAGACTGCTACGAAAATCATTCATGTGAATCTATTTTTTAAATATCAATTGATAACTCTAGTGCTTCTGATTCGTCTAAACTATAAGTCTGTTAACCTTAATGTGATGACTACAACAGCGTTCGTTGAAATTTAAATAATCAATTAAATTACCATTTATGAATCGTTTTGGTTTCTGAAATTAATGAATAATTGGATTTTTTTCTGTATTCGCACACATAATGGCATCTTTGCATTGCTGAAACTGTTGTAACTAAATTCGAAGTAACAAACGGGTCAAATTCTTTCATACTAAATATGTTACGTAGAATATCCAATTGATGTCTCATAGATTTAGCTACATACAATGCCCAGTCGTACTAAATCAGGGGTGGCAATGCCTTCGAGAAGTGACTGATACGATCGGCAGCATCTGTCATTAAGAAGAAGAAGTGCCGAACGAGGCTGACGTATCGTGAAAACGCGCTGTCGATGGTTTTTGAAAGGTTACAAAAAATATCAGTCGTCAGTCATCATTCGAGAACGATAATAAATAAACGAGATTATAAATTATAATTTAAAATATTTGCTGATTTTTCAGTAGCCCAGCCCTCCATTGAAAAGTACTACGAGCTTAGAGCTGGAGAGGTTTCGAATTTTCGCTCACTTCTATTTCTAACATTTAGTTTTAAAGGAACATTTTTGATCAATTACTTCCAGTTCGCCTAAAAACTTTGTTAAGATTGTTATTGTTCGATAGTATCTTATGCATCGAAAAAACGTGAATCTTTATATTACTCATCATGATCAAATTATGATCAAGGAATTGAAGACATGTCACCGCGGCTTTAACAGATTAATGTTTTCTTACTATGATAAATACTGCAAAAAAAATTAAAATCTTTCAATTATAAAAATTTCACTACTGTTCACTGTAACTATCAACTAAACAAACCCAACCGCATTCCTATGTCGACCAGCTATCTATATCTATAGATGAAAAATAATAAGATGTGCCACTTTGTCTAAGATACGACTTAATTCGACTTAACGCCGAACGCTCAAAGGCTTAATGCCAGCGCGGTCTCAGGTGCGATATAATTTTAACGCCTTACACATCGAAATTACAGGTGACTTCAAAGAATAGAGTAAGTCCAGTCAATCTGGTTGTTATGTCTTGAGATATTCAATTTGCAGTTATTGCCACATTTCTTTTATATTGTTCATGGACAGGTTCCACATTACTGCACTCGCGTCGAAGAATGAATGGAGATACCGCTCGGTGGTGTTCTTGAATGCTGGCATGCCAAATGCATTGTGCGGCACACCTGTGTGCTTGCCCGGTTTGCTTTCAATGAACACAACAATGGTTATTGATGGTTGGCCCCAGGTAAAGAAAGATACATTAGGCGTAGATACGAGTACGAGTTGTTGTAGACCCAATGTAAGACATAATCGTATTTTTAGGTGCCCGAAATTCGTGAATTACGGCCATGGCTTTGATGCATTCACACTTGTTTATTGGATTGAATTGATTATTTATTTTTCATTGTTTAACTGTTTGCTTATAATTTTCATCGAAGGTTTGTGGTGATAAATGCTAAACATGAGAAAATTGCCATTGATTCTATACAAAGATTATCGCTCAACCTTGAGTGCTTCTCTCAAGGTCGTGTTTCTTAAGTTTCTCAGACAAGTTTTATTTTCACCATGCATTTAGTGCAGCGCATTGTATTCTCATATGGAAGTAGTACCTTTAATCTAAAATAAAGCAAACAATGATCCTAGTGCTGAATTGGTGACGTGAATTTAGTAGGTTCTAATGAATATCCGAAATTATGGAACTGTTAAACAATTACGTCCCTAGTATCTACTATATGTCACAATTATTCAACACCATAGCATTTGTAGGTAGCCACTTTGGGCGTCATTTTGGTTTATTGCTTTCCGTCAAATTGGCTATGAGACACGAAGAGGCAGCAGGGTTGATTCTAGGAACAAGGAATGATCCTGCCATTAGCTATGATTTTGCTTCGATTACAACAGTTTTTAATAATCTATCCGTTCGACAACGAGTTTTTAGTATAATTTACATATCTAAACGAACGAACAATTTGCTGATTTCCAAAGATAAATGTATTTGTAGTTGAACATTCCTGATTTACCTTAAACTAATACATCCACAAATATTATTCAAAAAAAAAACAATACTTACAGGTAATCGAACACACGACGACGACAATTATTCAAAAAAAAAAACAATGCCTCGAGCGAGGATCGAACTCACGACCCTTTGATCGCGATCTAGTAGCGCGGCTACCTACACTCCACCGCTTCTGTCAGATATGAAAACTTACTAATCCATAAGCGACGCTAAAAACTTTAGTGGTGTTTTTCTCAAAAACGAGGGGGGGGGGATGTTCCGCTCTAATATTTTAAGGATCGAATATCCTTAACGTCTTCTACTTATGTGCCAAATTTTGTCCAAATTTGAGATGCCGTAACCTGAGCCTTTCCTTGTTAATCATTTCTACATCGAAGAAAGGCTATAAAATTGATTAAAAAATCGGTTACAACAATGAACAAAAATGGTAGCTTCTTTCCACATCAGGGGACTTTATTGAACTCAATTTCTAGATAGACAAAATTTCCACTAAGTGCGCTTCGATTGGATTGAAAATTCACAGGTACTTCGTGCTTCCATATCAACTACAAGATATGAACCTCTTTCTCGGGGGTGAGAAAAGAAGTGGAATCAGTGCAAAAGTATCTTGGACGCACACATTTAGTGTCTGTGTTGAGAGTGGGGGCTGGTTAACCGATGATTGGAGGAGGCGAACAATTTAAAGCACGTCTTCCACCATTGATCCTCGTGGGTGCGAACTCTTACTTCCTTCTACCACTTTTATATCTCCCCTGCCCCGGAAGAGGCGTCTTTATCCAAACAGTTACCGTGATAAAATTTAGATTATTTGTTTACTGTGTAACTATCAGCAATATTGATTGGATATTATAAACTAATCAAATGCTACGAATTGTTTACAAAATTTCAAAATTTATGCATTTCGTGATATGCAAACTCATCTTTCTGTCGTTAAAATGTTGTTCTTTACTTCAATCACCACAGTCTATCATCCATCATTATTATCCAAACATATCACAAACCAATTCAATTAATAATTTAGATGACCTTCTCCGAAACAAATATACTTCTCATTCCCATTGAATCAATGCATTTATTTTTGTTAAATATATCTTAAAAGTTGACTACAAGTTCAACAATAACGAATTACATGTCACTTTTTGAAATTCCATATCACAATTTACCACAGTCAAGTTCCTCGTAGTATAAAGAATATCTTTACTATTACGAAATGCATTATTTCATCGACATTTGCTATCAGTGACCTTGTGATAAGACGTACTTTATTTTGTATGAATTTTACGCACATTTATGGAAATTATGATATTCATATAAATCAAGTGATTTTCATTTAGTCGTAGCCAAATGAGACTGAAAGATAACGCACAGATTTTATGAGGGCATAATTAGTTTTTAATTTTAGTTTATTCGATAGTAAATTTTAAGATTTAGAAATAATTGCCATATATTATTTTGCATCATAAATTTTGAGGAATGCATGTTTTCCTATATACCTTTTGTAAATAGTAAATAAATAAAAATATTTATAAAAATGGTCTCACAAATATATCCCTTAAGTATGTCGAAATGATAAATAACTTCTGAGATGAAAAATGTTGTTAAAAATTATAAACCCAACTATCGCTATCAATCTGCACAAACAGTACGTTCCAGTGCATGTACGAGATGAATATATTTACAATCAGTAGTAGAAGTTACGTAATGCGTGTTGAAAAATTTACATAACTTCTAAAACAAGAGAACACAAAATTCATTCATATTTTCTGGATTAACTCCTGTGTTAATTGGAGCATCTGCGAATGCAGCTCGATTTGCATCAAAATTTACTCTAGTGTAAATACAGTATTTTCTGTAATAGATTTAGCTACAGCGGAGCTCTGTCGTACTAGATCAGGGGTGGCAATGCCTAAGAGAAGAGACTGGTACGGCCGTCGGCATCTGTCATTAAGAAGAAAAGGTTTACGAGACTGATGTGTCCAAGAAGCGCGCTGTCGAGGGTTTTTGAAGTACCACTAACAATATCAGCTATCCCTCATCATTTGAAAACGATAATAAATATGCACGTTTCTTAATTTCATAAATCACTAAAACAAATTATATTGAAATTCAATTGAATCTACTTAGAAAATTTTTACCTTACTTATATCAAACGGACGACCCCTTTAGACGACCGCATCTAATGATTTTTTAAAACTAAATATCTATTCGTGTTTTTTTCAACCTAGCACGTTTTATTTGCACTAGTCTAAAGAAAATGTCTTTAAAGCAATCGAAAATGGCGAAATTACGGTCTACTCTTTCGAGAATGTCACGGCAAGAGTTTTTAATTGATGGAATTTCAGAGCCTATTGTGTTGATCTGAAATATAGAAAACAAATTTCTGTCTCATTGCTACTATCCAATTACTACTACTAACGTTATGATTTGAAATTAAACTTTCAAAAGCTGAAAAAATCATTTGCCAATCAACACTTTAAAAAAAATCGATTTTTTTTATTTGATTTTTTATGTATTTTTACTTCGAAAAAAATGTTTCTTAACAGGTTTGCTAAAACTTTTAAATTCGTTTAAAAAGTAATATTATAAAAAAAAAGTCTGCCAAATTTCAGCACGATTGACTTTTTTAGTTATTGCTTGCAAAATTTTGAGAAAAACAGCGCTCAAACGCGTCATAAAGAAGGCTCACGTTCATAGGCTACATCTTGAGGAATATTTTAAATTAATTTATGAAACTCTAGTGACATATTTTTTAGAAGCAAAACTACCGATTTATGAAAAGAAAAAAATATGTTTTAAGATTTTAATGATCGAAATTAAACCTAACTAAAAATGTGGTCTTAGTGTGACCCTTGAGGCCAACATGACTAACTTCCCAGTGGGGTGAATAAAAAGCTGTAATTTGTTTTTATTATTAATTACTTATTTTAATAATTACTATTCTTAATATTTATTATTCTAAATTATTTATCATCTTATTATCTATTATTATTTTTATTAATTTTTTATCTAACTTTATCAATTAATCTTGATTTGCTTTTAAATGACATTTTTTGAAATATTGATCAAAGTTTTGCTAAAACACACAATAATAATAATATTACTATGAAGATATTTGAGATCTGCACGAATTGCGTTTGAACAGTTTCGAAATTGAGCAATTTTTTGTCTATTTTAAGTTTTTTCATCCTAAATAAAAAGCTGCTTGACCGATTTTGCTGAAAAATTCAGTTTTAAGTTACGTAATTACGCGTCGAATGATATCAATACTATCTATCTACTTCTCTAGATAATCGAGACGAAAAATATTTCCGATCGCACATACGTACATATACACGCACAGACATCTCTCTAAAAACGATGGATTTAGATTCTAGAGACCTTAAAACGATCGACCCCATTACAATAACTTCCCAAGGGGAGCTGGGAAGTTAATAAAACAGGTGTAATCTTGAAAATAATACAACTTGACGTTAAAACTAATTTCGACTTGAAGCACCGTAAAGAGCTGACCACTTTTTATTGTATTTTTGAGTATAAATGTACATTCGAAATAAAATGTAAGAAAACTTTTCAAGTGTCTTCGGAAGGATTACTAGTCAAGCGTGCCTCGCTTGTAAAGGTTTACTTTTTCATATTTTTTAAAACATTCAGTGCATTCTTTGTTTTTTTTTGAGCCAAAGCAACTTATTTCGGAAAAGAGAAAAAACTGTTATCATCGTTTAGTTCTTTTGTAAAACTCTGGCAAAAATAATCAACAGTATATCCAGCCTTATTGAGAAAGATTACATATTTCTGAACTTGCGCTTGAATGTAAAATCTAACACAACGAAAAAATCAAGCCACACGTTATGTGATCAGGTTTAATGTTTGGAAATGGATCATAGTGAAAGGATGAGAACAAGTCTATAATTGATTTACAATTTAGAAATTCCAACAATACAATCGCAAAAATCATGATTGTGAAGTTCTACGTCGAAACGTCTGTCCAAAATGTTAGCCCTATTTATATCACATTTATAAATTCACCAACTTTTTTGTATTTTTTTTTATTTCATTGTTTTTATCTATTTCTTATTTTTTTAATTTTTTTTTAATTTTTTGTGAAAAAATTATATTATTTTTCAATATTTTTGACTTCTAAACAAGTCTAAAACACACTTCCCAGATCAATTTTACTGTTTCTTTTGATCTCTGAAAATATACAAAATAATCATTTTTTAGTGGGGAACCCCCATAACTTCTTATGAGATCGTGACCGACGCGGACTTTTTATGCCATAGTAGTGGAGCAAACCTCCTCTTCCGATACTATACTCCATAATCTTAGCCTCTACCATATTTTCCATTACGAAAAATTTTCTGCCAGGATGTTTAAATGTCCCAATGAAAATTTCAAACAAAAATATTACACAAAAGCGGTTACTTACCTACGGTAAAAATACCTGCAATCTCTGGCAATACGATCATCATTAACACAACAACCACCCTGGAATATTCTATTATTTATTCGCACCGCAATTCAACAATGCTATCAAACCGCACACCGTGAACAGAAATATTGCCTAATCTTATCTTTAACTCGTTCGCAGATAAAATTCTTTATGGGTAGGTAAACGTCTCAGATACTGGCGAATGAAAAGCCAAGTGATGATAAGAGCTTGGCCCGTTCGGAAAGCGCACTTTTCGCAATTATTTTTCACGCTGCTAGAAATTTAGTAAGCGACGAGCTGTGAACGATGTCCGTTTAGGGTAGCTTCCCTATCATCCACCCGATCCATAACTACTACTATTTAATCGGTTAGACGCGCGTTTCGTGGAATTCGCGGATAGTTTGCGGTTGACTATGTGAAATGTGCGCCCAGCTAAAAGGAAAGCTTCAATAATCAGTTGTTGTTAAGAGTTTCGTGCATATTTAATTTGGCGCAGCAAACGGAAATCATTTAGTGACTCACTATGGAGCGAAGATTCAATCAAACATTCGGTAAGGGGGGTTTGCAATGGAGTATCTTTCGGAGGAAGTTCCGATGGCGAAATAAGTATAATTCATGCATGGGAATCGGAGTCAAGTGATAACTGATAAGTGTTAGCCGGCGACCTTGAATAAAAAGCCCAACCGATATAATCAAGGCGCCCGATTTGTCCGACAATGAAATCGAAAATAGATAAGAACGTCTTACGTAAATTGTCTTAAATAGGCGGTGACTTGGCACGCCGCGTTCGGCTGTATGCCTCATTTCTCATATGAATACCTGAAACTCAATCGGTGTGACGGTGTACGAACTCTGAGTGTGATTCGATCGGAATGTTCCTAATAATCCAGCCAAATATGAATCCATAAATTCCGCAGTCAAAGCTTTTTTGCATTGTGGATGGTAAAATTTCGAAGCATTGAAACCTTATCTCACTGTTCAATAGATAGCTGCTAAGCGCAACTGTGTTGTTTTGTTTGAACAGTCGAGTTGCTCAGTGTAGAATCCAGAGTCTATTGGATCAATTTATATTACTTCTTACACTTCTATTGAAACACTCGATAAAAATGAAAAAAAGCTTTTATTTCGAAACGATTTGATTCTGTCGGTGGTATCTGAGTAACTGCTCTTAACTCTAAATTCTACATTTCTTTTAGACTTAATTTTGCTGACATTATCAATTAGGAACAAAGAACAGAAAGTTTATGCTATTGAATTTTATAGGCACTTGAAATACGAATCTACTTTAAATAAGCAACTGCTATATCGCTTCTTGATTGCGATAAGATGGCAAAGCTTTGTTTGTCGTTTGCAATGAGAGGCTAAAGGCATTGTTGCATCTGGATGAATATTGTTTATGGTTGAATTTAATGATGGATAAAAGTTCTTCAGAATGTTGAATATGCTTGAATTTATTAATGGATAAGAGTTCTTTAGAATGCTAAATATGCTTGAATTTATTAATGGATAATAGTTCTTTAGAATGCTAAATATGCTTGAATTTATTAATGGATAATAGTTCTTTAGAATGCTAAATATGCTGACGTAACTTCCCCTTCCTTAGGAATCGACTCCTGGCGATTAGCGTTAAAAGCGAGTTTGTTTGATATATTTACTTCAAGGGTAGTTCTTTTGTTCCTTTTGATTTTAACATAGATTACAATTATGAAAATAGTTACAAAAATTACAATGATGTCAAATTTTATGATAATATTACCAGAGATTGGAAAAATTACGTTACATATATGATACAAAAATGTTTTTCTTAGATTCTTCGTTATTACAATATCGTCAGCAATGTACAAAATTTCTTTTCTGTTGTTGTATTCTAGAGTACAATTGATCAACTGGGTTTTAAAAATATTTTGAATGCATGGATCCGAAATGATTTCTAAATTTTAAATTTCGTTGCTACTGTTATAGTTATATATTTGCAGTCTCTTTATTGCACTACTCGATTATTTAACATTACAATCGCGGCCAATGCGGTTGAGTTCACCGAGACTCGTGTCGGCGGGAAGAGCGTGTCGATGCAGTCACGGCTAGCGAGGAACAGGCCGAGTCGTCGGCCCACAGGCATAAAGCTGGCGCGGGAGCAGAGTCTGCTTGCGCCGTGAGCTTTCTGCCGATCGTGAACTTTCTGCTAAGCGCGGGAGCTTGCGGGGCTCCACAGTCACTCCCTCCCCAATGATCTTCGCCTGGTGCGAAGGGAGTGAAAATCTGACTCTCCTCGTCAAGATATTCGGCTGTGGCAGAAGCGGTTGACGGATGGCTGGCGTGCTTTGCGTCGTTGGCGGACTGGACGGCGGCAAGTGTGGCGGTGGCTGCTCGTGTTGTGCAGCCGGCGCGTCTTGTGCAGCCGACGTGTCTTGTGCAGCCGACATGTCTTGTGCGGCCGGCGTGTCTTGCGTGACCGGCTGCTCTGGATACAGCGTCGCATCTGCGGGGGCGAGGTAGGCCGGCTTCAACTGCTCGGTTGAAAGGGTTTTGGCTTTGCCGTTGACGTCCACGACGAAAGTGCGCGAGTCAACCCTTTCAATGATGCGATGTGGCCCCGAGTACGGCTGTTGTAGCGGCTTCTTCACTGCATCGATGCGGCGAAAAACATATTCGCAGCTGGCTAGATCTCTAAACACGAACGGGTGCTGATCGCTGTGTCTAGATGCTGGAACTGGATGGATTGCGTTGAACAGGCGCCGGAGGTCTGCAACGAAATCCTTCGGGCTGAACCCTGACACAGGCTGCGGAGCGATGAATTCACCAGGGATGCGAAGGGACGTGCCAAATACCATTTCGGCTGCAGAAGCCTGTAGATCCTCCTTGAAGGTGGTTCGCATACCAAGGAGAACGGTTGGCAGCACCTTCGGCCACGGAACCTCTGGCGCGCTGCTGAAAGCTGCATGAAGCGTGGCTTTTAGAGAGGCCTTGAGGGTGCGGTGCATCCGTTCAACCATCCCGTTCGACTGGGGATGATATGGTGTGGTGTGGACTTGATTTGCGCCCAAAAGTCGAGAGAGCTCGCGGTGCAGCGCGGCTTCAAATTGAGTGCCTTGATCGGTCGTAATCTCAAGTGGAGTGCCGAAAAAGCTAATCCAGTTGTCGTAGGTGGCTCGAGCGACCGTTGAGGCGGTTGTGTCGCGTACAGGCACTGCTTGCGGCCAACGAGTGTATCGGTCGACGATGGTGAGGCAGTGATCGTAACCTTCACATAGTGGCAGCTTGATGAGGTCGAGATGAATGTGGTCGAAGCGGTTGTCGGGCGTCTTGAAGCTGCCTAGTTCGGCTCTATTGTGCCGATGCACTTTCGACTTCTGGCAGGGAACGCATTGTTTGGCCCACTGGAACACGTCCTTGCGTAGGCTTGGCCAGAAATATTTGAGGGCTACTCGTTTGGCGGTGGCACGACCGCTGGCGTGCGAAAGGGAATGGACCGTATCGAATGCTTGGCGACGAAGTGAAAGCGGCAGATACGGTTTGATGACGCCGTTGTGCTCTGTGTAATATGCAGCGTGGTCGTCGAGCTCGAAGCGATGGAGCTTGATCCGTGCGCTGGCCAGAAGATGGGGAAGCTGCTCGTCGTTGGTCTGGGCGTCGCTGATGTTTTTCGGTGTGATAGCCGTTGGCATGGCGACCGACTCAACTCGTGACAAAGCGTCGGCTACTGGATTCTCTTCTCCAGGAGTGTATACGAGCCGGGTGTCAAATTGGCTGATGAAATCAAGCTGCCTGGCTTGGCGGGGTGATGCTTTGTCGGAGCGCTGCGTCAAGGCGAAGACGAGCGGTCGGTGGTCGGTATAGACGGTGAATTGACGACCCTCCAAGATGCGCTGGAAGAACTTGATGGCTGCAAACACTGCGAGAAGCTCGCGGTCATATGTCGAGTACTTCTGCTCGGTCTCCGTCAGTTTTCTGGAGAAGAAACCTAAGGGGACGCAGGCC
Organism: Oxycera nigricornis; assembly: GCA_963942545.1. Lineage (NCBI taxonomy): Eukaryota > Metazoa > Arthropoda > Insecta > Diptera > Stratiomyidae > Oxycera > Oxycera nigricornis. Next base: position 23,019,150 of record OZ012663.1, on the reverse strand, counting down.
CCGTCCGGTCGTAGTTGGTCCAGGGCTGCACCGATGGCTGTATTGGAAGCGTCTGTGCGCAAGGCCAGAGTTTGGGTTGGCGAGAGGTAGGCAGAGGTGGTGGCGGCGGCAATGCTCTGCCTGCATCGCGAAAAAGCTTCGTCGGTGTCTGATGTCCAGGTTAGCTTAGTCTGCTTCCTGGTGCAACCCTTGAGCATCTCAGAAAGCGGTGCTTGAAGCTCGGCGGCATGGGGGATACATCGTCTGTAATAGTTGAGCATGCCGAGAAAGCGCCTAAGCTGCGACGAATCTGCTGGTCGCGTGAAGTCGGTGATGGCTTGAGTCCTGGAGGCAGGTGGCCCGAAACCTGACTGGCTGACTAGGTAGCCGGCGAAGATGACCTCTGAGAGACCGACCTGGCATTTACCCCAATTAGCCTGAAGCTTGGTCGCCTGCAAGAGCTCGAGGAGCTGTTCCAGGTGATTTCGGTGTTGTTCGTGGTCGTCCGAAACGACGAGAATATCGTCTTGGTAGACGCGAACGAAGGGCAACTTCCTCAACAGGTGGTTGAGCGTCCGTTGCATAGTTTGGGCTGCATTACGAAGCCCGAGAGGCATTCCCACGAACTCAAACAACCCAAATGGCGTAGTCACTGCCGTCTTGGGGATGTCATCCGGTGCAACGGGGATCTGGTAGAAGGCCCGTTGGAGATCCACGACCGAAAAGACAGTACCACTGGCGTCCTGGAGTAGATCCTCGATGATCGGCAAAGGGTATCTGTCGGGTCGGGTGCATGCGTTGAGCTGGCGGTAGTCTCCCGTGGCGCGCCATTTGTTGCCCTCTTTGGGCACCATGTGCAGAGGGCTGGCCCACTGGCTCGAGGAAGGCCTGATGACGCCGCGCTCGAGCAGATGCTCGAACTCCTGTTTCGCCGCAGTGAGACGTTCTCCTGCGAGGCGACGTGGTCGAGCAAAAACCGGCGGTCCGGTCGTAATAATTTGGTGATGCACTGGCAAGTCGGCGATGCAGGCCATCTCACCTGGTGACAGGGTGGCGCACGAGAACTTGTCGATGATTCGCTTATAGAGCTCACCTTCAGGGCCGTCCGGCGTTTTAAGAGCTTCTGAGATTGCTTTGATCGAGTGTATGTCTGGTACTGGTCCGACTGCGCAGACAGTCGATAAACTAGTGCGCTCGTCGAGGAGACGACGTTGGCGAAAGTCCAAAGTCAGGCCGTGGCGGCTGAGCGCGTCGGCTCCCAGGATGGCGGTTTGAGCGTCGGCAATGATAAACGGCCACTGGAAGGGTCGGCGAAGGCCAAGATTCAGCGTCAATAGTTGCGTGCCGAACGTGGCAATTGGCGTTCCGTTGGCTGCTTGGAGCACGAGACTCTGCTTCTGCAGCGGCTTGGCGACGAACTGCTTGGGCAAAATGGAGACAACGGAGCCCGAGTCGACTAAGAAGCGGGTCTTCGTATTGCGGTCCACGGCGTAGAGGCGCTTATCCGAAAATTCGCCGGCGGTGGTCGCCGAATACAGCGCCGGCGTATTTAGTTTTCCGAGGGTGTGGTAGCGGCTTGATTTCGCGAGGCGCATGGCCATCTGCAGCGCTGCGCCGCAGCGCCGTATGTGGTGTGATACCAGCAGAGGCCTGATCGCGGATCGGTTCCCGGGGTTGCTGCGCGCCCTTCCTCCTGGTAGCGGCCTCGCGATCTGGAGCGGCCGCGCTGAGCAGGGGCGGCGGTGCGGGGCTGCTGTAACGTCTCACGAGTTATCGCTGTCAGCTGAGCGACTGCCAGACGCAGAGAGGCGAGCTCCTCGGCGATGAGGTCTGTCGATGTCGACTTGGCGGGTGGTCCTCTGCCGGCGAAAGGCATGGGCGAGCGTGCTGGTGATGTCGAAGTGGCGCAGACATTTGGTCCCATGTCGTGCGCCTCGTCAGCAACTGCGGCAAGCTCCTCTAGCGTTTGCCCTTTGATTAGCAGCAGCATACGCCGTGTCTGCTGCGGCAACAGATCAAGCCACTTGACGCGCAAGACGTCATCGCCAACGCGCGTCCCGGCCAGAGATCGCATGTGGCGAAGGAGCTGAGAGGGGCGTTTGTCGCCAAGCTCGACGCCAGTGAGCAGCTTGTGCAATTGCGCGTCTGGCGAGTCTGTGAGGCGAGCGAGCACGGCCGTCTTCAACGCCGCGTATTTGTTGCAGTCCGGAGGTTTGCGGATGATATCAGACACTTCGGATATGGTGTCGAAGTCGAGGGCTGAGACGGCCAGGTGATACCTCGAAGCATCGTTTGATATGCGGTGCACCTGGAAGGCCGATTCCACCTGGAAGAACCAGAGTTCTGGATTCGAGCGCCAGAATGGTGGTAGCTTGCAGTGGCTGACGACGTTGACGCCGTGTGTGGCATTTGGTTGCCCGGCTGAGAGCTGTGGTTGCTCGATCTGCTGTTCCGACGGCGGCGGCTGAGGCTGACGTTCGGCGAGTTGCTGCAACGCGTCGCGAGCTTGAGCCCGCTGCAATGCGGCGATGCGTGCTGACTCATCGTCGCCACAAAGCATCTCGGCGGCTGGGGTTAGCGAAACTCGCGGACACGAAAAGTAGCGTGGTCGGGCTGTAATGGCGCCGTATGATACCGCGTGCAGGGGATCACTGCTAAAAGTATATTCGGCACTGGACAATACCGCGTGCAGAGGATCACTGTAACTTTCCGCACTGGCTTTAATGTTTGTGTGTTCGCGGGGTCACCACTTTGCAGTCTCTTTATTGCACTACTCGATTATTTAACATTACAATCGCGGCCAATGCGGTTGAGTTCACCGAGACTCGTGTCGGCGGGAAGAGCGTGTCGATGCAGTCACGGCTAGCGAGGAACAGGCCGAGTCGTCGGCCCACAGGCATAAAGCTGGCGCGGGAGCAGAGTCTGCTTGCGCCGTGAGCTTTCTGCCGATCGTGAACTTTCTGCTAAGCGCGGGAGCTTGCGGGGCTCCACATATATTTGCCTTTTATCGTTTACAACCATTTTATGTATGGTTTTTATTTGAAGGTTGGCTTTATTCGGAATAGGTTCAATCAGAATTTTGAGATATTTAGTGACAGTAAAATTCGGGATCAAAATAATTATTAGCAGATAATTTTTTAGCTCTGCAATGGTTGTTTTTATAAATATCAATTTTTCGTTGTCGATATTCATTTCTTGGATCTCTTTATATGTTAGTATGTTTCTACTTAGTACTTCCAATCGACTGAGGAGTATAATCTCTTTTATCTTTACAATGTGTAAGCGTACTGTTTCCATGTTCTCTTTTATTTCATTTACAATGTGTTCTCTATCACTTTTAGCTCTAGGGTATCGATATGATTTAAAAGTTCTTTAAGTTTAGTTACTAAGTATTTTATGCTGTTGGGTATTTATGTAGTCTGTTATCTTACAAATTTCATTTGAGATATTTTTATTTATTCGGATTTGATTATTCATGTTTTCTATTAAATTGTGATTGTTTTTTTTCGATAACTTTAAAGTGTAATTGAATGTCTTCGGCATCTTTCACGTCCATCGTTCCAGTGAGAAAATTTAGGGTATGACCTACTATATTAAAAATGAGATTAAGAGTTGGGTTGATATTTCTTTCTTTTCGCAATTTGCGATTCATGAACTTTACGTTTGGAACGGGGGAAATAGTGTTGATCATCTTTATAGTCGAGATTTGTGCGAACATACATGGGGTCTTGTTTTGTTTTTCTAGCTGAGTTTCTAACATAGTGTTTGTTTAGTTTACCGGATTTTCTATTTTTGTTAAGTTTTTTGATATATTCTTCTTTTTTGGAAGCCATCCTTTCTTTGATCGCAAGGAATCTATCGGTAGGGACTTCGTTGTTATGAATTTCTATCGGGGGATAACCTGTGGAAGAGTGTATAGTGTAATTATAATATCTTACAGCTCTTGTGACGGGGTCTAGGTAGGAAAGTTCTTTTTTGAAATCTTCCTCAGCTTTCATTATTCTGAGATGCTCGTTAAGCGTTGAATGAAATCTCTCTATATCAGAGTTACCCGTGTGATGATATGGAGTTGTGATGTGAATATTTATTTGTTCGTTGGAAAAAAAATTTTGCGAGCTGCTAGAAGAAAATTCTCCATCAAAAATCATACTTTTAGGTTTTCCAACAGTACCAATATATTGAACGATTGCTTCCTGAATGTCTAACCAATTTCGAGATCTTAGTTTGATAGCTTGGGCGTATTTAGAAAATTTGTCTATGAAAGTTAAGTAAGGATTTAATTTAGATTTATACCATATGTCCATGTGAACTATTTCATGCGGGCCTGATGGTGTCTCAGTTAGATGATAGGGCTGTTTTATGGGACTTCGTTCGTATTTTGCTGTGTTGCAAATATGGCAATTATTTATAACGGATGCTATCTCGTCTTTCAACTTAGGAAAGTAGACGAAGTTTTTGATTTCTAGATATACTTCGTTTATTCCTCTGTGATTATTTTTTTGGTGTTCTTTTAATATTCTTTCACGTATATCTGATCTGTTTGTTATGTCCTCAAGGACCTTATTAACTTTATTGATTCTGACCTGAGGGTTATCCATTTTCCACTTGATATACTCATTTTGAAACAGAGAAAATAAGTTAATGTTTTCTAAAAGTAAACCAACCAATCCTTTTTTCGGCATATGGTTTGTGAGAATATAATTAAAATATTTATCGTCTGGGTCTTTACTATGAAAGGTGTATCTTTTTCGATTGAAGAATTTTTCTATTTTAACGGAATTTGTGTGCGATTGCTTGATTATGAATTGTGTTTTAAAGAGATTGAGGGGCACTTCGGATATTTGGATGTAATGAAGATTATCTTCTTCGGCACTATGTATTGTTGCATCAGTTGAACTTATTTCGTTCGCCTGATTTTCTGTCGTTAGCAATGCTGTTTGCCTTTTCATCTGTTCGTCTGGGTGACTTATTTCGTTCACGCCGACTTTGATGCGCGAAAGTGCATCTGCCACGACATTTTCTTTGCCTTTAAGATACTCAATTGAAAAATTAAACTCTTCCAATTTTATCTTCCATCGTTGCATTTTTGAATTAGGCTCTTTTAAGTTTGAAAGCCATTGCAGTGGCTTATGGTCGGTTCGGATCGTAAATTTCCTTCCGAATAAATAAGGACGAAAATAATATGTGGCCCACACAATTGCAAGCAGTTCTTTTTCAATAACGGAATATTTAATTTCGTGTTCGTTTAGCGTACGTGAAGCGAAGCATATCGGGTGATGTGATTGTGACAGGACTGCTCCGAGTGCAAAATTAGATGCATCTGTCGTAAGGGTGAATTCCTTTGAAAAATCTGGATATGCTAAGATGGGTTCTTGAGTTATAAGAAATTTCAGTTTTTCGAATGCCTGTTTATAGTCTTCATCCTGTGGATTTATTTTAGAGAACTTTTTAAGCCGTAAGGTCATGGGTTTTGCTACCATGGCGAAATCTTTAATGAATTTTCGGTAAAAACCGACGAGACCTAGGAAAGATTTGATTTGTTTCGGAGTAGTGGGAAGTGGAAATTTTTGGACTGCCTTAATTTTTGACGGGTTTGGTTTAACTCCTTCTATTGAGATAATATGCCCAAGATATTCGGTCTCTTGTTTTAGAAATTTTGATTTACTAAGTTGTATTTTCAGGTTAGCTTCCCTTAATTTCCGAAAGATTTTCCTTATTGAACATATATGTTCTTCGAGGCTGGTGGAAAAAATAACGATATCGTCTAGATAGACGAAACATATTTTCCCGATGTATTCTGACAAAATTGAATTCATGAGACGCTGAAAGGTGGAAGGTGCATTTTTTAGGCCAAATGGCATCCGTAAGAATTCAAAGTGTCCCTGGCCTGTGGAAAACGCTGTTTTTGGGATGTCGGACTCTGCTATTTCTAACTGGTGGAAACCGTTAGCAAGATCTAACGTCGTGAAATACATGGACCGCCCAAGTTTGTCAAGGATATCATCTATGCAGGGAATCGGAAATTTGTCATCAATTGTGACTTCGTTCAATTTCCGGTAGTCGATAACGATACGCCATTTTTGTTCGCCAGACGCATCCGGTTTTTTTGGTACAATCCATATAGGAGAGGAATATGGAGAAGAACTGTTTCGAATTATCCCTTGTTCTAACATATTTCGGATCTGTTTGTCTACTTCTTCTTTGTAAATATGTGGATACCTGTAGCTTTTAGTGTATATGGGTTCATCCGTTCTAGTTTTTATTTGATGTTTTATGACATGCGTAAAAGAAAGATTGCTTCCTTCCCTGAAGAATATATTTTCAAACTCTTTTAAAAGCAATTGGAGTTCTTTACGCTCGTGGCTATTAAGATGATCAACTTGTATTTCCTTATAGGGGCTAGTTTGATCGTTGATCAAATGTGAAGGAAGGTTACTAATACAAGAATTATAGTTATTCATTATTTCTTCTTCCGCTAAATTGTAAAAAAATGGGATTGTACGATTATTTAGTGTGATGGTTTGATTTTCGTAGTTAATGATGGCTTTAAACGGGATGAGAATATTGTTGCCAATTAGTCCATCAAATGTATCCGGAAATGGAATCTGTAGAAATTCTAGAAAAACGTTGGAACCAAATTCTTGAAAGCAAGGTATTCGAACTTTGGTTTTACATGTTACTCCATTTTGTAGTGTATTGATACAGATGGGAGGAATTGGGAAACAAAACTTAGGTGCACAAACATTCTCGTCAATAATGCTAACACTTGCTCCAGAGTCTAGAATAAATTTCAACGGTCGAACAGGGGTTTCTATTACAATATAGGGTAGTTCGCTTTTGTAGGTTGTGTATCCGAGGCTATTTTCCGAAAATTTCCGATTGTATTAGTGTAGCTTTGACGTTGTATAGATGAAGAAGGGTCTACATCCATAGGTTCTGGTCTATGTTGCCTAGACTGTCTAGAATACTGATTAAAAACTGGAGGTCTCTGACTTGATGGAAGATGATGATTTTGATTAAAATTACGCTGGCTAGAACGATTTTCGTTTTGGTAATTGGGAGAATTATTTATATGACTATTACTATTGTAAGGAAATCGAGGCCTATAGTAGTCTGTGCGATTTGTCTGTCTATGCATGAAATTATTTCGAGGTATCGCGCTTTGATAGCGTGATTCAGAGTTGTGATTCGTTTGTTGGGTTCTTCCACAGCTTTGTCTGAGGTACCCTCCTTCTTGTAAAATTTGAAGGGCTATTTCGATAGTTTGTGGAGCTCTACAATACAATATGGAACGCATTGGTTCCTTAATCTTATTTTTAAATATCTCTAAACCTATTCTTATATTATTCTGGATATTTTCGCTGATCTGTTCCGGTTGTAAATTGTCTCTATCTCCTTCCAGTTGCACTTTTCCATTGAGTGTTGCTAACTTCTCTTGGATCTCGCCATAAAATTGAAGAACATCTCCCTTATATATAGTTGATTTGAGGTCGTCATAAATTTGGAAAGACGTCCTGTGGTCAGTGAAGCTACTAAGGATCAAACGGCGAAGCTCTGGCCATGTGTTGATATGATCGTGTACTTCCACTAGTACTCTTGCTCTTCCCTTAAACTTGTTCTTGATTGCACCAATAATTACTCGTTGTGATGGTTCGTTGTATTGCAACACCAGATTCTGGATATCGTCAATCGTCTTTACAAAGGATCTTAATTCCACCGAGTTGTCTTTGATATCCGGTAGTTGTGCTATGAACTTTAAAGGATTAAAAGCCAGTCCAATTTCATTACCTTGTTGTGCCATCGTGTTTTGATAGACACTGTCCTTAGTTACAACAAGATTTTTTTTTTCAAATTTATAACTTTCCTTGCTGGATATGAGCTAAATGGTCGGTTTATTTCAGCTTCCACAGATTACACTTTGAGCTCAGCTTCCACAGATTACACTTTGAGTTCAGCTTCCACAGATTACACTTTTGGTAACACTGAGTTTCAATCTTCGATTTGAAACAATTGCTTTTTTCGCTTTCACTTTTCAATTATGTTGGGTTGCTTTAAACACTGTAGGGGAGTTTAGACTTTAAACTTCACACTCGAGTTACTCTACACACATTTATCAACAGAACGCGGCGTTTTAAACAACTTCCGACGTTACAAACTTTAGCGTTTTCGTTCAACACTGGTCTGTTTTCGTTTCTTTGATTCCGAATTAAATTTAAAATTCGGCTACCGACTGCGCCATTTATATTACTTCTTACACTTCTATTGAAACACTCGATAAAAATGAAAAAAAGCTTTTATTTCGAAACGATTTGATTCTGTCGGTGGTATCTGAGTAACTGCTCTTAACTCTAAATTCTACATTTCTTTTAGACTTAATTTTGCTGACATTATCAATTAGGAACAAAGAACAGAAAGTTTATGCTATTGAATTTTATAGGCACTTGAAATACGAATCTACTTTAAATAAGCAACTGCTATATCGCTTCTTGATTGCGATAAGATGGCAAAGCTTTGTTTGTCGTTTGCAATGAGAGGCTAAAGGCATTGTTGCATCTGGATGAATATTGTTTATGGTTGAATTTAATGATGGATAAAAGTTCTTCAGAATGTTGAATATGCTTGAATTTATTAATGGATAAGAGTTCTTTAGAATGCTAAATATGCTTGAATTTATTAATGGATAATAGTTCTTTAGAATGCTAAATATGCTTGAATTTATTAATGGATAATAGTTCTTTAGAATGCTAAATATGCTGACGTAACTTCATATTCCTTGACATCAATTCGTAATTAAATCGTTACTACTTAAAACAATTCATAGATTTTGCTAAGATGATATGCAATATCATAGAATCAACATCAACTTTTAATACTTAAACATAAATCCCTCACCATTTCATTATCCCTTCAATGAAATATTATTATCATCAACGGTACACCAGCCCAAATCAAATCTTGCCCTTTTTGCACTATGTTTCAAGATTTGTAGCAATTAAGTAATACCAGGAAGAGTTGCTAACCCCTCCCTAATTAGAAGAAATATCGTTAATAAAATTGCAAAAGATTGTATGTCTTTAAGCTGCATTTTTCAGGACAGTAAAAAAACTGATATTTTCCTTATGATTAGATTCTGTAATTATACGCTTCTTAGTTTAATCTTCGTTCAAAGCACTAACTTAGGCTCCTACATTTTATAAGAGGTTTATTGAAACATTCAAGGCTTTGCGATCAAATTCGGAGCTAATTTCCCACATAGAAATTACAAATATTTCCAAGTAAATAATTGGGAAGAGATAGTCATAAAATATTTTGAAATTACGTTCTAAATCATGATTCTATTAAATTGGCATCAAATATATAAACAGTTTAATACAAATATGTATTTTTTTTTAAAGCAAAGTGTGGTTTCGGCGTGACGGATGGCATCCTCTTCAGGTGCTGTCATTTGCCATCCGTCGACGAGACAGCACGACCACGGTTTAGGCTTGTTGATGGGTTAAGCTCGATATGTTTCAACTATTTTTAATATTTGTATCTGCGAAGTATATCGACCGTCAAACTGGTTCGTTTGTATGCTACGTTGCAAAGTTTAGTTTGTCATGGGTTAGAACCTCCTAGTCTAGTCAACAACATTGTTTTCTAGTTTGTGCTTTTTGGTTAGCAACTTACTAACACTATTGTCGCACATTAATGGGAGTTCTTAGCTTCCAGGTTATGCTGGTTCATCGTTAATTCGTCACGCCGAAATCACACTTTCCATTAAATTAACGATGAACCAACATAACCTGGAAGCTAAGAACTCCCATTAATGTGCGACAATAGTGTTAGTAAGTTGCTAACCAAAAAGCACAAACTAGAAAACAATGTTGTTGACTAGAGTAGGAGGTTCTAACTCATGACAAACAAATATGTAGTTAAAAAGTGGAATGTACACTATGAATTCTTGATACAAACACATGATTTTTCACAGTTACCATGGTGCAGATCACTATTAAATGGATGAAAATCTCCTGCAGGTCCTTGAATTTCCTTTTTTGGATAGAGTGGTTTTAATTTTATGTACACATCTTTCACAAATTTCGATCTTCGAGGCAATTCCTTCTAGTCATCTGAGAAATTCAGTTTGTAAAAAATATCATCCATGTTAAATTTCGGACATATCAAATCAGTCACACATGAATCTTCTTTTTCTGATATAGCCTTCAGAATAGCTATGTCCAATTTTGAACAACGTAAGATTTGGGGTTGATCTAGGATGAATTGCTCTATACAGGGTGTGTCCCGTAATGACCGCACACGGACAGTACCACACAATTCCTCATGCAATTTCCAACAAAAAATGTTTTGTAACATTTTGCCGAAATCTTAACCCTTTAGCTGCTAGTCATTGACTTGACTCGCGTTACTAAAAACACCATATTTCAAAAACTACGTCGGCTAGACAGTCAAAAAAAAACTTCTGAACATAGCGAATACTCCACTTTATTATTTAAAATATTTCATCCGAATCAAATTAACATTGGAATTGTTATGTCCTTTTAAAATTAAATTTTTTTTTATGGAATTTTTTTTATTCTTACCACTTTATCTTAAATTTTTAAATGCATAATGTTTTGTCCTGTCATACAAAAAGATTTCATACCCTCTGATGATCAAATCTCGTGAACATTATTTCATTATATATTTCAAATTTTGAATAGTTACAATAGTTTGAATGTTGCAAGGCAGGTTTTTTTCTGCATCGAAATTTCACTTTCTACATTAAGACAGGTAAAAAGTTATACGTTTTATTAGGTACATTAGTGTCTTTGTATAATGTTTAATACCTAAGCTATTTTTGTGTGGCCTACGTAGAATTATAATGATCCTAGAGAGAATTTAATTGCATTTTATTGACCTCTTAATTAACAGGAACCCGATGAAATTATCGCGTTAAAAGTTCAAGATTTTCAGGCATAAATGAATAATTGTTGCGTATAAATGCGCTGACAGGATTAATTTTATGCGTAACTGATTCATTCTTCCATTAGCAGCACAAAAAGTCAACTTTTCATAGCAAAAAGGATTCTGCTAGTGAATTTAAGAAAAAAACAAAAATTTAACTTTGAAAGGATATAACAATTCCAATGTTAATTGGATTTGGATGAAAAAATTTAAATAATAAAGTGGAGTATTCGCTATGTTTTGAAGTTTTTGTTGACTGTCTAGCCGACGTAGTTTTTGAGATATGGTGTTTTTAGTAACGCGAGTCAAGCAATTTTTAAGAAAAATTTAAACGACTGTAGCAGCTAAAGGGTTAAAATTTCGGCAAAATGTTACAAACCATTTTTTGTTGGAAATTGCATGAGAAATTGTGTGGTACTGTCCGTGTGCGGTCATTACGGGACACCTTGTATAGTGTGCAGTAACAAAATATTCCTGCTTGTATTAATATATATTTTTTTCTATGGGACAATTTATACGGTCCACTTCCATCCGAGTGTGATCTACTTCTAAATACTTCTGCCACATTATCGCATATAATTTGGTATATGCACCCATTACTGCAAATAGTTCATTCGGTGACATGCGGGTTGTTTTGGACGTTTTTACTTAAGAATTTCATGAGTATTGAAACCAGCACATTGCTTTTCAAATTGTCATTTTTCTCATGCTAGATCAGTTGTTTTCTTTTAATTTTGTTTTATATATTATATCACCGCGACTGCGTCTTAGGAAGGACATCTTGCCGGTCTAATTTTGCACCACTTTCGCCAAGAACGCGTCGAATGTTGGGTTTTAAGTCATCAATAATTGCTGGTGTATCAGCATAGACAAGTCACTTGCCCCATGCCACCACAAAAAGTAGTCCAATGGAGTCAAACCACATGATCTGCCAGATCACAGGTCCATTTCGCGAGATGATTCGTTCAGCAACGGTTCGACCCGCGCGTTTGACGCGTTGTATGGCATATTGCGTCATCCTGTTGGAACTATTTGTCCCTCAGACGATTGGCATTGATGTTAGAAATCAAAAAATTACGAATCATTTGTCGGTAGCGATCCGTCTTCAGATTTGAAAAAGAAAAGACCAAATATGCCGCCGACATGGAAACCGCACCTTCGGGATGTACTGAGACTTCCAAAGTCTCTTGAGGATTATCCTCACACCAAAAACGGTAATTTTGCTTATTTACAAACCCATTAAGCTAGAAATGGGTCTGATCGCTGAAAATGATTTGATGTTAAAAATGCAGGTCTACGTCCAACTCATTCTCAGCTCATTCACTGAACTCACGACGCGAACAATGGTGAAATCGATTCAGTCGTTGCATTAGCTGAATCTTATACGACTTTATTCGTAGTATAAGATCTTTCCTCAAAACTTGTTCATGTAGTGGACGAACGGCGTAGAATCGATCAATTTTGATCTTCAGTCACAACACTCTCTACAGCAGCGATGGGTGCCTCGGTACGCACTATACGAGCGCGTGCTGGATGAACATTGTCCAATAGAGTGTACTTGGGCATAAATCATTCTATCGTATTGCGTATGAGCTGCTCAGATCGACGATTATAAGCACCATAAATTGCACGAAGTGCTCTATAAGTTTGGCACACAGAACGGAATTTCGTAAATAAATTTCCACTATTTCGAGACGTTGTTCGGGTGTAGGTTCTTGCATGGTAATTTGTCAAAGTAAATTAAAACAAAATACCAAAATGACAGCAAAATTTGACAGCTGCAATGGCGGATATCCTTATCAGAATTTTTATACCTCCAAAAATATCCTATATAATCATGTTCTGATTGTTTGAACTGTTTTACATTGCTGCTATTTTAGGGCAATATGGCCGTTTGGAAAAGTTTCCACTTTTTGCCCCGTACACTGTGTTACATAGAATTAACTCTCAGAACTTTTCAGCAAATGCCAACCCCTTTTTTATACTAAAATAAGTTCCTATGGTCAGTTGAAACGGACGCATCGACGTCACTGGTGATTTTTGCGAATATCTAGGATTTAGATTTCTCAGGTTCTCGGAAATAATTCAACCACACCGTTTTTATTTTTCGGCGACATCTAGTCCGAAGCAAATTTCAGGCACGAATGGTTTACCTAACTTTTTCTCAATTTATTAAAAAAAAACTTCCTGCAGTATTTGAAATCTTAACAATTCATGAAATCGGAGATAGATCCGTCGGTTTGTTTTTTATACAGTTTTTGTAGCAGTTAATACATCAATTAATGGGGCCTTATTGAATGTTGCCCTCCCCAGCTGCCCCACGGGGCTAGTCCGTCACTGCTCTATGCATCGAAAAAATTCCCAATATCCACGATTGACGTCATTGTCATCATCATTTTACTGTATTCTTCTCGTATCTGGCAAACGAACGAAAGAATGGTAAAATTGTGGTGACAATGACACAAGAAGACAATGACCTAAGTCACCACTTTGGTGTGGCATAGTGTGAAGTCCACTCTTCTTCACTCAACCCATACCAAGTTTAAGATGTTGCAGCTTCCAGCTAAAGATGTATATCCGTTGTCTATCATCCGTCTGTCGGTCTTCTTCTTAGGCCGCCACGGTGACCTAATTAAGAATCTTACCTGTGCCATCGCTAAGAGGCCGGCATACGTACCTGTGCCTGCCAGTCGACAACGAGTGAAAGCCCCCTGAAAAACAGCTCATCAATCTTTCTGCAAGCGATGCGGTTTCGTTGCATTGTTACCGTACGTTCGTCGAAAACCAGGCAGGGGGAGGGAGGGTCATTGTTTCTTCAAGATCGGAAAATGATGGCAATACGAAAAGGGAAAGTCATTAAGCTCCGATGAGATACAATGATAATAGTTCGTCTGTTGAATGATAAACATCGTAGATGCGACCAAGATACTAACTCGACGCTTCATGGAACTTATCTGAAAATCGGACCCATCCGTGTGTTTTGTAACTAAAGATACAAGCCGCCACTTTACACAAATATTTGGAAATGAAATCTAAATTAAATTCAGAGAAGACGCTAATGATGAAATAAAATTTTACGCTTTCCGATTGCCATTATTTCTAGTGATTTTCCGGGCCGTTAAATTTCTTCTTTGATTACGTAGCGCATTCGGCAATAATGCTTGTGTTTACCACGCCTTTAATTATGTTTATCTTTTCAAAATATCTTATTAAAGCTCGACCATCGAAGACTGTTTTATTACTAAAATTAATTACCGTCAACACTGCAATAAATATCAAATAGGATATAGCATCCGAACCAAAATCAAATCGTTGTACCTCCAAATAAAAATTGCAAATAATAAAAATGAAGTAGAATATACCTTACAATTAGCGTAATATTACGTGCTTTAAAGGCTTTCCGAAAAAATAGAGAACATTTTATGTCCTGCATATAAGAAATCGCTTATTTTTAGTACTAAAATTTTTCTCCACAAAAAGACATACAAATTTGCATTCAATTATTTTGAAAATTGTCCACCAAAACAAATTATAAATATTATAAGAATAGTAAATGAAGGATCTGAGTTATCAGCTGCAATCTTTCACTAATTTTTATTGTATTTCCAATATCAAGATCAGTAATTTTATTTGCTTTTATATATATATTTTTCATTACAGGATCACAGTATGAACCTGGTGGTTATTCTAGTCAGATACAAAAAGGATCCAACATGACACAACGCGATGGTATCATAAAGTTCGAAAATGAACGTATCAAAACGCTACAAGAGGAACGACTTCATATACAAAAGAAAACCTTCACAAAATGGATGAATTCATTTTTAGCGAAGGTAAGCTTTAAGTTATCCATCTATTTTTTGAATTTACTATATTATAGTATATTAATATATTACCTACTAAATATTTTGGCTAAACTCAACATAAATAGGCAATTGGTTGAAAAAAAAGATGTTTGTATGAATTATATGAAGAAAATATGACCAATCATCTGAAATAAATGAAAAAATAGTATAAAAGCAAAAACTCATCGGTTAACCTTTGGGTCTAACACGTGTAAAAGTTTTTTAGTTGTTGAGTCAAAGTTTTGTCGTCGATTTATAACTATTTTTGAAACTTGGATAGAACACTGCACTCCTGATATCAAGATACAGTCGAAACAGTAAAGGGTTAATCCAAATCTGTATTCTGCCTTTGATTTTTAATTCGTTTCAATAATGAATTGCGCATTGAATATTTTACCGAAAATGTAAAAAATCTACTTCCCTTGAAAAAATTATGACTTCCTTATGTATTTAAAGGCATGGTAGCCATGTTGCCAAAAATTCAATGCACTAAAACCCAATTTTTATTTCATTTCCCCGTTAAGGATTTGCATTTTAGATATCTTTTGCTTTACCGGATGTTTCGTTGTCGTCTGTCGCCGGCGTGTTCCAACCAATTGAGTTATTTGTTTATTGCCAACAAGTCGC
Organism: Oxycera nigricornis; assembly: GCA_963942545.1. NCBI lineage: Eukaryota > Metazoa > Arthropoda > Insecta > Diptera > Stratiomyidae > Oxycera > Oxycera nigricornis. The sequence continues at coordinate 23,003,755 of OZ012663.1, read as the reverse complement.
CTCTAGTCAACATCCAAAGAAGCAAGCCAAATCGTCAGCATAGTCGAGCCGTTTCCTCCTTGCAAAAAAAATGGAATCGTCCACATGTAATCGATGTTTTCTGTCATACAAAAATATATCTGTAGTAGTTCTCGCCGTGCAATGTACAAGAACAGAAATTTTTAAAAAGAACCAAGAATTCTTTATCACGCCGGATTTTTTCTATAATTTTCACTCACCTATAGTCTTTTCTACAGTTCAACATAAAAGCGGACGAGCGGTTTCAACCACTCTCATTTAACGTTGCGTTCCATAACGTTTTTAAGAGAGGTGATTCAACTTCGAACTCGACTACAGATGAGTTCGCCGTCAGGCGCTTTCCGTGTGATGAGTTCCGTAGCGTCGGCTAACAAAACATCTGACACTTACCCAAATGTCCTGATTTGTCCATTTTTGTTGATTTCAATAATCAAGTAAAACCATTTAATCTTGGGCGTGATAAGTTTAAAAAATAGAAGTTAATCGCTTCAGGTTGTTAACAAATTCACTCAAAGCGACAATTTTCCCGTCCAAAAAAATCTTCCACATTTTTCAAATTTCATTGTTCATGAATTGTGATTGACTAGTGCGCCAAATTAATGAATCTCACTCTCATCATTCTGCGCTTGTTGTCGAGTGTATCTTTTTTATCATCCATCAAACGAATTAGTCACAAAATATCTGCAATATGTTTGAATAAGCACATGTGCCATTTGATTAAAAAAATAACAAGCTAGTCAATATGTCGTATCGATATGCTTAATTTTCTCTTTTTCCTAGTATCTATGTTTGAAATACTATCATGAACTTTTTTTTTCATACATTTCAGGCGAAAATGGAAGTCGACGACCTCTTCGTAGATTTGGCGGACGGCAAAAAGTTGTTGAAACTCCTAGAAATTATATCCGGCGAAAAACTCGGAAAGCCAAATAAAGGACTTATGCGAGTACACAAGATAGAAAATGTTAATAAAAGCTTAGCATTTTTGCATACCAAGGTAAGTGGCAAATTGTTGAAGATGTACCACAAAGGTCTCCATATCCATTTAAAGAAAAGTGAAAGCGAGTGATTTATCTAGGAATCAACTAATCCCGATGGCTTTTCCCTCTTAGACATCGGACTAAGATATCGAAAAAGTTGTTGCAACACTGATCTGTTAGATACGATTCATTCATCGTATGCTGCCAGCAAGATACATTCCTCAAATCGATTTACCTTGACTTAATCCGTGCGCATACCAAAACACTTTCCATGCAACGAAGTCATGGATTGCTTCGAGCAGGTGAGATTGGCACCTGCCCGCCAGCAAATCATCGAGTTTCAACGCACGCAGTCTGATGGCGCAGATTCCCAATTATTGAGTACACCAGCATCCCATGATCTGGCATCGACATTACCATCTTGTAATTCCGTTTGATAAATCTTAATCCAGCGTGAACGATATCTTCTTTCTATTAAGCATTGGTCTGGAGGTGGTCTTCTAGTGTGAGAAGGCACTGCGATCCATAGAAAACGTTCAGGTGTTATTTATTTTTCTTCGCTTTTCTATATCACTTGAACGCGGCAGTGATCTTGCTTGAATGTTGATTGCGCCAGCAACATTGCCTAACGGAAAACGCATATTTTTTCGAAATTAGCATGCTACGATAGCGGCTAGACAGCGCTAGCACTAGCGATCTGAAGACAGTGAATCAAATTTAATGTTGGACATTTGACTTTGCATTGGAATAAGATCATAAACTATCGTTTCAATCTCATCCTCTGCCCAATTCTCCGCCTGATACCATGATAAAATCCTCAAGAAAACCTTTAAAATATTGCCCCAAACTCGTTTCATTATCATTCAATCCTCACTGCCACCCACTGTACGCTCTACTATATTCAACTTTTTATTGTTATGCAACTATTCCATGATGAAAAGATTCATCGAACCGTAGAATAAGGAACGGTGCACGTTGAACGGTGAACAATACCGAAATATGATCATTCCAGAGTCTGCACAAATTGGTTTGGAAATGTTGGGCGATTTGGCTGGTCATTTGGATGAGGTCAAAAATACCTGTGAAACTCAAAAACTTATTGGATTCAATAAATTTGGGAATATTTCCTCTATCGTCGTTATGTATCTAAATATCTATCTAATTTACATCTGATTAAAACTTGATGAGAATAGAAATTCATTCAAATTTTTTTATGGTGTGGTACAAAACGGGACTAGAAAAATGCTTTTCCACAATGTCAATAGAGTTAAATTTTATTACTTTACGCGATGCGATTCTATTCGGGAAGATAAAAGATGTTTAGATTAGCTAATTGCGAACACAAAAGAATAGAAAGCCATGCGGGATACCAAAGTGTTAGTGGCGCGAATTCGAAAATAAGGACCATTATGCAAAATAAATTATAACATGAATTTATTAAAGCTATTTAGCGGTGGGTGTAAGAAGTTAATTAACAAAATATTTTGAAAATTCCTCGATAATTTTATGACTAACAGCAACAATAAATTTTAGAGGCGTGCGAATATTTATGACACCCTAGGGTTTGATTCGTGACTAATCAATGTATCTTTCACCACGTGGTTGGTATTAGATCGTAGGAGCTTTGTTTCATAAATAAAGATACTCGTATATGGTGACCGTTTTTGAAGAAATAACAGAGTTTAAAACTAACCAATCAAAAATATCAGAGATACTTATACGCAAGCACCAGATAACCACCCAAGAACCGTACACAATTCTGATATTTTTGATTTTTTAGTTGTAGCTCTGTTATTTCTTCAAAAAATGGACACTATATACGAATGTTCTTATTTATGAAACAAAACTCCTATATATCAGAAGAACTATGATGTACCGAAGCGTTGCTTGTAATGTACCCTCTTTGCAGAGGTTTCGTCGGGCGATAAGCTGGAAACCCAATCTTCATCTGGCTCTCTTGTTACACCAACAATTTATGTAACGTTCACCACTACACCGCAGCCGATCCTGGCCACGGTGTGGACAGTCCCACCTGGCTTAAACCCGTGAAGAGGGGTGTAGGAATAGTTTTCAAAAAGGGCGCCACTCGTTTCTGCGCCGGGACTGTCCTGTCCGCGAATCCGGAACCTGGAACAGGATTCGCGACGACCCAAAACCAAACCGGCCGAATAGAAAATTTGGGACAGACGCACCCAAGAGCCGAAAACGCGATTTCCGCTTCACCACTTCACACAGTTAACACACTTCCTTTATTTATTTTTAAGGCACTATTTATTTTTTCCAATTTCAAACCTACCTATCTATCCCTATCTATAAATACTTAATTCTACTTACAATTCTTCCTCCGTCTCCTTAAACCTACTTCCGCCGCCTGTTGTCCGCCGTCCTCCTTATGATCGTCGTCGAACTGCAGTCCACTTTTCTTCCAGAGGCTAGTCCCTCACCGAATAGTTACGTCGTCGACGTCTTCCTCGTCTCAGCGCAGCACTCAACCGCTCAAGCTTCGCACCCAATAAGTTCGCAATCCCAATCCTCGAGCTGCAGTCAACACCAAAACGTACTTGCTTTCCATTACTCAAGCTTCGCACAGAATAATCCCGCCAGCTGTTCTACCGGCGCTATTTAAAGGATTCCCCGATCCCGTTCTTGCAGTATCGGCGGTCAACGGCCAACGAGTGTGCTGATCCCGTCGAAGCTTTTCTAGCTTTGGGACCGGTTTTGTTCGACGCACGTCAGCTGGGGATTTCAGCTTCGTGCGATTGGCCAGAACGTTGCACCTCGGGCCGGGGTGGATGCTGTGGCTGCTGCTTGTGGGATGTGGTTGGAGTGTTGGTGAAATAATAATTGGCAGTCGTTAACCATGGTGAATTGCAAGTGCCAATGGTTGTGGGTATGACAGGCGCATAGTAGACTCCATTGGCGTATCGTAGACCGGGCGGGCCTGGATTTGGATCTGTTGCGGCGATTGTGTGAGCGTTGTTTGTTGTTGTGATTGCTGGCAACTTATCTGCAGGGTCTGTGACGTTGACTGTAATGCATTTTGCTGTTGAAGATACTTAAATTACGCAGCCTTGCACGCACGGTCAGGAACACTCTCCATAAAAAGCTTACTACCTACTTAACTATCTAATCCAATATCCTTAACATACATACATCTCCTGTATATATATAATTCAAACCTCTAGCCTAAATTGACCTACTCCCTACAATATAATTCATTAATAACAATATAATTCATTAATAACTTGGTTGGGTGAAGTGGCGAACGTAACATTACCAATTTCCAAAAGACAGCGTTTACCCACACGATGGTTTGGGGTCTTCAAGGACAGGGCAGTCCCATATTTTGCCCTTATGGGTTTTTGGATCGACCACGTTACGTGGCGAACGTAACACGCTTTGAGAAAGGATTGTATTGTCATTTAGCTAGATTATCGATATCTTATATTAAGTAATTAAGCTTTTGGACGTGTTCTAGATGCAGTATTGTCCTTTAACCATTCCTTGGTAATTCAAGACTACACGAGCATTTATCCCATCGATATTTCTTTAAAATATGTAAAAATTAATTCATGATATAATCACAGGCTGAATTAACGCTGCAAGGATAATAAAGACGGGTATTATCTTTTCGTATGATATCATTATATTTATTTTTATAAATATTCCTTTTTTGGTGAGAATTTTGTATGCTCACATTACTCACAAGTCCAGCGAGGACCTGTATTTTCAAGCTATCTTCTGCTTGTTGCTGCTCAGACGTCTAAGCTTTATAGAACTATGAATAACGGCAAAGTTAAGTGATTCCACAAAAACTGAGCATCGTCTTGATTTTATTCAAAAAAATTCTCTGTTTTAGTAGAAAAATTAATAACAGAGTATTCTTTCCAGGAGATTTTTTTGGGGCGCATATTCTGAAATTTTCACAATCTGATGACATCAGCTCTTCTTTTCTTTTGCTCTTACTTTGTTAGCCATCAAAATCTGCCCAATCTTTATGCAGTTGTAGGTGCAGCAATATTTTCTACGTGTCTCTTAATATCTTTGCGAAATGAAAAACTGGGAAAATTGTCAGACATTGGGTCAAAACATTGAGCGATTGATCTCTTAAAATTTTGGATCTATTTTACAAAGTATGCAAAAACGTATTGTTTTTCTATATAATTCTTCGCTCTAGAAACGTATTTCCTGAACTGATTGGGAGCTTTTGAGTCCCTTAATAGAAGAAACTAAACAGGAGTTTATGCAATCATTGTAACACAAATAGTAGTCAGCAAATAGATGGCCTCTCTCTTATCCTTTCTTTGAGGTTTTGTCCAAATTTTTGCGTCGTAGTGGGACCTGAAATATTAATGAAGCATGATGGTTGGTTGGTTGTAGTGCCATCCCTCGTATTCAGAGATGGCTAGCTTATGCACCAGGAGACCCATTTTGATACTATAAAAAGAAAGAACGACACTAAACATCTACGTTTTGGATTCTGAGAACCAGTTTAATTGTGCTAAGAAACCGGGTACATTGTTAACACTTCTGTCGGACACCTCTGTGATGTCCTCCAGGTAAGGGAAGCCTAGGATTTTCATCCGCCTTCTGTAAAGTGATGGGCAATCATACTGGAAATGCTGAATGGTTTCTTCCTGTTCTTCCGCAACTGTGACAAGTCTTTGCACAGAACGTCCAATCATTTTGCGTGCCTGCTTATTGGACAATGGTATCGACCACTACTACCACTGGAGACAACCGGCAGCATATCTATTTTGCAACCGACTGTGTGTAAGAATGCATAAGTATTAGTGTTCAAATCCGTATTGAAAATTATGTAATTTGGACACTAATTCGGGCATGGCGTGTATACGCACACGTATTAACCTTGTGCAATAGCGGCCTCAATCCTCTACCGTTACCCAATTACACATATGAAAATTTTGCTGCGCATTCTCACCCATTCACCTCGCAAAATTTTGCTACGTATTTTGATCCATTCTTACTCGTGCATGGCGAGAGATGAAAAATGGAACGCTAATTTTAAAGGAGGAAAAATTTATCCATTTTTCGCCTTACCGATCAGAGTGTCAGTCCTAGTTACTATCTATGCTATGCTTAAGTCCTGACGACTCATATTGAGAAGTTGCTTCGTGCGTATTGACCTCAATGAGGGCCAAGTTTGCCTGGTTGTCCTTCAAGTATGTTCCAGTTAACAGACTCTGTTTGCAGCCTCTAAATAGTACTGCTTAATACTTAGCTCAATTTAAGCGGGAGGGTGACTATCATTTGCATTTCCTCTAGCCCTAGCGACAGCTGGCTCTGAGCTTCTGAATTATGTAACCTGTAAGCTAAAATCCTTGAAAACATTCAAAATCACTAGTAACTTTTTAAATAAAGGCATTCAAAAAATATTCCAATTATATGAGTCAAACGTAAATTTCATGTTATTCATAATAATTATTGTTGAATTAAAGGTCCGTTTAGAATCCATCGGAGCCGAAGACATAGTCGATGGTAATCCTCGGCTTATTCTTGGTCTTATATGGACAATAATTCTGCGGTTTCAAATTCAAGAAATTGAAATTGATGTGGTGAGTACCCATACATCATACATATCATTCTAGTCAACTAAAATATCTCCATTATTTCTATGTTTCAGGACGAAGAGAATGAATCGTCCGAAAAACGTTCAGCCAAAGATGCTTTACTGTTGTGGTGTCAAAGGAAAACTCAAGGCTATCAAGGCGTCAATATTCAGGATTTCACATCATCCTGGCGATCGGGCCTTGGTTTTAATGCTCTCATCCATTCACATCGACCGGATCTGTTTGACTATTCGACGTTGCCGTACAACAAGAATATCGACAATTTAAATCATGCCTTTGATGTGGCCGATAGTGATCTTGGTATACCAAGGTGGGTAGTTTTAAATGTGCTGTACCATCAATTTTATCTATTGAATTTCTTCTTCTAGACTTTTGGACGCTGAAGACATAGACACAGCCCGGCCGGATGAGAAATCAATTCTTACATATGTTGCATCCTATTATCACACATTCGCACGAATGAAAAATGAACAGAAAAGTGGAAAACGTATTGCCAATGTAAGAAGACTCAAATCTTTGCTAGGAGTCGAAGTTAAATTTATCTAAATAATTCGTATATTCAAAGATTGTTGGACAGCTTATGGATGCAGACAGGAAAAAGGCCCAATATGAACGATTGACCACAGATCTTTTAAGTTGGATCAGAAACAAAACGGTGGAGCTAGAAAAGCGGAACTTCCCCAACTCGTTAGAAGGAATACAAAAAGAATTGCTAGCATTCAAAGAATATCGAACTATAGAGAAACCACCAAAGTAAGGACAAAAATTGTTAACTTCTCTTGGAGATGTTCATGCTATCTTCCTCATCTTGTGTTGAGTTACTTATATCCAAATTGTGAATTCCCAAAAAACTAGGTATAAAGAAAGGAGCGAAGTTGAAGCACTTTACTTCACAATCAACACTCTACTAAAATCATTAAATCAACCGCAGTTCACACCGCAAGACGGAGTGTTAGTTAACGACATCGAAAAGGCATGGCAAGGACTAGAGAACGCTGAACACAATCGTGAGGTAGCGCTTCGCGAGGAGCTGCTACGTCAGGAGAAGCTTGAACAACTCAACTACAAATTCGAAAAGAAAGTAAGTAATCGTGACGATCCAACAGCTGCACACTAAAATTTGTGTTATCCTTGCAGTCTGTGCTGCGCGAAGGCTATCTAAAAGAAATGATTCAAGTCCTATCGGATCCACGCTACCTTCGTCAAGTTGATGCGACAGTTAAAAAACACGAAGCCATATCGGCGGATATTCTAGCTCGAGTGGAGCGATTCAACGATTTAACAGCAATGGCACATGAATTGGAACGGGAAAACTACCACGGAAAGGAGCGTGTCAAGCGACGTGAAGAAGAAGTTCTCGAAAAATGGCGAAATTTGTTAGAACTTTTGGAAAATCACAAGAATAACCTGTCGTTAATGAGCAACATGATGCATTTGCTTCGTGAAATCGACTCAACTCTGGAAGCCATCAAGGACCTGCAAATTCAATTTGCTTCGGAAGACTGTGGGCCACATTTGTTGGGTGTTGAGGAGCTCTTGCAAGCTCACTCGCTTCAAGAACTACAGGTTAATGCATTTGGTGAAACCCAGAAACGATTTATCAGACAAGGCCAATCATACAAATCGGCCAAGAAAGACTATCCCATACTTTTGGAGAAACTAGACGAACTAGATAAAGCTTATGGACTGTAAGTTGAAAAACCATCGGCACGTGGTGAAGGTATCTGATTCATTTTCGTCTTTTATTTTCAGACTCCAAGAGCTCTGCTCAAAACGACGAGCACGGCTTGAGGAAGCGCGACACTTCTATCACTTCATGGAGGACTACGACAACGAGGAGAGCTGGCTCATTGATAAACAACGGATATGCAAAACAGGCATATCCGCCAAGGATCTGCGTGCCGTGCTCTCTCTTCAGCAAAAACACAAAGCATTGGAGGATGAAATTAACGTTCGCAAGCCCAAATGTGCTCAAATGATTGAGGCTGGTCGTGGACTGATTGCTGAAAAGCATCCACGAGCACAAGAAGCCAAGTCTCGCATTGAGTCACTTGAAGATCACTGGAAGGCATTGGAAGACTTAGTTGAACTGAGGAAGCGACAATTGGAGGACGCTTGCGAAGCTTACCAATTTTATACGGACGCCAACGAAGCGGAATCCTGGCTTAATGAGAAAATGGCCCTGGTCGCGTCGAATGATTATGGTGCAGATGAACCGTCGGCTCAAGCTCTGCTACAGCGCCATCGAGACTTGCAAGGTGAACTGAATGCCTACTCGGGAGACATCCTGAACTTGAACCAACAGGCAGATAAATTGATAAAAGCTGGAATATGCACGTTGGAGGTAAGCTGATTCAAAGTGTATGCCCCCACAGTAGAGCTAGAAAATAAGCAAATCCTTTCCAAACTAGCAACATATTTTACGTATTTGTCGTATAATCAGTTTTATCATGGAAAGATCGATATGGTTTTTATTATGCCACAAAAATATCTACTGTTAAGCTATTACTCCCCTTTCAACTGATACAATGATCAAAATTTTATTTCCCTCTTTCAGCTCACAGCAGAACCAGAACAAAATCCGGATACCGAACTCGAGGAATGGGTCAACGAGACCCGTTTAGTGCCAAAAGAGGTATGGGAAGAAGAACCAGTTGAGAGATTGGAACATAAAAAAGTCACAGAAACGAAATATCTTCCGCATGTCAAGGCCATGTATCCTTTTGAAGGACAAGGCATGAAAATGGAAAAGGGAGAGGTAAGCTCGACTGATTTCTTTTCGAAAAATTATTTATTTGCGAACCTAAACATTTCAGGTCATGCTTCTTAAAGGGAAGACCAACGAAGACTGGTGGTGTATTCGTAAAGAGAGCGGTGCCGAAGGATTTGTGCCAGCGAACTATGTTCGTGAAATCGATCCACTTCCAGTTACGTGTCTCGTGCCCAAGACTGAAAAAGTGAAGACCGTGCAAAAGGTCAAGAAGACGATTCTAGTTCGCCAAGTAGTGCCAGTGAAACGTATCAAACCGTCGAAAGTCACCCAGATTCGACCTTTGGTGAAGCGAAAAACCTCGACGACGGACATAAATGATAACGCCGACAGCGTCGAAAAGCGTCAAAAACGGATCAATGTTACGTACGATCAGCTTCAGGATATGGCCCAAAAGCGGCATGTGCTATTAGAAGACTCGATTTGTTTGTTTGGATTCTATCGTGAATGTGATGACTTTGAGAGGTGGATGAAGGACAAGGAGAAACTCGTTAAAGATGATGAGGTTGATTCGGTCGAAAGCGCCAAAAGGAAGTTTGAAGTAAGGTTTATTGAATTAAATCGATGTTATAAATATTTTGACTCTTCTGCTTTTCAGAAATTCCTTACAGATTTATCTGCCGCGTCGAAACGTATCGAAGCCATCGATTCCGCGGTTGAGGACTTTTCGAGACAAGGACACTCTCAATTGGATAAGATCAAGGCACGGCAAAGACAAATTCATAATATGTGGGACCGGCTCAACAATGCCAAGGCCCAAAAAGAGAAGAGCTTGGAAGGCGCATCCAGTGTTGAGCTGTTCAACCGGACATGTGACGAGGCGAAAATTTGGATGAGCGAGAAGATGCTTCAATTGGATACGGCTATAATAACGCCCGATTTGAAGACCGTTCAAGCCCTGCAACGGCGGCATCAGAATTTGGAACGTGAATTGGCTCCAGTCGAGGACAAAGTGAATCGTGTGAAGTTCCTTGGGAACTCGTAAGAGTTTCAATTTTAATTCGTAATTGAATGAGTAGCATATTGTTTTTCAGAGTGAAAAATGCATATCCTTCCGAGCGAGGGAATGTGAATGATCGACTGAAAGAAGTTGATGACATGTGGAAACAAATTCAAACGAAAGCCGAAGAACAGAGGGGCCGCCTAGAAAATGCTGTCGGGCAACAAGTATTCAATAACAGGTGCGTGAACAACTTGTTATTTCGCACATGCAATAGTCATCTAGAATATTCCTAAGGATCAATGCTAAACATATTTATTTTTTATTATCTAGTGCCAAAACTCTCCTGGCTTGGATTGAATCCGTTAAAGATCAACTCAATGCCGATGAGACGGCTCGTGATGTAGAAACTGCAAACAATCTGTACAAGAAACATGGCGAGCTCGGAGACGAAATCAAAACTCACGACAAGGAGTTTGATGAAGTGATCGATTTGGGCAAACAGTTAACCGCAGGCAATTCGGATCAAGTCGAAGTTCTGAAAGTTATCGATCGCCTGAGAGCCGAGAAAGATGCGATCAACCGAGGCTGGGCGGAAAAGCAAAAGTGGCTACAACAATGCGTCGAACTGCAGATCCTGAACCGCGAAGCCGATAAAATTGACGCTACCACCAAGAGTCACGAAGCGTTCTTGGACTATGTGAATCTTGGCGTAAGATATTTCAGCAATTTTTCATTTTGCATTGAATGGTGACAATTTCAATTTGATTACAGAATTCCTTAGACGAGGTTGAAGCGATCATCAAAAGGCATGGCGACTTCGAAAACACGTTGATGGCCCAAGACAAGATCGTGAAAAACTTTGGCGACAATGCTGACAAACTGGTTGCAAAGGGTCACTACGATTCAAAACAGTATGTATAATATAAATCGCACATGGTATCATTTTCACTAAACATACTGTGCATCTAATTACAGTATTGGTGATCGTAAAAACCAAGTGATCGCAAAACGGAAAGCGGTGAAAGATTCTGCTTTCGCACGCCGAAGATCTCTACAAGCCTCGAGAGATTTCCAGGTAAGCCAAACGAACTACTGTGTTATTTTGTCAACATTTAAACCATAACCAACTTATTTTATCACCCCCAGAAATTCTCAGCGGAAGCCAACGATCTTAACACGTGGCTTGATGATAAAATGAAAATTGCTGGCGACGAGAATTACCGCGACTTATCCAACCTGCCACGTAAATTGCAGAAACACAAAGCATTTGAACGTGAAGTACGTGCAAATGAGGGTCAACTGCGAAATATTAACAAAGACGCCGAAGCTCTAATTGCCGCGAAGAATCGTGTACCAGAGGTGGAAAAGATGGTGATCGATTTGAATGATAAATTCAAGAAATTGCTGGTGTTATCCGAAGATAAAGGTGAGTTCCTTACTAGCACGTACAATATTGTTTCCTTCTTTTTTACTGCTTGTCTGTCTATTTATACCAGACTTTCTATTGCTCATTCCGGAGCTAATTTCATGTTCTTTAATATCACCGATGAAGAATTTTATATTACTTGTTATTTATTTAAGGTCGTAAATTGGAGCAAGCAGCCTTACAGCGTGAACACAATCGCGCCATCGAGGACGCCAAAAAGAAAGTCGGGGAACTTGCCAATGCGCTGAAAAGCAAAGACGTGGGCAATGATCTTCGAAGCTGCAAGGATCTCATCAACAAACATCAATTGCTCGAATCTGAAATTGCCATGTGGGAGCAGAAAATCGATGAGCTTGTCTCGTCGGGCGAAGAAATGGCGCACGAGGGTCACTTCAATGCTAAAAACATCAAGGACGAAACAAAAGAAATCCAAAATCGATTCAAACAGCTCCGGGATCCAATCAGAAAACGTCGTGCTGATTTGGAGGAGAGCCTCAACTACCATAAATTCGTATTTGAACTCGACACTGAATTTCAATGGATCAACGAACACATGCCGGCAGCAAACTCACAAGAAATCGGAACGAATTTGCATCAAGCGCAAAATCTTCACAAGAAACACAAGAAACTGGAAGCCGAGATTATTGGTCATCAGCCCATGATCAAAAAGGCTTTGAACTCGGGTCAAGCCTTGATCGACATGAACCATCCGGAGAAGAAAAGTGTGCGAGCGCTTTGCACGAAACTGGAGGAAGCCTGGCAAGAGCTTGAAGATAAAGTCAACGAGAGAGGCAAAAAGCTGGATATGTCCTTGAGGGCACAACAGTATCTATCAGAAGCGGGCGAAATTGAAACTTGGCTGGGCGAACGAAACAATGTGCTGCGATCAACTGACTATGGTCGCGATCGCGATTCGGCTACTAAATTGCTCACTAAACACAAAGTCATTGAACTGGAACTAGACACGTACTCGGGCATTGTCTCGGAAATGGGTCACAACAGCGCAGCCATGGTCGCTGCCAAGCATCCGGACAGTAAGATTCTTGCCGCCAAGCAGCAGCTCATCGAAAAAATGTTGAAATCACTGCAAAAATTGGCGTCCCAGCGCCAATTGCGCCTCATGGAGAGCTTACACAGACACGAATATCTGCTGGAAGTCGACGAAGTTGAACAATGGATTAAAGAGCAGGAACAGGCTGCCTCATCGGAAGATTATGGACAAGACTACGAGCATTTACAGCTGCTACAGACAAAGTTCGATGACTTGAAGCACCGCGTAGAAGTCGGCGCGGAACGTTTCAACCAATGCGAAGCGATGGCTAAGAAAATTATGAGCACAGATAGTCCTTACACGCCAGAGATTGAAAAGCAACAAGAACAATTGCGGTAAGTATTTTATTCTTTTAAAGAATCTCTTCATCCAATGTTGCATACTAATAAAATTACTTTTCAAATCCTCAGTACATCCTGGCAAGATCTAATCACCCTGCTGAATCAACGTGAACAGAAACTGCACGCGGCAGGAGAGATTCTACGATTCCATCGCGATGCGGCCGAAGCGTTGTTCCGTATCCAAGACAAAAATGCCCAACTATCGTCAGAACTTGGCAAGGACTTGAACTCAGCCCTCGCCCTCTACAGAAAGCACGAAGGCTTTGAAAACGATCTTGTAGCGTTGGAAGTACAACTGCAAGTCTTAGTCGACGACTCAGTGCGTCTACAGGCCAAGTATCCTACAAATGCAAGTGCCATTGCCAGTCAACAAGAAATAGTCGTAACCGCCTGGAACGACCTGAAGGAACGATCCACCCTTCGCAGTGACCAACTAACGGCCAGCATTGATCTGCAATCGTTCCTCACAGATGTGAGAGACATAATGTCGTGGTCGCAAGGCTTACGTGCTAGCCTTCAAGCCGAGGAGCATGTGAGTGATGCGGCAGGAGCGACTGCCCTGAAAATTCAACACGACGCGTTGTACGGAGAAATTGAAGCGCGCGACGAGAAGTTCAGGGAGCTGAATGAGTTGAGTGACTCGATGGTGCAGACTGGACACTATGCCGCCGCCGAAGTCGAGGAGAAGTGCTCGGCTATGTTGGATGAGCGTCAGAAACTGCACATGGCATGGAACAAGAAGAAGATCATGCTTGAGCAAAAAATCGATTTGTTCTGCTTCCTCCGAGACGCCAAGCAGATCGACACGTTGTCCAGCTCGCAGCAAGCAACATTGATCAACTCCGACTTCGGGCAAACTGTCGAAGACGTGCAGAACTACATCAAGAAACATGATGAGTTCGAGCGTTTGATTCAAACTCAAGAAGACAAAGTGGCTCTGCTCCAAGATCATGCAATGAAATTGATCGAGCAACGCCACTACGACAGTCCAAACATCCAACGCCGTCTCCACGAGGTGTTGGCTAAGCGTCAAAAAGTGAAAGATCTTTGTGCCATCAGAAGGCGCAAGCTGGAGGACGCCCTCTTATACGCGCAGTTCGTCCGAGACTGCGCTGAAGCTCAACTCTGGATTGCAGAGAAGCAGAAGAAGCTGGAAGCGGATGGAACCAACTTATCTGAAGTGTCCAATTTGGACGAAAAGATCAAAAAACTGCAGAAACATCAAGCGTTCCAGGCTGAGGTCGCCGCCAATCGAGGCAGGATCAAGGAAATCCAAGACTTGGGATATGTGTTGATTGGGAAAAAGCATGAATCGTCGCCCGAAATCAAGGAAGCGATGGACAAGGTGGTGAACGCCTGGAACCTCCTCGAACATGATTTGAATCAGCGGGGTCGTGGACTGGAGGAGGCCCAAGATATTTTGGAATTCAACAACCAACTCGACAAGATTGAAGCCTGGATCCGAGACAAAGAGATGATGGTCCAAGCCAGCGACACTGGGCGCGACTTAGAGCACTGTAGCGCATTGATGCGAAAGCTTGACGACGTTGACTCTGACATGCGTGTCGACGATCAAAGGATCAAGAACATTAACAATTTGGCTGACAAATTGATCAACCCACGCCAGGCTACGGAAATGAAAGGAGTCGACGAAAGACGCAATGTATTCAACAGCAAGTGGAAGAACTTGCAAGGCGCACTGAATGCCTACCGAGCACTGTTGGCGGGAGCCAATGAGATTCATGTATTCAATCGCGATGTTGACGATACGTCCGACCGTATTGCAGAAAAAGCTCTGGCTATGAGTTCCGACGACACAGGGCGTGATTTAGCTGCAGTCGAAGCGCTGATCAGGAAAGAAGACACCCTAGAGCGCGACATGATTGCCGTGAAGCAAAAGATTGGAGAGCACGAGCAACACGCCATGAAATTGAAAAAGAAATATCCTGATCGCCTGCAAGACATCGACAAGAAAATGGACGAGTTGAAGAAGAGCTGGAACAACCTCCAAGATTTGAGTGTGAAGAGGCGCGATGTTCTTGACAACGCGTACAAAGTCCATAAGTTTTCGTCGGATGTGAAAGAGTTAGAGCTCTGGGTTAATGACATCATCAAAAAGATGAACTCGTCCCCTTCGCCCAATACTATATCCGAATGTGAATCGCAGTTGGAGCTTCATCAAGAACGTAAAGCTGAAATCGACGGAAGAGATAAAGCGTTTAACTACCTCAAAAATCACGGCGATAATCTAGCTTCGGAAAATAGATCTGAGGAAGTCAGCAGGACGCTGGCACTCTTAACAGACCTACACCACACTCTCCATGAGGCCTGGAACGATCGGGCACGGCAACTGCGTGAAGCGCATCAACTGCAACTTTTCAAAACTCAAGTTGAACAGGTCGAAACGTGGCTGGCCAACAAGGAAGCGTTCCTGAATAACGACGACGTCGGCGACTCCTTCAATGCCGTGGAAAGACTAATCAAGAAGCACGAGGCATTCGAGAAAATTCTCGATTCAGACAACGTCGAAAAACTGGAAAAATTCGCGAATTCAATTCTCGAAAGTGATCCCGAGGAAGCCGACGAAATTGAAAGGAAGCTTCAGTACATTCTCAAGCGAAAGGCGAAGCTTATTGAAACGTCGAGTGAACGTAAACAGAAACTGCTCCAATCGCGCCAACTGCAAGAGTTCTTACGCAATCTGTATGAAATCGAAAGATGGATTCACCAAAAGATTCAAATTGCCTTGGATGAAAACTACCGCGAACCGAGCAACCTTCAAAATAAAATCCAGAAACACAAAGCCTTCGACACAGAGCTTGTGACGAATGCCGAACGAGTGAACAGTGTCATCACGGAGGGCGACAATCTAATAAAAGCTGGTCATTTTGCGAAGGAGGAGATCCTGCAAAGTCTTGAACTGCTCGAAAACAGCTGGGACAAGCTTCAGCAGGCATCCAAGGAAAAGAAGGAGAAACTGGAACAGGCGCATGAAGCCCTTGTGTTCAACAGAATGATGGATGAATTCAATCACTGGATGGACGAGGTGGAAGCCCATCTGTCGACTGAGGACTACGGCAAAGATTTGGCCGCAGTCAACAATCTTGTTAAGAAGCACGAGCGACTTGAGATCGATGTTACCAACCATAGTGACGTATGCGACCAGATCAAACAAAAAGACGAGGAGTTTTTCCAAGCTGACCATTTCCTCAAGGACGAAATTCACGAACGTGCCATGAACACCATTAAGCGTTATCATTCTCTCCACGAGCCGTTGACCATTCGTCGAGACAATTTAGAAGACTCGCTCTTGCTTCAACAGTTCCTCCGAGATGCAGAAGACGAGTTGCAATGGCTGGCGGAGAAGGAGACTACAGCCCGATCGAACGACTTGGGATCTAGTCTCATCGCAGTGCAGTCGTTGCAGAAGAAGCACCAAGCACTTGAAGCTGAGATTCTTTCGCAAGAGCCATTGATTTTGGCGCTACTCCAACGCGGGCAACACATGATTCAGGATGAGCATTTCGCTAGTGAGCAAGTCAACAAATATTGTGATACGATGCAAAGTAAATTAGTGAATCTTCGGGACTTGACAAGCATTCGTAGGCTGCGTCTTCTTGACGCCGTCGAAAGTCAAATGTTCTACGCCGAGGCGAACGAGGCGGAAACGTGGATGAGTGAAAAGAGGCCAGTTCTAGCATCACAGGATTTCGGGAAGGACGAAGCATCGGTGCAGTCGCTGCAAAGGAAATTGGAGGTCTTAGTCAGAGAACTTATTTCCTTCAAGGTATCGGTCGAAAAGGTTGATAAGCTGGCGAAGAGTTTGATTGAAAGAAATCACTTCGATAGTGCGACGATCAGCGAGAAAAACAAGCGAGTCTCGCAGAACTACGAAGAGCTACAAAAGCTGTGCAAAGAACGCGAAGCACGACTTGCGGAGAGCTGGAAACTGTTTGACTATTTGCGCGAAACAGAAGAGCTCCACGAGTGGATAGGCGAACAGATTGGCGTCACAGCTTCTGAAGACTATGGTGAGGACGTGGAGCATGTCGAACAGCTTATTCTCGCTTTTGAGTCGTTTGTTTCAAATCTAGCGGCCAATGAGAAGAGGGTGCAAGCCAACTTGGGCAAGGGCGAAAAACTGGTCAACGAAAACAATCCCTATCGATCGACTATCAAAGCCAAGAGGGATGAAACCAATCGTAATTGGGGTGAATTGAGAGACTTGGTCAGTGCTAGGCGGGAAGCGTTAATCGGTGCAAAACAAGTGCACGTGTACGATAGAACTGCTGATGAAACTATATCTCTGATAAATGAGAAAGAAGCACTGCTTATGTCGGAGGATTACGGCCAAGATCTTGAAACGATTCAGTCTCTAATAAGGAAGCACGAAGTGTTCGAAGCCGAGCTGGCAGCAGTCAAGCATCAAGTCGAATCGGTTCTGGAAGAAGCTGGAAAACTGTCCGATACATATCCGGACGCCAAAGAACACATCGAAGTGAAGAGGGACGAGACCATTGATGCATGGTCAGATTTGAACGACAAAGCAGCAACTAGGAAGGAGAAACTTCAACAAGCTGAGCAGCTGCAGTCCTACTTTGACGAGTATAGAGATCTCATTGCTTGGATCAATGAGATGCTTGCTAAGATAACAGCACCGGATCTTGCAGTAACCGTTCCGGGAGCTGAAGCCCTGCTCGCCAGCATCAAAGAACATCAGACGGAGATCAGCTCACGCGATGAAGCGTTCGATAGGTTCACCGTAAATGGTCAGAAGTTAATAAAGGACAAACACTTCATGGCCCACGAAATTGAAGACAAAATTCAGACTCTGAATCAAAGATGCGATCTACTATCGAAGACGCTTGACAGGCGGAGGGAAATCTACGAATTGAATTTGGATACAAGACTGTTCTTGAAGGATGCCGAAATATTAGACAACTGGATTTCTAGTCGCGAACCGCAACTGAAGGATCGCAAAGTAGGTGACTCTATAGCACAAGTCGAAGATCTTATCCGCCGCCATCAAGACTTTGAGAAGACGGTATCTGCCCAAGATGATAAATTCCAGGCCATCAAGCGGATCACACTGCTGGAGCAGATGTTCAGGAGACAACTGGAAGACGAGAAGCTCGCGAAGAAGCTCGAAAAAGAACGGTTGGAGAAGGAGCGTGTCGAAGCAATCAAACAAAAGGAAATGATGCGACTGACTGAAGAAAGGCGACGCGCTGAGAAGCAAATGGAGAAATCCAATGAAAATACGCCCGAAAAAACGCCTATTTACTCGTCTCCAATGGTTCATCCACCACAAATCATAACTCAAGCACCAACTCCTGTGTACAACCAATTCGATGATAATCTTATCCTGCAAAAGTCGCCGTCAGGTCCCATATTCGGAGACCGTTTGCGTCGTGGCTCGGACACTACCGTGAAACGTGCGGAAAGCATGAAAGTCGCGCCCAAACAACCCAAACGAACGCCATCCTTCACAACACGTAGGCGAGCGCAAAGTTTCCGAAAGAATCAGGAAAGTACATTGCCTGTAGTTGAAATTCAAGGAATGCTAGAGCGGAAGCACGAATTGCAATCGGGTGGGAAGAAAGCACCAATGCGATCGTGGAAGACCTTCCACACCGTCTTGTGCGGTCAGTTGTTGTGTTTCTTCAAGGACGAACATGAGTTTATGAATCAGCGTACTCTTAATCCACCTGTTAATATCCTGAACGCGAAATGCGAACGTGCCGAGGACTACACGAAGAAGAAACATGTATTTAGATTGACGTTGCCCGATTCGTCAATGTATCTGTTCGAGGCGCCATCCTGGGAAAAAATGAACGATTGGATCAACAAGATATCGTTCCATGCTAGTTTGCCGCCCAATCTACAATTGTTAAGCTACGATGAATCAGTGAAGGTAAGCTTCTGTTGATGATCGGTGTAAATAAGTCATCTAAAGAAAGTGTAAATAGAAATAAGTTATTTTATTAGTGAAGCATCGAGAAGTGTAAATGGTTGCTAAAGTTTATTTAAATTCAAATGCTGACATCAAGAGGATACAAATCCTGGCTATAATTTAGATAGAAACTTTATAACCGCTTGTACAATTCACTTTTTGTCACCGTACCGTAGAAGTAGCATTCATTGTAACCGATCATATTAGCTCAGCGCAGCTCATTCATATTTCACCATCATTTCTCACTTTTCACGTGTAGCAAGCGAATAGTTCCCCCGACATCAAAAGCCAAGCTAGTGCAGATCAAGTTGAAACCTCACCAGTAAGTTCACGTACATCATCGCCAGATTCACAAAGACGTAGTTCGCGCCATGACTCGGTTGGTAGTAGCATGTCTGGCGAAAGCTCAAACACACCCCAAATGAATTTCTTGCAGAAACGAAAAGAGGTAAACGATCAACAGCAGCCACAGTATCAGCATCTGCCGTATCAACAGCCAAACAATGTAAGTTTATTCGAAATAAAAGGATACTGCACATTCCTGAGTAGTATAAATGTTGAGACACCGTTTATGATGTGGTCCTGACAATACTGTTTGTTCTTATGACGGAGAGAATAGCTTACTTATGTATGTTTTTTTTTAAATATTGTAACAGGGACAACAACCTTCGTCGCCAAACAGTAATTACGGATTCGCAGAGAAACCGCCTATTCCACCGCGTGGAATGCCCCCGCCAGTACCACACAGACAAAGTATTGAGAACACCGTTGTGTTACGTAGTCGCAGGCACAGTGGAGATGGTAGGTCCTGTTCACATGTTCATGACATCAACAATATTTCATTAAAGTCCATATTCTAAATTGGTTCACTCCTCCAGAATCTCCAGATGCAAACAGTAACTACTCAAATCTTCACTCCCGACCGTACTCGTTGCAACCCAACACATTACCCACCGGTGTTCAAAATGGATCAAGTGATGAGCAATGGAAGCGACATTCAGGTAACTATTATATGATGTAGAAAACTTGATCACATGGACTGTAGTGATTGAGATTAAGTTTGGTAATTGAAAATGAGTTCAAAACTAAATAGGAGAAATCGAATAACTTAACAATATTCGATTAAATAGAGGAACACGTTATGTACTACATATAAATGCACATAAAGGCACATTTTTCTTTAAGAAGTAAATTATTTATTTTGAAAATAATCAATAAATTAAGTTTTAAGCATTTGAAATTACAGTTTTCAGTTAGTTTCTAAGTTTGGCATCAAAATCAAAGAAAATAGTGTTTTGATGTTAAAAATTAAACTCTTTATCCAGTGAATTATTTTAATAAGCAAGAATGAAATGAGATCTAATTGTAATAGTTAGTAGTGGTTTTCGACTAATCCAGGTACTTAAAAAATCATTATCCATACACAAAATGTTAATGCTTCCAAACTTATTGTGAATTTTGGTCTATGTTTACGCCGTGTAAAAATTTGATACTCAAAGATTTTTAACACCTTGTTCTAAAATATCTGAAAATCCATTATTGTGTATAAGTTAGTTGTTGTGTTTGTCAAGCGATTTACATATATCTGTAATGTAAATATTATTGATAGCTGCTGCAATTAATGGTCGAACACTAATTGTTGATGATGAACAGACTGTTTTCTCTCTTTTTGCACCAATGTTTGATTGAAACATCTTTGGCTTTAGTGAAGGTTCTAGATCCGACATCAGACTTTAAGTAATCCAAACTAATAAATTTGTATCCCTAAGTACAGACAGAATGACATTGCGGTAAAATTTCTAGCTCAGCGCTAAGATTATTCTTTCAACGGAATTAAGTGTTTTTGAACATCTTTTCTGCTGTAAATATATATTATTGGTATTGTTCAATTCATCCTTGTAATAGGCTTAAAAATATGGACTTTTCATTGGTTGATTTCCTCAGATTCTGCTTATTCTAAATGCACATCATTCTTATAAAAACTACTGTCTGTTGCTCTATCATGTGGCAATCGCTTTGCGTCACGATTTAAATGAAATCAACCGTAAAATATAGTACTTTCTTATGATATTGCCTTAGCTGCGGCAAGAAACATTTCGTACTGAACACAACCTTAGTGGAAGGGAACCACTAGTGTGAGGAATTAGAAATTTTATTCAGGACTGGCAAGTAACCCAAAACCCCAATTCTTTTTAACTAAACACCATCATTCACATTTGCCAGGGCTGGGAGTCGAATACATCACCTCACGTTTAATAGTCAAACGCTCTTTCACCAAGACCACGCCACTTGTTGTTTGCATTCTTAGTGATTTTTTCGGCTTTGCCGTTCGAATCATGATTGCCTAGAATGTAACCCTTTTCCTTCCTCTTTATGTTGTTTTTAAAATGAAATTTACGAAAACTCTTTTAAGCTGGATCATGCCAAATGCTTCCGTAGCCCCCGTCATTGATGGAAGACACCTCTTTCTTAGCATCAAATCTACACTTCTCCTTATTTTTTATAATCGACAAATCAGAGTCAATAGCGCCGCCCAAATACACCAATAAAGAACAATATATCTGACAAGCGTTTTGAGAAAATGTAAAACTGCAAGGCTATCATATTAGTCCACATTTATTAACATTAAGAATGTCTATAAAACGGTTCAAATTTCGTCTGGACAAAAGTATTCACCATATCCTAATATACATTAAAGAAGTTGACAATCATTGGAATGTTAGCAATGTTTAGTATTTGGTTGACTTTCCACTTCGCTTAATTACCTCCCTTAAACGACTTCCCATTGAATATACTAACTTTTTAGTTGTCTCTGCACTGATTTTGTCCCATTCGTCCTTTATAATAGATTTCAGCTGACTGTTTGAAGTAATATGGTGATGTCTTAATGACTTGTCGAGGTAATCCCATAAATGTTCTATGGGGTTGAGGTCAGGTGACTGGGAAGGAGTTTTTAGAGTATGAGGTGTATGGTAGAGAATCCACAAACGTACTATTTCAGCAGTATGCTTGGGATCATTGTCCTGCTGGAAATAATAATCGTCAGCAAGATCCAATTTTTCTGCACTTCTTCTCAAATTTTTCTTTAAGATATTTAAATAATCTTTTTTTTCATTATACCGTCAACAAATACCAGTTCTCCCACGCCAGATGCCGCCATACACCCCCACATCATCACCGAATTTCCACCATGCTTCACCGTTACTTGAATGTTCTTTTTGTCGAGCTCAGTTCCTACTCGCCTCCATACACGAATCCGTCCATCTGAACGGTACAAGCAAAATTTGCTTTCGTCTGAGAAGATGGTTTTATCTCAGAAGTTTGTTGGTTTGTTAATGAACTCTTCAGCAAATTTTAGCCTCTTTATTCTGTTAACATTACTTATGAAGGTTTTTTCTTCTGCAACATCGGGAATTGTACCCATCACTTTGTAGGACTCTACGTATAGTACGAGGGTGAACATCGATTCCTGTATCTTCCTTAAATGCTGCAGCGATTTTGGATGAACTGTTTTTGGTTCCTTTTTAACAATTTTCGTGATTTCTCGCTTATTTCTAGCACTAAGCTTGCTAGGTCTACCACTTCTTTTCAGATTTCGAAAATCTCTACGGCCTGAAACCCGCTTTATTATATCGCGAATTGTGGTACGACTGCGTTTCACAAATCTCTTTGATAGGTTTCATGTCCATAAACAAATTTAAAATTATTTTCCATTCTTCTACAGTGGTTTCTTTCCCTTTTCGACCCATTTTTACTTTTAAAACTCGAAAAATACCTCAAAAACGCAATCGCGGTCAGTAAGCTATGCTAAAATGTGGTAGACTGGAAAATATCTCCAATCGTATCCTAGTAGTGCGGTAAATTTGTTTTGTTTTGTTTGTAAATTCCTGGAATTTCAACTAGGAGTGCAAGTGGCGAATACTTTTGTCCAAGCGAAACTCGTACCATAGCTAAATTATTAGTTTTTTTCTGGAAATGGTGACAATAAGACACATTGCTCCGTATAAGATGTTATAATGAAAATACAGAGATAGTATTTTCGAAAGAATTTTCCTATATACATGTTTTTGGAAAATGCTATGAACAATTAAAGTCGATATACGTCGAGTGGCGAATACTTTTGTCCCGCTGTGTACGTATGTGCAAACCTTCATGTAGAAAACATAGAACCAGGGTTTTTTTTATTGAAAAATTAGCATGTATTTGCATGGAAGCATTTTAAATGAACTGTGAAACTTGTACATTCATGTCAATATTCATTCGCTCTATTTGAAATCGTTTATTCTTGTATGTACGCTTTAAGTTGAAGATTGAAAGGAATTATGTATGAAAAATCTTCCAACAAGTTTAAAATAATTTTTAGTACATCAGCAGTATTGTTGAATTTGCAATCATTACATAATAAATGCCAAAGTTTTCGATTCTGTGGAAGAAACAGTTCAAACCATATTAAATTTGTGACTAATCAACATACTTTTCTATTAATTGTACACATATTCATGGACATCAATGATCTAAACTGTAAAAATTCATATTGTACATCAACCAGAATATCCGCCACCTCTGCCAACGACAATGCCACCGATGGGAGGGCATCAGCGTATCATTATGCACGCGTACAGTCCATCTAACGCCGCCCACATGGACCATCAAGCCAACAGCGCGTATGGCTATCAAACGGCCAGTGCAGGAGGTGTGGCTGGCTTGCGTAAACCGTTACAGATTCCGGCATCGCCAAACAATCGCACGACCGTTTGGCATCAACACTATTCGACCGAGTACAATATCGCCAACAATCCTGCATACGGGACGAACAACAACGATCCGGCCGCTGGTTAGAAACTGCACATTCACAAGACTAAACCATTTAGCGAGTGGCATCAACTCTTTCACCCGTACCACGATCGCTTTAGGATGCTTCACTACCAACAAGTTGATCCTTGTGTAAAGCTTGAATGCACGCATAACATTTGCTGCTTAGTAATTTGGGGCATTGTTGGCCAATGCAGCTTCCGTGCGCAGTGATATCGAATTTTAGCTTAGAACTAGACTTGCATCTGATATGAGCGCTGCATCTAGTTTTAACTCTAGCATCTGCTGTTCTAGACTTGTATCTAACATCACTAGGTTGCATGATAGTCGATAGATTGTTGCATGACCAGACTTTTTTTTTGAGTAGCTTTCGTTCAGGCACGAGCACATCCATATTGTATTGGATCATCTATTCCTTGATTACCCGACTAACATTTTCGTGTTGGCGTACTAATGTCAAAGTATTATTTCGTTTAGATAGTCAACTTCATCATCAAGCCATAAAATTCAGCCACGTCAAGAAGATCCTAGCGTATCTTCCCATGCTTCCTGTCGCCTATTATTAATTTCTTTTACGGTGATTTATTTGGTTTTATAGACAATATTCCAAGAGTGCGAATGAAACTGATAAATTCCAACTAACCATATTCACTGCCCTGTACTAGAACTAGAACTAGAACTAAATGACTTCAATTAAATCCTGCTTTCATTTCTCTTCCCGCCCCGTTAGGTTGGGGAAACGCCCGTTTCGAAAGCAATCGGCCCGGCTCCGTGCCCAACGATTCGTCTGTGGTCGGCCGAATGTCGGCAGAAAGTTCCAGCGAAAGTGAGGCGCAGTCCATATCTTCCATATCGGATGTTAAAGGCTCGGTCAGTAACACCAAGGATAAGGATCGACGGAGCGGAGTGTTTCGACTGTTTGGAAAGAAGAAAAGATCCAGCCAACAGCCCCAGTAGCGCGCTGGTCACATGGATCTAGGACGCATCCTTCGTTGTGTCGATAAACTCCACGATCAACCATCTTCCGAACATCACATTTTTCTCTGAAGCATAAATCAACCAAAAATCCATCGGAATCAAATAAATGTACCACCACAACAGAACGCTTTTCACTTGCTCCTCCAAATCGATATTACATCCGAGTTTATTCTGTACACAACATATGATGTTTATTTATGTTTTAAACAAAATATGAACTGACGAAGGATCAGATGCTACATGATAGCAAGCATAATTATTTTCTAATTTGTTATATTGTAAACAATTCCTTGTTTTTTAGTTGTATTTTAAATCTTATAATTTTATTTAATAATATACTTCATATTTTACCTTGACTTTCCCAAAAATATTTCCCTGAGACACTCTTTAATTTTTTAAACACTTGAAATTTCTTTAGCATAACAATAAGCTTTCATTATCACATATATAAACATATAATATAAAAGATAGTTAATATAAATAACAAAACAGTTTGTTGAAATGTTAAGACTTTAGATAAACGTAAAAAACAAGTTCATAAAATTTATTTTAAGTCGTTTATTTTATCCACAACGTTGGGATGTAATAAGCACTGGCGAAATTTCAGTCGTAAAACAAATAAAACAAACAACAAAAACTGAATAGAAACCAGACAGAGAATCGTAATGATGTACTTTTCATACTTATCAAATATTATAGTTAGTTTCTTTTTGTGTATATTATTTAATAACAATTGTATTTCAAACAGATTATACAAAATAAATTTGAAATATGTCCAATAGTGAATGTTTAATTTGGTTGTAAATGACCACAGTTTTATTAAAACTAAGTACAAAGTTTTTCAAGAAATAAATTGAAGGAGCTTTAAAATAATAAAATCAATTCGGTTATATTTTCAACATTGCTTTATAATATTAAAATTAATACTGTTGTGACCAAGTCGCTGACCGGTGAGGGTTCATGGTGTAGAACCTCGTGCTGTCCAGCGGCAGAACAAATGGAGTACCTAGAGTGTTGTTACGGTCGTAATTCATATTGGCCGAGCAATTATGTACTTTCACTTGAGGCGAAAATTACTCAGGACTCAAACGAACGACCCTGAGGAAAACAAGCCACCCACTATAGTGACGTTTATTTGATAACATACAACCACTCCACTGAGACTCGTCGAGTAAACTAAAGAATTGAAAATATACTATTGAATTTTGTTATTGGTTGGTAGCTTGATCATAGAAAATAAGATGATTTATGAAGGAAATTTTATGGTGTTGGTAGAAAGTAAGTTAGTCGTGAGTAAGATTCAGCCAACACCGGAAGCAACGGCGACTTTGAAGTGAAGCACAAATTCGATTTTTTCGTCCAACTTCGGGTCTAATTTCAATTTCAGGGAAAGAACTAATATAGGAAAGGAAAATCAACAAAATTTTTGTGATCGAAAGATTACAGCCGCTGTCGGCGAAGTGCAAAGTAAAAATCATGATGGGCGTACATTCCGCTGGAATTTTAAGGGGCAATATCTTGGCACGTAAATCATTTTAAAAAAAAAACAATATCGAAATTGTAAACACTTTTACGGTAGTCGCCTTAGAAGCCGCTTTTCGACGCAAAATACCGATACCAATCGAAGGACAAAGGAAGAACCCAAGGACCAGGTACGAAATATAGTTCTGGCCTGTTCTCGGCCAGAAATTTGATGCAGGCAGGTCCGATGAGAGCGGGAGACAAGAGATATTTCCCTGGGGCTTGGACCGTCATTAGAGGCCATCCATATGTTTCGGCAATTTTCAAAAACTTTTAACTCCCCCTCCCCCATGTAATATTTTGTAACATTTTCAAAGACACTTCTTTTAGTACGTAACAAATTCATCGTACCCCTCTCAGATTTTTAAATATTTTAATCACAAAATATTAACAATTTAAATACTTTTAACCAAAAACATTTATTTTAATTTTCCATTTATTATAAAAAATAAAATAATATGAAAAGAAATAACTTTCAACTTATTTTAACTAATTTTGAATTTTGTTACATAACAATTTGCTCGACCTCCGCTCTCTCCGTGTAACACTTCGTAACATTTTCAAGTCCCCCCCTCCCCCTTGAAGAGCTACGTAATATATGGATGGCCCCTTAGATGTTATGAATGCATTACAGTGTGTTCCACGAAAACTTGTTGCCAAAAAAGGCATGGAAAACATTATGAATCGTTTATATTAAATTTATCTTCAACTACATAGGAATACATTTTTCGCAATATGAAATCAAACAATCAATTTTCGCCTGATATCTTTTTGTGCAATTGTGACTCAATTTCTGTGCGTATTTCATAGTTAAACTTTATCATATCCTCTAGAGAGCCCCTATTTTTGCCTTTTAGTTTCTTCTTTATTAGTGAACACACGTTTTATATTGGGTTCACGTCTGGAACTTGTGATGGCCAATCCAAAATTGTGACTCCGTTTTCTTTTTTCCAGCTGGTACGGAGACGACCCCGATATTAGGATCGTTGTCTTTTTGCAAAATTCAATCGAGATTATCGGTTCCGTATAAACTCTCAACAGATTTGTTTGATCAATAATTCAGCATTCAGGGTTTTCGTAAAAACGATAAGCTTTCCGAATCCTCTTTTCGATAAGCATCCGTAAATGTGCACCTTTGTCGGGTGTTTTACTGTACGCCGCAAAACTCTTTCACCATTTTTCGTCCAGGCTCCCTTCCAGTAGTTACACAAAATAAATGAAGATTCATCAGTGTAAATCATATTGCTGTAATCACGGTCCAAATTTCGCTTTGCTCAACTTAGTCTCTTTTCGATATGCCTTTCGGTCAACAACGGCTTCGCAAGTGCACTTCTACTTTTGATGTCAGATTTTTGCAATCTACGCCTTATCGTACTAGTTGACACACTACCTTCTTTGTTCAGCAGTTTGTACGCCGCATTACGTAGACTCAGTGCCGGGTTCTTCTCAAACAAGCTATAGTGACCTTATCTTTCCTTTTAGAGGTCGCTCTCTTAGGACTCATCGTCAGCATTTCTAGACTTTTTAAAAATCTTTGCCCACTTCTTAACGAACGAAGCAGAAGTTTTAGTTTACCTTGCAACCGGTGCGAAACTCATTCAGTTGCCACAGTTGTCATTGCTCCTTTTGGATGACAAGAATATTGTTGTGACGCTTTATCTCCCAAGTATCGGAAGTTACTAAACATCAGAACTAAATGCGTATTGCCAAAGTAGTTAAGTTTACGAGCTAAAACGGAGATATAATTAGCGACACGTTTTTGTGAAATAACGTGTACAAAAATTTATGGCAAAAAAAAACATGAGATTTATTTTGAAGAATTCGCTTTCCCACACGAGAAGAGATCAAAATTAAACAATTGAAAGCAAATAATGGAAGAGGAATGGTTTCAAATAAAAACAAAAAAACTGTGAACTGCTACTGACTTTATTTCCTAAATTAAAATAGCTTTTCCAGAGAAAATGATCTTTAATAAGATATCAAACTGTCACTATATTGCCTAAATCTAATATTTAATCGAGTATATTTTTAATTAACATATTAAAATTCATTTTTTACAATTTCTAAATTAAGTTCGCTCTCAGCCTGCATTTGTGCAATATTTTCGCTTACACCACGGTTTTCCGCAGCCACTAAACTGGAGTTTGGATTGTTTGCAGCACTCGCCATCGGGGACTGAATAATAAGTGCAGGAGTTTGAAGGAAGTGACAAATTCGTTGAGCAGAGGGACTAGCCGTGGTCGAAACAATTGGGGTGGCTGAAGGCATGTCACGACCATTGATCTGTGTTGTGCTTGGACTATAGAAGGCAACATTCTGGTTTGAGGTATTCGCATACGGGTAGGAAGACCATTCGTAGACAGACGAGGATTGAGGTGGATTTTCGATCTTGCGAAATTTTTGCACCAGCTGCATCATTTCGATTTTCAACTGAAGCTTCTGGTTGCAACTCACCCCTTTCATATGCGAGCGTAGACTCAGCAAAAATTTGGTGTCATCTTCATAATCGTCATCCTCCTTTTCTTCGTGCCTGTTTTCAATCATTTTTGGGGTACGGGTGGGGCCATCTTTATCTTTAGTATGTTTCCGGGCTAGCCGCCTTCTCATCATTGCTTGGTCTTGTTTTTTTCGATACTCTGTATTTCCGACTGCTTCGTTATCATCCTCGTTTGAATCGTTGTCATCTTTGCTATAAGATATATAATATAACATATTAGCATATTAGATCGAGAAATCCGCATACCATCTGTTTTTCAACACGGGCGCCAAAAATGACAAAATATCAGAATATGTGTATCGCTTCGTCCACTTCATGGCTGGTTTCGATCGCATCCTTTTTACTTTTTGCAAATCGCGACGATAGCAATCTCTTAAATTTGACCACTTTTTCTTTAGCTCAGAAGCTTTAATGATAAAGATAATTAAAAATTTATATTTGAATTTTTTTCTACTGATAGAAACATTTATCTAAATAAAATATATATATTATTGTGTATATCTGAACGAAATTTTAACGGTCACTTTGAAATATTCATTGATTGGTATGAGTTCGCTTGGCAATTGGAGCGTCAAATATAAAGGCTAGCAAAATTTATTCTTTGAACACAAATTTTAGTGGGTGAAATTTTTTTAATGTTGCAAGAAACCGATAAACTCTTGCCTCTTGACATTTTGAATTTTTACCGCTGTATATTCAAAGTTATAGAACTTTGAGATAATTCAGTCAATACACGCGATTGAATGTGCAAGTGTTTTTACAAATATAGTATCAATAATGGGATAAAAAGAAAAAAGGGATACGTTGTAGCCACAAAAACTGTTTAGGTCACTTTTATCATTTTTCGGAATCATACCTGTTTTAAGCAGTTCTTGTAATCGCCTCAAAAACCCTTAAAAATCAAAATTGAAATTTTCAACATATCGTTACGTTTTGAGGTCTTTAGAGTACATATATTTAAAGTGTTTTTGGAAAGAAGTCTGTATGCGTGTGTATGTACACACATACGTTCGTGGACAGTTTTTTCTACGAGCATAGCACATGTAAACAAAGTCGTATCGACTTCGTTGAGATGTCAATCGAAACGTCTTTGCAATTTTTAAAGCTGATTAGTTTTTAATTTTGGTTGGGTTTTTGTTCTGACCCCTCCAAGGCTATTTCTGTCATGCACTATATATCGCGAACCAAACATAAGCTTTGCATTGTGAAGGTCTCAATCGACGCGTATTAACATTTGCATGATTTTACCAAATTTTGAAGAAAAAATTGTTTGAGACTTTTTTTTAATTTAACAAAAAATTGTATAATAGGGTTTTTTTCATATATTTTTTACCCTGATTTGCATAACATCGTTATCAGTTTTTATAAAATTTATATACTCTAAACAGTTTTTGTAAAAAAAATACCATAAAACTTTTTTTCATGATTACAAAAAAAATTAAATTAAAAATAAAAATAAAAAAATCACTAAAAGTTACTACGTAAAAAAATCAATTCAGTTCAAACCGATGAAGAAGGAAACTAAGGAACGGCATGAAGCGTGTAAAGCCTTATAGATGTGTGGGGCGAAAACTCGGAAATGACATTTCGTGACGTTTCCTTTGAAAAGATGTGCTTGAGTCAAACGGAGTGCTTCATTGTCCCGGCATTACACCAAATTCGTAAGAGAAGCAAAATTGGATTTTTTTCGAATTTATTTCAGTTGTGGTCGGGGAAAATGTGAATTGTGCGTTATTCTCGGTGGAAAAATTGTGTTTCCAAATTAATGTGCCCGTGCAATATGTGTCTTTACCGCTTCACGTAATGAAGCTATGGTGTATGTATGCGTATGCCTATGGCTTTTTCGGGAATGTGTTAGTTTCACAAACCTATACAAGTGATTTGCCCCATGAATTTTGTTGATGTTCCACTCCTTATGTGCTTCCTCATTGGCCCAAGCGAATAATATTACCCGATTTTTCTAATTCTAAAAACATTGTTGTTATAGCAATCAAAGCTTATTAATATTTGCATAATTCGAGCAGATTTTGAATAGTTTTCAAAGTACCGTATTTTAATTTGAATAAAAAAACTGCTTCAATTTTAAAAACCAAAAAAAAATCAATCAAATTTGCAATTGTGGTAATCAACGCTTTGAATGGTAAAATGTTTTGTAGTCAATACTTTGCAATATCATATGCTTTAAAAAGTTTTCATCAAATAAAAAATTGCAATCTAGTAGTTTTGTCCTTTAGTGTTCGTACGATTTCAATTACCTCCTCCATCATCAGTTTAGTTTTTCATGCAATTAAACTGATTATTGACTGCATATTCAATGTTTTTCAAGACCAATTGAAAATAAGAAATAAGTATTAGTCTGATTGATGTAAAATCGTGAAAAAATACAAATTCAATGATGATGCTGAAGTCATGGAAATTTTAAATACAACTATTCAAAATGGCCATCACGCGACAAAATCTTATAACAAAAACTGCATTCATTTTTGCTAGTGTTTTTATGTCCTTCAAGCATCGATATGAAAATAACAAATAACTTATAACTTAACGCGTGAATATTCAATCAACACCCCATTTCACCAAAATCCTTACGTAATCAATGAACGCTCCCGTAGCGGATACGATTAATATTAAGTCATTCCAATTACTGTTATTAGAGGTACATCATTATTTAAAATAGTATTATTTTCATAATTATTATTGTGTTTAATATGTTTAATATTTATTTAGATATTACCGGGAAGTTGATCGTATGGACCTCAAGAGTCGCACCTCGCGGTTTATTTTGTTTTTCATTTGGTACTGCTTATTTCGAGTTCATTTGAATAAATCTCGTTTATAACGTTTTAAGATGTCCTACGATGAATTATATTACCTAGTGTATGTGTGTGAAGAAAATTTGTCTGTACGTATTTAAGAAATGGTACTGCCGCCACTATTACGGTGTGCATGAAATTGAAAATGTGCGGAAGTGACGATAATATGCAAGTTCTACACAACTTGTCAATTGTGTCGTATTTCGTGGTCGAAAACAAGCCCTTGTTAAAGTTTTTTTGTTGGTAATAAATGTATACACTGTTAGTAACAGATTTGTAGTTAATTTGTTATTAAGGTATAAACTTATAAATCCATGCTGTTCCATTATAACTTTGAGCCACTGTACTGCACCCCACATGACGACAGACGGCGATCGACCATTTTGTCGGTCAGAATCGGTTTTTGCATGCTTCACATTTTTAGTCGGAACAACATTTCATTTCAATTTCAGTCGCCCATAAGCGGGGACGTGTTCCATTTAAACCTTTTGATGAACATTCTGACCGGCAAATATCGTCTAGCGCCGACTGTCCGCCGTGTGCGGAAGCCATTAATGCTACATATTTACCATATTTCAGTTTTTCATCCATGTCGAATGTTCTGTACGCGTCGCACGTGTCGAGGCACACACATTCCCACGCCTCATCCTTCAGTTCGCGATTGAAGTACGCGTCGTTGCTGGCGTCCCAAAGAATTCGGTGTTTTTGCACGGCCATAATCAACGCCTTCGGCTCGCATTGACCCGCCATTTTATTCCACACGAAAACACGACACGCGGGTTTGCGTTTCACTGTAAAACTCTTAAAGAAAAATGCCAAGTCGTGTCATGTGACGGGAACGTGCACGGCCACAACGGATTCTTTTCTTGTTGATCGGATAGCGAATTTGTGGCGGCGAGCGAGAAGCAAGCGCTTTCTTTCTTACAGCCGTCGCAGTCTTTTGTCAGCAAGCAAGTCGGCCGAGCGAATCGTGAGAGCCGAGAGCGGCCAAACCAGATCTAACGATTAGAAACGAATCGTGAACAGTCGGAGAGTGGAATTTAATGTAAACGACATAGGAGCGAGCGAGAAAATACGTGGTCTACGACTTGCACCCACGGAAAGTCGGTCAGAAACGGAAAGCAATAAGCATGTGTACGGGCTGGCAGTACGGCAAATAATCTTCATCTGGTTCTTAGGCGGGACGCACACAGCCCACTTAACAATTTGATTCTTAATTAGTTTTGTGAGCATGCAATTGGTAAGAACACAACCGACTTTCTTAACCCTTTATTTCATTTTGTAGCAAATATGCAGCATATTGCGCGGCAGTGTTGGACGTAATTTTGTTGCAGTTGTTAATTGCAATTTATTTCTGCCCAACTCTGCCGTGCAGACTACATTTAATTGTTAATGCCTGCAAATTGACCAAATAGTTTAATCTTTTATCACATTTGCAGCGTTTTTTTCCAATGCAACATTGAATAAATAGTGTTTGAAAAAATTTCAAGTAATTATTGTAAAGTTTTAGTGACGCACGGGATGTTTGGCTACTTTTCAGAAAAAGAGAAAAACAATTGATATGTGTTTGATAAAAATAAATCTGCCATAGGGTTTAGTCAAATATTTGTAGCTGATTTGCGACATCATGAAGCTAAGGTAAGTGTACACTACTTATCAACGTACTATTTAATGCGAGTGGTTTTGATTTCAGACAAAAATAAGAAAACCGTAAATAAATTTGTAATTTTATTCAATACTTCATCGACTATAACTGAAAAATAGCCAACGATTTTAAAACAACAAAGCGATTTTAAAACATACCGGACGTTCTTAAAGCCCTGGAAATGAACTTCGGTTTGGCAGTTTTTTTGCTTTGACACATTCAAGAATATTTCTGTCACGCAAGATATTTCGTGAAAAAACATTGTATTGACGTCGTTACGGTGTCGATCGAAGCATTTCAGTGATAGTGTGATTCTTCAAAATATTCAATAAATTTAGTATTGCTATTTTTTAAATAAACTTAAAATGTCTTTTTAGCTAATTTCTATTTTTGGTGATGAATTCTTTACAAAATCAGATGTTTCATAATGTTTTTTAAAGAAAAATCATAGTTTTTTATAATTGTAAGAAATATTCATGTAAAAACAATAAACAACATATTATTACTGTGACTAAGGAGATGGTACGATTAATATCAACTCATTCCATTTACTGTAATGATAAATTGTTATTATTATTATTGTTGAAGGAGTTTGAGGAGTAGACTTATCCTGTGGTTTTTAATAATATTTCCTATTATTTCCCCCTGTGTTTTCTTTATTTTTGTCTTTATAGTTATGAATATGCAAACCATTTTTAGTTGATTTACATTCATTGAATTATGGTGTATTATTTTTTTCTGTTTTTTTTTTATTCAAACATAAAAACGGCGGCGGTATAACAATTTTTTTCGAGACGGTTGCTACATGAAATGTTTCACGGCGTTTAACCTCGCGTTTGCTAGATTGGTTTGAAAAATTTAAACTAAATTTTCCCAGATATTTACGATGTGCTTTATAAAATCCTAAAAAAAAATTAAAGAACAGTGAAACTTCGAAAAAATTCTATATAATTTTTGATGAAAAAAATATTGTTTTTATCAATTTGAAGAGAATTTTAGTGTCACTTTAAAGGTAATTAGGTTGTTTAAATTTAAAATTGATCCATTCAATGGTTTTTTAGTTGATTTGTTTTCGAACGAGGTTCACAAAAAAGTTGTTTTGACATAAACGTGTGTGGAATTGCTTGCGTGTCCTTAAACCGAGCGGAGATCGATGAAAATCACTTGCTTTCAAATTCGGAACGACTGCGAATTTCTTTTATACTTAACATATAAAATTTAAAGTGAAGAAAGTATTTTCTTATATGTTTTTAAAAATAAATATAAGAGAATTTGTCAAAATTTCGCATGGAATCCTTATTAAATAATTGTTTGTAAAAAATTGAAAAATTAGTTCATCGAAATAGAAAAATGTGTATCAATTTGCCTGGAATAGCTTTGGCGTCAAATTTTCAAGTGAGCCGTCGAATTTGTTAGAAATATATCTATTTTTTGTTGGAATTTGTCAAAAAAAAATCAGGTCATTTTTATGAGTCATTATTAAATTAACTAATTCATTTGAATGAATTTTGAAAAATATTTAAATAAAGTTATTTATTTCAATAAGTTTTTGAAAAATTTCCAAAAAAAATATAGTAAATTCTTGTCGCTAGCGTCTTCAAAAAATAATCTGCCAAGTAGCACAATGAGAAAGGATGGAGTTTTTGGGCAATCAGTTGTAAGTGCCTCAAAAATATAAGTTTAACAACCAATTCTTGTGAGACCTTCATCGATAATTGTTTGGTAGATTATTCTCTTGTCTTTCAGGACTTTCATCAAAATATTGACTTAGGTTCCACCGAGACTTGAACTCGGATCGCTGGATTCAGAGTCCAGAGTGCTAACCATTACACCATGGAACCAAGCAACCGAAGCAGTACCTTCGAAACTCACATAATTTTCAGGAACGTTGTGCGCATATCCTTAAATTTTCACATGTATCTATAACTAAATCTGTATCTGCACTTTCTCCTCATTCAACCATTCTATCGAATATCACTTGAACAGGGGAGCGAATCAATTATCGTTATTATTTGTATGGTGTTAGAAGCTCTCATTTGGCTTGATACATCATTTTCACTCCGCGTCGGGTCATATATTAATAAAAATGCAAAAGTCGGGTATTTAATTGCCAGAAATAATGCTCACATTCGACGAATAAAATATTTTTTTTGGATATCACCTGAAAAAAATATAACTATCCCATCAAAGCCAATAAAAAGACGACGGTTCGGTTTTACATACTTGCAAATTTTATTGAAGATATGAGTCTATTTTGTATCCAAGATAGACTTCTACGTATAGGGGCTTTCTTAATCTATTGGTTTTCCCATTTGTAGGAATCATTTTCAATACTACATTGATCCTTTGTTGTTGATGGAACATAATATTTCAAGGCAACATATTTTTTTCTGATATTTGCCTTAAATTCATAGATTTATCGTCAAAATAATGCAACAAAACCTTCTTTATCAGTTGATATTTTTCCATGAAACTACACTAGATTATGACCTACTGTCCAATCATTGTGAACTATATCCCATTTAAATTGTCACCAAAACACATGTTTATGATCGACGTATTTGAAAACATATGGAAGTATTTACATAGCCTGAAGATGATTTTGTTTGACAGATACACTGGTTGAATAGTAATCCTTTGAATTCAATTAACATGATCTGGGCGGCCAGTTTACAGGTCCATTTCTTGAGGTGATTCGTTCACCAAAAGTTCGGACCAATAATGTTATGGTTTTACGCGCTTGCATCTTCTTGTTGAAACCATTTCTCCCTTAGACGATTGGCGTTGATGTTGAGATTCAAAAAGTTACATATCACTTGTCGGTAACGATCGGCATTAACGGTAACGTTGGTTCCGTCTTAAGATTTGAAAAAGAAAGGACCAATTATGCCGCCAGCATCCAAACTGCATTTTACAGTGACTTTTTCGGGATGTAATGCGGCTTCCAAAGCGTCTTGAGAACTATTCTCACACCAAAAACAGTATCTACGAGCCCATTAAGCCAGAAATGAGGTTGATCGCTGGAAATGATTTGACGGTAAAAATGCGGTTCAACTTCCAACTCATTCTCAGTCCATTCACCGAACGTATGACGCAAATGTCATTGACTTCGTTCGCCGCACTAGTTGGATCTTGTAGAATTTTAGTCCAAGATCTTTTCTGAAAATGTTCCATGTAGTGGACTGACAGAGGCCAAGTTGCTTAGAACGGCGTCGAATCGATAAATTTGGATCCCCAGCCACACTACCCTCTACAGCATCAAGGTATATAAACTACTGATATGATCATGCGCATCCTCTAATCCTATCTCGTTCTAAAAATGACGAAACTGATGCCGAATCGTCATACAAATTTCATGAAAAATAGGGCTGCCGCTTCTGGTAATGGGAATGAAACAAAAAAGTTTCGCATTGGTGCTACCATGCAGTAGAAGCATTGCGTGCAAATAGAGAAATGAAAGAAGTGCGAAATGGTTCATCACGAACATGCAGTTGCATTAGCAGGTATTGTTTTTTGTGGGACCGCCGCGTGCAGTTTACAATTCGAAATTATAAGGCAAACGCGAAACAAGTGAAAGTGGTGAATTGTGCCGTGATGGGGTGTAAAAGTAATAACGACAAAAGATTGCGAAGGAGTAAAAACCCCAACGATGGGGAACATGTAAAGTATTCCCGCTTCCTAAGAGACGTATCCCTGCCATACGTGTTGGAACGTGAAAGTCGCTTTTACCATTTCAACGCGGAATTATACAAAACATCAATGCGTTAAAAATGTTATTCCACGGTGTCCGAGATGAGTATGGAATCAAGTTCCTTATGACGCATCGTCTTAACCAGGACCCATTCGAAATGTTCTTTGGCGTTATGAGAGCAAAAAAGAGGCATATACGATCATCCAACTGCATTACACTTCCGATATCAAGTTCGTAGTTAGTTGTTGGGCCACAATGAGTGGATCCCTACGGAATCAACAAGTACAGAAAACTACGTCTCCCATGGAAGTCGCTACAGTCATTTTCGACACAAAAGGGAATCGATCCGCCGAAGCACGACACTGATGCGCTAACTTCAATTTTGCTTCGCGATTTAGTGCAAGCGGAAAAAGACCCCTCGCACGAGATGCCTGATTTTGAGTACGATGCTCTAGAATATCTTGCCGGCTACATCCTTCATCGCTTCGCACTGAGCCACCCAGATGTGGTGAGCACGTACTCCGATTCAGAACCGTCTTCCAGCGTCACCTGGACGGATCAGACCACGGAGGGGGGCTTCGAGGGTCAACTTCCGCGTCTGTTAACAAACTCAACGAATTTAATGATGTTTTCAACATTTTCAACTCTTATTCGTTCCAAGTGGGGCCACAATTTATTCAGTCTCTGATAGGCCTTGCCAGCACTAAATTACCAGTTTTAGGTAAGCATTTATTTTTTAGGTGTAAGATGTATTTTAAAATAAGGATTCTGAATAAACAATTATTAGACAATGTTAAATTAAGATAACGTAAACAAAATAAAACCGTTAACTAAACTTCGCTTTTTTCAATGATTGGTATTGAATTTGTTTGTCACGTTTTTGCAGGATTCATTTCTATATACCGTGTGGTGTTCTCAATCTGTACCATAATTCGCCGAGAAACCTAACATACACGTTGATACCCACATCGTTATTATGAAGATGCTTAATCATATAAGTACATCAAGGTCATCGTTGGCATTTGTTTATTCATCATGCATGAACCTTGATATATACATTCAGGCCCGTGCTGGATCCCTTGTTAGGGCGGTGGACGGCCATGGCCAGAGGGCGCCAGCACTATGCAGGGGGAGGACTACCGGGTGGTCTGGAATATAATAACTAAAGCGTTAATCGCACGTGACGCTGGGTTCAATATGCTTTTCTGGCAGCTGGTCACGGTACGAACGGACCATCACACTGGCACATCGTACCGGTATTTGTCAAATAAAATGACCATGTATTGTATGCAAAACTTAATGTTCATTTGATCCATTTCGAATTTTTGCATTGTCTTAGGGCAAAATAAATGACAAAGTAGTAGTTGAAACATAATCAGGGGGGGCGGCAAGCTGGGCAATTGCCCAGAGCGGCAAAATAATAGACTAATATATGTGAATATCTCGTACACAAAACATGTTTTTGACTTACAATATTTTATTATAAAGGGAGGCAAAAATTATTTTTGCCAGGACCGGCTAAATAGCTAGATCGGGCCCTGAACATAATTAGTGTAATTTTGGTAAACTAACACACATAGAAAACTAAGACGAGACAATTTTACATTACATACAAATACAAAAAAAATTATCAGGATTTACTACTTAATTTCTTAGGGAAAGTAACAAAAACAAATATGGTTACAAATCTAATGTTCTTTGATTGAATTTTTTTTAACGTTGGTAGGTGGAAATCTTCAAAAGATACCGATCAGCTCCTGCCTCTCGGCATGCCGGATTTCTACCGACTAAAACCACCTCCGTTCTCTTCCATCACTCTCTCCATCAAAAATATTAGTAATTCTCCGTATTTAAAATTTTAGGACATAGTACTTCCCAGACGATAAGAATCGGTATAAGGGATAGTACCAAATCTGTAAATTTTAGTGTCCTTTTATTTAGATTAATAGTTCAGACTATATGTTTATGAATTATTTCCTGTTGATTATATGTTTGGTTTTGAGTTTAGTGGAGCTGATTGTACTTGTAACTTACTGTGAAAGTTGGTCCTGAAGGAGATATTTTTTTAGTGTCGTTTTAAAGGAAGTTGGGTTCGATTTGTTTTTAATTTTGTCCGGTAGTGTATTGTTAAAGTTAGCTGCTTTGTTGAAGAGGTCTTCTTTTAGCCGATCAGTTCTGGCAAATGCTATAGCTATAATATTCATGTTTCTCATTCTGTAAGTATTTTTCCCCTCAACTCTATCTAATTTCACAGCGGTATACTCATTACGGTGTAAATTCTTATGAATGAATTTAGCTCTTTCCATGAAAATCATGCCTTGCAAATTCAATTCTTGGGC
This sequence comes from Oxycera nigricornis, assembly GCA_963942545.1. NCBI lineage: Eukaryota > Metazoa > Arthropoda > Insecta > Diptera > Stratiomyidae > Oxycera > Oxycera nigricornis. The sequence goes on along the minus strand of OZ012663.1, from coordinate 22,964,386 downwards.
TGTTTTGAAAACTTCGCTCGTTGGAGTTAGCATAGGGAGATTGTAAATTGTTTTATATGCCTTCGTTACTAGTCTGAAGATGATCATGAGGTTACCTTTAGAAGTTTGGCTCCAATTCAAGATGCCGTAGGAAATTTTGGAAAGGAGATGCGCATACATAATTTGGATTTTGTTTTTTTTTGGAAAGAAGTAGAAGCGACGTAGAAGACCAATGAAGACAGCCAGTTTTTTCCTTAGATCATTTATGTGTGGAGTCCGTGTTAGTTTCTCGTCTATTAGAAGTCCTTGATATTTTATTTGTTCTACTCTCTGGAGGATTGTGTCATTGATTTTTACGTGTGGTTGTATGTCAGTCTTGTTCTTTTGTTTGAAAATAATATATTTTGTCTTCCCCGCGTTTATTGCCAATCTACTTTGTAGAAGCCAATATCAATACTTGTCCAGGTCAGTATTTACTTTTTGTTCAATTTCGAGACTAGTTTTACCTGAGTATACGAGCACAGTGTCATCTGCGTACATAACCACTTTCGTAACAAGGTCTGCTTTTTTATGGAGTTGATATAAAGTAGAAATAGCGTTGGTCCTAGGATCGAGCCCTGCGGAACAGCTATGCTAAATTCAGCAGTTTTACTTTTGACACCTCCAATTAGTGTATTTTGAAATCTATCCGTCAAGTAACTGCGTATAAATTTATTTGCTTTTTCAACAATGCCATATTCACTGAGCCTGTTGATTAAAGTTTCATGTGTAACTGTGTCGAAGGCTTTCTTTAAGTCCACGAAAACTGCTGCAAGGTAGTGGCCCTTATCCAAGTATTCATTTACAAATCTAATTACATCAGGAATGGTATCTGTTGTACCCTTGCCCACCTGGAATCCGTACTGGTTTCTATCCAAACTAAACCTGAAAAAGTCTTTTTTATTCAGAGCTGGAGTGACAAAGATAATCAATAACGATGTCTGGATCTGTAGAGTTCAAAATATCAGCTTCTGAGTGCATTAACAGTAAAGATTCTAAATTTTCGTTTGTCAAAGACGATCTCAATTTGGTTTTAATAATTTTCAATTTAGAAAATGCTCGTTCACAAGAAACTTGAGTCAATGGGATGGTTAGAAGAAATTTATATACTTTTGAAAGTTCTGGGTATTGTAAACAGTACATGTTATATTCTTATATCATTTTATATGCACACTTGATACAACGAATGTATAATACATTCGTTATGCTATGATTCAGACCATCCACAATTTGATCTATATAAATGATTTTTAAAAAGTCCGCCTAATTGCTTTATCCTCTGCACACCTGGCAGTGCTTCAGTAACGTTGACTTTTAGGAGCACATGGTTTGATTTTTCGAACGAAATTTGATTTCAGAATGCATTGTTTTCCCATTAAGCGGGTTTTCATGGACCGGCTTGAGAGCATGAACGCTTGGAATCGGATCAAGGAACGATTGAAACTGGATCAAGTTTCAAGTACTCGAGCGCGTATATGTATGGTTGAACACATTCAAGCTATACCCGCTCGAAATCGGATCGAGTTGTGTGCATTTGTGCGTACATCTATAAATGTGAAATTTCGCATATTGGCGTTTTTACGAAAATAAATGTTGATTTCAATTAACAACTTGGTCTCACTGTAATTCCGCATATTTTTTTTCGCCATTGCTTGATGCAATTCACCAGCCACTCAAACAAAACAAACAATTCCCTCTGACATACGCTACCACTGCACACACATTTCGATCTTTGAAAACGGGTTTACAAGATTTTTTCCGTGAGTTGCATAATATTGAAGAATTTAAATATTTTTTACCGTGATTCTCACTGCTCATTGGCTCCATATGTGATTCACTTGTATTTGCATTTGAACTCGATGAATCGATTTGAACAGCACCTGTTGATCGATAGATACATGAATTACTATAGTCAACTGCACTTTACGTGCATGTTCTCACCTGAATCAGTTGAGTCTACGCCCACTAGCAGCATCTTATTTGATGGCCTCATGCCTAAAATATCATTGAGCTCATCATAAAATTCGCATAATGATTGTCCGTTCCCACTTTTATTATTCCATTTGTTTGCGTTCGTGAAACTACTCTTCAAATTTTTCCACTTAATTTCAATCTGCTGCTGGTCCTTATCAAAGTAACCTCTATCGACCATTTCCTTTTCAATTAGTTTATAAATTTCACTGTTTCGGTACCTCTTGCTATCAAATAGATTCATACATTTCTTCTCATTGATAATTTCAATTAACAATTTGGTTTCACTGTAACTCCACAAATTCCTTTTCGCCATTGCTTGATGCAATTCCACAGCCACTCAAACAAAACAATTCCTTCCTTCTGACAAACGCTACCACTACACACACGTTTCGATCTTTCGATCTTTGAAGCCGGTTTACAAGGGACTGTTTGAAATCGATCCGGTTCTGATCGATTCGACTCGAGCGGGTTCGGTTACATGGTGACTTGAAATATACTGGACGTATGCTTCAAGTGCTCATGAAAACCCGTCTTTTGAAGTCGATCCGATAAAATTTTCTGATCGACTCGACACGGTTCGGTTACATGGCGACTTACACTATAAAAGAATAATGTTACAAGTGTCCATGAAACCCCGTCTATTGTCTATACACACCGTGGTTTTACCAGTGGCTGCTCTACCTTTGGGGCTAGTGGGGCTCAGCCCCACCACTTATTGATGAGCCTATATTAGTGCAAATGTAGTAAAATATCATTATAGATTTCAATATAGTTTTCATAATTTAATTTCATTTCAAAATATAATTTAGCATTTTTTTCGCCCATGCGTGTGTAGTGTTTGGTATTTTTTAAAGTTTTGTAGTGCTTAATGTTTGTTTCAGAAAAGGGTTCTTCAGGTTATGGTATTTATGATTTTGATTAAATAAACAATTAGCAAGATTTTCCTTGCATGTGTTAAAACTTGCTAGAAGTTTGAATTTCAATTTTAGTAAAAAAATTCGGTATTTTCAAAATATGAATTCGGTTGAAAATTTAATTGATATTACGTTATTCGAACGAAATGTTTCAAAATATGTCTTCCATTGTTCAGCTTTACTGTGTTTTTAAAGATAATAACCTTTGTTCGTATCTCCAAGAAACAAGTAAGTTAATAGAAATAGTTGCAACAACGCCGGTTACTACTGCAGAGTCGGAAAGATGCTTCAATACCCTGAAAAATATCAAATGTTACAAATCGAGCACCATGGACCAAAGTCTGCAGTACTCTCTGTTTGTAATAAATTCATTGAAGAAATACCAAAAATGAATGAAAGGGTGATTGACTTGTTTGCTCCACAAAAAAATCGACGTGCTGAATATTTATACAAATAAAACGTCTAGATAAAAGAAATTGCTTTTGTTGTTGATGTCGATTGAAGAACTATATACAATGTAAAACTGTTTTTGCTGAATTTATGTATTGATGGTTTTTGCTCTTGTTGTTGTTGTTTTTGTTGAATTTATTTATTACTAGTTTTTTCGATTGTTATTGTTGTTTTTGTTGCATTAATTTTAGTAGAGAAATTATTTATTTTGAAAAGTGCGATAGGCCTAAAAGTTGTTTCGTTGGAAGAATTCAAATGTTTTTAAACAATTTTTTTTTTGTTCAGAGCGCACTGAACTTTTGTTAAAGCTTTAAATGTTATTCAAAACACGATAATAGGAATATATCTTTGATTGCCAGCGAATCTACTTTTGGGGAAACCGATCACTTAAAATCGCTGAACGCTCCACATGTGGTACGTCTTGGGTGGAGTGGAAACTCACATAAGAACTTATACTGGTGATAGAAAAATTCGTATCACTAGCCCCACTATACTTCACTCCTACGGGCCGCCACTGGGTTTTACTCTACTTGACATATGGATGTCGTACATCTGTTCCACAGTATATGTAAGACCCAGTATGCAATCGAGCTGTTAGAATCGAAAAAGAAATTGGGATTTAAGAGAGATTTAAGAGAGAATCCAGTGATTTCTATGCGAAACAGAAAATCAAATACGTGTGCTAGACAGAGTAGAGCATATGATTATGTCCCGTAGAACCGCGAGCCGTTCTTGATAGTGCGCCTTTATATGAAACATTACATACTGGGTCTACCTATACTGTGATCTGTTCCATAGCGATCGCTCTTAAATTTCTCTTAATACTCTCTTAAATTTCTACTTGAAGTTTCATTTCCCGACCGAGAGTTTTCCTACTGTCTATTATACGCTGTGGCTTTTAGTGCTGATTTCGTGGTCGCAAAAGTCAGACTTGCAGGCGGCTCGGGTCTTTTCCACGGCGAAGGAAAGTAAAATCCAGATTAATTCTTTGAGATGTTTGTTTGAGGGAGCCAACCACGGTTTACTTACAGTCAATCACAACATTCGCAGTGGCAGCTACTGAACCGCGCGCGGACTGAATTTCATGCAGTACGAGCGTGCCGTTATCGCGAGTGTTTCCCGTCCTACGACGCCTCCACGTTGTGCCAGTGAAGCGCCCCGTCGTTGATAAGAACTGCTTTCGGTGCAAAGTCGATTCCGGAAACGTTTCCTAGCATCCGTCGCGTCTCCTCCGCCCAAAGTGTCGTGTCTGTGCGAAGCGAGAACAGCAGCAGAAAAGGATTGCAGCCGAAATGGGCAAAACCATCGAGTTTTCACGTCTGCCGACGAATGTGGTGCCGAAGCACTACTTCCTCGAGCTGCGACCGAACCTGGAGGCGTTCAGCTTCGAAGGATCCACCAAAGTCAACGTGCAGGTAAGCGCGATGCAGCTCAGCTGTCGAGGCCACTTAACCCTCAGCACGGCCGCCTCACTGCAGCATTCTTGGCCAGTGTCGTCCTTTGTCTCGCTGCCTTTGCATTTATTCCGCAGTGTCCTCTGCGAGCCGCGAAGATGACTTGCAGATCAATCCATTGACCCGATTTCCTCGGGCGCTTCGCAACTTCTTTGTTATCTGCTCCATTGGCCAATCGGCGCTTATCCGATCTCCACGTACGTTTAGTGCCGCAATAAATTTTCGGCTGCACACGAACCCGGCAGCATTTCTCTCACCTACCGCGACGTTATCGCACATTTCCAATCTCGACTTAATGGGCCCTGGCGTAAGCCCGCCAAGTTGATTTGTGCCTCACGTTCTTGCCCCCACCGCCCGGCGCGCCGTAATCCGCAGAAAACTCTCACTTTCACGAGGTGCCGTTATGTCGAACAACTGTGCCCACATAGCTGTACAGTTTGTGAACGTTTCGCTGCACACATGCCCGCAGCCAGCGATTGACGATTGGCGACCACACACAACATTCAATCCAGGTGCACGCACAGTGGCAGCGGCAAGTCATCGGCGGGGTTTGTGCGGAGGACCGGTGCACTGCCGCGTGAGTTCGCGGGGTGGAGGAGGCGAAGAAGGGTGCAGTCAGCTTGTGTACCAAGTGGCTCATAAAAAAGCATGTATAATGCGATAAGGGGACTCGGGTGACCCACATTTACAGTGGATCTTTAGTCACATCCGCTGGAAAAGTCGTTGGACGGAATTTTTCAAAAAAATCATACATTCATTTGGTGGGATTATAAATCCAATTGGTATGAACACTGAAGGGTGCTCCTTCTCCTCCGTATTTCACAGTTGCACGCAAGTGCAATAAATTTAAGCTAAGCCGAACGTTCACAGAAGATGAACATGGCGAACTGTGCTAGACCCTACATCGCAATCCACTTTTCGTAAGCTTCGTTCTTCTGCTAAGCAGAAGATACAACATGCTATTCGCTCTTACCACACTTCCATTGAATCCTCTCTTCTCGCAAACCATCCTAAGCAATTCTGGTCGTATGTAAGATCCCTTAGGTCTTCCTCATCTATCCCAAATGCAATGCACTGGGGCAATAACTATGCCTCTTCGGCTGTTGATATCAATAACCTCTTTGCTTCTTACTTTTCTTGAACTTTTTCATCTAGTTCGCCTTCGTACTTCATTCCCGACTTAAATTCTCAAAATCCCGTGACATCATCTATGCTTATTGACCCTCTCCTGGTAAACGCTGTTATTGAAACCTTGGACCCCAATGTTGGTCCAGGTCCAGGTGGCATTCCTAATTTGTTCATTAAATCATTATCCTCTTCCCTAAGTACTCCCTTTCTTTCATTTTTAATTTGGTGTTTTTCCTCAGTGTTGGGGAATAGCCAACATCATCCCAATTTTCAAATCTGGTGACCCTTCTTCCGTTCCGAACTATCGTCCCATTTCTATCTTATCTGCCTTCTCTGTTTCTCAAGGATCAATTCTTGGTCCTCTCCTTTTCATTCTCTACATAAATGATCTTCCTTCAATATTAAAGTCTTCCTGTCTTCTTTATGCTGACGACCTCAAGATTTTCAGAGTGATTCGAACGCTTGAAGACTGTAAAGTTCTTCAATATGATCTAAACTCACTGAGTTCTTGGTGTCAACCAAATTCTCTCTCTCTTAACATTCCGAAGTGCAATTCATTGACCTTCACTCTTAAGTTCTCACCCGTCTTCTTTGCGTATTCTATTGACTCCGTCCCTCTAAGAAATGTTGATCAAGTAAAAGATCTAGGTGTTACCTTCGACCCTAAACTAAGGTTTGACGCTCACATTCATAACATATTTGCCAGAGCCTCAAAGCTATCGGGATTTGTGTTGAGACATTCCCTTGTTAACCCTCACTCTGCAGTCCATTTGTTTATGAGTATCGTTCGTGCTGTCCTGGAATATGCCTCCCAAATTTGGACCCCTTATCTTGAGTCCCATATTTACCTTGTGGAATCTGTCCAGCGTAAATTTACCCGCTTACTCCTTTTTAAATTTAAAATATCTTATATGTCCTATGAAGAACGCCTTTCACTATTTAAGATACCATCTTTAGCATCGCGGAGAACATATCTTGATCAAAGCTTTCTTTACAAGCTGTATCATAATTATATAGATGTGAGCATCGATAATCTAATTTCCTTGCGACAGTCCACTAGACCCTCTCGATCAACCAATATATTTGTTTTGCCTTTCGCTCGGACGGATGTCTATTTTAATTCTCCTCTACTCCGTTTACCGAGGACTCATGATCGACTCAAGCTTGGACCGTTTCCCTCTAGTCTCGCAGCTTATAAGCGAATTTTAAATAATGTTTTATTAAATTAAGCACTTATTTCATCCATAAATTGACACATTGTATTTTATTTTGCCACATTTTATAATTGGAGTTATCTGTTAAATGTTTTGATATTAAATAAATAAATAAATCCCTAACCGAGGATAACGTTAAAAAACGTCCAAGATGTTATGTTCATAGGCCAAAGAGTTAAAGTTGTCTATGTTTGAGTGTCGTCTTCTGAAAACCATGCTCTCTAACTCTGCTCACAGTTTGTAGAACACGGGATTCAAATTTGGCCATCCAGAAGGCCATTCCGACGCCCATATAAATTCTGCAACATTGTTTTTCAACCATACTTGTGTGGTGTGGGCTTTATGCTTGAGCTCCTTTAGCAGTTAAAACAGCTAGTAGTCTTCTCGGTATGGATTCTACCATCTTTTTTCTATATTCCGCTGGTATGTTAGCCCATTCTCCCTTAAGAGCAAGCTTTAAAGTTTGCTTGCTTGTGATTGTACGATGCCTGATTTTTCTTACTAAATATTCCCATAAATGTTAAATGGGGTTGAGGTCGGATGATTGCGGGGGATGATCCAACTGTTTGGGAGTCCTACACAGCAGCCACTCCCTTACTAAATAAAAGGTATGCTTGGGATCATTATCTTGCTGGAAGATCCACGTCCTAGGCAATTCCAATTTTTCAACACTGTCAGGTAAATTTTTCTGCAATATCCTAAGATAACCTTGTTTATTCATAGTACTATCTATAAATTCAAGGTTGCCGACTCCTGATGCTGCCATGCACCCCCAAACCATAACAGAACCTCCTACATGTTTAACTGTTCTCGAAATGTTCTATTCATGAAATTCATTCTTCGTTCGCCAAATTTTTCTACCTTTGATGCTACCAAATATTTCAAATTTGCTTTCATATGTAAAAAGGACATTGATCCAGAAAGAAAAATCGTGATTTTTATATTTTTTCGCATAGTTGTTTCGTTTTTTTTATTAACTTTGGAAAGCCAGGGTTTTTTGCGTTGCGTTCTACCGTGTAACCTATTTTCATTTAATATTCTCCGAACGGTGCAAGCCGAAACGGATTGATTATGGTTCGGGAAATAATCTTGAGCAATTTTCACACTCGCGTATGGTTTACATTTCACTTCTTTCACTATACTTCTAACATCTTGTTCTTTTAATTTTCTCGATCGTCCAGATTTCTTACAATTTTCCACAGTCTTATATTGTTTAAATTTATCAATGATTTTCTTCACTGTACTGTGAGGTCTTTTAATAACTTTTCCAATTTCACGTATACTTTTACCTTACCTTACGTGCAAATATAATACAATTTTTCGCGTTTCTATTTCAGTTTGTTTTTCCATTTTGCGACCGTCTTCTAGAGCTATTAAAATCAAACTAATCACTTTAAAATTTGTTTTACAATAAATGCTTCAAACCCCTATTTCCTGACAATTGCATTAAAACGGTACTTTGTAAAGAAAAGTGTTTATTTTTCATTCAATGGTAAATATGGTATGTTGACTTTTTTGTTTTTCTCCTGGAATTTTTTTTAATAGTAATTCTAAGAAATTAATTTTGTTACATATACAGTCTTGACAAATAAAGGGTTGATATTACATGATCGAAAATAATTTGTAATCAATAATTTGGCTTTTATTGAATGCTAAACATGAAGTTTTCGGGTGTGCACTTTTTTTTGACTCCCACAGTATTTTTAGTAGAGATGTTAATCTCCATTATTCGTTGCTTACGAAATGGATTTCGACGAATTCAATTCTCGATGGCTTTGACAACTGCAGCAGTACGTACATACGTCACCGAGACATCCTGAACGAGATCGATCTCCAATAAGCTGAGACTCGTTAAATCTTTGGATCGCACGATACAATCATCGTGTTATTTCCAATGGGCACAACAAGTTGAAAATCTCACTTGCGGATTTTCCGCACTTGTGTAACTGCTATTCACTTTTCCATCTTTACACGTGAACGAACAAACTTAAAATGTACATCAGTTGTCAACAACATGACGTATCTAAAAATAGCGACACCAGAAACGACGCACACGAACAACGGTATCGCGAACGCGTGCAATTTTGTGATAGAACTTACGGCACGACTCACAGAGATCTCATATGTTTCCTGTCATTTATGACAAAATGGCAGTTATTTCTTGGTCGGGGCACTGCCAGATCTCGTAGATGTACTTTTCATGTTGCGCATGAAATAAATCCTTAGAAACTACGGTTCATTGAATTACATTAATTGAAAGTCTTTGTTGACACAAAGGTCATTCGCTTTTGACAAATCGATTTAGAAAAAAGCCAAAATGACTGAAAAATTTCTCATGGTCAGTTTTTGGAGGGAAATTTGATGTTCGAAGGCCTCGATTGCATACTGGATCTTACATATGTATACTGTGGTTGTGACTACGCGGTAAAAACTACTGCTCAACCACTCGCCTTATTCTCGATGAATAATCCTCAAAGAATTATACCTCTTTCCTCAAAGAATAACTCAAGTGCTGAAAATTTTAAGAAAATAACGAAGTGGCAGAAGCTCTATACCTCTAAAAAATATCCTATACAAATTTTTGTTTATATGCATCTTGATATGAAAAGTCAAGAATATTTAAAAAAAAATATTTTGATAGTTTCAATTTTTTCAGAATGTACATCGCCGTTGTTGTTGTTTTTAAATTAAAGAATAATTTGAGGCTTAGTTGATTACATTAACTGCAGCTATTCCGTCCCTTACTATTCCTGTGTTGAAATATGGAAACAGCAGTCGAAGCTGCAGGAGGTGTTTTAATTGATTTTGCAATGGATACATACACTCAAGGAAGAATATAGGTTAAATGAAAATTTTATTTGTTCTTCCTCAACACATATTTCCAATTGTGGAAGATAGTCCTTTGTGACTTAACATTTAAATGTGCAGTTTTCAATCGTTATGTTTTCATTGACTCGCAATTAGAGGCAAGGATTTCATATTTATAGATCGAACAAACGTAGACTTAAACGTATGTATTCCCTTTGAAAATAGGACATCGTTTCCTGTTTGTTTTTTTGGTCTCGTACCTCGTGAAACGGTTTCCTGCCTCTTTTCATACTCACATCCGTTAAATCTTCGCCAGGTGTAACTCGACAAACGGCAAGGGATTGCTGTCTTCCATTTGACCGGTTTTATCCATGTCTAATCCTTGCACTCAGCCTTCGACTGCTTGCAATAAAATCAGGTATCGTAATTTTTAATTTTCCGAGCGGTTCGTCACTGCATGCTCAACCAATCTCTTTTGTATGTGACTCGTTAACATCGGGTCTGCTTGACTCGCATTATCCAATCAACAGCAATTATTCCATGAAATGGTTCGTTGGCGCGCTAAATGTTGAGCGTCAAAGAATTACGCAACGCCGGTGTTGGCTGAAAAGTGCTGGCACTTTTAGTCGTTTTTTTGTTGCAATGAAAACGGAAAGTGATTTGCATGACCGCAAGTGCGCGCCATCCATTCTTGGATGGATTACGACTGATGGCTAAGCCCCGGAATAATAAACAATCGGACAATGGGATTAACTTCATGGGATTTGCCGCGGGGATATGTTTCGCGGCGTAGTGCTAATTAAGTGTAAGAATTAGGAATGTGTTTGCAGAAATATCTATGAATATGGAATGTATGTATGTTATGTACCGATCTTTAGACGACGGTTAATGCAACACGACCGACTCATGAATGCGACACCGGAGCTATTTCGCGAGGGTAGGATTGTTATAAATGTGCTGCAGCTTTTCGAGTAGGCGTACATGTCGTGGAGCCGAAATAACAATAAATTATAATTGTTGTTGCAAAACCGAAAGTGTTTGGATGGTGTTGTGGGTACATGTAATTTATTGCGCCTCATGTTTAACTTGATAGACAACATTACAGTTCATTACCATAGATATCAAGAAGTGAGCAAATATGCACACCTGGACATTTTCTATAATATCAAGAAAATTAATAGCTGTGATTTTTATTAAGTATTTGTAATTTTTAAAACATGTAGCAGTTCACATGCTTTATACATTTCAACAGTACACAGCCGCTTAGAATTTTTGTTTAACCATGATGATGCCAATGCATCATTGAAGGGAACGCACAAAAATACTACCTTTACGCCAAGACCCAGAGTCGCCAGACAGCTCCATAAACGTATACAATTTGTCTATTGTTAGGTTAAATTAGGTTACGAGGGTGCTAAGCCTAAACAGTTTCCGCTTCGCTTAGACCGTTTTGGATCCATTATGCCTTGTAGACGTGGAAATATTCTGAATTATTCAGTGAACCGTCCTGATTTCTGAAGAAAATCCAGGATCTAGTCATATTTTATGTTACTTAGCTCACCTAAATGATTATGCCTCCTAGCGCATCTGCACAAAAGGTGTGCTCTAGTGACTACGCTTCCTCTCCGTCACCGCAGTTCCAAAATAGGCCGCTAGCTGGGAGCCCGATTCGCCTTGCGTGTCTACCAAAAATCACATGAACCGGCACTAAACCCAAAGATTCTTCGTTGAAGGTCTGTCCCGAGCTAATAGACTAAGAGTACGCTTCGAGTCGTATTTGGGCCACATAAGCCTGTCTATTGCTAGTGTGCGGTAAAATCCGAAAATTCTTTCAACAGCAAAATGTACAGATTGCACACTAAAAAAATCCAGTTGGGCTATCCGATTTCTCAGTGTATACTTCAACATTGAAAGTATATCCTTCCGGATCTATGAGCTTGGTAACTTTAATTCCATATTCAGGCCGCCTTACCGGGAAAATATTGTCGGAATCTGACGTCGAAACACAGACTGACTCTGCATTTGTTCTTAGCCCCTCTCATATATATAGTGTCGCCATTCAGTGGCAAATTTTCTCGAATAAACATGATAAGTACAGAGCTCTGACAACGCCTAGAACGCTGCAGAAGTAGTGTAGGTTTGTGTTTCAACGACCAGGCCCATTATAGCTGTCCAGACATGTTTGAAGTAATCTTGATCCACGGTAGTGTAGCGTTGTATGTTCGAAGCTTCTAGATAGCTTTCGCAAAGTTGTGTTGTCCTGAATGTTTCGACAAAATTCCAGAAGGGTAAGCTGCGACACTTTGATTGCAGTGGCTCATGCGTCGAACCCGTTTGTAGCGGAGGACCAATAAACCGTTGTGTCGGTGGTACAATAGTAACAATAATAATAATAAAAAGCAATAATCCAAGGCTATTTTAAAAATTGTTCGAATTTCAGTGTCGGTCAAAAGTATGCAACATGGATTGAATTCACCACACCCACAATACTATTGTTTTTAAATTATTCGAATGTAACAAATGTAGTATGAATTTTGCAAATAACTACATGTGTGATGATAAATATCAACGTTATTTTTAACTCATAATTCTCAACATTATCCAAACATGAAACGATGAAGTGCATCGCTGTTGTCAGTGTCGAAACAACATGCACTTCAAAAAGAAATCCCGAAATAAGAAACTAACAAACAAAACTTCTCTCAATTATTGATGATTTCGTGATGTGTATTTTAATATTTTTGTTAGAAGTATTTCTTGGAAACTTTTCAAAGTTTTCCTGTGGATATTGATTTGTGAATATTTACTGATGCTATTTTTTCCGAATATAATTTACTACAAAATTTCTTTCTGAATATTCTGATTATTGAAATTATAATTTTTCGATGCTTTTTCAACGTGACATAATGTTTTTATCGTTGGCCTTCAAAAGATATCGAGTCGCTCCTGGTTCTCGGCATGTTGGGCTTTTGCCTCTCACCATCACTCTTTCCTTGTACCTTCCCTGTGCAAAATGTTTATTCACTTTTTGTATGTTTGCTTAGTACTTCCCAGGCGACGAATATCGGTAAAAGGAATAGTACTGAAATTCAGAATTTATTTTATGTACTACAGAATTTCTTTCTAAATTTTCAGTTTATTAAAATTTTACTTTCACTCTTCTGAAATGTGAATCGAAACCAGTAATAATGACTTACCTACGATATTTTATTTCTTAGAGTTTATCTTATAATTTATTTACATACGAGCGAGAGTCAAATATAAACCGGACTTTTGTCTTTATGAGTTTTAGACTCTGCCAAGCGGTCTGGTTGGGTGGGGGGTCTTAAGTTGGTTTGTTAAGAGTGGGGACAGCATATTATTATTAAATCTTTAACAAATGAAGACGTTTCACCATCTAATATTTTGGCTAGGTTGAAGGTGCAGTTTGGCGACAATACGCTTTCACGGACACAAGTGTTTGATTGGGCTAGAAAATTTAAAAATGGATGAGAAAGTGTAGAAAATGAAACTCACGATCGACGCCCAAGATCAAGTGTAACTGATGACAATATTCGAGCGGTTCAACATCTAATTCAGGGTGAACGCCGATTCACTATTGATGAAATCGCTTCAGAAGTGGGTATTAGCCATGGTATTGCTTATTCCGTCATCATATATCATCTTGGCTTCCGAAAAGTCTGCGCCAGATGGGTCCCAAGGTTATTGACCGAAAATCAAATGGCAGAAAATTTCTGAGCGACTTTTAAATCGATTTGACCATGAAGGTGATAGTTTTTTGAGACGAATTGTCACGTGTGATGAGACTTGGTGCACCATTACACCCCCGAGTCAAAAATGGCTAGCAAGGAATGGCGGCGGAAAGACGAAGATTGTCCAGTGAAAGCCAAAACGCGCCTCTCAGCCGGAAAAGTCCTCGCAACTGTATTTTTTGATTACAGAGTAGACTCTAAGATTTACGTGGTTACCTGACAAGTGTGTCTTAACACCACGAGCTTCTTAAGCTACGAGTAACGATATGTTCGCACCAAGACCCCCCATAAACGTACTTGCCAGTACCCATACCGTAGTATGAGCCACGTGACTTTCGGAATACAGGTACCAATTTTAATTCAAAGCTGACAGGGCTCCTGCTTACCCTTGGTCAAGATTGGACCTATCAATAATCCATGCCGCTTTTTGGGCAACGGCACCCCTGTCGTAAACGCAACAGCACGCCAATGCACCACATACAGAAGGAACCTATATCAATGTGTTAAGTTCCAAACTGTATTATAATGAAAGTACCCGCTAATGGGTGTACAACCACAACCCCTAAGTTTCAGCCTCCCCAGGCTCCTCACCGACACCGGCAGGGACAAGTCCCTGGGGCCCCGGATCCCTTAGTACCAGTACACCCCTGGTAAGGTTTCGAGGGTAGCTTTGACACTACGTCTTCAATTGACCCCCTGCAAGCTCCGGATTGATCACCGTTATATGGTCCAATGGGTTACTAGGGGTCAACCACTTCCCCTTGCTGCCAATCAGCAAAGTATAAAAACCTACTGTTCTGACACACCATAAGTCCTGGTAGTCTGAAGTCCGTGAGGGTGACTATCCCCTCTTAAGTCGGTCCTCGCAACTGTATTTTTTGATCACAAAGGAATTTTACTGACCGATTTCCTACACGACCAACGTACAAGAATTGCTGCCTACTAGTCAGCTGCTAGAGTCAGCAAAAGCCGCCGGTCATTCTCCTCCTTGACAATGCCCGACCTCACACAGCTGCATTGACAAAGGATAAATTAATTGAGCTGCATTGGGAGACCCTAGAGCACCCTCCCTATAGCCCAGACTTGTCCCCATGCGACTATTTTTTGTTTGGTCCCATGAAGAAAGCTTTGGGAGGCGAAAAATTTAAAGCGAATGAAAAGTTGACTGGTTGACAACTCGACCTCAAACTTTCTATGAACAAGGAATTTTTGAGCTGCCAAAACGTTGGGAAAAATGTGTAGAGCGTGCAGGAGACTATGTAGAAAAATGATGAAGTCTTATTTGAATATTATTACTGTTAAAAAATGTGTATAAAAAAAAGCTCGGTTTAT
Source organism: Oxycera nigricornis (assembly GCA_963942545.1). Classification (NCBI taxonomy): domain Eukaryota; kingdom Metazoa; phylum Arthropoda; class Insecta; order Diptera; family Stratiomyidae; genus Oxycera; species Oxycera nigricornis. The sequence goes on along the minus strand of OZ012663.1, from coordinate 22,949,342 downwards.
ATTTGATTCACCCTCGTATAAGCACATCGCAGATTTTTTTGAATTTTGTTTCAGTTTTTTCTAAAAACATTTCCGCGGTTGTTAGTCATTTTCATTTTGAGTGATCTTGTCATGATTTTTAAAAAATTCCTGTAGATTTTTCATCTAGAAAGTTGTGAATAGTGTTCGGTACTGTTTTGGATGAATTTTGAAAAATTTCTGGCGTATAATTAATCCGAGAATGTCCTTCTGATTTTATTTTATTTGAAAACCATTTCCTATAATAACATTTTGAAGTTCTCAAATATTTTATTTGATTGTTTTTCTTCTAAACAATACATATGTTTATATTATTTATATTTGCCCTAATTAAAGGTGACGTCATCCATGAAAAATTTAAGAACTGCTATTTCCCCCACACATGAAAATATTATGATAGGTGACTTGAACGCCTTTCACTTTCTAACTACAAGTATTCTTGATGGATTAGCAAATAAACAGTTCAAATCTGCTGCCGATGAGAATAGAAAGGATTTCTTTGTTTCACTGAATGGCAAGTCCCAGTTTTAAAGTGACGCCTTTGACATACCAATATCAATCAAACATGAAGAAAACAACAGCAAATCAAATTCTACATTCAATGAATATAATTATTCAAATTGGCAAGTAATTAAAATGCTTCACTTTGAATTACTACCGGTGTTAAATCGCGCAAGCATTGTTCCAGTTCAAGCTTGATTGCCGCCAGCTCCCATTCTACGGTGTCACAATCCGATCACGCACATGAGCAAACTCATATGAGAGCTAAGCCAGTTGACAGGCATTGTTTGTTATGCAATCCACGAACGGTTTGCGCGGCACGCTCTACTAACCGCACGTATAAAAGATTGTGCACAGTATGTAGAAAGGCATACGAAACGGTATCTGTATGTGCACATTGAATCTAATTTATCTATACAATTCGTATCTGTGATTCAATGCGCACGGCGTAGTCGAGACCAGTTTCTAAAGTACCTAGTTCTTTTGCATATACGATGTGGTAAGAGTAAAATCAATGCGAAACTCTTCTGCATAATCATGGGCAGTGGTAAGCGCACTTCACAGTTGCATTTGCACACAAAACAAGCAACTGAAACTTGGAAATTAAAATAAACGTGCTTATTGCAGTCTTGACCTTGCATGACTTAAATCTTTCTCTAAGATTTGCATATTGCGTTTGGGTCAGGTGTAAAAAAAATGGAAAAAGTCATATTTAATTAGCATTGAAATCACCTCGAAATGCATATGAACAACGGGATAATTCAAAATCAATTGAATGCCTTTAGCTTGTAGCTGTAGTGCTCTTATGTAAGCGCTTCATTGTTTCAAGTAAGCTTTATTTAAAAATCATCTTCCAGACATATTTAAATTGTGGCTTTGAATATAGCCCAGTTGACATGGACTTTCAATCACGTCAAAATTCGAATAGCGTTAAAAATTGGTACAGATCTTGGAAAAAAAATTTCCTTAGGCGACTGAATTTCGACTAGAGGTGGGTTGTGACTAGGGATTACAATCCCGGGATCCCGAAATTCGGGATCTCGGGATCCCGGCATCCCGAAATTCGGGATCTCGGGATCCCGGCTCTTTTTTACTCCCGAAAGTTTCGGGACCGATTTCCTACAATCCCGAGATTTTCGGGGTTATTCAAAATTGTCGTTGATAGATAATATGTTAATATGAACTCTGCGCATTAATTAACGGAAATTTGTTTGTTTGGAAATGTTGCATGAAACAAAAAGCACTCATTTGTGAAGGTATAAAGAAAACATGGTATAGCATTGCTCATTTATACAGTCAGCGAAATTGATTTAGCCGCATCCTATTTGTGCAATCAAATCTGGAAGTTAAGCCGTAAAAGGAGTAAATAAATAAAAATAGAGATTATTTTAATTTACATTTATTATTTTAAGATAATTTCAGAAGGTTTATATTTCCAAGAAATAGCATCGCTTAAACTAAATAACAAAAACAAAACTAAACAACTCTATTCTAGAGCGAAATTGATTTAAACGCAGTCTTAAAAATCAACTTATCTACTATATATTTACACTAAAATTTAAAGAAAAAAAATATTAATAATTAGTATGACTTCCATTTCTGTTTATAACGGCAAAAATTCGATGTGGCATAGATTTTACAAGATTTGTTAATGTTTCAATTTCAATCGCTTCCCAACATAGCTTAATTTGTTTTTTAAAGCTTGAAATATTACTAAATTGTCGTCCGTTCTTGTATACTTCTCTAGCTAAGATTCCCCATAGATTTTCTATGGGGTTTAGGTCAGGACTACAAGCGGGCCAATTCAAAAGTGTGATATTTCGCTCAATAAACCACTGCTTTGCATGCCTGGAAACATGGATCGCAGCATTATCTTGCTGAAAAATTAGATCCTCGTCTAAGTGTTGCTCCATAAATGGAACTAAAACGTCATCTAACAGTTCCACATAATTTTCTGAATTCATTTTATGGGATATAAAACAAATTGGTGTCCTGGCATGGTTACTAAAGGCTGCCCAAACCATAAGGCTTCCGCCTCCAAAGTTGCGGCTCATTTTGGGCGGGTTACTTTGGCGTAAGTCATGCCAATTATAACTGAATCCGTCGGGTCCATCCACATTAAATTTTTTTTCATCTGAAAAGATGACGGTTTTCATCTGAAAAGATGACGGTTTTCCATTTATCCCCCATATCCATGTGATTTTTCGCAAACTGCAGTCGATTTTGCTTATGGTGTGGTTTGAGTAGCGGCTTTTTACAAGGTTTTTTGTACTTTATGTGGTCAGTGGATGATAAAATTTGCTGCACTCGTCTTTTAGTCACAGGCAACTCCAATGCGCTTACAATCTGACTAGCGCTTAAATGTTTTTTTGTTGCCAGAGGTATTATTTGACCACGTTGTCGAGCAGATAATTTTCTATTTCCTTTCGTATTACAATTCTTTCCGTAATTCTCACGTAGTTTTAAGTAATTCCTTACTACTTTCTCGGAACGAGAGATTTTTTGAGCAATTTTCCGATTTGAAAGGCCTAATTCTTTAAATGCCTCAATTTTAGACCTTTCTTCCACAGTGAGATACTTTTGTTTCGGCATGTTCGTGAATAATCCTGTATTACTGAAATTACTACATGAAATTTATTATACTCTTAGAGAACAATAAACACTTAGTAATGTGTGTGCGTAAACGCTTAAAATTTCAAAAGAAATCTTAAAATACTGTAAAATTGTCTGTCGCGGCTAAATCAACTTCCCACTTTGAATCAACTAAAGTCAATATCTTGCAGTCATATCTCGTATGGAACTAGTACAAATTATCATTAATCCCTAAAATGAAACATTTGCGCTCAGTTACGTGATAAAATGTCCAAACTTGTCCATGCTTGCAAGGAAATTTCGAGAAATAACGGTTTTCGTTAAAAAAATTTGTGCGGCTAAATCAATTTCGCTGACTGTAGTTTCTCCCTAACCGTAATGATATTTCACATTTTAAAAGGTAGCATAGATAAATTGAACGCATTATTGTTATTTGTTATCCAACGAATAATTTCCTTTTCACTTTCACGAATCACCAAGCTTCTATCGAACCCACAGGAACAAGCAAAATTGAGCTAACACTCAAAGAAAAGCTTCAGTTTGAAATAGGAAGCAGTATTAAAATATTGACACCTGAAATAAATAAAAACACTGATTTATCTAAAATAGTCAAAAAAAGAGTTGAACCTATATCAGATATCCTCTAGTTCCATTCGAGGATATAATTTGGAGCAAACTTACAAGTATTTACTGTCGATTCCTCCAACTTGAATTGAGTTCGAACGTGCCTTTTCTGCGGCTGTATATATTTGTAATATTTTAAGGAGCAGGCTCGGTGATTAAACATTGGACGCATTATTATTAACTTCCCAATTCCCTATGGGAAGTTATTGTAATGGGGTCGATTTGGCGAATCCCAAATTTTGACATATCTCCACGTTTTAAGGTCTCTAGAATCCAAATCCATCGTTTTTAAAGAGATGTCTGTGAGTATGTATGTACGTATGTGCGGATGTGCGTTCGGAATTATTTTTCGTCTCGATTATCTCAAGAACCAAAGATCGGATTGACGTGGGACCGGTTTCATTTGACGCGTAATCACGTAACTTAAAACTGAATGACTTTTCAGCAAAATCTGTTTGACCGTTTTTTATTTAGGATGAAAAAACTGAAAAAACGACTAAAAATTGCTCATTTTTAAACTGTTGATACGCACTATTAATTCGTGCAGATACCAAATACCTTCATAGTAATGTTGTTGTTATTGTGCGTTTTAGGAAAATTGTGATCAAATTTGTAAGAAAAATTATTTAAAAAAAATAAAGATTAATTTATAAAATTGCAAAACTTATATTATCAGGTTTGGGTGAATGGGAGTAATAATAATTGGATATTGTTATAAATAATTTAATATTGTTAATAACAATCAAATAATATTAGTTATAATTTGATACTGTATATAAAGTCAATTATAATTACTCAGTAACGGTCAAACATTCTTAATAACGAATGATTATTGTAAATAATAATTAAATACCCTCAATAATAGTTGTGAATTCCGAGGCCGAGATGGAGAACGAGGTTGAGGACGAAAAGGATGACAATAAGGAAGACGAGGTTGCCTAAGCTTTGGTAGAGGATGACCAGGTGGTGGAGACGTCTTCCTCTACCAAAGCTTTTATAGTTAGATAAAAAATTGATAAAAATAATAAAACTAATAATAATAATTTAGAATAATAATGTTTAATAACAGTAATTATTATCAATAGTAATTACTAATAAAAACAAATTATAGCTTTTTTATTCACCCCACTGGGAAGTTAGTCGTGTGGGCCTCAAGGGTCGCACTGAGACCACATTTTTATTTCTCCGTTATCATTTTCGAAACTCTAAATAATCTTTTTACTAGGCTATTGATTTGCATTATTTTATTTTATTTGAAGTAGATTGAAGTCTAAAATAATTTTTGTAGGTTATGTATTACAGAAATTTAATTTTATATTTGAATAACAATGTGCGACAAATAATGTTAAACGATTAACACTGGAATTCGTAATTACTAATTTAATAAAATGTCGATTTGATTTCTACTAAAACTGTTTTTATTTGCCTCTTGCTTTTTTCATAATGCAGTCTTCAATCCCGGGGTAATACCGGGATCCCGGGATAGGCAATGAAAAATCCCGAAATCCCGGGATTAGAAATAAGAGTCGGTATTGGATTCTCTAGTTGTGACAGATAATTTCTGTATCAGGTTCAAGTTGATGCTGCTACAATTTTGTCACTGATACTTTTACCTGATACTTTTTGTCACTGATACATTAAATTTTGTTCACATTAGAAGCAGAACCGATATCTGCAAGTTTCTTGTATGCTGCTAAGTTTTCATCGTGATTGTTTTTTGTTTTTTCCAAGAACGCAACCTTGAAAATTTCTATCCACTACAATGCATGAGAAAAACGTGAAAGGCCATCAGTCTTTTTGCTACCGCTCGTACGTACGCTGATACGTGTTTGTGATAAGCGCTTTTGCAAGTTTCGTGAAATTTAGTGGAGATTTTTTTGTGAATTAGAAATGGACAAAAGGAAAACTTCACAGGTTTGGAATTTTTTTTAGTGCGGATGAAACTAATCAATCTGCAACATGCACGATTTGTAAGGGAAAATTAAGCTACAAGTCGTCTTCAACCAACTTGAAGAAGCATTTGGAACAAAAACATCCTTGTGTTCAGTTAGGAAAAACTGTTACAACATCCACGGCTACCGAGATAAGCACACCTGTAGTCGGAATGAAGCATCTTGATTCAAATTCATTTCACCAACCAAATCTCGATAGTTCCTGTAAAAACACTCAGTCTACAGTATCTGCATATTTGAAGCCTAGAAATTCCGCAGCTGAAAAGAAAAAAATAGATGAATCGATGTTGAAAATGTGTTATAAGGACTTTCAACCATTTAGTGTGGTTGACGATGAGGGTTTACGAGAAGCATTTCATGTTTTGAACCCATCTTATACATTACCTGCTCGTAAAACTATTTCAAAAACTCATATCTGCGATATACGAAGAGGTTTCCAATAATTTAAAACAATTATACCGTAGCAACAAATCGGAAATATTGTCAGTTATTGTTACAACAGATTGTTGGACTTCAGTTAACGTTGAATCTTTTATGGCCGTAACAGCACATTATATAGATCCCCACTTTCAATTGAAATCGAATATCCTTGAATGCTGTTCATTTTCAGAAGCCCACACAAGTGAAAATCTGGCATATGAATTGGAAAGGACATTACTGGAATGGGGATTACAAGAAAAAATTGTATTGTGTGTTACAGATAATGCCGCCAATATCACCAAAGCAGCTAAGCAACATCTATGTAGTCGAATCACACTTTCACGCATCACCGTCTGGTATAAGATGATGATCCATTCCATGATTCATACGAGCAAAATGTGACTGCAAAAAATGTCTTTTATCATATTTTCGGAGCCGTCGGCACTGCTACTAAAAGTACCTGATACATTTCCCTGTAGCATTTTTCTGTATCAGTGACAAAGTATCAGGTTGATACAGTACGACCCACTTCTAATTTCGACCTTTTCTCGAAACATTTCAAACAGAACACAGCCCAATAATGCCCTAATAGTGTGACCGCTAAAGCACTGCAAAGCAAATCGCGGTAATTATCTTCGAAAAATAATATTCAGAAAGTTTAGAATTTCAACATGTTCAGCTAATCAGAGATATTCTTAAAATGGCAGCCCTTATTCGGTCAACTAATCATCTTTTAACACCTATATTAACAAAAATTAGGATCCAAAGATGCAAGTGGCTCCTGTATTGACACACAGGCAATAGTAACGATAATATTCTGATTGCAAAAGAGAAATTTTTAATCGTTTTGGAAGTCTTCAATAAACAAAATGATAAAACTTATGCTAAAATATGTAAAAAAAAAAAAGTATTTACATATAGAAGTAATAGAAGACTGTACAACGAGGCTATTCTGCTTCAGCAATCGTTTGGTTTGCGTCGAATCACTGCATTTTTATGAAAAACTCTACCTTTCCGACTTATAGGAGATAGAGAACACTTTAACTAGGTGAGTATCAAAATGCCTAACCGAGCGCCAGATGCGGACTTGAACGTGGCAGGTTAGGAAAAGGTGGGCCCAGTCAGCAAAAACGGAAATGCGTAAGAAACCTTAACGGTTTATTTGTTTCGCGTTTCTATCCCTTTTTTGTTGGTTTGTTCGTAGTGCATAGAGTAATAGAAATTCACTCGTTTCGCGATAGGAATGTCAGTTTGCGAGCAAAATTGTGGTATAACGTATAAAATGAAGCCTTGAGTTCAAAAATTGATTCAGAACGAACATTATCCATACAAAATCTAAGCTACAACTAGACACAATCTTCAGGAATTAACAGTCACTGTGGAAAAATCAATTTAGCAAAAATTATTTTATATGATATAATTGGTTTTGGAGTTTTTCCTTCAGGAAAAAATGAGAATTATTTACAAGGTGCGCCATCTTTCACGTCGGTATGTAAACACTTACTAACTTTGAAAATCAACCGATTTCTATATATGAGGTACTACTTTTGAATACAAATGTGCCCTTTTTGCTGCATTTTCCATTGCTTTTTCGAGCATCTCGTGTGTTATAGCGATTATTTCGGCAAGTCAAGTCCTTTTTCACGTATTCGCGGGCAGACATACTGGGCCAACATCCACCGATATCTGTTTCCATCAACTGTCTCGTTTTCTCAGAAGAAATAGGACCCAATAATGGTTTTGGTGCAAACGCCGGCCCAAGCAGTGACTTTTTGGTCATGCAATGACGTTTCATGGATTTCGTGTGGACGCCAGATAGTGTGAAATTGGCCTCGTCGCTCATCAGAATTTTCTTCCAAATCAGGTTCAGTGTCCACCATTCGAGCAACTGTATGGTCGTGTTCCAAGCGACGTGGACGGTCTGTCGGCAACATTCTTTGTGTTAATTGCACTTTATAAGAAAACAAATGCAAATCATCCTTCAAAATTCGGCGCAGAGTGGTTCCACTGACGCCAAAATGCTGAGCGTAGCGACGATACGACACTTTTGGGTTCTGGGAAACGCTCTGCTAAGGTACTTTCGTCGATTTTTCAAATGGTTGGTTTCCCCATTACAATTATTTTTCCGACGTTTCATCATAAAATTCGGAGACCCACGTATTTTCCATAAACGAAAATAATATCCAAAAACTATGGCAGCCCCCAGCCCGTAAATCGCCCCACCATATGACGAATGACAGAAATCATATGGAAAACCATGTGCGTTTCGTCCGTGGTGCCACGGATTGTATGGAACGCTTATCCATAGGAAGCCAACATATGAAGGTTTATCTACTGGGTCTCCATATACTGTGGTCTTGGTCTGGTGGTTCTTCGCATTTAAATGCTTAAATGTTTAAAGAAATAACGGTTTTCTCTGAATATTTCAAGTCAAATGTTTCTTGGGAAATCTATCATCAGACTTGAATATGGCAATTTTGAAGAAAGAATAAAAATTTCACGAAAGGTTCAACTATCATCCAAGACTACTTGTTTTCTTTAGTTCGGAAACATGTTTGTTTCTACTATCATTTTCGACTAAATTCTGACCCGATAATTCATTATTTTGCAGATTCACACTGAAACCGACCAAATAGTGCTTAATGCTCTTGACTTGGAAATAAAAAAAGCATCGTTCAAAACCAACAAGGGAGTCACGGTGCAAGCCAAGGACATTTCATTCTCAACACAACAAGAAACAGTCACATTGAAGTTCAATAGTCCGCTTGAACCTGGCGATGGTCAGCTATCAATCGAATTCAGTGGCGAATTGAATGATAAAATGAAAGGCTTCTATAGAAGTAAATATTTCACACCGACTGGCGAGGAACGTTACGCTGGAGTGACACAATTCGAGGCGACAGACGCGCGACGTTGTTTTCCGTGCTGGGACGAGCCTGCAATCAAGTCCACCTTTGATATTACCCTGGTGGTGGCAAAGGATCGTGTAGCTTTATCCAATATGCCGGTGAAATCGGAGCGAGAACGGGGCGCCAGCCATAGGGCAGTCGCGTTTGATACCACACCAATAATGTCCACATATTTAGTAGCCGTAGTTGTTGGTGAATACGACTACGTGGAAGACAAGTCAAGTGATGGTGTGCTCGTGCGAGTTTACACGCCCGTTGGGAAAAAGGAGCAGGGAAAATTTGCCTTAGAAGTGGCAACCAAAGTGCTGCCCTACTATAAGGAATACTTTAATATCGCCTATCCACTGCCGAAAATGGATCTTATTGCAATAGCTGACTTTTCAGCCGGAGCTATGGAGAACTGGGGCTTGGTAACATACCGGGAGACGTTTGTGCTGGTTGATCCAGAAAACACGTCTCTGATCAGAAAGCAATCGATAGCCTTGACTGTAGGACATGAGATAGCACATCAATGGTTTGGCAATTTAGTGACCATGGAGTGGTGGACGCACTTGTGGCTGAACGAAGGATATGCCTCGTTTGTTGAGTTCCTGTGCGTGAACCATTTGTTCCCGGAATATGATATTTGGACACAGTTTGTAACGGATATGTATACGCGCGCGCTGGAGCTGGATTGTCTGCAGAATTCACATCCAATCGAAGTGCCTGTCGGTCATCCGTCCGAAATCGATGAAATATTTGATGAGATCAGCTACAACAAAGGCGCGAGTGTGATTCGTATGCTGCACCATTACATTGGCGATGAGGACTTCCGGAAAGGAATGAATGTGTATCTGACACGACATCAATATAATAATACAAAGACTGAAGATTTGTGGGATGCATTACAGGTAGGCGGAGCTTTCATAGTTGAGATATTTGTTGTAGCTAAGAGATTACTAAAAATACGTTTTCATATGCAGGAAGCCAGCAGTAAACCAGTAGCAGCTGTAATGTCAACATGGATAAAACAAATGGGATTTCCGGTGGTCAGTGTTTCGTCGAAACAAGACGGCAACAATCGAACCTTACACATCAAACAATCGAAATTCACAGCCGACGGTTCGGATGCTGTTGACAAGTATTTCTGGATGATACCAATCACCATCTCGGTTTCATCGAGTCCCAACGAGATAGCACATCAATTCGTATTGGAAAACATGGAAAAACAAATAACACTGACCAATGTCTCGGAGGACGAATGGGTTAAGGTGAATCCTGGAACTGTTGGCTACTACAGAACAAAATACACACCACCAATGCTTGAGAAGTTCATTCCAGCTGTTAGGGATCTAAGTTTGCCACCATTGGATCGACTAGGCCTGTTAGACGATCTATTTGCTATGGTACAGGCAAATCAAACGTCGACAGTAGAGGTATGACATTTCCCTTCACGAGGCTCTCAAAAAATCATTAAAAATGGATTTGAATAAGTAACGATGTTTTTTCTCGGTTTTCAGGTTTTGAAACTGATAGATGCGTATCGCAATGAGACAAACTACACTGTTTGGTCTTCGATAACGAACTGCCTATCGAAGCTACAGATTTTGCTGTCTCACACCAATTTGGGTGATCAGTTTAACGCGTATGGTGTCAAGTTATATGGACCGATCGCCGATAAGCTGGGCTGGGATGCTAAACCAGGCGAAAGCCATTTAGATACTCTGCTTCGAAGTTTGGTGTTGAATCGATTGGTTTCGTTTAACTGTGAGAAAACTTGCGCGGAAGCAAAGAAAAGGTAAGTCTAACTGTAAACGTATTTCGAATAAATTTGCCAGCAACCATACGAAATGAGTATAAAAAATTATATTAATCTTTCGTAGATTCGAGGAGCATGCTAGTGGCTCGGTGATATTACCAGCCGATCTAAGGACAACTTGTTACAAAGCAATTCTACAAGACGGCGATGAGAATACGTTCGAGAAAATGTTGTCATTGTACAGAGCAACTGATCTTCACGAGGAGAAGGATCGTATTTCCCGAGCGTTGGGTGCCATTCGAAATGCAACAGTGCTAAAACAAGTTATTGATTTTGCAATGTCGGAAGAAGTCCGAGCACAAGATTCGGTGTTTGTGATAGTTGCGGTCGCTATGAATCCGAAAGGTCGTAACATGACGTGGGAATTCTTCAAGGAGAACAGCGAAAAACTGCTGGAACAGTATCAGGTAAGGGAAAGAGTATTGAAACTTTTCAGATAATATATATAGAGATAATGCCTTGCAACACATCTCGCTACAACATCACTTCTTCTGATTTCTTCGAAACAGGGTGGATTCCTGCTTGCACGACTGATCAAATATTTAACGGAGAACTTTGCATCGGAAGAACGTGCCGCGGAAGTCGAGCTGTTTTTCCATGACCACGAGTTCCCCGGAACAGAGCGAACTGTGTGCCAATCTGTTGAGACAATTCGTTTGAATGCAGCCTGGCTATCGCGCGATTTAATGTCCATGACAAAATATCTGACCGAGTTGTCGAAAGCTAAATAGAAAACAGATATAACAAACTAAGACAGTAATAAAACATTCTAATTCGTTTTAGAGGATACTTATAATTGAAACAAAATCAATTTGAGTCAGGTTAGACAAGCTCATAAAGATGATAAGAATCTGATTAAATAACAGGTATTTAGAGCGGTGCATAACTCCAATAGACATTTGAATAAAAATAAACAATATAATTTCGGTACAAATTATGCTAATGCGATTTTAAACTATACAAGCGTCATTTCAATGATGACTGCCTTTGCCATATAACGATCGAATCGATTCAAAGTACGACCCAAGAGCAGATTTAATACTTTAGAAATATTTCGTCATTTACCATCTGCTGATCGCAGAACACACACACACACTACAGTTATTAACTTATGAAAACCAAAGCCACATATATTTACTAAAACTACCAGCAACCATACAATGCATTGAAAAACATGTAACTCAAAAGCAATAATTAAATTTTAGTGTACAACAAACAATAAACGGGCGAATAAAAAAAATGCCAAGTGCCAGTTATCGTTCGTTCTTTCTAGCTTACTCACTTAACCGGGCGTTGATATTTAGAATGTTTATCAGAAATCTGGGAAAGACATGACATTGACTATCGTAGCTCGTAGCTATTACCACCACCACGACTAACTATGATTTTAATCAGTTTTTTTTCGAAGACCAGTATCTAGATAAATTTTGTAATTTATATAGAATATTATTAATTTCAGACGCATTCTAATTTTAGTGCAATTTAATTGCATACATAGATCATTTTTGTTGTTAAAATTAAATCGATTGAAAGTGTAGAGTCACTTTGTATTATGTTAATAAATAAACAAAACAAAATTGGAAACAATATCATGAGTTGTTTGATTGGATCGAAATTAAAGCTGTCGCGTCTTTCATGCGATTTAATGCAGTTTCGTATTGTTTGTCGTGCTGAGTAAAAATAGGAAATACGGCAAGAATATTTTCGATATATGTACATAAAAGTCGCCCTCATATCCAGACGTAATTTGAAAACCAAACATTTTGATAGAAAAACCCCTTTTCTCGAAAATGCTGAAGTCACATCGAACAATTGCAGTACTCCTAAAGATATAATCGAAAAAGGAATCTCTGACAAAACCTTGTGTGTTACGTTTCGTTGTTGGAATGTATCATAACAAAATGAAACTTGTGGTATTGATATTATAATTTCCGATTGGTATCTTGGCAAGCCTGAGCAAAATGATGGTGAAGGCAGCTTCAGGCACGGTTTGGTATGTGTAATTGATATAGATTTTGCTGGATAAGCTTGGTGACGGGCTCGTTAATACGGTTACGGTGCACCGGCACATTTTTAACAAGTGCAAAGTACCAGTGGAAGTGGTCACGGACTCAATAGTAAGCAAACATAATCTCAGTAAAAAATCCTCTTTGTATCAATTTACAGCCAATTAAAAGGGACTAATGCTGATATATCATTCCCCGGGCTCACTGACATTCTATACAGATGGGTCCGAAATGTCCTGCATTTTGAGCCAAGACTGAAATTAGTCATACCTATGATTTCCCAACAAACCGCATTGCAAGCAGAAATATACGCAATACGAGCATGAGCGGCCCATTGTGCACAATGCTTATATCGTATCCCTTCTAACTTGGCTCTTACATACAGCCTTGGCCAAAAGTATAAGCCCAACCTATTTTTCAGCTGCATATTAAATAAAAGTTGAATGCTAGTAATTCACCGTTTGATCTTCATCTGTGAGGCTACCTGTTAATTGCAATAAAATGACCTTCGACAGTTTCTTTAAAAACCCGGACACATGATTGGTAATAATGGGAAATTCCCGAATTTTCATATAAAAACCTTTGCAGTGTGTTGGTCTGTTACAGTTCGCGGCCGCTGCTTTAACGATCAACATTAATTCATTTAGTGAGATAAAATTCCTCGTTCCCAGAAATGGCAAAAACAAAAGAAAGAAATTCAGAAACACGTGCACAAATTCAATTGCTACATGTAGAAGGATTCAACTCGAGAAAAATTGTCGGACGCCTTGGATGTTCTCGCGGGGCGGTTCGATTGGCTATTTACAAAAACCGATTCACATATGAATTTACCCAGGGGCGGTCGAAAAAAACTAACAACCGTACAGGAGGACAGATTGATTGTACGTGCTTCTTTGAGGGATCGGAAAAAAACATCTGCCATGTTAGCTGCTGAGCTGTCAGAAGAGTTTAGAAAGAATTTATCCTCCAGAACAGTAAGAAGATGTCTATGTGAAAAAGGTCTTAGAGGCTGTAAGGCGAGAAGGAAGCCGTGTTTGTCAGAAAAAAATCAGAAAGTTCGGCTAGAATGGGCTCGGAGGCACCAACGTTTAACCGAAGAAGATTGGTCGAATGGTCAGACGAATCTAACTTTGAAGCAAGTTTTCGAAATGTTATGTATTTGCATCGAAAAGCATCTTATAGATTCAGGAATTGATGCATTTTATGTTATGCGCTATTTTCAAAAATAGTTTTTTTTTACAATTTTCAGATTTTTGGAACACCGGGTACGACCTTTGTGCGACGCAGAATTGATGAAGCATACCAGCCACAGTGCGTGGTGCCTACTGTCAAGCACGGAGGGAGCAGCATAATGGTTTGGAGTTGCATGGCTTTGAGCGGAGTAGGAAATTTGGACTCTTCGAAATACATCTCAGTACTTGAAAACGCACTCTTCGAATCGGCAGTAAAGATTTTTTGGCGAAACCAACCTTCGTAATGTCCGATTCCAGCAAGACAACGCACCTTGTCACAAGTCTGGAGTTGCTATGAGGTGGTTTCGTGATAATAGTATAGATTTGTTGGAATGGCCCTCTCAGTCTCCAGATCTTAACCCGATCGAACATTTATGGAGCATTCTGAAAAGAAGGATGCATGACCGTTCTATAATTTCCAAAACAAGTTTGATTTGTGCCTTGAAAGAAGAGCAATAACTTCCGAAGAATGCAAAAACCTTTTTTCGACTATGCCAAGAAGAATTGCTGCGGTTATTAAAGCCAAAGGAGGTTCAACCAAATATTGACTTTGTTTAATAAAATAATATGAAAAACAATTATATTTGCCATTTTCTTCCAACCAATATTAATACGCTTTGAAATATGTTACTTTTCTGGGGTGGGCTTATACTTTTGGCCAAGGCTGTACATATTTGAGTCACAGGTCGTGTGGCTATGCTGGCAGTCAATCAATGCATTAGGAGAAACCAAAAAGCTGCTTCTCATGTGAGTGCCTTGTCACACCAGGGTACACTGTAACGAAATAACCGATTGCCTGGCACAGGAAGGCGGTTCAATCCCCTCCATGAGACCTGAAATCTATTACGCGTTTCCTAAAAAAATCAAGAAGAAAGAAACCATTTTGGACAGCAGCCTCACAACAGATGCAAGTCAAAAAAATTCTTATCTAGTGAAAGAGCTACACCTTCTAGGTGCTCAACCATAATAAGCCTAAACTGAGGACACTGAAAGGTGCTCTGGCTGGGCGCTGTCCGGTGAGCTATTACCTGAAAAAAATTGGGAAAGTATCCGAAAACACCGGCATGTGAAAAGAACAAGCAAATGTCCAGTAATCGTTCGTGATTCCTGGAACATGAGGAGGTGTACAGGATAGCAGCCAGCCGAATAGCTCATTTCGTGGAGGATGTGCTGTTCGACTGTGGCTAAAAAGCTCAGAGGCTCATACTAGATCTTTGGTTGTCAAGTTGTAGTTAATCTTATAGCGCGGAGGCAACGAAAATGCAGCATGACTGCTCTTTTGATAAATGTAGTATTTGAGTGTCTATTTTCCACGCCAATACGAACCTTGAGAATGTCGACACGACAAACTGAGGACAATTAAGGGTGAGGATTATGTGTACAAACCCAAGAAAAAAACTCGGATGCTGTGAACAAGGAACACATCTTCTAGATGCAATAAAACGTTGGACGGGAAAGATGAAAAGGATTAGTCATTGTCAATGGATTCATTATCACCGAAAATTATGATTGACAATTCTGACGATGGTTTCATTGGACCATAAACTCATAAATAAATAGGAAATACCAAAAACTACAAAAGTCAGCCTTCACGGTGATTGAATATCATGTATTAAGATAGGGCAAAGATTACGGAACAATGAACCGGGACCACGTACCCGCCGCCGTTTGAACTGGCGTGCCAGCTATCACCAAGCCTTTAGTCCTCAAGAAGTCAAACGAACCCGACTGAACGACATCTAACGTTTGTTATTCCGCTCCTGGACTAAACTTCTTTTAAGTCTTTGAGACGTAAGTCTTATCGAATTTAATTTCGATTGCCAAAAACTTATTTTGGTTACCTATTATAGTTCTGATACGTGCGAGGAAAAAGACCAAGTTTAACTTACGTGTTTCGATGTGGATGCTCCGTGCTTAGGTCATATTCTAAGTGAGCTGAATTATCAACCGGAGTACCATTTTACAGGTAATGGCGACGGAAAGGGGGTTCAAACGTTCATAACACGTTTATATTTAAAAGGTGCTTATTTGACCCGCAAGTCAATCGCAGTAATACCTATTTGAAACATGAATCCCATTTCCCGCATTTAATAAATCAAATAACAAACTGGTTTTTACATTGTTGCAAAAAGGGGTATTTATTCACATAAAAATATAGAATAGATATTTTCTCATATTCAAATGAATAGCGAAACTACTCTAACAAGAGAGTTCAATAATAGAATCACAATATTATATCTACTTATATTACGCAAAATCATACAAATTAAACAAAACAATATAGTATTGACTTTAATTCTTATTTATATCCATCACTTTCATTCTACTCTCCCAGCTATCCTTCCAGAATTTATCCAGGCGTTGATCGTGATTCGAGCAAAAATCTTTGAAATCTCGCAAGGATCGCAATTGAAACAATTCACCATCAGGCGAACAGTTGATTATTAATGATTTCCATTTTTTATTGGGTATCATATTATTCCATGACCATAAAAATCCAACCTATTTTTAACATGAACGAAATATCATTTGTTAATTTCATGGAATAATGAAAAAAACATTCATATAAAGTTATGAACCTATAAGTTTTGGAAGGATACTATCGTCGCCATAATTTTAGAAATTATTGTCTTTGATTCACATTTATTTGAAATTTGAAATGAAGATGGACTCATAAACGCATTAAACGACGAGAAAAAGAACAAGCGCGCAGATCAGGTCGAATCGAATTAAGGAGTTACATCACAGTAGAGCGCGAAAATTTAACGTTTTTTGCGATTTTTTTAAGTGGAAGCAAAAGTAAAAAAGGCAATTCTTTTTGAAGATGTTATTAAACATGTTTTGGTTTTTAAAAAAAACTGTTTATTAAAAAATATTACAAAATGGCTGCCCAACAGTCGTTTCTGCGGAACGGTTTTTTTGGAGGGGCTTCGCTCTCTCAACATCAAAGGACGCTGTACTAACGTACTTTGTGTTCAACATCCTTGAAAATGTTTCTAACAACATCTATTAGTGTACTAGAGAAGTTAAAAATCGAGTGGTAAGAAATAATGCTGTATCCGATGAGCAGGTAGCCATTTCGAAGCAGTCGGGAGGGGTCGAGATAGAGCTCGAAATTTCAATGAAAACGATTTCTGGCAGATATAAAAACTGTTTGTCTTTTATTCTTGATGGTTCAAAGGATTTTTTAAGCCAATAAAAATAAAATCGACTTTTTTAAATTTCTACTGTGGTGTAATGTCTTAACAAATCATTTGCATATTATCATGAGGTAAGGAAGCCTCATAACTTTCACAATTTTTGGCCTGCACTCTGGAAAACGGCTGCAGACCTTCTCAGCATTCAACTTGTTAAATCGCCAGAACATCTAAAAGATTACTATTGGAATAAATTAATAATCTACATACCCGTCTGGACGACGAAAGGTCATCTTTAGTCAAGCCATAAACCAGTCTTGTTATGTACATTTCTTGAGGACTTGTTGCTTCAATTTTCACTTCTGTTTGGGGACATCTGAACAAATAAAGAGGCATATAGCAAGAACACTTAATCATAGGTAAAATAATACTTACCTGATTAGAACAGACATATTTCCAGAGCAATGTACGTATTGATAATCTTTTGGGGGCTAAAAATATAAATTGAGCTATGAATGCAATCAACCCAAAATTTGGAAATCGTTTTTCTTACATTCGTTATGTCCAATTTACTTTGAATTGCACATGGCATGAAACCAAAACGCTTCAAGATCGCCTCCTGGAACAGCAGCATTCGATCATTACGTGATTCTTCTTTGAAATCTACACAAATAAACGATATCGCACATTTATTTAAATAATATTTAACAAATAAATTTCTTACCTCCAAATATATTTTGCCCACCATTCAAACAGTCGATATTCAATGGTATGAAAATTGGACCGCGCAACGGATCTGATTTTTCAGTAAAAGGCTCAGCTATAGGATCTGCTGGAATTGTAACCAATTGAAAGCCACATTGTTGTGCTTTTCTACACCAGCCATAAATCTGAAATGACCCAAAGTTTTATAGTCGTATTCACCAGGTAATGTTGATTGACAGTACTAAATCATAAACAATTGGTCCTGATGCCGTAACCCATTGAACGACAATTTCAAATGCATTTCCCGGTTTCATTACACTATGATACTTCACATGGCCCCATTCAATTCGATCGCTTTTCTGATTCACATCGATTTCTAAATGGGAGTTTCTATAAACCCCTCCTGCAGAATATGATTGAAAAATTATAGTGATTGAAAATCAGGATTTACGACTGAATTATTATTATACCTTTCCATTTATTCATGGTAGGTTGATCGCGAAGAAAATTCGGTATGCCACCGTCGTTGGGATCTTCATGACTTGCATCATATTCGCCACTCTGAATTTCAACTTCCACCCATTCATTTTCGAATGCAGTCAAATCACCAAGTGGCGGTGTGTAATCTATAAAAGTATTCACTATTTTCAACATTTTTTAGTGAGCATGCAATTCTTTCGGCGAACAAACCTCTCGAAGTGTCCTGTATGGCAATGTAGTATAAATAGAAACCT
Organism: Oxycera nigricornis; assembly: GCA_963942545.1. NCBI lineage: Eukaryota > Metazoa > Arthropoda > Insecta > Diptera > Stratiomyidae > Oxycera > Oxycera nigricornis. Next base: position 22,930,714 of record OZ012663.1, on the reverse strand, counting down.
GGTATTATAGGCTTCTCCCAATTGCCAGAAGCATGACAAATCATACGTTCTCTGTAAATGATTGGAGGAGGTCAGATTTAAATTTCTCTTAAAAACAAAAATTTATATATGAAAATAAGAACACAATCCTAGAAGTGTTATTTTGCTTACTTAAATTTTGGGGTACGTTTTTATATATTATTCAATTTTACTAGATATTGATGTGGCAAATAATTGATTTAGAAATTAAATCGGTTTGTTACAAATATTAAGTGTGTTACAGATGTAACGCTCACTTCTGCACCGCAGCCGATCCTGGCTACGAGTTGGGCAATCCCACCCGGTTTTTATCCGCGAAAAGGGTGTGGGAATATTTTTTGAAAAGGGCGCCAACCGTTTCCGCGCCGGGACTACCCTGTCCGCCAATCCGGAAACGGAAACTGGATTCGCGACGACGCGGAACCACCGACAGAAGAAAAAAAAGTAAGGAGTTGAAAACGCGACGACCGCTTCGCCACTACACACAATTAAATGCAATTTTACGTTAAAGTTAATATTTTATTCCCTTTTACTTCTAGTCACAATGTTTTCCCTCCATAACTCTATTTACACGGCTGCCTCCTGAATCCAACACCTCTTGCTGCTCGTCTCTCGCCGTCCCTGCTTTTCGTCACGTTTCGTAGACGTCTTCCTTCCTATGTTTCCGATCCAAAACAGAAATCCCCAATCCAAACGACTTTCTCACCGCTAAACCCTGGACACGTACGTACGTCCTTCCTTAATTCCTAGCAGCAACGAACAGGCCCTCCAGCCGTTATCTCGACAATATTTATAGGATTCTCTAATCCCGTTCGCTGTATCAGCGACCAAAGGTCAGTCATGTTTGCTGGACCCGTCCCGCTACCCATTATCTTCGACTCGTTTTATGCCGATTACCGATGCACGTCAGCTGGCGATTTTTATTCTCCGTGCTAGGTCTCCCCGATTGGCCACAGCATTGTACCTTGACGGATATTGTGGCTGCCGTGTAAGGGCGTGCTTTTGGGCGGACCCATTGATCGCTGGCGCCGATGGTACGATGAATCATCAAGCCATGGAGCCGGGTGAAGATCGGACGACGAGTAGCGATCAATTACAATTGTTCTATTCGAATACGACAACATTTTCGTCTACTTAGCTATTTTATCCAATATCTCTAACCTAGACAAACCCAATCCATAATTAACTAATTCTATATCCTCAACAAAATGAATCCAATATATATTTTTATATAATTCAATCTATTACATATTTACATCATTCAATACCTTAATCTAGCTACATCTATTCCCTATTTATTTTATTTAATTCTTACAATACATTATAATAAATGACCGGTCTAGTGACTTGTGTGAAGTGGCGGCCCGCGTATGCCATTTCCAATCGACAGCGTCTGCCTGCACGGTGGTTAGGGGTTTTCTGGGGTAAGACGGTCCCTTATTTTCTTACGTGGATCGATCATGCTGCGTGGTGAACGTAATAGGTTAATAACTCTAATCTTTCAATGAAAAATACATGACGAAAGAAAACAAGAAGCTAACTGCGTACCAAATCATGGCTGGCATTGAAAACGTTTGATCCAATGTTGAAAAGAGTTCGATATCTTTTCTATTGAGATATACTGAAGAATTAATATTAAAAACCTTCTGAATAACTTCCAATTGGTGCAAAAAATAGTTAAATAGTTATAGCTGTTCTTTGTCTGCAGTTTAGAGAGCAAAATCATATTGATCGATTGCAGCTTTTACGACTTGGGTGATATTTTACAAAATTGAAATTGATTTAAGCTGAGCAAATTAAGGATAAAATCAACATTTGTCAATCCAGATAGAAACACCAAAGATATAGAACAAGATTATTTCGATATTAGGAGATGATGGATTGCGTTGAGCTTTAAATTTTTGATCTCGTATTTATTATTTTTGCGTAGAAATTATGAAACGGCTATTGAGTACCGGAAAAAACACACCTAAACACATCAAAGGCTCTGCTAACAAGTTTACAGTAAGCGTATTGTGAGTCTCCTGCGCCGCAAAATAGGATATTCAACCCCCTTCTTGAGAGGTGCCTAGGTGGAGCGAAGGACCAATCTTTCATCCTCTTAAAACTTCAGCCAATTCATGAACCAGCATTGAAGCCTCGGATACGGAACGAAATTTTACGAAAACGTCCCCGCAAACGAAATAGGAACTGTTCCCTTGGCTCTTGGAATTTCAGAACTATGAATAACAGTGGAGCAGTCCACGTATTTCGTCAAGTAGCTACGAGGTTTGGATTGAATGACCTACCGATCCAAGAAACGAAATGGCTCGGTAGCGAATTGTGTGATTGGTATCATGAAAACGATAAAAAAACACAAACCATATTTACAACCGGAAAAAGTACCGGGAACAAAACTACTAGATCCTTACTAGATTTCAAGTTTACTCAAAACGTTACCAGTTGCAAACCAGTAAATGAACGAATCTGCGCTATCCGCATCATAACCAAATTTTTCAGCGTCTGGCTGATCTATTGTCTCAAGAGTATCGCGACGACACAGGAAAAGATGAATTCTACAGTTACTTAGAAAGGCTGTTCGACTCATTACTAAACAATGATGGTAAAATTCTACTAGGGGACTTGAATACACAAATAGAACCAGCCAAAATTTCGCTTGCGGTATGTGTTGCCGTTTTCTCTGTTCACTTGTACGAGAATGCGTCCTCAGGAATTGGTAGATCTGCTGCCCCCTCAGCAGACCGCCCGTTGAAATCCTCTGCGATAGTTTTTGGACTGTGCTGCCTTGCGTTACGCGCTATTTTCGATAGTATGGTCTCGAATTTTTCTAGAGCTAGGCTAGGGTGTGTAGCAGCTATAAGCTTAGATACCGTCTATCTCGGCTCTCATAAATCCAGGCACTGAATTGATTACGATCTCTTCGATGGCTACCTTACCATAGATGGTCAATCTGTGGACCACACACTTGGCGCCTGGATGAATATAGCCATATAAGCGTACAAATAATTGCTACATCAACGTGTGTCTTGCGGATGGTTTGCTACAAGATGTATTGGGCTGAATTGTATTAGTTGAGATTGATCTGAATCATTTATTCGAAGCATTCATTTCGTCGTCAATCGAGAATTTTGACGAGGAAATGAACCTTTAAACTGAAGACTTTTTTCTTAAAAATATGCAAATAAAATAGACATATGTTAATCGTAACGACTTTTGAAAAATAAGAAGACAAAGGTTTCAATCGCCGAATTCAATATCAGAAATTTCATATGAAACAGTCCAATGAAAAATCTACTCACTTTCTCATACTTTCCAAAACCTCCAACGGTTTGCAGCCGTCCAAACGATTTTTCAGCCAATTCAAAGCATCCCACGCAACAAATGTGCACGATGGCAAACTTTGTGTTGGACTTATAAATCCAACACCAGTAATTGGATGTTTTATCGCCTCAAAGATTTCCAATAGAGTTGCATTCGGTTTGAGTTTGATTTCTCCAAGGAATCTACAATAAAAAATCAACATAGTTTTAATATAGCCAAACACGTCTGCATTAATAAAGTACGTTTCATCTATATCGTCGTTTGTGTTGATTTCCTGATGCGATGATACTCCAGCAGCTTCGGTAGCGGGCGAAACGCGACTACGCTCTACAGGTCTTGGTCCTAGTCGAGTTATTACACTACGGAGTAATATATACAGATGTAAATGTTAATTACAAATGGAATGAGAGAGTGTTGCAATTGTCAGCAGAAAGAATAAAGCATGCATGAGTTTATTTACAAAAGCCAATGTGAACTAACCTTGATGAATTATAAGAGCGTGTTTCGCTTATTTTAGGCATTACATGCTGAAACCCAAAATGTTACAATTACAAAACAAGAAGAATTGGAAAATAATTAAAAAAATATTTTTTTTAAATGGATTCATAAATGAAATGTTACATTTAAGATACAAAAAGTGACAAGTATCAATTGTATTTAGAAAAGTTTTATTTTAAAAGGTGAAAGCAAGCATTGCTTAGCTTTTATGTTACAAAACACCATTTGATGCAGTGAGATACACTAGCCTACTAAAAAAATGTGAAAATAAAGGTCATAAATAAATTAATCATATTAAAAAGATTTCACTAATAAATTTATTCAACTGAAGAGAAAATGTCTTTAGCCTTATTGCACATCATAATAAAGTTATATTCAGGTTAAAAGTTGTTCTTCTAAAATTACAAAACAAGGAAGCAACCAACAAAATTTGAGTGAACTTCAATTCATGTCTGTCCAAAAAAGAACCAATGAAAACTGAATCCTATCTTCACTCCTAAAAGATTCACATCATGCGGGATAATAGAAAAAAAAATGTTTCCTAGAAAAATATAAGCAATAAGGTCGCAAGATGATGATTAAATTTCATTATCTAAAAAAATAATTTCGAAGAGACCTGAAGGATCAATAAATTGAATACACATGAAGCTTAAGTTTATCGCAGGCTTGATTGCTGTTTAAATTATTGTTCACAGTTTGTATGTATTTAGTTGTCGGCTTTTAATTAATTCAAATGTTTATTGGTATTTTCTCGGAATTAGTGGTCAGATTATTTCTGAACATTTTTTAGATTAGGCTCTCCAACCGCTTTAAAGGAAGGAAAGAAAATGTCTTCGGTACACTTCTATCAACTCTAATTATGTATGCCTGTATGAGTGCACATAGCGCAACCTAAGCCAATCATGAAACATGAAAGTGCAACTCCAAAACCATAAAACTCTATGAATTACCAGTCACCAAAAATATTTTACATTCGACCGACCATAAAAATCAGGCGGACACTTTCAAAAATGTTAATCGATTAGTGACACAGCAAAGTGAAGGATGTTTGGACGCTATAAAAAATAGTCATGAAAATTCTCATCCAATGCAATTGAACTGAAAAGCAGTGAGCATTCTTACTACAAAATTAAAGCATCCGAAAAAAGTAGCAATGAAAACACAAACAACTAAGAAAAAGCAGAAGTTAACCTTGGTCGTTTATCCGGCAGACGATTGCTTCCAACTCTTTCACGGAACGGTGAATTGCCTATGCCCTATTGTTGAAAAGAAAATCAATATTTTATTGAGCATATTGTTGACGTTATTCGAGCAAAATTTGAAAATAGTTGGACAGAATGTTAGGAGAACTCGAAAAAAAACGGGCAGAGCAACACGAACATAAGCAAACATGTTAGAAGTTACATTCAAACCCAATTTGAATAGAGCAGCTGAAACAGTTTTTAATAGATTGATTGGTTTATTGATTGATTATGAGAAAGTATGTAAGAATTTATAAGAATAGACAGTATATGAAAGGCACGACAATTCTATGATAAAAACGGTAGCATCACATGTGATGCACCTTCTTGCTTTAAACACAGGCGACTATGTATGCATGTAAATTTAACACATAGAATTTTTCAACTTTAATTAAGACCCGAAAAGCTTTCGCTGCACGACAGAAATCATAAAAGTAGATTCGAATATACGTAAATTACTCCAACAATTGTTCATACAATAAACGATGATCAAATTGAGACATATAATGAATATTTTGTGATTTAAAAAAAATTATTTAATGGTTAGCACCTGATTGGTAGTCTGCCGGGATATTACGCTCGTACTGTGACGCCTTTTTGTCAGATGTGATTGCAGTGTTGTTGGACTTCCCTGAAACGAGCGACTTCAACCGTAAGCAAAAAACGCAAAGCATTGAATAAAAACTGGAATGTTTTTATCATTCTTTTGTTGCGATTATCCACAAGGCGGACTCTCGTTAATATATATGTATTTTTTTATTCGGTGTTGTTTGAAAAATAAATACTTATGTTGTTTAATATTGTTATCTTGAAAAGTAAAAATTATTTGAAATTTTTTGAAATCAAAACGAGTAATAAAATTTGAAAAGAAGCGAATATTAATTAGGTAATTTCATAAAATACGTTAGTATTATAAAATCAGATTGTAAAAAAATAATTGGATCTTTGTGTGGACGTCAAAATATGTTGCAATACTTTTAAAATGAAATTTTGTTTGAATTTTTCACGATATTCCCCTGTCCTCTGGAATATCCCTTGAGAAAAATTCATTATCATCACTATACCTTCTATCACTTAGACAAACAGATCATTCTGTCTAAGCTTTTTCGTCACAATCTGTTTTTACAACCCCAAAAATTATGGATTAATATAAATAAGTATAATTTTTTTAAAACAATAAGTACCATGCATATAGAAAGCTGAAAAATAAAAAAGTTTCATGTTAAAAAAATATAAAAAAAAATCATAACAATCAAAACAAAAGGTAGATTATTGAAGCTCGTGAGAATTCAACACATTATTACAACTCTTACCCTTGCTTTTTTACATTGTAATCGCTTGATTTTATTCAAATAGGTTTCGACAAATTTTAAAAACTCATCGATTTGCTGTTCTGATTTTACATCGTTCACAATTTCCGTATAAATGTCGCAACGTCGTCCACCTTCTAGAATTTTCTTTGTGGCAGGATGTTCTTTTGGCAGAAGATACATGCGATAGCGCCAATATTTTAAACTCTGCAACGAATGATTAACTTTTAATTTGGATGATGAAGCATGTCATGAGAAGTAATTAACTTTAAAAGAAGGACTTTTTGTTGTATTTTTTTAAATGCCATGAGTATATTCGATAGCGTTTTATGTGTCTTTGTATTATCAGACATTGTTTCGTCTCATAGCATCATAAGTAAGGACAAATGGATTCATTCATATGCACTGGAAAGTCTTCTGCTTGCATCCGACGTATGCAAACTTCCACAACGTGTAGGAAAATGTAAGGATGTTTTCAAAAGGTTCTACAGTGATTCTTGTCGAGAAGTGTGCAAACTTTTTATTTACACTGGAGGTGGTGGGAATAAAGTAACTTTAAACGCGAAGCGATTGTGAGGAGAAATGCTTGGGATCAACTGCTACAATGCAAAAGATATATGCATGGTTTTTTTCTCTGTTGGGTTCAGTTATCATTCCCAATATATTTAGATGGAGATGATGTCGTTTAATTTTGCTAAAACACAAAAAGTTAGTAGTAACTCTTTTAAAGAGATCAAGAGCAAAGTATTTACAATCAAAAGAAATAACATTGAGGTTTGGCTGAAGGTAGCGTGGACTCAAACTCTATTATAGTTTGAGAAAATTATGTACAAAATAAGTTCTAGATTTGGGTTGCTATTTTTACGACAATTCCGCATTATTTCTTTTCAACGTTGGACGGTGAAAATGCTCAGAAGATATCGATAAGCTCCGAATGCCGAATTTTTACCGACTAAAACCACCTCTATCTCGTCCTAATCATTGTTTCCATTAATTTTCGTGTATTGTTGATATCAGAGCATAGTACTTCCCGGATAAAGGAAAATCGATATAAGGAATAGCACAACATTCGTAAAATATGGCGTCCTGTAGATGAAATCAATAATTTAAGGCATGTTTTTACAATTGCAGTTCAGGTTGAATCAATCGATAACTTCGAGCTGTATGGAGCTGATGTAACTATTCCAAGTGTTATTCGAACATGAAGTATTTGTAAAATCGTTATAAATATATTTGATTCGGTTAAACCTTTTATTTTGTTTGGTAATAATTTCAAAAAGTCAGCTGCTTTGTTTACGGAATTTTCTTTTAGGCATCCAATTCTAGCAAGTGCAGTGACTATATGCCGAAGTTGCAGATCGGAGGAAGAGGAAGAAACTATTAAACACTTTCTGTGTGAATGTCCGGCGCTGTCCAGGAAGCGCATGCAAATCTTGGGCACGCCCTTCCTGGACAACGTCACGGAAGTGGCTGATCTGGACATTGGCTGCATAGCCGGCTTTATTCGACAATCTGGATGGTTCTCGTCATCCCGCAGATTCTAGTGCCGCCCTTAAATTCTGTGGTATCACAATGGGCCTCTCGTGGCCTAAGTGAGCTACCTTTGGATAAAAAGGGGCTGCCACTACAACCAACCAACCAACCAGTGACTATATTATTTGCATTTCTTATATTGTACACATTTTTTCGAAGATTCTGTGGGGACAGGTGCCGAGTAGTAAAAAAGTCAATTTATAACGATAACCAAGTGTAACCAACGTTTATTAACCATCGTATGTTATTCAAACTTAATAATCTTAAATGGGTGTTCGGAGCGGAGCTCTGCGGCGATCGCGACGAGTTCTCAGAGTGTGTTCTTGACCGACTGTCTTTTGTTGTCCTCGCCTAGCGTCTTAACCACATCTGTTTGGCATTACTTTGCCAGCCACATCTGTATCCAATAATTTTCTTTACATTGGATACTTTTTGTGTCACGGAAATTAAACAATACAATGTAAGAAAAGGGACACAAGTTGAAAGGCGTCTAAGCCGTGGCCGCCACAATTCTATCCAATTTTACTGAACTGTATTCATTGCGGTGTAAGTTTTTATGAACAAAATTAGCTCTTTCCGTGGAAGTCACACCTTATATGTTTAATTCTGAGGCTCATTTGTACACCTTAAACATTGCGATTAGCACAGAAAGATTGTAAATAGTTTTATAAGCATTGGTTATTAGTCCAGAAATGACAACAAGATTACTTTTCGACGTTTGACAAGAATTGAAGATAAATAGCGTTGCAGAAAGCAAAAATGGAACGCTCTTAGAGATGGGAATATGCATGATATAAGCACAAGTGACTTAAACATATTGGGCAGAAGCAGTAAAGACTGCATGTTATATTCGCAATAGATGTCCAACAGATGAAGACCTTTGGTATCAAGGAGCCAAGCCTCAAAGGACAACAAAAAGAAAAATTTGAATCGCTGTGCATACTCGTTGGATATTTAACAGAGTCAAAAGTATATCAGTAGTGATCTCCTCAAGCACGTAGGCTAGTTGTCAGTCGAGACGCACGGTTCGTAGGAGAACCGGAGATAAAAGAATGCTTAGTGGATATTAGTGCGAGAGTATCCAAATAGGACGTAAGCAACCAAGAAATAGAGCTAGAAATAAGTGTGGACAGCTCAAGTGAAGAAGAAGAAAACGATCAAAACTCACCACAGAGACAAAGCCATGCGTCGAAATTAAGCTACGCACGCGGAAAAAGGCGTCCTAGAAAAGCCTGACGTATATATCATCCAGTACAATATCGATAGGGGAAACAATATAAGTTTCCGATGTAGTATTGGAATAAGAAGACGACATATTCGAAGAGGCTAAATATGCAAGTCTAACAATCATTAAAGAGCTAGCAAAATAGCAAGACGTATAAAATTCAGATAATGCAAGTGAATGGGAAAGAGTCATGGAAGATGGTATTGTCCATCTACGTAATGAACCGTGGAAAATCGTGAATCGTCCAGATAACTGAAAAGCCATTAGAAACAGACTCGTTTTTCGCACAAAAGAAAATTATAATAAGAAAGTGCAACTAGTGCCAAGGCGTTGCTCACAACGATATGGAGAGGATTATTACAAAAAATTCTCTTCAGTAGCAAGGATGACGTCCATCAGATTATTGGCAGCATTATCAGCTGAAATGAATCTAAAGATATACGATATAAATGTGGTTATGCTTATCTAAACAGTAAATTGAAGGAAATTGTTATTGTTAGCGTCAAATGACATTTTATTTCGATGATCCATTATCGAAATAAAAAAAACTGAGCGAAGAATTCGAAAGGAAGGATCTAAAGTGAAAAACTGTCCTGGTATAGAGTTTCAACAGGACCTAAGAAAACATGAAGCAATACTCTCGCAGAGAAATTATACTGAGAAAGTATTAGAGTAGTTTAACATGGTGGAATGTAGACACCGATGGACATGAGTGATAATAGTGAAAGACTAGAGAGTATAAATACGATTGAAATGCGTAAATATCCTTAACAGAGACTAATTGGAAAGCTAATGTTGTAATAATTCTGTGCGCGTACCTGAGGTTGGTTATCGGTCCAGTATCTGCAGTCGGACATAACTGAAAGAGACTTATGAGGTGCTCAAGTTCACGAAGCCTTACCGGGGATCAAACTGGTTCCACGCGAATTGGGGCCTGTGGAAGTCTTATACTTCCCTCCGGACGTGGTGAGGGCCCTCTTTAGGAAGGTGCGATCGTCGTGGCTGTGGTTTACTACTGATATCGCAGGTAGAGCCCTCAAAGACGTGCATTGAAGTCGTTTTACTACCGAGTATGAGATATAATATTAAGAAACTTTGGGGGCTCGGCGTAGAGTTGCGATTCAACTCGGTACCGAGATCAAAAGATTGCCAGAGGTATAGATTGGCCTCGCTTTTACCAGTAATGTCACTGAGCTGGCACTCAGTAGAAAAACTGATACTCCCATAATGGTTGAAAAGGTGTGTGGTGGTCATCCAATACAAATCCTTATATTCAATAGTCATACAACTTACCTCCATCAAAGAATAATCAATGTCTCCCCTTGTACAAATATAATGATCCATATAATTCCAATTATAGTTTTCGAGTTTTTCGGTTGTGAAATTCACTCCAGAAATTTCGTAAGTTGCATGTTGCGGTGCATGGAATCTATATCGATAATCAACATTGATCGGTGGATATGGATGTCTGCAAAATCGACAAATTGAATTCAATTGAACTCGCTCTGCTTCAATCTTAAAATTCACTCACCTTGGACGATATCCTGTAACTGTTATCACTGATCCACTAAGCGATATCTTATGAAATATACGTCCGATCGACAACAAATATTCCTTGGACGGTTCACTGGGTTGTATAATTTTCAACAGTGAACTTTGTTTTTGTTTTTGACCGCCACAACATGGTGCCTGCGGCGGACTATTGCTTCCCTTGTCTTCGAGCACAATCAATTGGAAGCCTTGTGCCAAACGTGCCGATACGATTTCCTTGAACACTTCATTTGTAGTTAGTGGTTTTCGATAGACGGCCCGACTATTGGCGTAGTCTAAATTCACATCATCTGGCAATAGAGTGTAGTCCGACACAACGTAATCATTGTGCAATGAACGAATGTCCGGAAAATAGTCCGTTGTTATTGGAAGACAGGCAGGTATTGTCAACGATTTCCAATCAACACCTAATCAAATTGTTGGTGAAAGTACATATAATATCGGTTAAGATCGTTTCATTTCATACAATGTACATCTAACGAAAGCAAAAGATGCCTACGTAAAAACATAGTGCTGATAAAACTAGCTCGTGATAAACACAAATAAGAATTGAAAACTTAAGACACACTTTTTCTTCAATGAAAGTATAAGAAGACAGTGAAAATACAAGAGCTTTCGCAGTCAATATTGTCAATAGATTGGATTTGTGCGTAGTTTTGGTGTGCGAGAAAAATCAAATAGAAAGAAGTGTTTTTGTACATTTTTTTATGTTTCAAAATATGCATTGCTGGGCCCTGATTTACTATCTCAACGAAAACTTGATGGGCATAACAGGCTACGTTATTCCAAAAAGGCATGCGAAATGAAATAAAATTGTACATGCAACTACACAATTAATAAAGATGCCAAATGATGAAACTACTAAAAGTATTTAATGGGAAATAAAACCAAAATTTTACGTCACAAAGATTTTACAAGTTTTATACCCTTACTGCCGTATTTAAATTTTAAAGTAGCTACGGTAATGTATACTTTACATGCAAATGATCTGGAAGGAATGCCATCAAAATGAGCATTATGATGCCACGAAATCCTGACTATGGCGTTATAGATAATTATTCATTAAAGGTTGGAGTCTAAGTCAATTTTTCATGTAATTTTAACACTGACCTCCGTTACACATCGATATCTTGCGTTGTACGGTTTAGAGTATTTTCTTATCTTGACATTGAATGTTGGCTAAACAAATTAATTGGTCTTAAATCCCGCGAAAGTCAGTTTGTAGTCACTTATTGTTTGTTTTTGTTTTTAACTCATAAGAACAAGGGCAGAATAGTGTTTAACTTCACCATAAAAGCGCTTTTCAGGTCTAGTTGAGTACTTTTAACGCTTTCGTCTCGATCCATCAGTAAATTTTATTTTAGGGTAGGGTAATAAAATGCCACTCATGGCGTTTCTTTGTTTTAACTTTGAAAGGCAAGCTTTTTATTTATTTATTAAGGCACATTTAACGCGGAAAGTCCGAATACAAAATATGAAGAAAAAAACAAATTAAATTCATGTTAAAAGGCAGATAACAATCATCAGTTTAAAGCAAAGAAAAAATAATTATTCAAACAAAACAGCTAAATTACGAATGCTGCAAGCGGACAAGGGAAAGACCTAAACGATGCAATGCAGAATTGAAATGTAGATAAAAATATCTGCAACGCGAAACAGTCTCGAGCATTGCTGCAGCGAAACTAGGTTAGAGATATTCACGTGAATAAAACTATGACACATCTTGAAAAGTAGACATTGATCGAGGTAAATCGTTCTCGAAGTCAATGTAGACAAAGTAAGGAAAGAGGACCATCGTATAAAATATATAGAATTTTAAGTTTAAGGAAGAGAAAGCGGGTAAATTTACTTGCACAAATTCAAGGAGACTAATTATATAAATGAGGCGACCAAATTTTAAGTAAGGCGACCAAATTTCAAATAAGTCGACAAAATTTGGGATGCATATCCTCGAATATAGCTTACGATGCGCACAAAAAATATAACAGCAAAATAATCCCAATAGCTTTGAAGCTCTGGTACCAACACTGAAAATGTTTATGATCGAATACGACACGAAGATCTTTCACTCGATCAACGACATTTAACGGGATAGAATCAATAATATACTCAAAGGAAATTCGAGTGGTCTTTAGAGAAAAATATATATTGTGTGACGAATATGAAGGAAGAGAAAGTATGCTTCAGACTTAGAATTAAATGCGACTAGATCTTTTTTTGAACTTTGCAGTCTCCAACAGTTGGAATCACTGTAAATAACTTGAGATCATCAGCACCATCTAGTCAGTATGAATCAAACGGAACGTCGTTTATGAAGAGAAAAAATAGAAGAGGGTCAAGAAGGGCCACTCGATTGGGGAGCTTCAGCTTGTGGCACAGTATGAAGTGGCATAGAGTGTCGAAATCCTTGGAAAATTGATATAAATCGCATCAACAGAGGAGGATGATTATCAAGGGCTATGGCGGGAGTATTTGAAATAACACGTTAATTAGAGGTATTGAAACGATCAGGTAGGAAACCATATTGCTCGGCCACAATTACATGTCTTAAGGACGCGTAGAGACTTGAGTACTATACTTCCAAGAATTTTAGAAAAAGCTGAGAAGTGGGATAAAAATTTGTTACGAACGAACGATTACCAGCATTTAAAAAAAACTCCTGAAGAGAAGCCTAAGTTTAAAACTAATCATCATTGAGTACTCCAAAGATGATGAGAAGGATTTAATAAAATAATGTAGATAAAAAATCCATTTTTTTTTAAGTTACATACATAGCATAGTCTCATAGCATGTTTATTTGCGAAGTTCTTCCATTATTATGTAAACATTTTTTTCACAGAATGAGTGAAATACAAGTGCTCACAAGTATTTGAATTTGTTTTAAATCACTGCGATGAGTTAAAATGTGAAAGTAACAAAAAAACGTCAAAAATTGAGTAATTTTCAAAAATATCTTAAATCCAATATTGCGCCATAATAAAGTTCATATCATGACGAACCAGGGATTAGCCCCCATACAAACTGAACAACGGACGATTTTGGTTTACCGTGACTTTTCGCATATACTTCAATAAAAAATCGAGAATCGTTATAAGATGATCCGCTTGAAAGGGGTCTCTAATCAATCCAAAAAAATACTTAGTTTGTGGAAAATATTGAGCGATGTAATAAAATGTTGCGAATATCTATTGATAAAGAAAGAATATATTCCTTCCACATTTCCTTGTCCTTCTATGTTAATCTAAGAACACATGAACTGCACTACGTAGATCAGACCTCATGTTTGTTACAATACTATTATATTATTACCATTGCAAAAGGGTGTCTTGTCAACATTTAAATTTTAGAACTATCATTTCACGGCACCGAATAAAGAACAAAATCAATTGATATAGTGCAATGGTCAATGAAATTCATATAAAACTGTATCGTGTTGTCTGTTTGCAGGATATTTTGGAATAATCAAAAGAGGCTAGGTATTTCCCATATAAGATTTTGTACGTAACATTATAATATTTTATCAAGGAAAAGATTCTTGTCGATTTATTTTCATAATTTGCTGCAATTTTTTATGTGCTTTTTGAATTAGGGCAATCAGGTCAGGCTAACCGCAAACTAGAGAGTTTCTGGCGTTATTAAAATTTCTCTGATTTTTAATGACGCTGTCTTCTATTGTAGTTAACATCACATCCATTTAAGTCGTCTTATTATAAGTCTTATTTTTGTTTCGTTCCCAAAAAACAACCACAAACAATTGAATCAAAACATTGTAAGAAAATTAAAGGTTGAAATTAACAAATAAAATAAAGTCACGAGCCAGTATTTAGTTAACAAAAATCTTAACAACACATTTCATGCTACAAAGCTGGAGCAAAAACACCAAATAGTTTTATACACTTTTTCAATCGAAATAACACCATCACCATTGCAAAAGAATGCTAGCAAAAAAAATCAAGGTTTATTATTCAAGAGAACTAGAAGTATTTTTCTTGTACCTAATAACTCTTTGAAATTATCAACAGAATTGAGTCAAGAGATTAACACAAAGAAAAATAAGAAGAACAACAAATATTGCAACTATATAAAGAACACAAATAACTATTGCGACACTGATTAGAATACTTAGAAGTCACTGTAACAACACTACTCAAAGCTTCGCCCCTAGAATATGTTTGTTTGTTTTTTCAAAATTTCTACAACTACATTTCAGTTATTTGATGATGTTTTTACGTTACTAAATCGTTCCAACCTATAATTATTTTCCCAGCTGGTTCCGGTAGAGTGGCGTCGATCCATCATTTATTTTATAAATTTACATGAAATTCATTGGAAAAATAGAAGAAAACAAAATTTATTAAATTCAGCACATCCAATTTACCTAATTTAAGACTAAAACACCGTTTTAAAGCTGAATTAGCTTTAAGATTGGGTCTTACTGTGTTGCTTCTTATCTAGTTGTAGGTTTTATTTTGTTTATTTTAAGTGTTTAATGCTATGGAAGATGCTTTTATTTGTAATGTAACTGATACATTTCATATTTCAACCGGATTCTGAAGTGAAACTATATTTGAAACAATTGTATTAGTTACTACGGATGATATATCACTTGGGTTGAAACATTTATTCCATAATCCGATCTAACAGTGTACGAAACACTGCATCTAACTTTGAGCGGCACAAAAACAGGAAACTCACACGATTATATATTTGACATGAAGACGAGCAATACTAAACTTGTTCAATGTGCTAACATGAAATGATTCGTTTCTAATTGTGGTTAACAATCACAAACATAAGTAAGTCACTAGACATAGTGATTTTCGCTAAAAACCATTCAAAATAAGAGTACCTGTGGTCAAGGCAGGTGTCCATTCTTGTTCGCCTGTAACTCCCCACAGATAGGTGATACTCTTGGATGGAGCCATTGTGACAAGAGGCCCAGCCGGCGAATGTAGAGTCGATAATCTTCTCTTGGCTAAAATTAATTTTCATGTTCAGTGTTGTAAGGTGATATTTATTACGTTCAGTGCGCATGTAGTTCAGGAATTACGTAGATTTTAAGGCATCTGGCGCCAGTAATTGCAGATCTACAAGCACTTACTTTTGTGCTTGTTTCTTCCAGATTTAATGAGCCCATCAGATAGAGGAAATCATCAATGGAGAAGCTCCAAAGCTTGAGGAACGGAGAAAAGTAGCCAGATACCATACCTTTACGTATCCCCCGAACTATGTGCACACTGAACATTTTACGACGTACCTTCACTATTAGGATCATCTAAATGAACTCCATTCAATGTCTTTCCATGCTTCGCGCATGTTGAAGTATGCTCATAGTCACAAGTGTTGAAACTAGAGTCCATTGCCGATGAAAACTTATTATTTTGGTTTGTAGGCACGGCTTGATAGTGATGCTGTTGAATCAACACCCCAGTAGGTCCCTATAAATATTCATTTATTATAGACTTTCACTCTGCTCTGAATAATCAAAATAGTTTCTTTACCTTCGGAAAAATGTGTGTCCATCTGCGACGATTCGAGGTCAATTTAATAGTCACGTGCGACGGATCAAATGGATTTATCAACGCCCGACCAGGCCGGACAATTGGTGTTTTTGCAATAATAGATCGCCTGGTTTTTTCAACTGTCGTTTCAATGATATCGGGTGAGCCATCCTGTTGTAAAAAGTTTGCAAAGATCTTGAGACAATTGAACATTTGAAAATCAAAAGGGTCTATTAGCCAAAACTTTCATTTCTTTCATCTCATGGAATCTGTGAGTTTATCGCGGTGAAGATCTACTCTCTTCTTCACATAAGTAGGCTCAATCATTTTTTTAATACGAAGAATCTAAACATGTTTGTTGTTTCAAAATTGCATAAACAATACACATGTGATCGGAAACATGTCGCATGGTATTTCGACCCCAATAAATGCCTATTGAATCTGAACTTGTTGCAAACTTTCAAGCAATTTAAAAACTAACAGCTAACCGATTTTCACATAAATATTCCATTTTGACTGTTAATGGATCTGAGTTTAAAATCGTATTGAACCCACTAACTCGAGAAAAAAACAAATTTGGAACTTAGACCTTTTTGACCTTAGACCTTCAACTATCAATGCATACAGCATCAATTTTCATGATTCCTTTTGTGAATACACTTACGAATGTCAAAAAAACTCGCGAAACTCCATGATGAATATCAGGATCTGACATTTTTCTTCGAAGATTAGGTAGACCTGATGTTGTCGTATTACTCCACTCATTAGAGGCGTGTGTTACGTATGTTTCCAGACTAGGCACTGACGTTTTCTTGGCTCGAATCACCCTTTGCAGTGAACTATGCAAACAAGATCAAAAATTCCAACAAGAAAAAAAACAATCGATTTCAAACAATACCAAGTTCCTTGGGCTGGTGGCAAATGAAATATCTCTGCATCGTAGGCATCATAGTCGAACAACGAATTGTGAATATATTCCGATTGTTTGCAGCTGAGAAATCGCATTTTTGAATTCTCTTTTCCGTTTTGATTAGCATCAGCTTGTATTAATGGAGGCAATTTGATGCGCGGTATAAATGTTGAATATGCTACTTTCTTATTGGTCGAATAAAAGCTTAAATTGATCCAATGCGGCATCGAGTAGTCATCTACAGCGGTCAGAGATGTATCCTTGTTGTGGAATTTAAGCAAAGGCACTGCATGTAAGGGCTGCTCTCCTACGCATACTAAATCGCTGCCGACACCATTATCGATCACCTGAAATTTCAAAGTTATTTTTAGTTTTAGTTTAGGTCTGGAATTTTGAAGCTCGGCTTTACACCTCTTGTAGATTATGTTTTTTATAAGTTCGAAACTTTTATTTCTGTTATTTGCTAATGTCAATAAAATTTCTTATGTTTAATGTAAGAGGGCGAAAATTTATGTATTTGGAACTTTTCTTTATTATTATTGTTTACAACAGTATAATATATAACTGACAGGGTGACCAGGCGGATGCGTAACAGCAAGCCAGAAAATGTAAATAAAAGTACATCTAAGTACGCACCAAGTGGCTGGAGTGAGTGTAGTCCAAATACCAACTCCGTGAGTGTAGTCATTGTCAAGGGAACACACCACAAGGCAATATCAGCTAAGTAGGAAAACGGCGCAGAGAATAACCTAATAACCTAATGGTGTGTCTAATCCATAAGTATTTATATAGGGAGAACACAACATCCAAAGTTGAGCTGTAACTCCACCCAGGTGCACATTATTGTAAATAAATATATAGTATAGACGCCATTCAACTCTATTATCAGGCACTCTTCTTAATCGAAACAATACTAAGGAATATATCGAGAAAAAATGACCCTTATAATTATGTCTCTAAAAGTGGTATTAATTGCTTCATCGAACTAATTTTTCTTCTTTTACTATTGGGACCTTGAATTAATAATGAGCGTTTTTTTTTAATTTACGGATTTATTTTTTAAAAAACCATTAACAAATATATTATTGAAAGTATTGTCCATTGCTGGCATTTACTTTTGCCCATCTTTCTGGTAATTTTCGGATACCAGCGCGAAAGAACGACTCGTCTTTTGAGGCAATCCAATCATCGACCCATTTTTTGTATTGCAAGTGAGCTGGGACAGGCCCATGTGTCATCGACCGGAACAAGTAGTAGTCGGAAGGAGCGATGTCTGGAGAATACGGCGGGTGGAGTAGAACTTCCCATTCAAGTGTTTGTAAGTAGGTCTTGACCGGTTTCGTCACATGTGGCCGAGCGTTGTCATGCCGCAAAATTACTTTGTCGTGCCTTTCTTCGAATTCCGACCGTTTTTGCTTCAGTGCGCGGCTCAAACGCATGAGTTGAGTCCAATAGCGTTCCACCGTGATAAGCTAAATAGCTTGATCTGCTCGTAGTAGATCACGCCGCGCTGGTCCCACCAAATACAGAGCATAAACTTCATGCCATAAATATTCGGCTTTGCGAAGGATGTTGATGGCTGGCCGGGCAGAACCCATGACTTTATGCGGTTAGGGTTGTCATAATGAATACATTTTTCATCGCCAGTCACTATACGATGAAAAAAGCTCTTCCTTTTTGGCGTTCGAAGAGGAGTTCACAAGCGAAAAATCGCATTTCGACGTCGCGCGGCTTCACTCGTATGGCACCCAGTTTCCTTGCTTTTGAATCAATCCCATGGCTTTTAGGCGTTTGCTGACTGTTGACTCATTCACTTCCGATGAATCTGACAACTCCTGAAGCGTTTGGCATTGGTCCACATGGAGTAATGATTCCAATTCTTTGTCTTCAAATTTTTTCGGTTGACCCGACACGACTGTTTAGATAAAGCATGCACGTCATAAACTTCCACTAAGATTCGGTGACTTTTGGCCGCACTTTTCTTCATATTAAAGTAATGAAGAAGAACTTCCCGCAAAAACATTTTATCTGGTGCGAAGTTCGACATGTTCGAGGCAATATTTACGTTTCAACCAAATGACACAAACTACCGAAGACGGTCATGCACTATAGGTGTTAGCGGGAAGACATTGGAAACTGGAATATGTATTGGTACACTATGGCGGCCTCTTGTGTGAAACACTCATTATCAATTCAAGTACCCAATACCATATTATACTAACTAGCATTTACATAAAAATTCGAATACGAATGGACGACGTTATTTTTTGACGCATTTTGCATACCTGATGAAGACTTGAACTTATCCCTAACAAGAGCTATGCAGGAAAAACTAGAGATCAATTTTTTTCCGATACAGTCCTTAAGTAACATCACTCGCTTCTGCGTTAAAATTTCTCCAAATAACCTGGAAGTACTTTTTCTCAACACAACCTACACTTCCTCTATTCGCGGGTTGACATACCACAAATCTACATTATGCATAGCCATCAGAAAGGCGCTTATCCTGTCTGTTTGTCGATGCACAAGATCAAAGGCACCGATCCTATTTTGAAGGATTCACACGCCAATATCAGGAAAGCACTGGTTGTTGTGCACATGTGTTCAAAAGGAGGTGCGAAAAGGGCTTTATTATACACAAAAGATCGCTCGGTTGTCTTGGTACCAAGGAGAAAGCATCGAGCCAGCATATTTCCTATTCCTAAGATTTGTTCAGGACACGGATCTACATTTACATTATGTAAATTTAAGGCAAGATTATATGTTTTACGGCGAGAATATAACTGCGTCTCACATTCAGAGGCAGCCTAATTTATATAAATTTAGAGCAAGGATTTAATTGAACTCTAGCCCAAATTGGGCCTTGACCACCTGAAAACATTGCCTTCTGCTTGGTTTCGATCCAAGGATCGCATCTTTCAGATATAGAATTAGCGATTTGCTATCCGTGTCCAAAGAGTTCTCGACGCTTTTTTGTGGATTTTTTGGTGGGCAGCTGCTCAACCTTTCATGATGATTCTACGAGTTCTTCAATCTTCATCGTGCTCCACACGACCAGCCCATTAGAACTTTCGCAGCTTTGCAAGGATCGATACTTCTGGCTCGTCAAAAAGTGCACACAAATCATGTTCGTAACGAATTTGTCTACCCAGCTCGTCCTTCACGGATGCCAGGATGCGTCTTAAAATGAGATGCTCAAAAACACCAATTGCTTTTTGTGAGGCCTGTTTTAGGGTATACGTCTGACATCCCTACATTAATATCGAATGGATATTCGTCTTGTAGAGATAGGACTCCGAACCAGTTCGTACTATTCATTGGAAAAGTGAACACTAACGTTTTCTACGCCACAAAGTTCACCAAAAAAGCATTGATCTAAAGTTCAAACTTACCCGTTGTTTCGTTATGTTTGTTAGTTCACGATCTACTTCGAAAACTCCCACGCCAGGCGTGATCACCACCGACAGTTGCCCGGTCCGATCGAAACTCCTATCCAAATAGTGTTTTTCAAATGCATTCAACGATATATTCAGTACTTCAAGGAAATTTCCTTGTGCCGCCGTCGAATTAGTCGCCGCTGGAATAGTCACGCTCTCCCGTTCATGATAACGCAACACAATGCCTTGATATGCCGTAAACAACTTCCTCAATTGCACCAACACTGTACTCCAATCATCGTTGCGTTCATTTTGAATGGCAACACGATAGAAATCCTCATAGAATCGTCCCTTGTAATCCATTTGTAAGCAATCTCGCATATGCGATGGAAACTCGTCCAGCTTTTTGGCAGCATAAAATGTTCGCGAGAAAAACACAATAGTCACTTCATGATTGCAGCCAAGCTTTTTCCATTTCATAAACAAATCCGTGAGGAAACCGTTGACTGCCTTTTCAAAGTACAAATCACCATGAATGTCGAAATCCCACATTTCCGATGACATTTGAATGAACAGATAAACGAGTGATGTACTGCTTCTGAATACCACTTTTGTGTCCTCGGTAATGACGCCGCAAGCCACTCTATCGCCTTGCGACCACATCTCATACACTTGGCAACGTATGGCGTGCTCGCAAAATTCAATTTTTTTATTGATGTAAACACATGTGTTTGTCTGGAATAAAATTAAATATTTTTTTGTTAAGGACAATTGGTTTTGATGGTCTGTTATTGTTAAAACACTTCAAAAATAAATGATAGACATCTGAATTTAGCTAACAGGGTTCTTACAAAGATCATCGGTAAAAAACAGCTCGTCATTCTAGACGAAGTGCCGATAACAAATCTACATAAGGATGGCTTTAAACAGCCAAAGTTGGGTAGTTAAATATAATATTTTAATCCGATGACCTGTTATGGGACGGTGTCGGTTCTTAAAGAGTTGACTTCGATATATACAGTGAAACCTATATAACTCGCACTTCAAGGGAAAGATTAAAAATTCGAGCCAATGACTTTTCGATTTATCAAGAATTTCTAAGAATAGAGGTTTCACCTACAGTACGTGGGTGTTCCTTATTAAACTGCATTTCTCTAACTAGCCTAGTAGCAAATGGGCAAGTTTTCCTATAGTATTGCCGTAGAAAGTTTGTCCAAGCATGAAAAAATTCTTGCTTACAGTCATAAACATCGAAGGGCATTGGTTTGGATCTTGATTTCCGAAATACTTCGAACCATTGATCAGGAACTTCAACTATAGATTTTTGATTGATCAATCCGAAATCTCTATCGCATTCGAAGTATGAATGCCCTCTGACAGGAAATATCACATGAATTGATGCAAGACGCTTCTTATTTTGCTCCGCGCAGGAATCACAAAATATACGTAGATGTTTCACTTGCGGGTCGAGGATTTCGCAGAGAAAATGGTACAAAAATGATATGACTTCATCAGCTCCCTTCTTTTGCACAGTTTGAGGGTACGTATAAAACACTGATTGGTTTGTAGATAAAACATGGATATTAAAGCTAATGAAAGTTAATTGCCTTTTATAGTAAACGTTATTGGTACTAATGTTCGGTGTTGGCAAGTTTTTGCAAAAATTCATTGTAATGGCCTCAAACTCGTTGGATTTTCATACAAGCATATGGACTAAGATCGCTCTTCCATAAACCACAGATTAGTTATTCTGCATTTACTACGACTTAGAGTATTTCTTCGAGCATTTAGACTATCTAATCTAAAAGAGCAATTTATAACGCATAAGATAGCATGTATAACTCATTTTATACTATAATGTGACTTAGATCGTTCTTCCCCTCTGCCCTTTAATTGTATCATTGATTTTAACATCACTCAGTGTTCCTGTAGTAGCCACAGTATCATCGCATGTCACGTGAACTTCAAAGTCTATGCCTATTCAAATCTGTTTCAAACTGCTGAATTGTTCGGGTTGAAATCCACATTTTTTATAAGTTTTATATCGTGGTCTTAGAAACATCTCTCCAAACTTTGCCAATTATTTTTCTACGTGTACAACACCCATCATCGTTATCAATTTCCTAACTATTTCTTTTCAACAAAAGGTCTTAAATTTATTGATTCATTGAAAATATCGTTCAGATTATAGCCCTTTATTAAATGTTGCAGTTCAATCTTTCATTCCTCGCACACTTCATGGTTTTCACTAGCTTTCATTGCAAACTTTTTTAGACACCAGTTCATGATGATGTTTAATTTTTCTTAGCCACTCGAATTTTTCAGTCTTATCACTTAAAATAAGTTCACTAAAAATTATATTTTCATCGCGACAATGCGTGAACTATGTCACTAAACTTTCTTTCAATTCATTGATCTTTTGGCTACAAAGTCTCATGTACCCACGCCACTCATATATCGCTCTCTTTCTTTGCTTGCCACTAAATTTGCCGAGGATCACGTCGGGGTCACCAGTTTGTGGGTTCAGCAGTGAAGGTTAACTTCGGGACAATTATGTTTTCTGCAAATGTACTGTACACGAGGCTTGGGACGCGTGCTCGACAAGGCGCGGGACGAGGTGTCTTCGCGACGAGGTGTACTCAGTGACTCTCGAATGTTCTATGTGGCATGTCCGATCTATGCACTTGTGATTGGAACAATGAGAAAGAAGAAAGTTCCTCGAAAAAGAATACCACTAACTATAAGTGCTTATGTCTCCTAACAGCTAGAGCCGGACATTTGCACAGAAGGTGTTTTACCGACCCTGTTTTTCTTCGTCGCCGCAGCTCCGATGTAAGTCGCTAGTTTGGAGCCCGATTTTTCTTGTGTGATCACCAAAAGTTACATGACCATTCACCAAACCTACAAGATTCCTCGTTGAAGCTCTGTCCAGCGCTAACAGACTAAAAAACCGTTTCGTGTTGTATTTGGGCTTGCTAAGCCCAGCAGGGCAACATGTGCCCAAAATTCTCCAGCGTCTTAATGCTTCCTCGTAGGCCGATACCTTTACTCCTATATTCACCGCCCTCGTGCGCATGCATGCCACGGGATCCCTTCCTAGCAATCTGAACCGCTTTGACATTACCTTGCACCTCACTGTGCCCAGGAACTCAGTACGATTTTGAGAAATTCTCCTCAGTTTTCATCTGCAGATCTCAACTAATTTGGAGGACACTACAACTGATTTGAGCGATCTTATGGCCGCTTAACTTTCTACAAAGAAGATGATGCCTTTATTGACATCCCCTCTTCTGCTGACTTTCTCTGCAGCTCGCAAGATCGCCATAACCTCGCCTGCACAACTGTGCAGTACTCGGGGAAAAATATTCTGGCTCTCGTACGTGTACCTCCGTCCACTGGCCTCGTTTATCAACTCTTCTCTTGAAGGAAAGTTGGTCACGAAGATTGTGCCAATGTCGCATGTTGGCACTCTTCAGTCTAATAAAATTCCACGATTTGTCCCACGTAAACTTGATGGGATAAGTCTCAACAGGTGAAATATTTAGGTCTAATTCTGGACTCTAAACTCGCTTGGAAAGCGAACATAGCAAAAAGAGCACGCAAAGCGGCATGCGCAATCTACTGCTGCAAAAGAGCTATTGGGAAAAGGTGGAGATTGAAACCCAAAATTGGAGCATGGCTCTATACGGCGATATGGGAACCAATCCTTCTGTACGGCGCAGTTGTTTGGTGGCCAGCTATTGCGAAAACACCAAATGTAAGCCTGCTAAACAAAGCCAGATGGATTGCAGCTATTGCATTCACGCATGCTCTACGCACCACCCCGACAAAGGCATTATTTATGCTATTAAATTGGCTTCCGACAGAGCTACTTACGAGATAGCAGGCCAATTGCTCTGCGGTTCGGTTGAAAGCTCTACGACTCTAGCATGAGGGGAACGTTAGTTACTCCACAATACTACTGGGGGATGGACCAACGTCAGGGAAAGTAGACTTTGCCTCTCCGATTCCCTGTTTTCACCATGGCTTCAGGTCAATCATCGCGAGTAGGGAGGACTGGATCACAGAAAAAGGTAGGATACAGGAATCGGTCAACGTCTACACTGATGGATTAAAAATGCATGGAAGAGTTGGCTGTGGCGTGTTCTCAGAACAGCTAGGCCTGAAAATATCTTTCCGATTACCAGACCATTGCAGTGTCTTTCAGGCATAGGTCATTGCGATTTACAAGTCAGTAGACTGGCTGAGAAATCAGAAAATTTCGATAAGGAATTTAAACATATTTTCTGACAGTCAAGCTGCTATACAATCAATATCCAACGTGCATACCGCCTCCAAAATTGCTATGGGATGCCGCTCACCACTGAACGCGATGTCGCTTCACTGTGAAGTAATTCTCTGCTGGGTACCGGGGCATAGCGATATACCTGGAAACTGCGAAGCAGATGCCCTAGCGAGAGCTGGCACTGAGCTTCAGGAGTATACACTCATCCCCCAAATCGGTCAACCTTTAGCCTCCATAAAGCTAGGATTTAAGCAGTACTACATGGAGGCTGCGAATAGGGCTTGGCTGCTCGAAGAAACCTGTAACACAACCAGGCAAACTTGGCACGCACTGTGCTCCAAACGCACCAAGCAGCTCCTCAACACAAGCCGTGAAACCCTGAGTTCCATCGTTCTCGTAATGACGGGACACTGTCTGATCGGCAGACACGCAGAAAGATTGGTTGCTCCTTTCAATGATTTCCGCCGAAGTTGCAGATCAGAGGACGAGGAAGAAACAATCCAACACTTTCTGTGCGAATGCCCAGCACTGTTCAGGAAGGGTATGCAAACCTTGAGCTCGCCCTTCCTGGTCAACCTCACGGAGGTAGCTGATTTAGACATTGGCTGCATACGAGAATCAGGATGGTTCTCGTCATCCCGCAGATTCTAGTGCCGCCCTTATCTTCTATGGTACCACAATGAGCCTACCGTGGCGTAAATGAGCCACCTTTGGATAAAGGGGGCTGCCACTACAACCAATAAACCAACCAACTCTATAGTCTATGTTAACATACGTCCTACAGAAACTTTTCAGTATGATAGACTGCCCGTAGGGTCTCTCCCTCCAGCAACCCTCTCTCCTGAGGCGCATTTCACAGCGGCTGCCAAATCTTTACAGTGCATGTCTAATGACAATAAGTTCAAGATTATTTCTAGTGCAGCTGTAGTAGTGGTGCGAAGTGCATCCATTATTCCCAAGCACGCCACTATTTGGGTCTAATTCAACTTAGCCATGTTGCATTTCCTAGTCAATGCCTCCCAATACACTATAGCTCCATATGATCTTGGTAGAAATCAGAATGAGTAACTAAAGATCTTTTTCTATCAATCTATTGCTTGGCAATTTATTGGTAGTCGCAAACTCGTCGATAAACAAACATTTGGTGCTCAGATGCAGATCAGTCCGCGTACGTGATACAAAAATATCGTTGTTAGCACAATATTTTTTGGAATTGGCCACCGACGGAAGGCTCTGATTTTATTACTTCGAGTTAGAGGTCTAACAGACAGAGACATTTGACTTGTTTCTTTGAAATACAGAGTCTGCTGGATTAGCATAGTAGTTAGAGTTATAGAGCGTCATATGCATGGCTAGACTATCTTAAGGAAATCATATTTAATTCGAGTTTTATATCGCCTAAATAATTCGAGCTATAGTTTTTTTTTGTGTCTCAATGGAATGGCTTAGTCCTTTGCCTTACAGAGGATTTTGTGATAGCGAGTTTCGAGCTATAGAGTTTCTACTGTACTACTTTTAAAGCTGAGATTCATGTAAATAGTTTAAATTTAATGCGATTAGAGCTAAATTGCCGGAGCACTACCAAACGTAATTCAATAATAACTGCCGTCAATCATCTACTACAGTATCGTTCAACCTTTGGGGTTACAAAGCAAATTCAGTTATACACACCAAGAACGTTTTCAGACGCCACATCTCCGATCTGCCCATGTACTGATCCTTGAACGTCAACTCCACCGAGTCCAACGCCACACTTGATTGGTTCACAACTCGCATGATCACATCGGAATAGGCCTTCAAATTGAAAGCAGCCGCGACGCTGGACTCCACGCTGATCGTTTCGCGCCCCTTGAGCTCCTCATTTAGGGAGGTGCTCGTAATTTGCAGCAACAGTCGACAGCCCTCACTCTCCGGATCGTAGATCTCGACAACATCGCCTTTCTTTGCATTTATATGCTCTTTAGGGCTTAACACAAGGTCTTCCGCTAGAATTGAGTATAAATTTACAATCAAAATGAGTTTAACTACAATTTAACACAATTTGCCAAACATTTTATCAACAAATTCTCTACTTACGATTGAAACTTTTCTGATGCGTATATAACTTGTACAGCTTAATGTCCGACATCTTTCGCGGCGCAGATGATTACTAGCTCATTACAAACAGGTCTAAGGGCAGTCTAGATTGCAGCACACGATAAAATGCAAAATTCGAGCGGCCACCAATTGCACAGCGAGGTGATAGACCGCATGACAGATGAATGTTTACCTTTGCACGCAACTGATAACAGAAGATTGAAATCAGCTGACGGGCAACCGGTTCTTACCATAGGACAATTTGACAATAATGGAATATATTATGGTTGGACTTGTTTGAATTATTATAAAAATTTTATAGCATTTCCCACCGGTTGGTACGATTAATATTTGAATTGAAGAATGCTCGCGGAAGATTATTCCAGTATTTTGAAGGCTATGTTAAAAATATTTTCACTATAGTGATGCCACCTTATATGTTGCAGATGATTTATCGCCTTCGGCCAAGTTCCTACCGCAAAAGTATTAAGGTTAAAGTCTCATGACTGGAAATCTTATTCAAGAATCTTCCAGTGCCCACGTTGGACTTTCTTCAATACTTCGTTTCTGAATAAACCACTTTTCTATTCCTGCAATATAATTTAAAACAATCATCACTTATTTCAACAGACTCATTATAATAGCTAAGCGGTGTCTGCATCTTCGAATGTATAGCTGACAGACCAAAACAGACATCATTTCTGAACTCACAACATCAAAATTATGAATAAACAGGTCCAAACTCCCCGGCACCAAAATCGATGTCGGCCAGTATAATCATTCGAAAGCCAACATCAAGCAAAATAGAAGCAATTTGATCAAAAACAGTTACAAAAGAGATGAAATAAATCAATGAATATCTGCAGCAAAATCGCTGCCTAACGTATCATTACAAGAAAATCGATTCAAAACATCCAATTAAATCTATTAAAGCTATTGTTGTGACCCAAGCGAAATCCTTGCTTGATGATTGGACTATCCCTTGTTCTAAGAATCAAACCTGGGATTTCTCCTTGCCTCGGTACCGACATGGGTAAATAGCAATAAAGAAAAAGGATAACCCTTCGGGACTAGCCATAAAAACGCATGTGTTTACCAATTGTGTAACAGTGAAAAAGTACGTAGCAATTAACACTTAGCAAGAGACTACTGATAACAAAATGCACTTGGGTAAATGGTATGTTGTGACTGGTTATGTGTGTGAGTATATGTAACGGCTAGTCTCCGGACGGTTTCCCGATATAGAAGTGGCAGATTAGTCCTTGATCGTACGTAAGGCGAGGCAGGGAGTTGTTCCGCGACGGGCTCTGATTCGAGTCTGATTTTCTGTGTTCTCAAACAAGATCATAACACTATCACATTCAAATTTACTACCAAAAATCAATATGTTAATTAGATTCGACATTAATACTGTGTGGAATTAATGAGGTTATCTGGTCAGATAAACTTTAGCACCATGGTACCAGTTTTATCCAGAGCTTATGTCGGCTGCTTCATATCTCTGGTACAGATCGGGCCTATCTAAAATTCATGCCACACTGTGGAACTCCAGTTGAAAACGCAACAGCACGCCAGTGCACCACAATACAGTAGTGGAGCCGAATAGTTACCGTTTGCAAACTGTATCAATAAAGTATGTATGTTTTGGTACTAACACAGTCACCAAATTGCAACCAATTGGTACCTCAGCGACGCCAGTAGGGACAAGTCCCTGGGGTCCTTGATACTAGTATACCCTTAGTCAAGTTTTATGGCTGTGCAATGATGATTTCTTCAATTGAGTCCCGTTTGCAAAACTACGGATTTATCGCCGTTTTTAGGGTAGGTCATCCTATAAACCAATGCTGACTTATGCTTATATGCCTTACTCTATTTATTCTTATAACTGTAACTCAGATGTTCCTTGTTGAAAGCAAGGATTATCTGAGAATCTGTCAAAATTCCTCCTCCTTCGCACGAAAAATAGTTTCATGGATATTGTCCATGTTTTCAAGCCATGCTTACAATATATTCACGCTGAAATGAAGTGGCAATTGATCTTACTTATTATGTTTATTGATTTCATTTAAATTAGGAACATTGTGTATAATATTATTTAACCAGTTCATGAATTTTAAGCATTCAAATTTTCAGGAGTAGAATAATGTGTATACTCTGCGAAATGAGTTTATATAAGAGCTTATATAATATAGCTGTTCACCAAACGATTTTTCGAAAACTGTTTATCGACTAATAAACATAGAGTTTTTGATTTTTCGATCACTTAAAGAGACATTCCACTTTACACGCTCGAAAAAATCACTATATTCATATATTTTTGGTAATACAAATGCAGATAATTGAATGGCGTTTTTGGCAGTTATTAGGCGTGAGTTGAACTACAAAAATTATCTTTTGTTCAGTTGATTCCTTACAGTACATACAAATACGACAAGCTGTAAAAATAAAATAGCTTTACTCCGTACACGATATCTCATCTTAGAATCATCTGAAACAAAAAAAAATTAAAATGATTCTTAATTTGTATCAGTGTCGCTATAGCCTCGTACCTCGATCTATAGTTTACATTGAAACATAATGAAATGGTGCAGGTTTAAACAAAATAAAACGAAAAAAGCTGTTTTCTGGCAAGTTTTTCGACTTTTACAATATGATACATTCAATATTTTTGTTTGACCGAGGTATCAGCTATGGCTATGAGTGTTTTCAATAAGCGACATAAATTTTGAATCGATTCGTTGAATTGTTGTTTTTTAAATCGGAAGCAACAAAAATGGCGTATTGAGAAAAAGGCGGCACTTTGGAACATGCCACTTCGGGAAGTCGAGAAAAGTAAATGGGTGGAGAAATGTTTAAGGGGTAGTGCCGACGGCTTGCAGAAATTCTGCCTCTGCATTGTTGGCTTTGGATAAGCACATCAACAGTGTACTTTGCAGTGGCGACATTCGCCGCACTTTCCTAACGACAAACAATCGCCGCGCTCATTACAGTGTATCACCAATTCGGGGCTACCAACAACTGAACGCTGCATCTGAAATTGTCAGCTGGCCTCGTCTGTCAAACAACAATTTATTTTGTTGCGAACGTTGCTTGCTGATGATTGTGGCTCGTCTGTCGTCGATCTTGTCTGTCGCGTAAGTGTTTGGTCTGTGTCTCTCTGTTTGTTGTCGCGATGAAATTTTTATTTCGAAATGCCGTGAACGGTCGTCGTGAAAATTCCGTTTGGTGATTATGTGATTAAGTGCAGTGTCGAATTGGACAAACGAATGGGATTTCACTTGCCCCGATGGCGCATTTTACTTGGTATGTTGAAGTTTTCCACTGTTTCTAGCCGTCGAATTCAGCAAATGATTCGCACCTGCACGTATTCCTTTTTGTCATGTGTGAAAGTGAACTCGTCAATTAGATTTGCACAAGCCAAGCCAAGCGGAAAATCGACGATGGCTGATTTGTCATTGAGCCACCTTTCGCAGATTATTTTGAATCACTGAATTTTATTGCGGCATAATTCAATTTAATGATTGACAACGACAACTTGGCTATTTGTTGATCTCATAGAGCAGACGAGAAGAAGCCCCCATCGGCGGCGCGTTGCAGCTTAGAGCGGCGACCAGTTGTGACCGAGTGCTTCGCAAGCGGTGCACGATTCGAGGAAGCTTGAGTGCAGGCAGGCTTCACCGGAAGCTGGGTATCCATAGTCGACTGCTGTTCTACAGCAGCTTGTAATACTGGTTGTAAATGTAAACTAAGTTAAACAGTCGGAGAAGTAGATGATGTAATAATGCGTCACGTATGAGAGGAAATGTAGTGCAGTTGATTCCCTTATCGGGTTTAATTGTCTATTAATTATCTTTGCTACAGGCAGAAAGCGCGCGTTATTTTCATTTACTTTGCGTGCGTTCAACTAATCTAATCATTGCTTCATTTTTACGAAAAGTCCTGAATTAGGTCGAATGCACTCGTAGTCGAGCAATTAGTCAGTTCGCTAAAGGCGGTGCAATACAATTGAAGACCTCGGTGCAAGAAGAGTGTAGAGATCTTAAATCTCAACCATACTAATAATGTCCAACGTGCCGTAAGCAATTACATATCCTGCATACGGAAATGAGAGCCCACACAAGTTGCGGAATATCCCGAGCAACATGCACACGAGCATTTCAAAACAAAGAATCCAATAAATTATGTTCAAAGAACACATTCTTTCAACCATTGCCTTTGACCGCGTGCGACATTAAGACAATGCACACAAAAGGCATTGAGCCCAAAATAGACAAGTGCGTATGAGCATTGGAATAAAGATAATGATGTTGCACATGTAAGTTCATTTCACTTGTTTGAATTGCAACCACATGTGCAATATTGAGTATTGAATAGTGCTATGCTGAATAGACTTAAGATCATTTTTTGTAAGTAAAATATTGTATATAAACGACAAAATAATAAAGAAACGAACAGAAGTAGAACTGACTTCATAGAGCGACATAACGCTGCTCTGTTCCTTAAAACGAACACTGGTCTTTTTTATTTCTCACCCTATTACGGCTGATTTGTCTTCGACAAATAACGCCTTTGTACTTGCGGAACCAAGGCCGCTAAGAAAATATACTTGGTAGGTATTTTTGCGCTTCCTGCTAAAAATGCATTTTTACTAATAGTGCATTCGCGAACCCCTTTCTTTTATTTTCCTCTCAAACTTTATGTGGCTCTACGACCAACACTACATGGCGATCCTGCAACCAATTGAACGATCCTGCAACCAATTGAACGATCCTGCAATCAATTGAACGATCCTGCAATCAATTGAACGATCCTGCAATCAATTCAACGGCCCTACAATGATGAAGACGCGACAAGATGAACGCAGCGGAGCTAGAAGTCATCAACAGAAAATTTGATGAGCTGTTTGCCTTATGCGCAGCAAACACTGCCAATAACCCTGTGACGACCCAAAAAGGCACGGAAGGGTATGATCCACGGAATCCTGCGATCAACAAGGAGGAAATATTATCAAAGAAACCAGGCCCACAACCAATCACGATTGAGCAGTATAAAAGCCGAAACCATCAAAGCTACGCTCCAAGGCCTATTAAACCAGCAGATACGAAGAAGAAGAGGACCAGAGGAGGAAAAGCCTTCAAACAAAGGAAACACCTGAAGGAGCTATACGTTCAACTCAGCATCGAGTCAAGTGCTGAAAATATACAAAAAATTAGGAAGGATATCCACGAACAACGGAAAAATGCTAGGCGACACAAAAATTAAAAAGAAAAAATATTTAAAAAAAAAAAAAATGTATTCAAGGTAGCAAATAAGACTGAAGCATTGTAATAGTAGAATAATAATATATATCATGAGCTAGATGTCTGCATTATTTAACTTAAAGAATATTTCATCAAACTTAAAAAAGACACCAAATAGAAATTATACGCATAAATCTCCTTGCAATCGAAGATCTAAGAGTTCAATTCAAAGAGGAACTACAGAATAATAAACAACCAGAAGCTGAGCAACTCTCTGATAAGCTAAAATTCAAAGAGATTTTTGAGGCAATACAATCAAGCATTAAAGAAAAAATGACTGATGATACAGTACCCACATTAGATAACACTTTAAACATGGATATCTTCAATTTTCTAAAAGTAATTCCCGAATTTGCCAACAAATTCAATGATCTACACAGATTCCTAAACGTTGTCGAAATAATTGAAAAATCAGTCCCAGCACATCAAAAGAAGGACTTTATAACCCTTATAATCAATACCAAATTGAACGGTTCTACACGAACAAAATTAAGCCCTTTACCATCCTCCGACAACTTTGATTCACTAAAAACGAATCTTCAACACATTTTTAGACCCACAAAATCTGCTTCGTGTATATTGACTATGATTACAGATATTCAACAAGGAACTAATGAATCAGTTACTAAATTTGCAGAACGGTTAGATGAATTATTAGCTGAACTAACGTTAACACAAATAAGTGATATCGGTGAACAAGGTCGGGACACGATATCAAAAACAAATGATATTCTTGCCTTGAACAGTTTTAAGAAAGGTCTACGCAATAAATATATTATACAGACTTTAGAAGCTAGTAGAATCTCAAAATACAGAGAAGCAATTTCGTTAGCCGAAAATTCAGAAATGAGCATAAAGGAAAATAGATCAATAATGCAAAATGGAGAAATATACCATTTCTCATCTAATAGATACCCCAGAAATAATAGAGGTAATTTTCATAATAATAGCTATAATCGTCAAAATAATAGCATTAACAATAGATATAATAACAATAACAGATATAGTAACAACTATAGGAACCCCAATCCTAGATACGATAATAACAATATTAACAATACCAATAACAGTGGTAGGAATTACAATCAAAATAGAATTAACTATAACAATAGGAACAACAATATTAATAGAAATAATAGTAACCGTGCATATTCTCAACCAACAAACAGAAATCCTACAAACCGAAATTATAATCGACAGGGAAACTAATTAGCCCCAGATACCACACAAATGGTCCAAAATATGGTCACTCGGGGAATAAAAACGCAAAACTAGGGAATGTCGAAACATTTAACAGTGAAGGAACTACAAATTATGTCCATATTAAAACAGATAATAAGAAACTAACATTTTTAATAGATACTGGAGCGGATATCTCCATATGCAAATTATCGGCCACATCAGGAATACAAGAAATTAACTCAGAAGAACATTGCAAACTCACGGGCATAACTAAAGAACAAGTTGGTACTATAGGGACAACAATTTTAAATTTTAAAATAAATAACGATTCACTACAGCACAAGGTACACGTAGTAAACGATGATTTTCCACTATTAACAGATGGAATACTTGGACGAGATTTCTTTAAAAAACATTACGTTAAAATCGACTATGAAACTTATACTATTTCTCTTAATGTAAACAGTTCTGAACATATTATCCCATTGCAAACTGAACTTTTTCAAATCAAAATACCCCCTAGAACAGAAATCATTCAACAAATAAATATTAACGTAGAAGAAGACAGTCTAATCTGCGCTGAACAAATTAACGAAAACATATTTATTGGCAACACGATTATCCCTTTCAAAGGAATTAAACACGTTAAAATTTTAAATACTTCAGATAAAGAACAATCTATAAACACTTCTGATCTAAAATTCAAAACAAAACCTTTGTCCAAATTTTTCATTTACAATCAAAAGCAAACTTCATATAAAACTCAGAATAAACTAAAGAGATGGGAAAAAGTAAGGAAGCTAATAAAAATAAAAACAAAAGATACACATGCAAAAGATACTTTGGAAAAAATTTGTGAACAATTTCAAGACATTTTTTACCTAGATAATGAAAAACTTACGTCCAATAATTTCTATAAACAAACACTTCATACAACCGACAACACTCCGGTTTACGTGAAGAATTATAGATTACCACATACGAGTTATAAAGAAATCAACAAACAAGTACATGACTTATTAGAAAAAGACATAATAGAACATTCTATCAGTCCACACAACTCACCACTTCTAATAGTACCAAAAAAGAGTGAAAATGATTCCAAACAATGGAGATTAGTAGTTGACTACAGACAACTTAACAAAAAGTTGGTAAGCGACAAATTTCCATTAACTCGTTTAGAAGACGTTCTAGATAGAATCGGAAGAGCAAAATATTTCTCAAGTCTAGATATGACAAGCTCATTCCACCAAATAGAGCTAAACGATGAATCAAAAGCGCTAACTGCATTTTCGACCAACAATGGTCATTACCAATTTAAGAGATTACCATTCGGACTCAAGATCTCATCCAACAGCTTTCAGCGGATGTTAACCATCGCACTTTCAGGCCTTGATGCCAATGCATTTTTGTACGTAGACGATATAATTGTCTTCGGATGTTCATTACAACACCATAACGACAATCTGATTAAAGTATTTGAACGTTTACGTAAGTACAATTTAAAACTGAACCCAAACAAATGCAATTTGATGGAAAATGAAGTTGTTTACTTAGGACACTTAATCACGTCCAAAGGTATCACAGCCGATCCAGAGAAATGCAAAGCAGTTCACAATTACCCTACACCCAAAAATGCAGACGAAACGAAAAGATTTGTAGCATTCTGCAATTACTACAGACGCTTCGTAAAAGATTTCGCAGCAATAGCAAAACCACTCAATGAGTTATCGAAAAAGAATAAGCCTTTCGAATGGACTCAAGATTGTCAAAAAGCATTTGAAACACTTAAAAATACTATTACCGAGAGCCCAATATTGCAATACCCAAATTTCGATAGAGAATTCATTCTCACAACTGATGCATCTGACTATGCGTTAGGAGCTATTCTATCACAAGGTGAAATAGGCAAAGATTTACCTATATCGTATGCAAGCCGTTCACTGAATATACATGAGATAAACAAGCCAATAATCGAAAAAGAATTATTAGCTATTCATTGGGGAATCAACCATTTTCGACCATATTTATACGGGAGGAAATTTACAGTCATTACAGACCATCGCCCACTAGTTTCTCTCTTTACGCACAAAAACCCTTCGTCAAAATTGACAAGAATCAGAATAGATTTGATGGACTATGATTTCGAAATTATTTTCAAACAAGGTAGGATAAATACCAATGCAGATGCTTTATCAAGAATAAAGTTAGACTCACAGCAGCTACAAGATATGATACCAAAAAATATAAACATTGTGACAAGAAGTAAAGCGAAAGGAAAAGAAGAAAACGCTACAAAAGTATCGGAAGTAAGCAAAAAACGGAAGAAACAAAACTCTATTACCATTAATGAGTCTGATCAACCCTACATGTGGAATGGAACTTCTGTATCCGACGTTAGAAACTTACCAATTCTAGAATTCCGAATATTAAAAGATAATATACGAAGATATAATAAAAAACGCGCGATTAATAATAATAATTTGCCACGAATTGAAATTATAGATAAAAGGCGGATATATGTAGAATGCAGCGATAATCCTCACCGAGACTTAGGTCAGGAACTGGAGAAACTCATTAACAAACTACATAATAACAATATAAGCAAGGTAGCTTTACGCAATGATGATGAAATATTCAAATATATGAAGAAGAATGAATTGATGAAATTATATAACAAAGTGCACAAAGAAAATATAAGTAAAAGGCAAATGAGAATTGAGGTAATTATTTATGAACCGCCCAAAGAAGTGAAACAAGTAACTGATCAACTAAGGTTAATTAGTGAACATCACAATAATAGTCACACAGGTATCAGACGAACGATAGCGAAATTAAAACAAAGATATGTATGGAAGAATATGAACAAAATGACCAAGAATTATGTAAGAAACTGTGAAATCTGCCAAAAGAACAAGATTGTCCGACATACTAAAGAAAAATTTGTAATAACCGATACCCCTAATAAATGTTTCGAAACAATTGAAATTGACACTGTAGGACCACTTAGAATATCAAACGGATTTAGATATATATTAACTGCGCAATGCGAACTAAGCAAATATATAATAGCAATACCTATAACTACAAAAGAAGCTGAACAAGTAGCTAAAGCTATAGTAGAAAATATAATATTAAGATATGGACATTTCCAACAACTCAAAACCGATCAAGGTACAGAATACAATAACGAACTTTTAAAATCTATTTGCAAATTTTTAGACATTGAACACACGATGTCAACACCTTACCATCATGAAACCATAGGTTCATTAGAACGTAATCACAGAGTACTCAACGAGTATCTGCAATCATTCTGTCAAGATCACGAATGGCACAAATGGATACCCTATTATGTATTCGCATATAACACTACGCCACATACTGATACTAATTACACACCATTTGAATTAGTACATGGTTATTTAGCACCCTTACCTAATACCACAGATTTAAATAAAAAACCAACCATATATGATTATGATAACTATCTATCAGAATTGAAAATACGTCTTTATAACGCTCAACAGACAGCTAGAAGATTGTTAATTGAAGCAAAACATCATAGAAAATATAAGAAAGAATTAAATACAAATGAATTAGAACTAGAAATAGGTGATGAAGTCTATGTAAAAAATGAAAACAAAAAAAAACATGAATCACCATACAACGGACCATATATTGTATTAGAAAAACAAGGTGTAAACTCGTTAATATCAATAGACAATAAGGAAAAACTAATACACAACAATAGACTTAAGAAGAAACTGTAGATAAGAATAAGAAGCACATTATCAAAACAATAAATACTTTAATGTTATGCACCAATAGATTATATATCAAACAAATATTTTTAAATTGTACATAAACATCAATAGACCTAGAACAACAACAATGTAATATCAGCAAGCATTGAAATACCCAATTATCATTTTACGAAAATTTCTTATATTCTTCAAATACAATAAATTTTCTTTTCTAAAGGACGGAGGTGTAGAGATCTTAAATCTCAACCATACTAATAATGTCCAACGTGCCGTAAGCAATTACATATCCTGCATACGGAAATGAGAGCCCACACAAGTTGCGGAATATCCCGAGCAACATGCACACGAGCATTTCAAAACAAAGAATCCAATAAATTATGTTCAAAGAACACATTCTTTCAACCATTGCCTTTGACCGCGTGCGACATTAAGACAATGCACACAAAAGGCATTGAGCCCAAAATAGACAAGTGCGTATGAGCATTGGAATAAAGATAATGATGTTGCACATGTAAGTTCATTTCACTTGTTTGAATTGCAACCACATGTGCAATATTGAGTATTGAATAGTGCTATGCTGAATAGACTTAAGATCATTTTTTGTAAGTAAAATATTGTATATAAACGACAAAATAATAAAGAAACGAACAGAAGTAGAACTGACTTCATAGAGCGACATAACGCTGCTCTGTTCCTTAAAACGAACACTGGTCTTTTTTATTTCTCACCCTATTACGGCTGATTTGTCTTCGACAAATAACGCCTTTGTACTTGCGGAACCAAGGCCGCTAAGAAAATATACTTGGTAGGTATTTTTGCGCTTCCTGCTAAAAATGCATTTTTACTAATAGTGCATTCGCGAACCCCTTTCTTTTATTTTCCTCTCAAACTTTATGTGGCTCTACGACCAACACTACAAGAGGACAGCTCCACTTTTCAAAACTTTTCAAAAACAAGGAAAAACATTTAAAAAATTTTATTTTCATATTTCGCATTATTTTAGATTTTGTCACTTAACACTAGAAAGACGGCAAAATCGACCTACCTTGAAAGACGGACGCCGGTCATATGACTGCGCTCATACTATTACACTATTTATGTTAAAGAGGTTTTACAAAATAAGAAACTAG
Source organism: Oxycera nigricornis (assembly GCA_963942545.1). NCBI lineage: Eukaryota > Metazoa > Arthropoda > Insecta > Diptera > Stratiomyidae > Oxycera > Oxycera nigricornis. The sequence continues at coordinate 22,892,489 of OZ012663.1, read as the reverse complement.
TCTAAGAAAACATATTTTTTATATTTGAATGCATTTTTACATTTAAGTGTTTTATTGATATTACAAGATCCACATCATGGCTTATTACAACCATAACATACTTTATTAGTTTTATTTTTGCATTTACTTCTATAACATTCCTTTCTCTTTCGAATCTCGTTGGTTATTGGTAATGGAGCTTGAGGAGTCGAAGACATAGGTAGTTCCAGCAAAGTTCCAGTACACAAAAGTTCTCCATCAGTTTTCCCGCTTAGTTGACTCGCTAACTCCAAAATAAATTTCCTCCGTTCTATGGATTTACTTGTCATTTTCTTATATAAAATATAAGAGTTGATGCCCGCTTGGTCTAAAATGTTAAAAAACATTTGTACGGGCAATCTTCTGGGTGCTGCTTTGACACTGTACGTCTTTGCCATCTGGTCAGCCACATCCACGAATTTCTCGACGTGCCCTATTCATAGTACCAACAATTGTAGTGCGTTTCATGCGTAAGTTTTTTGCCAGACTAACAGAGGTAAAAAAATTATCAGTGGTTATATTTCGGACTGTATTTATAAAAGGTTTCACGAGGCGCATAACAACGGATTCACCAAGACTTTGATTTTGTGGCCTGTTGTCATCTTTTCCTAAGTATGGAAAACCATTCAGCACATATTTAGAGTCAACATCAACACAAAGCCGAAATTTTATGCCAAACTTATCAGGTTTGTTTGCAATGTACTGAAGAAACCTGCATCTCACTTTCTTAAAAAAAAGTTGTTCATCAACTGTTATATTCTCTCCTGGTTTTTATAATTACACAAACAGTTTTGAATAAATTTATTCCAAATGTCAGATATCAATGCAAATTTGTCGTGGTGAAGTCGTGATCTTCTTTCAGATCTAACATCAAATCGAATATATTTCATGATTTCTTTGAATCTATCATAAGGCATCGTTTTTGAAAAAAAGCTTATTCCCCATGTTTTACTCCACAAATCGTTTACTGGAATATTTTTGGCTCCGTAAGCACCGCGAGCATAGCAAATGGCAATAAAATTTTCTAGTTGCTCTAAAGTGACCCCCCGATTATCATGACCTAATTGTCTATGAGCTTCTAGGATTGTACATTTTTGAATATGTCTCAACATAGACTCATCGATGAAGAGCCTCCATGCATCTTATATACTATCTTTGAAATTTCTTCTTGCGTAGGATGTAGGGACTGCTTGCTCTGTTATGATATTGTGTTGTGCTCAACGACCAGTTTGAGTTGATATCGACTGAGATGTCCAAGTAGTTCCATCAGCAGCTATCATAGGTTCTTGCACCGTTGCTTGATTAGTAGTCGCGAGCAAGGAGCTCCCCCTTCCGCAACCACTATTATCAATATTTTCATTTGGACGTAAAGTTGAAAGTGGTACCTGATCTTCCGAGTCGCTTCCTCCGGTATCGGAACTCGAGCTTATGGTTGGATCCACACAATTATCAGCACTTTCTATTTCTACACTGTCGGATTCACAATCCGATTGGACTTCGGATATATTTTGCAGAAAATGAAGTATTTCACTTCTGCTTAGGTTTCGAGAATAGTCTAAACATAAACTTTACTCGTATCAATTTGTCAGCGAGAGTCAAATGGTTGTCGCCGTCTTTCTAGGAATAACAACATTTTAAATAAGAAACAAAGCAAATGAGAATCATTTGGTCATTTGGTTTTGAGATACTACCCATAATAATAAAAGTCACAAATTATCAGTAAGTTTAGTCAAAACGTTTTCGATTTATTCAACCTTTAAATTCAAATTGCAGTCAAATGACTGCTCCCGCCTTTCTAGTGTTAAGGGGTTACATAGGTCTTGAAGGAAAAATAAAACAACTTTTTCAAACAAATTGTATTTTAAAACCCAAAATCTGTTCTATTTAAAATTTATACACATAAAAATTTAGCATTTAGCAAGAAGTTGTAAAATTTTCAGCTGAAAACATTGAAAATTGTAAATTTTCCTGCAGTTTTCCTCGTCCAACCTTATTTTTGCGGTAGGCAAAATATTTTGGTGCAGGTTCATCTCAAATCAAAAATTCAAAAAAAAATTCTTATAGTTTATGCCCTTGGCTCGTGCTTGAACGGAGGAATTAAAAAAAAAATGAAATTTAAGTTTTGACAAGGATTTGAATGAATTTTCGTCTCATATTTTTTTAGCATTTTTCCGATTCTCATCGTTTTTAACACGTTGAGTGCCAACGCACCCCGCCGGCGGGATCATTAAATTTGCCTAAGAGGCCTCATGTCCGCCAGCGGGATCAAAATGCATACTTTTGCATCGCAATTGAAAACTAGTAGATACATAGAAATGTGACATTTTCTGGAGCTTAATATACGAATAATGCCTGTACTAACGGGATGTGAATTTTTTTTGAAGACGGAATACGATAAAAGTGTTAGATTTGACACTCAATTTACCAGTCACATGGCTAGGTAGTTACAAACGTTAATGAGTTTTATCGGTGTAATAGCTAGTGAAATGAAGTATTTTATATTTATCCATTCAAACAAAAGTGCCAAAGCACACATACGTTAGTAACTAACTGCTCTAATCACTTAAAACTGATGGCAGAATAGCAGGTCTTTCATAAATTCTTATAATTATCAAAAGCCGAACAGTTAAGCAAATTAGTATTTTCCGAAATATAAACGCAATGGCTCATTGCAACATCTTTTTTAATCGCCACAAACACATTCGTCTAAAACTCAATGCCGCAAAGGTGAGCAGATGCCAGGACCAGGTATATTAGGCCACTTTGATGTAAAGAAAATGAGTTGACACGAATGTGGCCTGAGCATTCTAAGAATAAAGCAATATATACCAAACAAAAGCCATAAATATGGTATCAAAATTTTTAAAATTTGCAATCCCTTAGGATACACATTGCGGGTACGAGTTTATACAGCTCGCCAACCCGAAAATCCAGGAAAAGGACTTGCGGAGAATGTGGTAACAGAACTGTCAGAAAATTACGTTAATATGGGAAGAACGATCGTAACGAATAATTTTTATACATCTGTACAACTGGCAGAACGTCTCCTCGAAAAGAACACACACCTTATAGGAAATTAAGGAAGAACCGGCGAGGATTGCCAGAAACCATCATTGACGCAAAAATTAATAAAGGCGAAGTTGTTGGTAAAGAAAGCGGAAATGGGATTGTGGTCAGTAAATGGAAAGATAAGCGTGATGTTTATTTTCTCACTACTAAAAATGGAATACAACTTACACCTTCTGGAAAAACGGATAGAAAGAACCAGCAAATATTGAAACCATCAGCGATTCTGAAATACAATGCAGCAAAGCAGGGTGTGGATATTTCTGATCAAAGCTACTTCACTCCTTTACGTAGAGCTGTGCGGTGGTACCACAAAGTAGCGTTTGAACTACTGCTCAACACTTCAATGGTCAACGCTCATGTTATCTACAACCATTTTTGCAGAGAGAATGCTAGCCAAAGGATGCAGATATCTGCTTTTCGAGAAAGCATTAAAATGAGTCTTGGAAAGACAGGAGAATGATGTCCCAGGAACAGAACAGCTTCAAAAACATATTCTCACGCATACAACAGAAAAAGATGCCAGAAACAGGAAAAGGAGGAACAGATGCTGCGAATGCTACAAACAGAAGTTGCAAGATTCAGGGAGGAAGCTAGCACAGAAAACCAAAAAAATTAGCAGAAAATGCTTGCATTGCGATAAATACTATTGCTTGGAATGTTTCTCAAAATATCATTAGAATATATAAAAACATGTTAGTTACTTGTGAATAAAATGAACAAATTCTTACATAAATAATCCCAGTAGACTTCTTTTAAAACAGATATTTACAGAAAACTTTGATCCCGCCGGCGGTGATCACGGTACCCAGATTAAAGAAAATTTGCAAGAGCACCGCCGGCTGGATCACAATATTTTGTAATGGTGGCCTCTGCGGAGAGACTTTGTTTTTGTATGGTGGCACTCAACGTGTTAAAATATTTTTTTTTCGTATACAACGAAAACGAGTCGACCGAATAAAAATCCCTTCGTTCAAGCACGAGTCAATAGTATAAAAAGGAACTGTTCAAAGTTTCAGCAAAATCGGTCTATTCGTTCGCGAGAAATCGTGCCTACCGCACGGAAAAACAAAGTTTCGAGAAAAACGCGTTTAAAGTTTTTTTTTACCGCGATTTAATGAATGAAAGTTATTTTTTTGCGACTTATATCGAATCGTCGATGCCAGGTCCATACAGTAATTCGTTCGCCTCATTCGCGATGTTCAATTTACTTCAAATTTGGTGTGAATACTCTTAAAGTGCTATTCTTTCATATGGAATAAAAAAAATCAATCGATTTTTTGAAAATACAAATACCTATGCCCTTAAAACCCGAATTCAAATATTTTTTTTTGAAAACAAATTATTCGTCATATAATATTAAGGTTTATGTATTGGAGTTGTCCTGTTTTAATTCCAAATACAGTGAACAAGATTGAAATCCGGACACCGTCAAAATGTATAAATATGTGTTCAGAAAGGGAGTAAGAGCTGTATTGATTCCGTGTTTTGACCAGAACGTAACATACAGCCTAAAGAACACAAACCCAGAAAACGAAAGCAAAAAGAAAACGCTTACTCAACACAAATTCAAAAAAACTGCATTTACGAAGGCAAAGGACACAGCAGATACATACCGAGTGAATGCATGCACAGTACAGTATGAACCCTGATTTTTCCAAGAAAATGAGTAATCATGCATGGCCACGCACCCGTGGACTGTATGGCATCAACTTTCCCAATGGATATCATAGCTGTTCACGCTGTGTGCAAATTGAAACGGCGAATACTGAATAATGTCGCATTCGGGGAAGAATACCACGTTTGAAGTGCGGCAATTAGTTATCATGCGTAATTGTCGAGATAAATCACTTCGGGAGACTTCAGCAGTATTAAACGTTCCAAAAAGCACCGTTCACGACATTTTATCACGGTTTAAACGAGAGGATCGCATTGAGAGTACGAACCATAAAGGTTCGTTGGAGAAGCTAACAGCCTATGACCGGCATTTTGTCCGCCGAGAAGTGGAGAAAAACCCTCGAGTAACTGCCCCCAAGCTGGTTACGCAGCTAAGGAAACGTGGTACATAAGTTACCGCCCAAACTGTTCGCAATTTAGGATATAATTCACGTATTGCACGGTGTAAGCTTTACATTAGTGAAATAAATAAAGTCAAAGGTTTTGAGTTCGCAGAATAATATCTTTTTGCAGACGAAACGTTTTGACGCGATGAAGTCCAAATTTAATATATTTTGCAGTGATGGCAAAGTTAAAGTGTGGAGGAAGCGCAACACAGAGTTCGAGCGAGAAACTTAAAAACCACAGTGAAACACGGCGACAGAAGTGTAATGGTATGGTGCTGTTGCGGAGCGAACGGCGTAGGAAATTTGACATTTGTGGAGAGGGATAAGGATGCGAAGATATATATTGACATTTTAAAAGAATTTTTTTTATAGGTATGTTAAGGACATTTAAGACACTTCTAATGTGTGAGAACTATTAAAAGAGATTTCAAACTATACCTCATTTTTTTTCAAATGAAAATCTTTAGTGGTGGCGATTCTATAGATGTTCAAAAGTCGTTGGGGTCAATTTGACCCCATATGTTCTCGATGATCGAAAAATTAAGTCATCTGATTTCGCATTGCATTAGCTGAAGTTCATCTAGTTAAGATAATTAAGTATCAAGAAAAACAAGTGACTGGCAGATTATTCTTCCACTCCTTGCAATGATATGAAGAATGATGGTTTAAATATTTGGCCGATCAAAGATGAGCTGGGCTATATTGTCTCTAAGTCTGGTATAAGAGTGAGGTGTGAATTATGTAAGCTGTGGCCATGTTTACCCAGTAAAAACATTGCTCTAAGACATTTCAGTCCCCTAAGTTGCACTTGCTACATGTTGAGGCGACCATAAAGACTAGTTTTTCCAATTAGAAAAATGAAAAAGCAAAGATAAAGTTCCAACTCTGAAAGGGTTATAATAAGTTTCATGCTTCTTATTCAAAGTTTAATCTCCGACACTGTTTTCTATGATTGTTTATTTATTTGTTTTTGCACAAGAATCATCAGTTGTTATCAGAGAATATGTTCCATTGTTAGCGTTCGAATTAATTCTAGTGATTAAGTAGCCCGACCAGCGTCTTAACTGACTTCCAATAAATGTCGTGGAAAACAGATTAACGTTTAATCGGGCAGGCAGGATGAGTCTTTGGTTAGACAATTTTATTGAAATATCTATTGTCTATCAAAACCCATAACTGAAAGTTCTTTCGACTAACACGGCCATTTTCCGTCACAATTCATCGTTAGCCTCAACAATGCCGCCTGCTTTTCACCAATTGTTGCTCATTGATGCGTTGTACGAACATTCCGAAATCGGGTCGTCTACTCGGAAACTTTAGACGAAGCCATGTATCAATTGTTCATATATTGCTGTTGCTTTATTTTCACTTTCGATCATTAAATATGCGTCCGCGTACTGAACTCCACCACAACTACCATGTCTAGCAATTGTTGCCCGTACCGCTCTGATATGTTTATGCAAGCGTAGCCGCGGCCGCTTCGTTGTCCATCTTCGATGTCACGGCAAACATTTAATTGAATACGTCAATTATTACTAATGTGAATTGAATTAAATAAAATAGAACGTGCAAATTGTGGTCTGCATGAAAACCAGCTTGAAATTTCTATAAGGCAATTGAACGTAGTAGCCAAGTAAGCAAAAGAAGCAATCGGCAGTATGTTGATTTTTATTTATAAATACATATAAATTGGTAACGAGTCGATTTTCGATAGTGGACTTCCTGGATTTATGCTAATATTATGATGAGGAAGTAATTTTCTAAGAACTTGTCATTCTAGTAAATGAACAGCTACCAACTGTCGATATACCTTACCTACGGCATTCATGTTAAAATTACAAGTCACGACATCCAAGAGAACTTCAATATTGAACTGCATCGGTTTTAACCAGAATTCTTATCAGGTAGGCTTTCACTCGATCAAGCTATAAGTAAACATAAAAAGTATATATAAAATGTGGCTATTATTCAAGCATCATAAATTCAATCATTATATTTTAACCACTGTACTCTTGCTGACAACTTAAGGGTAAATTTGAATCTGCTAACTTTCAGCTGCAATTTTTCATAAATTGTCCAAAAAATTTTTTATGCGTAGAAATTCTATGCCTTCTTTTTCATATGCAGATTATTGCCCAAAATATGGCGTGTGGTATCTGCTGGCTCGCGCACCTTCACTTTCCGGTCAGCCAACACCATTTCAGGTATTTTTTGACATTGTCCTCTGTAATCGCATCGGAGTGCCTGCCGCTGCGGACTTGATCGGTAGTGGTGTTGCGGCCACAACGAAACTCTCGAAACCATATTTGACGGTGTAATCTGACAGAGCATTAGCCCCATAATATTTATCCAACCTTTCTTTTGTTTCCTTCGCCGTTTTGCCTCTCAAAAAATAATGTTTTATGAGAGAACGAAAATCGTCTTTGTCCATACTCAACATGATGCCAAACACGTCAACAACAATCAGCTGTCAATACAAAAATAAAGACAGTATCGCACTGAAATTTGGCATGTCTGTCTAAATACGAACGGACTTCAAGGTACCTTTTTTGCGGTAGCAGCGCATTCTGGCGGTCAAGGAGGTTAAAATTGTGACTGAAAATCGAAAATGACGAGATAAAGAAGGTTCGAACGCGTTTTTCTCGAAACATACTTTTTTGTGCCCGTCGTAGATTTATAAAAAAAAACTACTCATCCGATTTTCTTGAAATTTTCCACACATACTTATTAACTATTTAACTACTGTACGGGCATAAGATTAGAGCAAAAAAAAATATTTGCCGATTCTAGAACATTTTTTTCAATCGAAAAAAAGTCAAAAATCGTTACACGTATATTCAAACGTGCGCCGAATCGCGAAAAACTTATTGTCCTAAATTCAGGCCCGTGCAGTAGTTTATACTCAAAATTAATAGATATTTTTGGTATGTGTTCACAGATGGACATTTTTTCGGGTTTTTACGAGGCGTAATCCGATTTTTTTTTGTTTGGCATTGCTCAAGCGCTTGGTCAGGACGACCACCATTTTTTTATTTTTAATAATGTGAATCTAAACTTTCAATCTCAATATACATTTCAAATTTCAAGTCAATGTATATATTAGTTTATTTTTTTATATATATTTAAAAAAAGATTCATTTTCGGCGTTTCAACAGAGTACTCACCACCACCCCCCCCCTCCCCTTAAGATAAAACGCAAGCAATATAATCTGCGGCTGCATTTTCTTAAATATATACAATTTCTACTCTTAAGTCGTCGATAATAGAAAAATGATTAGGTTATCAAGGCTATCACTTTTCAAACTTTCAGAATCTACTAAAATAACCAAATATGTGTATGTAGATAAATGAAAAGACAGATAGATAACCAAAGGCGCTCAAATCGATGAATGATGATAACGTCCAATAGATACTTCATTATTTTGTAGAAAAATTATGAGGAAGAGAATGCAGTCATTCATGACCATACGAGCAAACTAATCATCCTATTGTCAAGATTAAATTGAACTGCTTCAATTCATTTTCAAGTGACTCCACTGAAATCTGAAAATTGTCTTAAAAGCGTACAGTACTGTATAAAAATAAGTTCATTGGTAATTAATGTCGAATCGATCGGAAATTCCAAGCTTGGTTTTTTATATATTTCTTTATTATCCCTCAAAAAACTTAAAATTTAATTAATTCATAAAATACGCCAATTTTCATATGGCCATAATAATAGGTGTGCCCAACAAACTTAGTATTAACATTGAAATTTCGATAATTAGGGTCCACAATATGCTCGTGGAACCATGTTTTGACCAATCGAGATGAGTGTTTAGGATCATTGTCCTGCTGAAATGTCCACAACAACGGCATATTATCCTCGGCATATGGCAGCATTACCGTATCCAATAAATCCTTATAAACGAATCTATTCATTATGTCATCAATTCGATGTATCGGATCTACACCTTGCCACGAAAAACAGCCCCATACCATTTTGCTGCCACCTCTGTGCTTCACCGTTTTTTTTGGTAAACCTAACATGAAATTGTTTGCCTTCCGGTCGACGAACGTTTCTTGCCGCATCATTATCAAACAAATTTATCTTTATTTCATCGCTCCAGAGGATATTGCGCCATTTTTTTTCGCCTTGCGATCCGTACCAGATTTTATGAATCAACGCAAAATTTTTCCTCGCCTTCAAATTTGCAATTCTAAGCAGCGGAACTTTCCGGGCAATCTTACCGGGCAGCTAATATAACTATACGATTGTCGGTCACTGGTGAAGTTTTTTATGTGGTCCACGGATGTCAATGGATTTTTCCTGTTTCAGAGCATTCGTAACAATATTTTCAGACCGTCCAATTGATGTAGCAATGAATTTATAGGCTTTCCCCTAATCTAGGAGCTGATGAACAAGTCTTCTCTCTTCTACACTGCAGTGAGATCCACGGTCCATCTAATATTATTACAATACTATAATTGTACCTTCATTTAGTTTAATATCTTCAAAATGTCACCTTCTGCAACAACTCCTTCCACAAGTATAAAAATCAATGAAAGAAGCGATGTTTGATTGGGCTGAAATTTTCAGGAATTATTTAGCACATATACAGTTTCATTCCAAACTAAAATCAGATTTTTTTATATATTTTAACCCTTTTTTTAAAATAATTTTAGTTGGAAAAAAGGTCAAAAAGTCCGCCATTTTGTATTTTTTCACCCGAAATATTATGTTCTATTTCCGACCATAGCCACACATTTTTATTTTAAAATGCCGTTGGATTTTTTACCTGACTTTAGATATTATGTCAACCAGTGTTTTGTAAGACTCCATTATGGCTGTTATTTTGTGGCAATGGTTGGAAAAAAATGTAAAATATTTTTCTTGGAAAGTTCAAGGACCACATTTTATTCTATAAAAGTTTCAAAACAATCTAATAATTTTTTATATAAACAAAAAGTTACTGAAATTTCATGCAATAAACACAGACTGCCCCCTTAAGAGAAGTAGGTTCCAAATATAATATTCATATTCAGAAATTATACCTACATTTGTGAACTTTTCTTTAAAACTCTCATCAAAATTTAATGCTATTTTGTCGGTCTCTTCATCAATGTTGTCTATTAATTAAAACATACCATTTGTTTTTAGATATAATATTTTTAATATGGCAGCAATTTAAAAAATAAGAAAAAAGATTGATTTTTTTTAATTCTTTTTTTCGGTAAATATTAAACTGGTCCTATAGAACAATCATTCGACCAATAATCATTAATGGAGCGCTTATCTGGTGGCCAAAAGTTGAACAAAGTAGAACTCAAGCAATCTTACAAAAAATACAAAGAGCAGTTTGTCTCAACATCATAGGTGCAACAGTTGCAATAGAAACTTTACTCAATCTGCCATTCCTTCAACTACATGTGAAGAAAGAAACAGCTAAAGACTTCATCCAACTACAGAAGGCAACAAAATTCAAACATGTTGTCCTCAAAAGACACCTAAAAACACTGTCCAATGTTAGAATAGAAGAGATTTTTAATACCCATTCGGATGAAATTCTGATTTTTTTTCAATTTTCTGAAACATTACAAAGTTAAATCGGGGAACGCACTGAATGGCAAACACTGCACCCTGAGCTGGGAGAAGGATCTGCAGTTTGGTTCACTGGATCCAAGATGACAGTAGGTACAGGTACAGGAGTAAAAGGACCAAACAGCACTATTTAATAATCACTGTGCAAGGCTAACATAATTTTTCAAGTGTAAACATACTCTATAGACTCAGCATCTAATGGAAGAGTGTATTAACAGATCGTACCGGAGAAAATGAATCTATATACTCTCCGTTAGCCAGACAGCGGTAAAGGTTTTAAACACACAAACTATACCTACACATAAGTCCATGCTGATCTGGGAATGCCTGCAACATCTAATCACCCTAGCAAAGAGGAATGATGTCACTCTGATGTGGTTACGAGGATTAATGGGACAAGAAGGAAATGAAAAGGCTGATCGCGTTGTAAAAATTGGAGCCCAGAATAATTCTGTGGCGAAACTAAAGGGCATTCTGCGTATTCTAATGAGAGTTGAATTAATCAAAATAAAAGATCATTGAACGTCTTAACCGGGACTTAGAAAATCCAAGCTTTTAAGTCTCCCTCAAAAATTAAGGTCAAAGCAAACTTTGAACCTTACAAAGGAGGATATACAACTACTAACTGGGCTTCTAACGGGTGAGTATCCACTGAAGTATCATCTTAGAAAGGTGAAAATAGCCAACCATATGAGCCCTGTGGACTCTGCAAAATCTAAGTAAAGACATCAGAGTACATTCTATGTGAATGCGATTCGGTATTCCAAAAACAACTGAAACACCTGAGAAAAGGCTACCTAGCCGCAAAAAGTGGCAATTTCAGACTGGTGGGACATTTTAAATTCTTCAATTCGTGTCTCAATCTGTACTAGCAAGAAACTGAGCAAAATACATCTATTTAGGTCGCATTTTTCAAATCGGTCGCTATTATATTAAAATCATACTATGCACGTCATTTAAATAAATTTTTTCCCCAAAATAATTGGTAGTTGAGTGATTGCCGGCCAGAATATTGGATGTTATCCCACAAGTATATGACTACATACTTGATAATTGTTTTATATTAATAATATCAACGTGAATATGTATATATTTTTTTCAATTATTTCAGGCATCCTAAAGTAAAATCGCCAACAAATGAACCAAAAATCTCATCGAGTGATCATGTGCCATTGTGTTCAACAACAGATGTGCAGCTCAGATTTCTTTGTCCGGACGATTTGGGAGAGGTACATATACGATTTACATATTTTGAAATTCGAAAAATCAGAATTATACATTTATTATTTATATTCGAAAACACAGAAAATTGCATAAATTTAAAAACGAAATAATGTCACCTATAACATTTTATCGTAAATAATTTCGAAGATAAAATAATGCGAAGTACATCGGAAAATACATAGGCAGATTTTCATTTATAATTGTTGTGTGATTGTAAACGCGAACTTCGAAAATTAATAATTTTCTTACCGCGCAACGTCCAAGTTATCATTAGTTCTTAGCATTTATAAAGTATTTGATTAAAATGTCTACTGTGTATCCCGGTTATAACGTGCATCGAGGGGACCACGGCAGATATAATGTTATAACCGAAAGTACTTCATGAACAACGATCTAAAATCAAATCTTTGATTTGCTCCGTGTTATTTTTTAAAGAATAAAATTCAGATTGATATAAAAGGTAACAGCTATTCTTTCAATGGATGTAAGAAGTCCGTTATCTTGCATTGTATTTCTTTTTATTTTAAGGTTTCTTTTTGCAAATAGCCATCTATCATAAGCGATGCTTCTAAGATATTACCCTGTGTGAGCTTGTTTTTTTTAAATTAATTTTCATTGCTTTCTCAATACCGATTCTTTCCTTCTTATTATCGTCGTGGTCAGTGTCGCTTCGGGGCCATCCATATATTATGTAATGCGATCTTTAGAGCATTTTAACTTCCCCCTCCCCATGTAACACTAGTAACATTTTCAAATACCCCCTCACCCTTGGAGTGTTGCGTAATATATGGATGACCCCTTGGGTGACTTGATTCTACGGATTATACTTCAGCTTTTATATCAATATGTGTTGCTGTTTCAATCGATACATCATAGTGAATAGTCTCAAACAACTCCAGGTTTAGCAATTCTTTTTTTTTTGGATTTTCTGAAAACCAAACACCTAAAGGCTGATCATCTTCTTCGCTGTGTTGAATCCTTAAAATTTGTTCACTTATGAGAAGATCGTCATCGTGATCTGCATGCTGGAAGCATTTTCAATTATCCTTCTTTCTTGTTGCCAAGTCTTTGCTAATATTTCTATGGAATCTACCAAATTTATTATGAAAGTTTCACTGTTCTCCGCTTGTTTAATGACATTTAAAACGTTCATGGGATATAAATATGTTAGATATACATTTCGAAGAATTAACGCGATTGCATAAACATGTTCAACTCAGTCTTTCGTACTCCCTTCACATCATGGATTGCTGTTTCACTTATTTTAACTTTTGATTGTAACATAATTTTGTTTTTCAATGTTGATATCGTTAAAAAGTTAAATCAATGTTAATAATCAAACTGTTTTTCTTACTTATTCAGGTCCGGACATTATGCCAAGACTGGTTTCCAATTGATTATCCATTATCATGGTATGAAGACATAACATCAAGTACACGATTCTTTGCTCTTGCCGCCGTTTATAATTTAGCCATTATTGGTTTGATAGTTGCTGAAATCAAACCCTACTCAAAACTAAACAAAGAGGTATAAATATTTATAATATTTTTCTCCCGAAAATTGACGTAACAGTTCGTTCGTTCTTTTTGATTTGAAAATATTGGTATGTGACGATGATACAAAGGACAAGGGCATTTTACCAGATTCGATGGGCAAAAATGCCGAAGTTGGCTATATTTTATCACTAGGCGTTCATCGTAAACATCGACGCAACGGAATCGGATCTCTGCTACTTGAATCGTTAATTAATCACCTGACAACAGCCGAAAGACATTCAGTTAAGGCAATATTTCTTCATGTTTTAACAACAAATCAACCTGCCATTTTGTTTTATGAAAAACGAAGGTATGTGTGTCTGACGTGTTTTAAGAAATGCATGGGTTAATTGATGGCATGAATGGTTTACTTTCAGATTTTGCCTTCATTCATTTTTGCCTTACTATTACAACATTCGGGGGAAAAGCAAAGATGGATTTACATATGTATCATATTTAAATGGCGGTCACCCACCGTGGACGATATTATATCCTTTTCATATTTTGGTCTTTACTTAAGCTGGCAGTTAATCTTTGAAATTTAAATGCAAAGAAGTTGCATGTGAATATCACTTTGAGTTTGTCTGTTTCGATAATAATGTATCGATTTGATTGTGTATTCCATAATGAAAATTTTTATATGTTCTATATAAAAACTTCACACATGGTTTTTAAATCTTCGATCTTAACTTACATATCAATTCCTTTTTTGCTTGATATTCCCGTTTGACAGAAACATTCATAATGTGAATGAGAAACAAAAAAGGCATTGAACACTGAGTCAAATATTGGTTGACTTCTATTCACTACAAACTGCAGAAAATATTGGCTGCCTAATCAAAATCCCAATTTGAATGATAACGTACGTACGTACACATTGGAAGAATTTATCACAAGCAAATTAGGAAAATGAAAATGCGACAAGGCACTTCGAAAGCATTATCTTGGTCTGCGTTGGATTAAGGATGTTGAGATCAGGGGCTAGTAAGGAGATCAATTTAATGATTATTTTGGACACTCAAAGTGTAAAGAATCGAGATTTTAAGACTCGCTTTCAGGACTTCAGTCTAGAGATGGAGCAGATACCATTAAGACTCGTTCAGTCGAAATCCTTCGTAATACTAAAAAGCTGGTGATTTTTGATATGCTGGTCAATTTAGCGGGAATGTGATTAGTTTTTCACTTCGCCTTTTCACATCACCGTAGCCCTCATTTTCTGAATCACCTTAAAACTAGCCGATTATGTGAAATTATCAAAAAATCCAAAGGAAATAAGAACAAAATGAAATGATTCTTTATTACAAATACGAGCGTTATCGTCGCGAATCAATCCCATCTCAAAAACAAAAATTATATTGTTATACTCGAAATCAGGTACATTAACATTTAGTCGAGTCGAGCTCGATAGCCATTAAGGGGAAAACAGTTTAGGAGGTCGAAATTTTGGTGTTTTTCGTGAGTTTTTTATCAGGGAAGGAACAATCAAAATTTGTTTAAATTTGGAGGATATTTTATTCATGTTTTAAAGTACACTTTGTAATTTTTTCAAGTCATTTTCGCCGAAAACAGTGAAGTTAGAAGCTGCTGTCCATGGACGATCGCCATCCGAGTTTTTTGCTGGTGGGCATTCCTCATTTTTATCTGTAATCATTACAAATTCTTTTTTTCGTTAACAACGTATTTCCTTAGAATATGAACCTAATTTTGATCAAAACAGTCGAAAATTGCATGTTTTTGAGGTGTTTGAACACAATGTCATATTTTTATACCATGTTTTTTCCACGTTTCTTACATTAAAAAGAATATTTTTAATAATAACATCATCCCAGAGTTAGGTATATATGAATTGTAATTGAATAAAGAACATTCACACAAATTTTCAGTACGATTGGTCAATAACTTCTTGAGCTAGAATGCCCACCAGTTGAAAAAAAGTCGTTTCGAGAAAAACGTATTTGAAAATAAATGTAGCGAAAATGAGAAATTGAATGCAGTAATTAACCCCATTAACGCCCAAGTCGTTCCTGCCAAAGATATTGTAAAACTTATTGTGGCCAGAGACGTTTTGGTTACGAGTCTGAACCCAGAATTCAGAAATTCAGGAAGCTGAATAAAGGACTTCCTGAGCGACCGCTCCATTGTAACTATCGAGCGCTTCGGCGCTGAACCGACGGGCGGTCACTTAACTGCTCATAGCATCGGGACTAATCGGAATTTTGCTTTGAAATTTTGGCTACATACTCTTGAATAGTTTCACAAACAATTTGTGAAATAAAAAAGTCGATTTTTTGACCCGTCTCAACTGGTTTCCCCCCTTAAATGTTACTGCCGGGGCCCACCTTTGCATGGCCTACCGCATGCAATAACTAATGCTGCCAATATTTTTTTTTGAAATAGTATCGATTGAGTAAAATCAATTTTCTTGCTCAAAAAACCGATCACATAACATTTTTTATTATTAAAAACGAATTTGTTCTGGGTGCATCATTGTGTTCTGGTGATATTAATTTAAACTGAAGAAAGTTTCTTTGATTTTCGAATGTGACAATACATTTTGAGATCATCAGCATAAATAAAATGAGAAATATCCGATAATAGCTCAGACAGATCAGTTAAAAAACTACTAAATAGAGAAGAGATTCTAGATGATTGGCTTGAGAAAGAAAGAGAATTTCTTTTGAAAATAGGCCTTGAAATTTAACAAGTTCCTTACGATTTAGAAGATAAGAATCAAACCAACTTTGTAGAGATGGAGATATGGTGAAGTTGCGCAGTTTTGAAATCAATATATCATTATTAACGAAGTCAAGTGCTTTACTAAATTCTATGTTTGAAAAAATTGCGCATATTTAATGTCCCTCTTGCATTGAGCTAGGAACGTCTTAAAGAAGAAGTGTACAGCTGTATGTTGAACTTTTCCAATAGATTCTTGATTCCATTTAGAAACGGTGATACGTTGACATTAAAATTGCTCGCATACTATATATTTCCTAGTTTCATTCTACTCTTGCGTTGGTTCATAAACGAAGGAAAAATATATCGAATGTTCGTATAGAAAAATTGATTCACTGACAGGTTTAACCCTGGAACAAACAGCTTGAATTAATTCACCATAGGGACAGACATTCCATATGTATTATTTATTATATGTTGTAACCATACCATTCATCGTTGCTTAAAAAGAAATTTTCATCGCTTTTATCGTTCTTCCGAATCAGACAATTTTATAAGAATCGTTTTTGGCTTTTCGTCGAAACTACAAGAGAAGATGCTGTAAATGAGAAGTAATAGACATTAATTTCCATTATATTACTTTGTCCTTCTTGGTAGCATAATCTTTTAATGTGGTATATTTTATTTAAGAAATATATTTTGCTTTAAACTTTCTCCTTAACTTCTTCAATTTAAACCAACACGGATCACCTAAAGCATTGGGGATCGATGGTTCGACGAACGGGCGGCTTATTTTCCTGGCTAGGCACAAGGATACGACGAATGTTCCGCTGGCTATGTCATCGAACCGTTTCGAGATTCAATTTCGCACACTAAGCATAAGTTGACAATTAGTTTAAAATGAACAATAAATTATTGATCGATGAGACAACAAGCTGATTATGTTAATATCAATGTCAAGCTTTTTTTTACCAAAATCGACGGTATGTTGTAAAACGTAAATGTAGACATAAAATTAATTTTAGGGTTAATTATATTGAGTGACGCATTACCAAAGGAAACGTGAACAAACAATATATCTCTTCAATGAATTATTGCACAATTTAAACTCGGTTACTGGTCGGCCACACTTGTTAAACGGCCAAAATAACTATTTTTCTGTAGTTCAACAAAGTATTAATCCATTTGTTTGTTTGAGATTCATTTAAAATTGTAAATTTTCTACATTTTGATTCGAAATGAAGCGCGAAAGTTAGCATGACGAATATTTTCAAAAAACATTCAATTGAAAAGTGCAACAACCACAATCATATTATATTCGATTTCGATTTTTCCGTTCACTAGTTTATTATTTAGAGAAACTGTATAAAGAAAACAACAACCCTAATTATTGTGAAGAAATAGTCAAGAGAGTGGTGTGAGATTGTTTAGATAGAAATTTTTTGTAAATATAATCCCAACAGTTTGTATTTTAGTCGTAAGACAAATAAGTGATCTAAAAACTATAAAATACTATTAAACTGGCAAATTATATACTATGGAAAGATGTATAAAAATTATAAGAGAACAAACAATAATAAATTGCAAGACGTAGTACAATTGTAACGAAAATAGCTATTCGATGATATCGAGCACTTTGAAATGTTCACAAAACAATAAATAGAACTAGACAACATCATATTTAAAAACAAATGTAGGTATTTATTTCGATTTTGATTTTAATTATTTATTTGTTTGTAACGTGAACCACCAAGCATTTTGTTTTCATTTCTTTTTGTAAAAAGCGTGTATTGTCCGCTCATAATTCTTCATGTATCAACTTAAGTCAATAGTGTATCACTAGTTTATTTATTATTTTCGTTTGTTGTTGTGAATTTTAACATGTCCTGTAGTCGTTATATGAAATGAGCCTTTCTATGGCCAAATACGAACAATAGTGCGCTATCTAAAACATTTTTTTGTGACGAAAAATGTGTTTGGTAAATCGTACATATTGAAAATAAATAAATTTTGATCATTTGATTCTTTAGGCTTTATCTGCAATCACATACGACAGATTGTTGGTTTGCAATTCTAACCCAACGTAATTGAAAGGACGTAAAACTCTGCCTCACGTTTTCAATACTGCGAGTGTATATGCAACTATTGAATCTCTTTGTTTTCACAGTCGAGCAAGGAATAAGCTCTTGTTGTCTATTTTTCAGTTCTTAAAAAAGATAATAATACAAGTCGTGAGTTTTTCTTTTACCAAATTTTATTTTATTTTCAAATATATATTTCGGCTACTACTTGCAGCCTTCTTCAGTGATGTGTTCACGACTGATTCTCTCCAGGCATCTTGTCCTTATTTATATCTTTACTCTTTAATTACATCCTTCCTTATTTGTAAATTATATCTCTATCTATTAAACTTTTATCCCTACTTGTTTATTATATCACTTAGTTTTTAATTGGTGCTTTATTCTATGTTAAAGGTATCTTATTTTCTAATTTTCTAATTATTTTCTAGTTCAAGTATTTGAATAACCACGAATAGCCGTTTCCTTGATCAGCGTTGAGTAGCGTCAACCGTTTTCCTTTGTGGATCGCAATGCTTTCTTTCACATCCAGCTGCCTAGTGCTTCCTACACTTTCGATTTTCGTGTTTTCGATGTCGAATTCGTGGTCCTCGCTGATGATATGTTCTGCTACCTTTGATCTTACTTCTGCTGTTTTTCCGGCTTGTATGTTCTTTTTTGCTCTGTTGGCTTCGTTGATGTGCTCTTTAAACCGTATTGCTAATGATCTTCTTGTCTGCCCGATGTATCTTTTGCTGCAGTTCTTGCATTGCATCTCGTATATCCCACATTTTTCGAGTTTTCCTGTTTCGTCCTTTGTGGTACCAAGCTTGTTGCTTAGCAGGTTGTTTCTGCTGGTGAAGACCAATTCTGCAGTCTTGATTTTCCGTTTTAGTTTGCTGGTGATGTCGTTGTACTCTACTGGTATTCTTAGTTTTGATGGTTTCTCTTTTTCTAAGTTGGATTGTGGTTGCGTCAGCTTTCTTTGTTTCTTTCTGATTAGCTTGCTGATTTCCAGTTTGTCGTAGCCGTTTATCTCCGCTATTTTCATGAAAATAAAATAAAATTTGGTAAAAGAAAAACTCACGACTTGTATTATTAAACCAATTTACCAAAAAGCTCGAACAGACAACCAACTTAAAAAAGATATTTCCAACCGAAAAATTACCATAGAAAATATCAGAGTAAGTAATATATATATATATATATATATATATATATATATATATATATATATATATATATATATATATCGGTTTCAAATGTTTCAACGACGCTGGAATTTTAAAGAAAGTTTATTGAAACAGGGTCCAACATATCCAGCGAAAGAGCGTGAAAAATGATTGGCAACAAGTTGATCGTGAAAGTTCTTTAAAAGCAAAATCAATAACGGTTGGAATGAACACAAACAATAGTCAGTCATATCTTTCCCTAACTGAAAATTTAATATTAATAAACTAAGGAGACATTGCAGTCTAAAGTGTGGTCGAAATTTTTATATTGAACTTTAGTGCGTTAGACAAATCCTAAATAATTTTTTTCCTTCCAAAAGAAGCACACAAACTATTGTTGGTTCTTAGCTATTTGCGTCAACTTCTGCCGCTGCGCTCTACAGTTACTTAGGATAAGCAAGTAGTAAGCGTAAAAACTTGTAGTTGAAAATTTAGACATATTAATTTCCGAGAAACTGCGAGTTTATTGAAATCAGACGGAATATCTCTGAAGTGAATTATAAAATCATTCAATGCTGTATGAAGTACGATCGGGGTTTTCAGTTTTGATCCAATAAGGGTCATACCTTGGGCATAGCATAGATAATAAGTAGCACGGACACTAGAGCAAATTTTCTATACATCCGTTATATAACGAGTATAACATTTATTCATTTTTGAAAACCCGTGCAAGTTGGGGTGGCATTTTATTTAAATAAATAGAGGTGGTATGTGTAAAGATGCCTCAAAATACACAAACCCCCTATGATTTTCTCGAATAAAAATTACGTGATGTTCGAGAAAATTCGCGATTTTCTCATTAATGAACCGTCTTATTCTAGTAATGAACCACTTTTTCCCCAGTGATGCACCATTATGAAAAAATGTTGTTTCTGTCGTGAAATAAAGATTATATGGTAGACATTCACTAAAATATGCCCACTACTTCACTAGGTACCCTATTGAAATAAAACAAAGAAATTAAATGAATCTTGCGCAACCAGAATTGTATTTTAGAATGTAGGTAGAGACTCAGAAGATCCTATCTATCTAATATAAAGGATTCTTGTAAAATCGAAGCTCAATTTTGAACGCAAACTGCAAACCGCCGTTAAGTTTTCTTTATCTTCTGTTTATCAGAGTGATATTGTATCCTTTTCTTGCTGGAAACCGCGTATGAAAGTTTCTCATTTCTTGATCTTCCTATTTTCGCGGAGACTTAGTCGACTAGCTGATGTGATTCCAGGACCGATAGCAGAAGAAGCTACCACTACCCGCGAAAGTGTGTCAGAGTTCCCATTGCTGTTTTCCAATAGCTGACCTGGTTCGAGATTTTGAGCTTCGTTTTCAGGGAAGAGTTGTTCATCCTCATAATTGGACGAGGTTTCGGAAGATTCTTGAAGGAAATAAAATTTTAGCTTCATGTCATGAAGGAAAAGCTCTTAGGCTTAGCTCGCCAGTCCAGGTAGGACAGTTTTTTTTGAATTCTTGGAGCCTAGCCATGGAAATGACATCTTCTACAAAAAGAAAATGATCAGCATCGAAGGCGGCTGGTTTTGTGATTCGGGTTTCGTCATTTATGCGTTTGGCATAGTCATAGCGTCATATCAAATAGATACAGTCTAATTTTTTAAATCCATTTATAATGGATTCAGCCGCTATACCTTGAAAATAGTGCACCAAAAATAGAGGAAACAGCACTTTCGTCGAATTCCGGTTGCTAGTCTTACTTTTCCATGAGTTCACTGTCTTGTTCCACTGATCTTTCAGGGGCACAAAGAGCCTGACATCTTCAGGTTGCAGAAAACGCGAAGCATTATTGGACGTAGGATTTATAATTATTTCATTTTGTTCGCAGAACGTAGCAACCGTTAAGAGTTAGGTGCAACTTATGGCCGTCAATAACAACAGGATGAGAAAAGAGACATTATTTCCTTCACTTTTAGGATGAGCTTAACGCCACGTCGGTGTCGGGACATATGGCGCACTCCGCTTCATCAGCATTTAAAATTCTTGCAGGGCCATTTATGTCCATTTGGGTAATTTCTTCGAAACATTGCCATCATTCCAACTCCTAGATATTTGCTTCGCTTTCTGTTCCTACCCTCCCAGGGCCTCTAGTTTCATTTCGCAATGGTTAAATGCCGTTTTAACGCAGTGTGGCAGAAAACATTGGGTGGTAGGTTGTAGTGGCAGCCCTCTTTATCAAAAGATGGCTCACTTAGACCACAGTAGGCCCATTGTGATACCACAAAAGATTGAGACGGCAGTATAACCTAGCTGCTGGGTGACGAGAACCATTTCGATTTTCGTATGAAGCCGGCTATGCAGCCGATGTTCAAATCAGCTACTTCCGTGAGGCTGTCCAGGAAGGATAACCCTAAGGTTTTCATACGTTTCCTGGACAATGCTGGGCATTCGCACAGAAAATGTTGTATTGTCTCTTCCTCTTCTGCCGATCTGCAGCTTCGGCAGAAATTGTTGAAGGGAACGCCAAATCTTTCTGCGTGTCTGCCAATTAGTCTGTATGGACACAATAGAACTCAAGGTTTCACGACTCGTGTTGAGGAGCTGCTTGGTGCGTCTGGGACTCAGTGCATGCCAAGTTTGCCTGATTGTCCTGTAGGCTTCCTCCAGCAACTAGACCCTATTTGCAGCCTTCATGTAATGCTGCCTAAATCCCAGCTTTATGGAAGCTAGAGACAGAAAACATTGAAAATCGTTAATTTTAATGTCAGATTCATTACTGAGGATGTGAGACCCTAAATGGTTATTATTATGTTCAGTAACAGGATTTTAAATTACGCGAATTTACATTAGCCGTCGCGGATGTGTTAATACGCCCTTTGATCTCGTCCTTTTCGTAACGGTTTGTTGCAAGTAAAAGAGCGAGAAGCGATCCTATTTGTTCAGCAATTATTTGGCGGTTATGTAAGGGAATTTCGGGTATGTACAATATATCGATCGTGCATCTAGCCAACAATAATAGGATGTTTTTCGTTATGACTAGGTCAATGATCCTCGTCATATGGATTTGTGAAAGAAACGATTTTGTTTTTATTGTTCATTTTATGGTTGAAATATTGTACTTCTTATATTTTCTTCTCGGTACACTCATAGAGGATAGAAACACTATGATAGCACTTCGTCTCGGCGAGTTTTCATGTAGCTCTGGCAGTCTACTATTTTATAGCAAGTTGACAGACGTCACATTGACAATCTACGTCAATTCACTGAAGGCGGGTTTATGCTAATTTTTATGTGCGAAAGAAACTAACATGAAAAGTGAATTCAGTTCAAAACGATTTGCCGGACGTGAAGCAAGTAAGGTGGGAACGAATTACCCAGTTCGTCCATTTATCGCCACCGCGAATTCTACATGTGTTTGTTGCTAGTTAAAAATTAGCTAACGCGACTTTTTTACTTTTTTTTAAAAACCGTACAACATGTGCTCGTCGTGCAGCCGCCGTCGTAGTCTCCAAATCGGGAGCTCGAGCTGTTCCTTGAAATTTGGCAAATTTTCGATAATTTCTTTGGCCATCACGTTGTTTAGTATTTTGAATGCGAGTCCTGTTATGTCATGGGGTAAGTTTATTGGGGGCGAAAATAAAGGACAGATAATTCGTACAAGCAATTCAGTTCGACGGTTTCTTTTCCACCACTGGAATGAATCGAATGTGGGAAATTTAGGTTACAGTTAATTTGCACGAGCCCACTTTTCCGCCCGCACATAACCCTCGTGAAATTTTATTTCACTAGTTCTTACGTAACAAGAACTCAATTGATGTTTAATCAATCGGATTGAGGCGGTACTGGGATTCAAATGGGCTCAATTGGTTCTGCAGCCGCGTCCCCATTGAATTGCAATCAATCAATCTGCGAAATTAGCAGACGTGAAAAATGCGAGTCGATCCAAAGTCGTCTGGGCCGTGGCGTACAGCGGGGCTTAGTGGAAAGGTCAGGTGTCAGGTCGTTGTATTCTCGAATTGTCAGTGCTCTGCAAAGTGAGATTGTGAGTCGAAGCCGCAAGGATACGCGGCGAGGGGCGACGATAGTTTCGCCGAATATAGTGCACCATTCCCGAACAGGCCGCAGTCACGTAGCTCCGAGGCGACTGGCAGCGGACCTGCTGGCAGAACCGGCAAATGTTCTGAAGGTGATTGCGAATTGCGGTGCGGGGTGTGCTTATTCCGTTCGGAAGAAAGTGGAAAGTGCGCGAAACTCTTCCACGTCGCATGCTCTGGTAAGTCGGTTAGCTTCAATCCGATACACGTGGTAAGTTGTGCATGTCTAGTTCAACCTCATTATCATCAAGTAGTCCAGCATGGTGGGGAACTAGCAAAAAATTAAAAAAATGGCATCATTTTGCAAGGTCACATATCAGCCTAGTTAACTCTCCATCTTCAGTATATAAGGAAGTTATCGTAATTGATCCGAAAATTCAAATTTTTACGTTTTAGGGTTTTATAGCCTATTTGCACTGCCAAAAACCACATAGTTTTGGCACCGTTCGTGGTTTTGACCATTATTAGGTACAAAAACACGTAATTTCCACAAATTTCCAAGTTTCATCTGAACTGTAATTTGGACAAAATCACGAATCAAAACAAGCTAATATTCGTTGTTCACATGTGCAATCGATATTGCTAGTAGATATTTTCTAATTCACCACTCTGTTTGAAACAATATGTCAAGGAAATTCATTACTCCTAGCAATAGTTTGTTCCCTGCAAGAAAAATAAATCGAATTCATACGTGAATGTGAATGCAAAAATGATGCCATTCTTCATTCATAAGAGCGTTTTTAAAAAATTAGGCATCCATATATTAAGACCGCAACTGTTTAACATGTGTTTCTGACAAATAAAATCATCTCAATGCAATGAAAACGGTACGATACATTTCAAAACGCGTCAACCATAAATACGTATTTTTGAGGCAATATAAACAGGCTATCAGGGAAAATTTCAAAGCATTTTTAGAAATAAGTGTGTGTGTTTTACGTATGTTACGTGCGTTCGAGTCACTTCTTTCTAGAACGATATCTCACGAAAATCAAGCCTTATAGACGATTGATCTTACAGCCCATTCACATTGCGTGGAGATGGTTTTGTTTGTCAGATACACATATTCAACAGTCGAGCTCTCAATATGAATGTTTAATTATTTATAAACACTTTTATGAATGAAGATATTCTCAGGCATATCTTAATTCCCCTTGAAAACGAAAAAAAAAGTCGATTCAAATACATTTGAAGCAGTTCTTTGTATTCACGTCTTTTTGAACTCAATTTATTTTTCTTGGAGTAGACACACTCTTATTATTATTCCACATGTTATTTAGGAATATATGGGAAAATGTGTGTTCTTCAACCCGATAATGGTCAAAGCTATGTAGTTTCGTGTCAGTGTAAATAGGCTATTCGCAATGAACTTAGCTAATTAGATTCTAGTAAAAATCGATTAGGTAGTTTTGATTTTGTTTTGACACATCCAAATCATTTCTGTCACGCATGATATCTCAGGAACAAAACTTTATATTACCGTCGTTGAGATGTGCATGAAAGCGTGTTAACAATTTAATGAATCTATCAAATTTTCATTAAATTTAGCACAATTTTGTTCATTTAGTAAAAAAATGCAAAAAGGTGACCTTAGAAAAAGTTTTAAAAAAATTAAAATTGCACTTCTGGCAATCACTACTGAAAATTCAGTTGTTACATAATGTCCTTCGTAATTTAAAGTTAATATTTTTTATAGTAATAAGAAAGTATTCCTGTACAAATAACACCATGAATAGATGTACTGAATAACTTTGAATTGAACTGAATTTACTCTAATGATTTATTGTAAAAATCAATGCTTTAGAAGATCAGATACTTTTGAGAGTGCTTATCAACCAGAAAGGACAGTTTTATAATTGCAAAAAATATTCATATAAAAACAAATAATAATAATTATTTATAATGAATAAGGGTACTATACTATGAATATGGGCTCATTCCACTTACTGTCATGTCTCATTAATATTATTTAAAGCGTCATTGCTTTTATTATTATTTTTAAAAATTATGTAGATATTCCTGGAAAGTTGTTCGTGCAGACCTCCAGGGTCGCAACGTATGGCTTGTTTGTGGGATACATCGCCTGTAATAAATGATCAAAATGTTAATGAAATACCATTATTCTTCGAGTCCTTCCCATTGATGTTAGAATCATTAAACTCACGAATAACATTATTACAATCAATGATTTGTTTTTAGAGTAATAAACAAATAGGCACCGTCTTCTAGGAATATCATGTGAATAAAATATCCATTCCGGTTACATCCACTAGATGGTGGTCCAGTAAGATCTAAAAATGGATAAAAAACTATGAGATCAAAATTGTCGAGAACATTTAATACTTGCCTGCTTTTTTCAACACGTGTATCTCTTCAAACGATATCGAGTAGTTTCTGGTTCTCGACATTTTGGAATATTACCGACTATAACCACCTCTGCTTCCATCAAACCTCTCTCTCCATCACTCTGCTTGCTCCGACCGTGTATAATAGTTTCCATCACTATTTGGGTTTTATTTTACTTAGTAACTCCTTGACGATGAATATCAGTATAAGTGAGTACATACTAGAATATCAGTCATTACCTTCATTCAACAAGGTTTAATTGAGGCTTTAATTATCCCTTCTAGAAATTTTATTCGTTCGCGTTGTCAAAAACATTGATTTTTAGTGCTTTTATTTAAAATTTAGTTGTTCGAATAAATGGGTTCGTAGAGGTGCTTTATAGGATGCGATCTTGCCTATTTATTTAATTGATGGGGCAATATGTTATTAAAATAGCTGCACTATTGACCGGGTATATTCCCAGACGCTCCGTTCTAGCCAATGTTATTAGTAAAACCATTGTTCGCGTTTTTCATGTTGTATTTCTAGTTTGACCGCATTGTTCTCATCCTGGTGTAAATTTTCGTGTATGAGTTTCGCTCTTTTCATGCAAATCTACCTCTCCAAGTGGAGTTCTAGGGCTATTTAAGACTTGTCAAACTACCAACCAAACCTACAAACAAAACAATCATAATTCAACCATTAAAAAATAGTACAAAAACATGAATGAAAATTGTTCAAAAAAAGTTCCAATTTCGCACCAAAGTTTTTCGTTTTCAGTTTTCTTTATCTGATTTTGAAAACTTACTGCTTAATTTATTTGTGTGTGAATACGACTCCGCTCTTTCCCAACAGATGTCGTTTTTAGTATTGGTTGCGTGTACTAATAAATGGCAGCACTTGTATTCGATCGGACTTTATGTCAGCTGTCAAACGCACTACATGCCATTTGGTTGAAGTGTAAGCAACTAGTGTTTTTACCTCCTTGAAAATGTCGGGTTTCGTTCCAAGTAAACATCATTTGCGGGAAATGTTATTACACTATTTTATTGGAAAGAAAAGTGCAGCGGAAACTCATCGTTTGCTTGTGGAGGTTTACGGTGAGCATGCTCCATCTAATACAACGTGTAAGGAATGGTTTCGACGATTTTAAAACATTGATTTTGGCACTGTGAACAAAGAAAATGAAAAACCACCCAAAAAATTGAACATGCCGAATTGGAAGCAGTATAGGCAGACGATTCTTGCCAAACTCAATCCGAAATAAATTAAATTTTAAACGATCAACTGTTGCAAAGCATTGAAAATCGATGGGAATGGTTCAAGAAGTTAGGAATCCTAAACGTCAATAAGGTTGGGTAAAGCCAGGTGAACCCAGCCCATCACAGCCAAAGGACTACCACTTAATGCGAACAATGCAGTTCGGTCTTACGGGAGAAACGTTCACTTCATACGAAAATTTAGATTGATAATTGGATCAGCTTAAAAGCCCAGGATTTTTTCAGGCAAGGAATACGTAAATTAACTGAAAGATAGTCGAAGGTTGTACCTACCGACCGATGGAGGAAACTTTTAAAATACTCCTACAATAGTTCTGCTTATTTGCGTTTAGTTAAATCAGAAGAGTCATAGTTACTCAGCGTCATACTGTTTAAAAGTAAGTCCCACTAAAAACTAAACGTGCAATCCTTTCGTAGGCGAAAAATAATTCACAGATAACCAACGAAATAATATGATGTTTGGCCAGCCATTAGTTCCCACTGATTTATCCTCCAAAACGCTTTTACTCTCACTTGTCAAGGTCCTTCAATTCAAACCAAGTATAATCAATGACGCAAAATTTACACGACCTTCTTTTTCAGTGCCATTGGAACAGCTCCCAAACCGATAGCTATTCTTACGCCAACCACCAGTAGAGGCATTCATCTGGAAAATGGATTCTAAGTCCTTCTAACGCCTACGTGTGCATTTTGTGGGGATTGAATTTCATGATAGGAAAAGGATGTTCATGTCTGTGGATCAATTTGGAAATGATTGAATCAGAAGTTTAGCTGATGTTAGTGATAAATTTTCCATTAAAATGATATCTTCCAATGAAGCCACAATATGTATTAACATTTTTTTACAAATTGTCAGTACATGCATACATACATATATGACGGTAGAAAGTTGAAACGCTGCTATTTGCTGATGATGGCATATAAAAAATTGTTTAGATAGCAACACGACGGCTTTTTTATTGCTCATTAAAAGTGCAAATATTGTATAACTTCAATTTGTAAATTTCTACTTAGTTAAGAAGCGTTTCAACAAATAGAAGGTATTCACCTGAAGAGTATACTCACTCAAATAACTTTCCCGTAATTGTGACTTGCAAAAATGAATGATTCATTACATCAGAATAACTTTATAGATAAAAAAAATTCTTATCAAACACAAATCACGTGTTCAGATCTAGAGAACAATACTAATATTTAAACAATACATGAAAATATTCACGCATGTTGAACTGTTGTATTAATTTCATAGTTCTTGAATTGCTAAAGGAAAATCAATCGCTAGTTTTAAAATGTTTGCTATTCTTGAAAACTTACCTTAAAGGTTGAACTGTTTTCTCTTTGAGATTACCTTCAGTTTGCTAATGAATTTGAGTCACTGTAGCGGCTTTATATTTTACCCCCAAACCTTGGTTCAAATAACTTAATTATCTCGGTGTAAATGTTAAGCTATTGCTCACCATATGTGAAAATGTAATTAAATGTTTCACTAGCGACTCCTTATCGATCACGTAGAAACCTATCTACGTGTACGAACAAACATTAGAGATTCCATTTCTTATCATAATTTTGCACGGGTTTGATCTAATTTTCATAGTGAATCAATCATGCTTGGATGTGGTTGTAAAAAATTGGCGCCAAGATTCTTTTCTGTTAACCCTTTCACATGGTTGAATGCCTCAAGAAAAATTTGAACATTTCTTAAACTATAAAAACATATAACACGCTGTCTTATTTGCAATATTTCAGAATTAAGTTACGTAAAAGTATGTGCGAGCTCACGAGCACTGTAAGTTTTCCACTGGCTTTCATTAACCAAAACTCATGAAAGTTGTAGGTCCTCAGTGCACTGAACCCACAACTGATTAATTGGGCACAGAATCACCCTCTTTTTTTCGTGGGGATTTAAAACGTTTCTATTGTGGCCTAATATGACCAAAAAGGTCGAAGAGTACTAATCAACCATCTGCAACGTCTGCAAAAAGACAATAGTACCTAACCAAGTGTTACGAGTTCCCATGAGATGACAGCCCATACCAGATCGCATTTTTCAGCACTTGTATCCGGACCTGTGCTGTATAAGTATCCCTTTCGCAATTAATTCAGGAAACGAGGGAGTTTAGAGACCATGCCGCAACATTTATATGTTTCTGAGAAAGAACAATTCCAAGACAATGGCTCAGAATTAAATGACGATGTATATTCAGATTTGGAAGAGGAAGAAAGTACCGATGACCATGAAATCATACTTGAAGTGGCCAGGCCGTGGCATGCCTCTTAATTTTAGTGAATAGTTTGAATAACTAAGTAATTGGAAGCCTACATCATCAATGTCGTAGCAGCCCAAATTGAGCCTGCTGAGCACTTTGTCTCCAACTGTCCTGATCTAACAACCGCGTCCTTCAGTTTACAAATCTCAATAGTGGTTTGCAAGCTGCGTCTATTAGATCTCTTCATAAAGTTTGCGAAGATTCCTCTGGGGGCACCTGTCAGTTGTTCGACCTTTCGTGATTCGACTGAGAATCCTCCATTCTCTTATTTTCAGTGCATGGTTGACTCGAACACGCCTGTCCGGTATGTCTTTTATGAACTTCAGGATGTATCTTCGAATGCCACGTTCAGAATGTAATTGCCTTTTCTTTTCTACGTTTCACTTACATTTATATCGAATAGTAAATCTAATGTGAATGTATTTTTTTGAATTGGTAAAGATTTTAATTGGCAATTCGTTAGGGGGGAAATACATCTAAAATTTAAAAAAAAAGCTAATTTCAGATTGATTTAAAATATATATGTTGTTTATTTAGAAGATTTTCAACATAAAATCCCTAAAGTACATGTCTCAAAGTTCTTGAAAATATTTTTTTTTATAATTTCTCAACATAAAACGGCGGCGATGCGAGCGAATGAAAAAAACACCTAAAAAATTCACCGTACAACTTAACGCCATTTCCGGAGATCCTGCAACATTCAGAAGAAGAAAAGTATGTAAATGAGATGTGTTCATAGTTTGACCAATGAAATATATATATATAAAAATTACATTAATTTTAAATTGAACAAAAAATCGAAAACTTTTCCAAAAAACCGCGTTTTAAACAATTATAGTCAAATTATTTCTCAAAAATTACAAAAACGAGAAGATAATACTCTTTTGTAGATGTGGTAGAAATTTGAGCCGGATCGGTTCAATGTTTTTAAAAATATTTTGTACGGAATTTGAAAAAGTACTACTTTGAGAAAAACGCGTTTAAAGTTTGCAGTAGTTGAAAACTATTGATTATTAGTTTTTATTATAACTTACGCGTTAGTCAAAGATTCCATGTCCTATTTCCTTAGAATTCCAGATTTATAAGAATATGGTAGGGATACACAATTAGAGAACCACCCATAGCGCCGGAGAGAAAGGAGACAGGGACGCGCGGCAGGTGTGCTCGACTTACTGGGGAACGCCGCGCTGCCTATAACGAATATCGCTTCAAAACTTTTCTTGGCGTATTCATACATAGATTATTTGGAACATTTTAATGTAAGAGAAAAAATCGATTTTTTTGAGTGGATATTTTTTTTTGTTTTTGGAAAAAAATATTTTGGGCTTTTCAGTCTTTAGACTTTTTGTTTTGGAATTTTTATCTTGGACTCTTCAGGTGGGACATTAATAATTGCACTTTTCGTCGTATATTCTTGTTTATATATATACAGGCTGCTTTTCTTGTGTATTTTGTTGGATTATATCTAATTGGGAGGACTACAAAGTATAATTTTTTGACCATGTTCATACGACGTTTTATCTCGTCCTTTTTGCAACCGTATACCCAGGTATACGGATGAGTTGAAAATATTTAAGTTGCAGTTATCATCCGTCATGTACCCCAGATTGACTTCTTTTTCTTGCTTGAAACAAGTATTTAGAGCTATTTTGGTTGATTCTCAACCTTACTTCCCTAACCCCTGCTAAATATCACGGTAGTATTGCATGATAATATCATCATTAGCCTAAGGCCTTAGAGCTAGCGCTAATTCTTAAGCTACAATTTGTAATTTATTACATTGTAACCAAATAATAATAGTAATATCATCATCGTCACTACTTCTGAAAAGACTAGAATGGTAGCGATCCTGTGTTGTCCATTGCTACATAAAAACGTATGCTGCTTTCTGGTAATTTTATATTAGTGTTCCAATGAATGCAACTGTTGTGTTTTGATTTGAGCATATATGCACAATGTTTCCAATTTTGAGTTTTTAAGGGTATCTTACGCAATATTAAGCTATTGGTCGTTCAATTGAAAGTGCATGAAAAGTCTAACACTTGAAATTGCCCGTCAAATATTCATCAAATTCGCTTTGGCTAAAACAATTTTTTGTTTCTCCCTTCCCGCCCGTCAAATATTCATCGAATTCGCTTTGGCTAAAACAATTTTTTGTTTCTCCCTTCCCTCTGTTGAAATTTCGACAAATATCTTTAAATTTTTAACAGAATATCCTTTTGTATTCCTCGTTATTCAGCACAGCTTTCTTCTTACAATTTTGTTAAATTTTTAAGTTTGAAGTTTTGCTACTATTCTGAAATGTTTCTAAACAAAATCGAAACTAAAACGTCGATGACGCTCGCTTATGTTAAAAAAAACGTAATAACTTCACTTTAAATGTAAACCCCGAAAATTGACCCCATTCTAATAAATGATGGAAACTACATATACGCTAGTAAAATTACGTTATTGTGACTTTAAATTTATTTAATTTTCACAAGTTTTTTCCTCTCAATATCAGTAGAAAATGTCGTCATCCTAGGCTACCAAAAAAATTATCAAAACTACTTAGATTATTCTCTATCAGAATATTTATTTTCAACATAGAAAAATTGTGAGAGGAAATAAGCTGTCGAAAACTTTTAATGAAACCTTAAAAACAGTCGATGGCCATCAACACAACTCAAACATTCATTCTTCGCAGTGTCGGAATCCTGCCACGGTTATTTTCAAGATCAAGTTGCGCACTTGTAAGTACTTTTAAAAAAAATCTGATAGATACTGTTATATGGTGGCTTGTTTCAATTTATTTATAGGTCAGTATGAAAAGCACGCTTTGAAACTAATTATATATTATCTTCTATAGTATCTATTGTAGAATTGCAACGTAAGGATGTTATCTAGGTGACTCGTGAGAATGACAAATTGTTAAGCACGTATGTTATATACTCGTATATGCGTTAGGCGTGGTGAAATGTTCAGAGATAATGAAGTATTTTTGATTCGGTAACTGATAGTAGTTATGTTATCAAAGCCATGTTATCAGTAGATTTATAGTATGAATGGTAAAGTTTGGATGATATGATATTATTAACGTCAATCCAATAATACTCTTTTTTTCGAATGAAGTGGGTAACTCCTCTTAGCAGATTAATTCATCGGAACCATTATTGGATGCATCAAAATGTAAAAAGTTTGTTAATTCTTTCCGAAATAATATGTCAAGTAAGACGTGTTTGATCAAATTAAGTTTATTTTAAGTAAAAGCGCACATTTGTCAATTTTCTGCAAGTCCTATCAACAGATAATTCCCCATTTTGATCAAAGAATAATGATGCAGATTTGTAGACAATTTCAACAACGATTTTTTAAAACAGTTTTTGAAGAAATCTTGGGCACACTGAAGAAGGCTACGACTTGTGACCGAAATAAGTATAAAAGTTTGCTAAAGCAAAACTCACGATTTTTACCAAAATAGAGACTTTCTGCTTTTCCGATAATTTAAATTAGAGGTAAACTACTTAGGCATGTCTATCGTTTTGTTCGATTTTCTTTCCTCCTTCTGTGTGTCTATCTCGAAAGAGAAAAACCATACAGAAATTCAAAAAAGGTGACTCAGGATGTACAAACTAAGCCAAAAAATCTGTAGAGAATCAAATCAATACAACAGGTCTAGCAATAATATCAATTATACGCAACCTTACACCGGATAGATTGCTCGCAGCTGAAAAGGAAGAGTTGTAAAATTACAACGTCAGTATAGCATATAAAAAACGTCCAACAGACACTTTATAATTCGTCTCTTCACATGGTCCTAAAGAAAATCTGTGAGTAGCATCCAGGCGGCAATTATTGGCTCTTCAACACTCAAACAACTTCTAAATACTCTAAACCTATAAGCCAATATTTTTCTCAAATACTGACTATCTTTATAGACATTATCAAGCAGGACTTAACAAAGTCTACCACCGTATCCCAGCTTAAAGCAACAGATTTTCGAAAATAAAAGTTTGGCCGTTTTGGACCTTTCTCGGATTCCTTACGATAACTTCAAACTCATGCCATACAGTTCAGAGTTTCATCAAAGCAGTTTTGTATGAGTCAATATTTTTGTTCCATTCTTTTTGGACCATGTACTGGTGGCAGAGAGCATATCGTTTCTATGAACATGATAAAAATCCAGTATATGTACATTATCTTAAGTACCAAATACTTTTGAAGCAAATGAAAAAATATATGTACTTTGTAAGCTATTATCATCGATATCTCTGCAAACGTTGATAGGATAAAATTGATGTTTGTATGTTATTGGCAAATTGTAATAAATTTGTTTTTAAAGTCTGCAAGGTCATGTCCTCTAAAAATCAATATTAGGTTTACATTAAAACTGGAAAATATGTAGTACAAAGTTGACAATACTTTGAATTTTAAGACTTAAAATACATAAAAGGCGCTTAAAAAATGAATAATTACATACGTTAAAATATATTGCTGCAATGTGCTAATTTAATATGTAGTGTTATATTGATGAGCGCTGAATTCAATTTCATGCATTTCAGCTCATTTGCCGACTCGATTTTGCATTTTCCCCTAAATTATTTTCAAACTAGCTACCTTCAAGTTTTGCTCTGGTCAGTTATCATCATTATTTCATTTTTTAACCTATGAAAATATTTAATATCTCCCTAGAAGCCATAAATATTGATATCAAAACTGTAAAATCAACGATCGCACCTTAAAAATACATCTGTAAACCTTATAACATAAAAACCCATTCATTCAATTGTCTTTTTTTGCTTATAGCTCTTGTTTGCTTCTAAAACACAAAATTCAAGCTACTGTCCGTCTGCTTACATATCCCTGACTACACAAGTCTAGAGAGTTTCACTGCATACCGATTTCGATAGACGTCGCACTGATTTGGTATCTTTATCTTGCTATACTCAATTTTGCGCGTGAAATTCTATGTTGAAGATAGAATTTTGTGACTCTCCAAGGGACGATTTCACATTTTGGGAATAAATGTATCTTAAATTTTCACCCAGAGTATAGGCTATCACTTTGTTCAAGTCCGAAGAAAATTTGTTCTTTAGCTTCCGTGGAATGTGGGTACAAATAGAAACACAGAAAAATAATTCTAGAATTGATATTTTGTGTTTCTAGTTTTTCGAAGGGCCTTTAAAATATGTTTTCAATTAAATTCAATGTACAGACGTTGACCCCCATCCAGTTTTATCATAGTAAAGGGTATTCACAAAATTTAATGAAAATTTCAATTCAGCCTGTCATGAAGACAAAAATAGTTTCAATTCATTTCTCTCGATGTATCCTTTAATGTTAAACTTTTCCATTGTCTAATTATGAACATTAACAGTCATCTAGGAAAAGGTTCCATTTGCGAAGAGCTGTTCACCATACTTTGTCTTTTTTATTCAAACTATCTACTTCTCGTGACTTGCATCTATCCCTTTATTTGCGTACAAATTTTCAAATTCTAGTTGCTTATGTATTAGAACGGCAACACGATTGATCCTTTCAATATTCTAAGACTATTTACATTTATTGTTGCGAATATTCGTGTTTTTGATAATTTTCGGGTAGAAAATCAAGTATTATTGCATGCATTTTGAAAACACCTCGGAAAGGTGTTTTCGATAAAAACATGAGCAAAAAACTAGAGTTGGTAGTCAATTTCATATTGACAATAGATTTCGCTGGTTGATTTTTTAAATTCACCATGCTGTTCGATACAATATGAAACGCAGTAGTCTCAGCAATAATCTAGGCTAGGCTTCCATATTTTAAACCTGAACTGTTGAATATGTATGTGCATATGTCAAACAAAACCATCTTCAAGTTTCAAATGCGTGGATCAAAAACACGCGTTTTACTACTAATATAAAATGGCTGCGCACCAAACATTGATTTTAAACATATCCTACAGAAAGAAAATACTAAACTAAACAGAAATGTATTTTTTGACAAAACACAGTGCATCATTCAGGTGGATGTGATAAATGTTTATTTATTCAAATCAGATACAAAAGAAAACAAATAATTTGTTTTGGGTGATCAAAGACACATTTCTAAAAAAATTATTAATCATGCAAACAATTTGAAAATCCCCCGTTTTTTGAGGGATTACCTATTTTTAAAATATTCAAATTAATATTGCATTCGAAGCATATACATTCTATTATTCAATGAGAATATATTAAATTCCATTTGACTCGCTAATAGTGGTAATAACCATTGAATATTCGGTCATTCGGTCAAAAAAATAGTGACGTCTTTAAAATTTTAATCCGTGTTGTCTGACCGGTGAGTTTGATTTGCTTTTATTTGTTTTTCAAATCTCATTAAATCGTCAAATTAGCAACACAATTTCTGCGCAATATAACGGGCTTCAAGTGTCATAAATATAAACATTTAAATATTGTTGGAAAGTTGCTTCCGACCATAGTAAGAAACATTCTAGAATATTGTTGTTCGTTTGACTAGTTTTTGTTTGAATGCTTTTCGATGCGTGTTGCTGACGACCTTAATCGATAGCATTAAATTGATATCACTTAACAAATAAATGATATCTCCATTAAAACGAAGTCAATTATTCAATTGACTATGCTTCCGGAAAAGTGTTTTATTTTTCCGCATGAAAGATTCCGGATTTGATAAATGATATTCAGTTTGCTGTAGATTGTGGGATGTATAGGAGGAAGTTAGCGTGATTCACGCATAAGATTATTGTTTCTTGTATTTTAAAAATCAATAATAATTACATATTGATAAAAGGAACATATGTTTGTATGCTTGAATTTATATATTCACAAGACAAGTCGGAAATAATCTTATTTGCTTTCATGCTCGTATGTTGCCAAGCCCATTGTGTTTATTATTAAAAACATTTTAACTCAATTTACCTCGTCGATTCAACAATAACGAAACACATTACATAATAAAAACTAAAAATAAAAAAAAACAATTCAAGTTTCTGTGGAAAAAATCTTGAATGAGTAGCTTAAGTTTCAATTTCAACAAGAAAATCATGTGTGGAAAACTGAAGTAAGTATGTATGGCACTGTACACGGCATGCTTCGCGAAAGCATGTAAAAAGTGCATACAAGTTGTGACCTTCATCGCGAATAATAATTAGGAGATTGAGAAATACTAGTTTTGATTTTCGCATGCAATAATAGATTATGTAATAGTGATTACGTTGCTAGTTTACAAATCGATGACCCCAAGTGTTCACCGGTTTCTTGCAAGCTGTGCTTATTTAGTGGTGAGTTTGATGGTGAAGATCTCTCGACAAAATGTAGATCTACGACCTTGCGGTAACTTATTTTAGCGTCGTGTTTAGCAATAATTTTTTATTTACTATTAATACAAGGTACAACTTTATTGACTGGTTCGATTGCAAAAGAATATGGATGTTGCTGTTGATGTTTTAATGGTGGAAAAAGTCTATTTTTAATTATCTAAACAACAAATGCATCAATAAAAAAAGTGTAAAATCTTACCATTTATGGTGCATTTTTTATGGGTCATACCTCAAAGGACCATCATAAAAGATATATTTGTTATTAAAATCTTTAAATTCAACTATCGTTTTCAGATATTATGCTTGCGGTTTATTGCTAAATCGGACTATGTTTCAACAGGCAATTTAGACGAATTTGAAATTAGAAAATTAAACAGAAAATGATGGATGTTCATAAATTGTTGACCATTTTTCACTAATTTTGTATGGTTTTACTAATATTATTCTATCTGTTTATCTATCTACCTTACAAGGAAACTGGGAAGTTGACCCCTCTTTGTGTGTACATTGAACCTAATTAAGGAATAAAAATATTTGAAGGTTTTTTCGGAACCCGTCAAAGCAAAAACTATGAAAAAAATTGCTGCCTGCGCTTGCATCACACGAAAACTACTGCATTGATTTTGATGAAACTAGACATAGTGATAACCTTTATCCTGCGTGAACATTAAGTATACTTTTTGATTAGGAAAATGTAAAGATCTCCACAAGAGTCAAAAAACTGTGTCTCCAAATTTGAATTTCGCACGCAAAATCGAACACAGTGAAGAAAGGTACCAGTGACGAATGCTACAAAATATTTTTTTGTGACTGAAACTTCAAACCATAGCATCAAGAATGTATAGCATAGACACTCGGAGTTTTCAAAATAAACATGAGACAAAACATGCAAAGATTATCTATCCGTCAGAAAGAGCGTTCTGGATTTAGTTTCTAGCACAGTATACATATGTATGATACATTAGCCAACTTACAAAAGCTATGTAAAGCGCCTCACGGTTCCACGGAACATAATCATATGCTCTGCTTTGTCTAGCACACATATTTGATTTTCTGTTTCGTTCTGAAATCGCAGAATTCTCTCTTAAATCTCGTTTAGTTCCCGTTTTTTTCTTTTAGATTCCAAGAGCGCGTTTGCCCACTGTTCATTGTATACACTATGATTTCTAGATTCGCGCGCAAAAAAATGGGTGAATATGCAAAGTCAAATTTTCCTATGTGGAATTGGGCAAATGTGTTGTTGCGAGGCCAGCAATTCGTGTACGTATACACGCCGCGTTCATATTAGCATGCGAATGACATGTATACCTAAAGCATAGACTCGAGCCAATTTGCTGTACAGTTGTTATACAATGCGCGATATGGAATTTTCCACGTGTATTAGTGTTCTAATTTACAATAAGACCCTAAAAACTCGTAAACTTATTTAAAATTTCAATGAAATATTTCGGTAGGAAACATAATTATTCGTTAGTTCAAGGTGTTTTTCTTGGCTTTCAATACTGGATGAACCTGAATAATCATGTTGTTACCAAGGATGCAGGCATAGAGCGGCATACTTCTATCCCAGCATCGGCGGTTCGAATCTACGTCCCGATAAATGATTATTTTGTTGAAATTTGAAAAATGAAGTTCGCTTAGCACACATTTGCAGTAAATCAATCACCCCTACATAAATAAAAACTTTCATCGATAGAAATTGGGTAAATCGAAATGATAAATATAGATTTTTTACTACGAAATAACGAAGAAAATGTTTCATTAGCACAATGAATATTTTCAGAGTTTCGTTCAGGAAAGAAAGCCCTACGTTGGGGGTTTTTAATGAAATTTTTTTATTGTGCTGACGACGGTTTTCGTAACGGTTTTTAGTTCAATGCACGATTTGCCGCGCTGATTACTAATAATATAACAGTAAATTTATGCATATAACTGCAAATGTGAGTAGTATATTATCCTGGGTTCCATTTATTTTTGCATTTCCTTTTCGAAAATGAGACAATTCAGATCAAAATTGACGAAATCGACTTGGTCTGGGTTATTTAAGGTTTAACGGGGGAAATTAATCTAAGGTTTTAGTGCATAGATCTGCTGGCAATAATGTGTCAGCTTCAGAAACTTGCATTGAATCATGCTATACATTGAGAAACATGTCTCAGCAATTGGTATGGGGCCACCCATATATTACGTAACACTCCAAGTGGGAGAGAGGTATGTGAAAATGTTACTAAGTGTTACATGGAGGGGTGTATAGCAAATTGTTATGTAACAAAATTTAAAATTAGTTAAAATATTTTTTTTATAACACTGAATCATAATACGATAGGCACGATAAACAAAATTTAGATAAATTGTTAATATTTTGTGATTAAAATATTTAAAATTTTGAGGGGGTACAATGAATTTGTTACGTCATAAACGTTGGGGGGGGGGGTGGAGTTCTTTGAAAATGTTACTAAGTGCTACCTAGGGGGAGGGGGTGAAACTACTCTAAAAATTACGTTACGTAAATATGGATGGCGCCTATCGAGACAAGGTATCCAGCGAGTTCTTTCACACTGTGGTTGGAAGTCTCATGCTGTCTTGATATGTATTTCGGTCTCCCATCAGAGACGACAGACCATGAGACAATACCATTTGTTGAGACATGTCTCTCAATCCCTTAGGGCCTTACGCAACTGAAGAGGACATGAAAATGAATCATCTTTTACAAATTTCTTGGGATTAATAAATTTTTTTTACAATAAATGGACTATGCTACATTATAGCATATGTATTGAGATACAGAAATAAATTTGTTGATATACATACTATATTTTACAAAACGGTAGCACAGTGCAGCTTTGCAAAAAGTCATACTTTAAAAAGTGTGAATCTTGGGTTCGCAACAAATAAAAAAAGCTGCTAACCTTTATGCTGCTATAGCTAGAAAAATACGTAGAATACTTTTAAAATGTTGATTTTTCAAAAAATACCAAGCTTTTGTAGAAAAAATCTCAATTTTTGCGAATGAAATTGACAGAAATATTTTTCATATTTTAGAAAATTTTTACGTCTTCATTTTTACATTCTATTCAAAAGTCGTAGTTTAAAAATTATTCGAGTTTTGCGACAAACATTTAAGCTGGTAACTTGGTTCGGAATTAATTTTTTTTTGAAGTTTTCGTGAAAACTTCTTCGAATATTGAGTAAAAACTTTTTTCCATATAAAATATTAAAGAAAACATTATACAACAGCTAAATTTTTCAGTGAAAATGTCTGTTTGTTCACACTTCAGACTAGCCCTATCCCCTTGAGGGGTATGGCCACTGTAGCAGGTGCAAAATCATGTGTTTTTTAATATTTTTTTTATATGGAAATTTTATTTATTTATAAAAATAATTATAAGTACATAAAACTACAATATCGGAGAATCGGGAAAAAATTTTATAAACGCATTTTTCAAACAAAATGGCCGACTTTTCGTAGCTCCAATCCGAGGTGTTTTTTTAAGCGCTCCGCGGCCGGACAGCTAGCAGCCTCAATTTTGAACCTAGATCAAAACAAAAAAAAATCTGTTAAACTACATCACAATACCTAGAAAAGTAACTGAGGAAATTTAGAAATATTGATTTTCCGGAAAATGGCAAGCATTTGAAGTGAAAACTCTTTTTTTCGAAGAAAAATCGTTAAAAAATAGTCAGTTTTTGATCTATAAAAAAATCTTAGGTACTTCTTCGCGAAATGCAATTATAAATATGTGATTAAAATTTTAAGTCGATCGGAGGAAAATTGTTCGAGTTATTTGTCTGGCCGATTTGAAAAACACGTCGGAATGGAGCTACGAAAAGTCGGCCATTTTGTTTGAAAAAGCGTTTATAAATTTTTTTCCGATTCTCCGATATTGTAGTTTTATGTGCTTATAATTATTTTTATAAATAAAAAAATATTTAAAAAACACATGATTTTGCACCTGCTACTGTGACCATACCCCTTAAGCTCACCATGAATCTCCTATGCGTCATCTTTAAAAATTATCCTGCTTACCCAAAATGCACGGTTGAGCTACCATTTCACTGGATTAATAAGAGTGTACGTTTCTTGGGGGTTGTCGAAAGTCAAAGAATATTTCTTTACGATTAGACTACACAACTTTGTACGAATTCCAATCAAAAATGATGGATACATACCAAACGATTATTCGCCGAACCCATACTTTTGGATGGATTCTCTTTGAGAGCGGTGCACGAGCACTCGTCGTTCGCTATTTTCATACAATGTCCGTCCATAAAATACTAAGAAATAACGACAGTTATTTGCATATTTTCATTCATATTTTATATAAATGACGTAAAGAATACATGATTTAATTCTGTTAGAGATTTGATGAAAGAATGTATGCAAATTAAAACTGCATATCAATTGAAACGAGGCTATCAGCTTTGACCTGTCGTCGTTTATTTCTCAATAAATCTGTTCTGTTTTTTATTGGATGTGTCTTATCAGTTTTGGATTTACACTTATATAACAACTTTGAGACAAATATTTATAGATCAGTTAGGTTCTTTCAACTTCACCCCACAACTAAAGTTATCACGAAAATCGCACAAAATTGAACATCTATCGTCAAAAGACCGAAACAAAAATAAAGTATATTTATTAATCAATAGATTTGTATGCCGCCGATACGATTCAATTTGTAATTATCGAAGTAGTACGGAATATGGGTCGAACGCTAAACGCGAGTCAGGTCAAGTCTGAAATCAATATTACACAATGTGGAATTTCCTATGTGGGATTGCTTGTTTGTATTTACATATTTATCGCCAATGGCGATTCAACC
This sequence comes from Oxycera nigricornis, assembly GCA_963942545.1. Lineage (NCBI taxonomy): Eukaryota > Metazoa > Arthropoda > Insecta > Diptera > Stratiomyidae > Oxycera > Oxycera nigricornis. The sequence continues at coordinate 22,850,999 of OZ012663.1, read as the reverse complement.
GTGAAATTTAAAAATGCAAATAGATTTGTCGTACGAGATGCATAAACATGTTGGGCGACAAACAACACGTGTATTTATTTTTGATTGGTATTAAATTTGTCTCATGTGATTTTCAAAAATTTCGCATATTAGAGAACCTTATCGCTGCGCATTTTTATCTTTTTTTTCCTCTCTTAAGGGGTAACACTACTCTAGGATTTTCAAAAAATCGATTTTTTTATTGACTTAAATTGTACTTTAGGGTCATAAAAATGAGGTGTCGGTAGTTTTATAGCGTGGAAAAATTTCTAAGGCCCGGGCTTCACGTCCGATTCTAAAGCGATTATTATTTGGAATGCGTAAACAATAAGAAGGACGGGCGTCAAGGCTCCACGTCCGATTCCAAATCTGAAATAAGAACGTGCGAGGCTCTTGAATCAGATTGTTTGTTTAGTGTTCATTCTCATGTCGGTGCTCATCGTGAAAACATCTGTCTTGTGTTGTTGATAGTGTCAGTGCTAAAATACTAAAATGGATGAATTCTCGTACTATGGCACATTTCTCGGCAAACATTCTCCCACGCCGCATCATTCAATTCCCTGTTGTGGTAGTGTGTATCCGCAATACTCCATATTACCGGATTATTTCCTACTGTCGTTATCACTTGCTCCATGGCCTTCTCCGTTCAATGCGTTTGAACGAATGACCACAACGCATGCGCATACAGAAAATCGGTTTCTGAAAACCGGCCGTGGAGCCTGGTGCCATCCGATCTTATGGCGAAAGCGTGTAAATGAGCGAGAAGGAAGCGCCTTCGTTCTGATTATGAATCGGAACGTCGACCCGGGTCATTCTGAACCGGACGGGTCGTAAAACAGGCGTTCTTGATCGTATCGGACGTGAACGCAGGGTCGCCCGGTTCTCCTATAGATAACATGCAAAATAAGAATAGGTCGCGCCGCTATGACGTTCATTCTTAAAAACAAACAAACCGAAACCGATTTGGTATCGGACGTGGCCTAAATCGTTTCAAAGAAGGCCAATAAATATCGCTCATAAGACGCTTATGTTTTTGACTACTTAACAGTTATAAAACCTTTAAACGCGTTTTTCTCAAAATCAAAATCAGTAAGATTATTTTGGAACGGATGTATGGATCCATTTGAAATTTTGACAGTGACTTTGAAATACCAAAATCTAGTGAAGTACGTAGGGATTTTTTGATTAATTGTTTATTTTTAATTTTATAAACAATTTACGGCTAAGTTTTTTTGTCAAAAACCGTGTTTTTTTTAAAATTAGATTTAAAAAAAATCTACGTACTTCACCAGCTATAAGTATGCACTTCAAGATAAAATCTAGTTTTTTGTTCTAGGAGCGACCGTTCGAGAGAAAAGTTACCGGTAACTATAAAAGGTGGATCACACAACAGCCGAATACGGGCTTCTGTGGCCGCCATTTTGGAAAAAAATTGTACTTTTTGAGTTATGCTATATACTACCATAAGCGGATTTGGTGCTTTTTAATTTATTTACTTACGAAAAATCATGAAAAATGGGGTCTCTAGAGTAGTGTAACCCCTTAAGTGTCTGATTCAAATATAAATTTTGTTAGAACGGTAATAAAAAAATACTTCTATACATTACGACTGCACCTAGAAACAAAAATCGTTTCAAAGTTAACAAATCATAAAAAGATGTCGCATAGTCTGCCGTCTCAAATTCAATAATACTAACGTGCCATAGAATGCTGCAGATGTACTTACATATCTGATGCGGCTTAATACAACGTTAAGCGCACCATAGCCTAACTATAAAATAAAAGTGGACTCAACACTTCAGTGGAAGTTGATCCAACATAATCATTATGTTAAAGCATTCCATTCTCAGATCCAAAGACGGAAAAGTGTCACATATTCAGTTCTGGCATTAACAAGTGCCGGAAAGTGTTATCATTCCTCATCAGCACTTTTTGCGTTAGTGGTTATTTTGCAATTTTATCAAATATGAGACCTTTAATATATGTACATATTTATGCAACAGGATAAATGCCTGTACGACAAAAAATCAAACAACATTGCCACGTTTACTGATTCGCAGTCACGTAGTCCACTTTTAATTCGATATATCCTCAACGCCGATATAAAATTGATATAAAATCTTAGCGTAGGCTAAATAAAAGTGTTGTTTAATCAACGAAACGCTGATGAATTCGATATTTGTGGTTTGCCGCTACGTTTAGTTGTGTATGTTGATTTTGTATTGGAAATAAAATGTGATTCAAGTGAGAAATAATTATTAGTGGAAAATTAATAATTGAAAATTGTCATAAAAAAACAATTTAATCTTGTCTCATTAGTCAGAAATTATGTAAATTACCTCAGATTCATTGATTCATCTATCAAAATACTGCAAATTTTTTCAGCAGTTACAGTTGGTTTCAACGTTTTTGGTGGCTATCATTTTAGGCAGATGAGTTTTCTGTATGAATTATCAAAAATGCGAACCTCCACATTGTTGCTACATCTTCTTGATGATTTCTAGACTATCTAACCACACTATGAATTACATCTGCAATCGTTCATCAAAAAGGCGGAGCAACAGGTGCATTGAAGGATAAGAGATAATAGTAGGCAGCAACTAATTGACAAAGATCTTCGAACACAAAATCTAATATACTTAAATTTCCGTTATAGTCCAGTCACTAGAGACATAAAAAAGTATCCTCCGTGCTAACGGTCAGATAGTTCTGATTTTTTTATATGTTTTTAGAGATGCTTAGAAGGTAACAACCCGAAGTATCTTCCTTGTGCCAACTTTGAGAGGGGGCGAAAATCTCCAAAAATCGGCACTTCTTTTGGTTTTTGACCCATGACTTCTTTCCTGTGCATTTTAACGCAAAATGAGTTAAAAACAAAGTTACAGGGGACAAAATTTCCAACAAAGCAAACATGGACAAATGGATATTGTAAGTTTTTTTCAGACCACCAGCAACGGTGCTTTGAAACCTCCGAAAAAGAGTAAAACGCGTTTTTAGCAAAACAATTTCATTTTTGTTACTTTGGACCGCAAAAATTAGTAAAAGATTTTGTTTTACAATTAGCGTAGAAGTCATCATAGTTATAAAGAATTTATTTTCCTTTGAAATGTATGTCTCCAAAAAAAATTTATGACCAATGCCGAGGATGGGGGGAATATTTACGAAAAAAAAAACAAGAAAATGGCTTTTTATCAAGTTGACCCCAAAAACGCTACATCGTGCGTAAATTTCTATTTTTATAATACGTATTTTTTAACAAACAATATGAGTACCGTTACCGCGTACCCGAGGTTGATGATAGCTCCAGTGTCGGTGCAGCGGACATAACCGAAGTGGGTTCTGGGAGGGGGGAGGGGGGTGGCTCAAAATCACCAGGAGTTAATCTTATACCACGGAGATCGGGGCCCAGGGAGGTCCATACATTCCTCCGGTCGCGGTGAGGACCTTTTATATGGGGTTGAAAACGTGGTGGCTGTGTTTGGCCCATATGCGGGTAAAGCTTTCCAGATTTCACCTTTCAGTCGTCATACTTACGAGCATGGAGACTGTATATGAAATCGAGAGAGTATTGGTGTGGGGTTGCGTTTTTAACCGGGTGTCAGGACTCTAGAACGGCAAGAGGTTTAGTTAGGCCTCGATTCCATCAGTAAGGTCACTGACCCTGCACTCATTAGGCAAACTGGTACTTCCACATCCCAGTGGGAGGGCGATGTTAGCCGCATTGTTGCTACCCGTTGTCCAAATCGTGGACCGTGGAGTAAGATCCTTTCTGGGTAGGCCTCCACGTAAAACATCAGGACTTTCTGCACAAAAATGTAGATATAATATATATATATATATATATATATATATATATATATATATATATAGGCTGTTCAAATTGTACCTTTTCGAGAAATAAGCATTTGAATAGTAATAAAAATATTTTTAAGTCGTTCATTTTTATAAAAACTTAAAGAGAAATGAAAATAGTAATTGGTAATAAGTAAATTTGATTTTGCATTATTTTAAAATAAATCTGCATCGAACATAAAGCATGACACTTTTGGGCGTTTGGGCGGGGTCTTAAGAGGAAAATTTTCTACTTCTTTTTTGCCAAGAAGGAGTCAAGATCATCTTCGTCATCGATGAGTAAAGTTGGCATGTTCTTGCAGGATGACCACAATAATGCTTGCATAAGTTGGAGCAATTTAGGTCAGCTTTTCTACATCAGAACGTTCCAATGCAGCCTGTCACACATTTTTAAGAAACTGTTTTAGGCAGTCCTGGTGGTGCAGCATCCCTCAACGTCTGGATTGTCAGTAAGCCCTTGCTCTTTTTCTCTCTCTCTAGTCCATCCCCAATCAAAAGAGTTTTTTACACACTTCCATCCACGTCACTTGCTGGTAAGTACGAAGTGAATGGAAGTGTGCATCAACTTGTCTCTTCACTCATTTTGCGCTCAAACGCATAAGAAAAAAGATATAGGACAAACACTGAAAACGTGACGATTTTTGAAGGTTTTCTCCTCCTCCCCAATTTAGCCCCAGGAATAAAGATGACAGAAACTATTTTTCAGCCATCCCTAACAAACAACTAATGAAAATGTTAGAAACTCGTGAACGTTTGCCGCTGAGGACCTCGTCAAGAGAACAAGACTATCTAGAAAATGTTTTAGATGTATTCAGAGGTCTATGTCTCATATATGGTACAAAAAAGGAACAATAGAAGGAGTTCAACAGTTTTGTAAATAAGAAAAAAAGGGATACAAGGGATGTGTATGTGTGTGTGTGTGTTTATATCACACAAATTAAATTTTATAAAATAGAATTATGCATCATGTATACACAATTATAAATAACCATTTGATAGCATTGACTCGATATTTTAAAAACGTCTTTTTTGTCGATTCAATGGAATTGGCGAATGAAAAACCTGTATCTAAATTATCAAATTTCATTGTTATACACAAATTTCGATATCTTTATTCAGCTGTAAGTAACTGTTGAATATGGTTCGAAAAAATAAATAAATTTTCGATATTGTTCGTAATGGAAATTTTGAATTCAATTGCACAACAACAGCAACCAATTATTTGCATTAATTCAAGCGATAAATTCAAGGCCACTCATCTTAATGGGCTTATTGCTACATTATTTTTCCGTGTGTGACTTTCAATAATATGTGAATTTAATTGATGAAAATTGACTAGAAGAGTCGTGAAATGTTACGGCTGTATACGTAAATCCACAAACCACATGTTAGTCATAATTCGGGGTGATCTATTGAGTAAAGGCTAAATTTGTTATTTAAAAAGCCTCTAAACGCTTTATCGTCGGCAGACTTTGAAGAAGAAGAAAAAAAATAAACTCGTAGTTAGATTTTTTGCCAAAAAAAATCGTGTCCGCTGTTATATCCTCTACACAAGTAAAATTTGATGTACTGACGTATGATTCGTTCGGATTGTGAAATTCATGTAATAAAAATTCAAATAATTACACTTGCGTGCGATTTGATTGGCTTAATTAGCTTCTGCTACTTAGCTGGGACGCGCAACACAGCAAATGTCTGACTTGAAAATTAAAAATCGTCATATACATTTCGATCATATATGTACATATTTATATACGTTTGTTTAAAATTAACCAATGTGTTTTAAACATTTTTTGCTTGTTGAAATACAAATTATTTTTACAACGTGGTACTGCCAAAGAGGTTTGAACATTTATTTGAATGTTTATAATTTTTGAATGTTTATACATAATATACTTGCTCGGGTTGCTTTTATGTTATGTACATACATACATACAGTCATGAACATAAGTCTACGTACCCCCTATATTTGAGCATTTCTCTCAATTCCTATAATTCTAATTCCTAGCATTCTCAGCAAAAACATGTATTCACTTAATTTAAGCTTAAATATACGTAAAAATTGAAACTCTTTCTATCGAAGCAACTTTAAAAGGGAAATAAAAGAAATCTGGGCACCAAAAATGAAACAAACGTCTACATACAGCTTAATGTCTGTTCAAGTAATTTTCTTTGTGCATGTTTTCATTGAATTGTGAAATTCGTAATAGTGTTAACAGCTGACGGCGCGTTGACAAGTAATTTTCAAATTGTTTAAAGTGATCATGGCTCCGATTAGGAAAGAAATTTCTGAAGATGTTAGAAAAATAATTGTGAGCCGTAGAAAAGAAGGGCGAACTAATCGTGAAATCAGCAAAATAGTGAACAAACCGCGGTCAGGTGTTGAAACTGTAATTTCAAATTAGCAGTTGTCGAAATCATTTGAAAATACACCGCGGAAAAAACCATACATTAGTAAGGCAAATGAAAAAAACGACTCGAATTCTCAAAACTACGTGAAGGCATGCAAGAATTTTTTTGGAATAGCGTCTTGTTTAGCGACAAGAGAAAGTTCAATATTTTCGGACATGACGGAAGGCAACGAATGTGGAGGAAATCAAACGAAGGCCTCAAAAAACAAAATTTAATTGGTACAGTAAAACATGGAGGTGGAAGTGTTCTTGTATGGGGGTGTATGTCAGCGGCGGGGGTGGGAAATTTAGTTATTATCGACTGTATTATGGATCGTATGGTATATTTGGATATAATTAAAGCTAATTTGAAGCAATCTGCGCGAAAATTGACACTAGGACCATTTTGAGTCTTCCAACAAGACAATGAATCCAAACATACCGCGCAGATTGTGAAAGAGTGGTTGATATTCAATATTCCAAAACAACTCCGTTCTCCACCCCAACCTCCGGACTTAAACCCAATCGAACATTTATGGGAACATGTGAAGCGCCAAGTTCAAAACCACAAAGTTTCGAATAGATCCGAACTTATTTCCGTTCTTCATGAAGAATGGGGAAAAATTACACGAGAAATCACTAAAAATCTAGTCGATTCCATGCCAAGCCGACTGAAAGCTGTAATTTCTTCCAAAGGAGGCTCTAACAAATACTAGTTTTTAAAATAACTGATGTTAAAAATGACTGTACGTAGACTTTTGTTCTTTTTTATTGTATGGAATTGAGTTATTTTTGTTTTGTATTAAGATGCACTGAATGGATACATATTTTTTGGACTGCAGATAAAAAACGTTCATTGTTTTCATTATTTTTTATACTTTTTGTTGAAATCAGACTTTTAGATCGATACTTTTCATGAAAATTGCAGGGGTACGTAGACTTATGTTCATGACTGTATGTGTGAAATGTTTCCTTGTCGAAATTGAAATGACTGACTCATAGAAAATAAGTTTAAATAATGAAAATTATATTTTATAATTGCTAGATATCGCTTTAAAATCTTCAAGGTATTTAATTGATCATTCATAACACATCAATTAAATGAATAATATAGAATACAGTGAAACCTACACTAACGGACATCTTGTATAGCAAAAAAAATTGATGACGGAAAAAATGCTGCACTGTTAAATGGAAGTTTAATTAACCCTTTCTGACTGTCCTATATAATTTTGTGAGTTTGAACCTGATAAATATTAGTTTGATTTTTTGCAGAAATGTCCATCCCAGCCATAACGCATGAAATGGTCCTCGTGTTGCAGTCTTTGTTTTGCAGAAACACCGAGACCAAGACCATACCTTCGTTAGCAAGACCGAGACCAAGACTCACTCGGCTTACAAAATCGAAACGATCCGGAACTTTACCAAGAATGAGACCAAACTGTGTAGTTTTTTATGTCTGAGGAACATTCCTTTCACATTTAATATCTTTAAGGAGGATCGCTAGTTCTTAAAAAAAGAATTCTACATTCAACACAGAATTTACTGAAAAATATGAGAAGTTTTATCAAAATATTAATTGGTGTTGATGGAGCTCTTATTTCGAATTAGAAAATGTGTTGTTCTACAGTTTTTAAGACATTTTAATTCAAAAGTTGATTTAATATATAATATAAGATAGGGAGCGTGGTTTCGGGATAACGAATGGCTTCCTCTTCAGGTGCTGTCATATGCCATTCGTTATCAGACAACACGACCACGTGTTATCCCGAAACCACGCTCCCTATCTAATTATGGCACCAACCATTAATCTGGAACAAAAGAACCTCCATTAATGTGCAAAAATAGTGTTAGCACGTTGCTAACCAAACAAAAAAGCACACTAGTAGGCGATTTGTCTCGACTAGAAACGGAGGTTCAAATCCAATAAGAATCATATAATATAACTTAAAAACAATAGAACAAGCATCATTGATATTTAGAGCATAAATTTGATTACAACGTTTTAAAAACTACACAGAGCTTTTTTTAAATTCCTACTTAACCTGGTAAAAATTACCAATATCATACCTTTTCTAAGATATGGTATTTTTTTGTTTAAAAATTACACTGGCACTTTTTTGTTTAAAAATTGTAAAACTTTGCTTTGATGATTATTTCTTTGAAAAATTAAAACAATCGAATAATATTCATTCAATTAACAATTCTATTTATTTTAAATAAAATAGGTACTATCTGGAAATAAAATTGAATATCATATAAAATTCTGTATAGTAGTTGTTAACCACTTAACCGAAAAATAGTAACTTTTACTATAGAAAAACTTCGATCCATTAAATGACGATCTTCCACATTTGACATAGTTTTTTTTAATTTCAGAAATTTTCATTTCGGGTTTTTCTAGTGAGAAATGAAATTAATCTAAAGTGATATCGCATGGACCTTTCAGCAACACTGGCCATGGTCCGAGTTTCACATACAGTGCCGAGAAGAAGTGATGCAAAAGCTCATATTGAAGAAATTCTTTGAATTAACCTTTTCATATTTTTAAAGCTAGTGAATAAAAAGTCCATTGGTTTTTTTCTTGCTATTAATATACTTATGTATTTCCAAACAGTGATTAGACATAAAAAAATCAACAAAATATTTAACTTTTCTATAAGAAAAAAATTAAAAAGTAAATCAATTCATTTTTGGCTACCGAGAAAAAGTGATGCAAAAATTAATCCTCGATCATCTTCTACCAACTGTAGTGGGTAACTGATAGCACCTAATGGTTTTTAATATTTGGTAGGATTTCCTTTTCGATCTATGACAGCTTGAAGCCTTCTTGGCATAGATGAAACCAACTTTGCGCAGTATTCTTGAGTGATCTTGCCCCACTCTCCTTTTATTATTTTCTTAAGCGCGGATTTGCTGCGGATGTTATGTGTTGCAAGTCGACGCGACAGTTCTTCCCAAACATGCTCAATTGGATTGAGATCAGGTGATTGTAGGAGCCATTTCAAGCAATTTGGAACATTATAAAGTATCCACATTCGAGTTTGGTTGGCGGTATGCTTAGGATCATCGTCTTGCATGAATATGTAGTTTGTTCCCAAATTTAACTTTTGGACGCTAAATCCTTGCCGATTCTTTAAAATTTCGATGTAGACTTTGGATCCATCGTTTTTTCTTCTATTATATGAAGTTCGCCAACTCCATTGAAGGCCATACATCCCCATACCAAAATAGAACCACCACCATGCTTCACAGTTCCTATCATATTTTTCGTATCTAGCTTCGTAAGAGGCTTTCTGCGCACTTTTGCTCGTCCATCATGAGAAAACACATTAAATTTGCTCTCATCCGTGAATAAGACGCGTTTCCAAAATTCGACATCCTTATTCAAATGTTCTTTGGCGAAATTTAATCTTTTTTCTCGGTTTATGCCGCTAACGAAGAATTTCTTTCCTGGAATACAACACACGTAACCCGATTTCCTTAAATGATTTTGAGCTGTATGAACACTAACATCTTTGTTATAAATAGATTTTAGTGTTGCTGTGATTTTCGTCGCCGGTATAAAAGGATCTTTCTTCACTTCTCGTTCGATTACTCGCATATCACGTTCTGATAATATTTTTGTTTCTACCTGAGCGCTTTTTATTTTCCAAGTTTTTATTTTTGCAGAACCTGTCTATTATCCTCCAAACAGTGAAAATGGGTCTGTTAACGATGGATGCAATTTCCTTGTATGGAACGGTCTGGTTATGAAGCCGAAGAATAATTTTTCTTTCATCTAAAGAAGTCTCTTTTCTCATGTTGATCGACTGAAAATTGGTTAAATAGTAATATCAATGAAAACCTAAACCTGAGGATTGAGAAATTACTTTCTTTCACGAATGTTTTCCTCCAATCGCCTCTAAAATTGATTTTCAATGATGAAAACAACTAACCATTGACTGCAATCGCTGATAAAATGACATATTTTCAATGAAAAGCAATTATTGCATCACTTTTTCTCGGTCTGTTTTAAGTTAGAGGTTAATCTGGAAACGTAAACAAACTTTCAGAAACCGGTTCTTGGGAAAATGATGTAGAAATTTTATCTAAGGCACATAGGGCCATACTCCGAAATATCAATTTTGCCGATATTACTTTTGAGAGTTCGTAAATAAGCTATCAAAGTCGAAATTTTGTATATTTTAATCTTTTTGCATCACTTCTTCTCGGCACTGTATGCACAAGAATATCGTACGGATGATCGTTTCTGGTATAATTTGTTGGATTTATTTATTGGGAGGATTGAAAAGTATACTTCATTGGCCATAATAATATGCCGTTCGATATTCTTCTTTTAACTGTCGTCTCTGATAAAGTTACCACCAAAGTATACGAATAAGTCGACAATTTCTAAATTTGCGACTAATAGACTAGCGTAAAGAATAGTTTCATGACATTTGAGAGTCACCCTTGCTGCTGTTTGTGTTCAATTTTATTTCCAAAATTCACAAAAAAGGCAGCACTTTAAATTAAATTTAAAAAATCGATCTATTTCAGAGTCAACAGAAACCAAATTTAGTGTTGAACTCGTATGTATTCTAGTCAATATTGATACTAAATATTAGTAAAAACTTTTATTTGGTGACACTGAATGAGCCTAATAAGCTATCTTTCAACGTTGGTTTGTTTTTTGGCAATTTTCGAGACATCTTTACTACATTTGCTTTTGTATTCATCCCAAACTTTAGTGACAGTAGAATAAGCAGGTTTTAAATGTTTTTTATAGCTAAAATGCATATTTTAATCAAAAATGGAGCGTGATTTCATAGTACATTTATTAAATTTAATATTTTTTTGTCATATTTAAAAATTGGCAAGATAAAGCAATTCTTTGGAAGCGTGTGAATGCGATAACTAAATGACACTTTACCTTGAACAAACGAAATAAATAATTAGTAGATACCGTTAGCTGCTGATTGATCGAAGGATTCCTCAAAATTCCGAATTTTACCATTACATGTAAAATTTACCTAAACAGTTTTACTGAAAAATCACTTTTTGTCTTGTAATATTCTCGTTTTTTTCACGAATAAAAGAGCAAATTTAGAAGAAAAGAGAAAAATGAAAGGCGAAAATAATATTTCATTGTTCATTCAGTTGTCCACTATGTTTTAAATGAGTCCTCGAAATTCAAAGCCGATTGGTAGAACATTTTTTGAAGTATCGTGATCATCGCCTTAATATTTTTTGGAAAAATCTATTTTCGAGAAAAAAGTGTTTAAAGTTTGAATGCCGCTCGCTGCGTACATTGCGCTGACTACCTTTATACTCTTGTAACTCTGTGACAAGTGCCCGAATCATTTTGAAATTCCTTGGGAATATTTTAACAGATTTTAAGTATTTTTTGAAAACATTCCAAAACTCAAATTAACCCTTTATACCTCAACTACATATATTTTATCAAATAGTTTGTTTTGTGGTAGGTTTTAATAAATAAAAATACGCGTATTTTTTAGTTTTGAATTTTTTTTACTAAGAAATGAGAAAAATGCACAAAAAGCGTGTGTGACAGATGTGTCACACTGCCTTAAACTATTCCTCTAAGATGTAGGGAACGCTTTAAAACAATTGTTAAGTTTATTGTAGTATAATGCAACGCCACACTTCTCACAAATTTTGTGTTGTTTTTGTATTTTTTTCGTATTTTATCAACTTCACCCACGAAAAAATGCCACAAAGTGGCGTAAGGTGAATTTCGCACGAATTTTGATACACGTAACGCCATACAGTTCACAAGAACTGCATGAATAATCCATAGAGTGGTGGGTTACCGTCGTGTTACAGTGACATAAAATGGAATAAAATGTAAGGTTTGGAATTTGTAAGGTATAAAGAGTTAAGAATATTTAGACCCAGCAAATAGCTTATAATCTCTTTCAAATTTCAATCCAATTTTGATATGTTTTTACCTTTTATTTGCACTTTTTAATAAACCATTTCCAGAATAAATTGCAGAAATAAAATAATTCACATTTCACACCTTAATTGTATTCTTTAATCTGCTGACAAGCAAATCCGTTTAAGTGGCGGAACAAAAATGGCAATCTAATGGGTTGAAATATAAAATTCCAAATTTTTCTTGATCACGCTTTTATCAAAAAGATTATTAATACAATGAACATAATCAAGTGACCATGGAGTTTGTGTGTCAGAAATTCAAAAGTGATTATAATCTGCTTGTTAATGAGCTCAGTGGTTATTACGAACATTTTTTAGGTTTCCATGCTCTCACCTTTTGAGAAGAATATCTTTAAATTCATTATTCGCATTCACATAGAATGAATCAGATGGGTTTTGCCTATTTGTTATGATTCTAAATTTTCGATGCACATAATTTCGGCGATATGAGAAACCCTCACTGCAGGACAGTTGGAGCAAACTCTTCAGTACTTGGTATAATTGATTTTATTTGTAATGGTTTTGTTTAAAGTCACAAACTTGTAGTACTACCTTGTACAGGTAGCCGCCGGTATTGCAATACAAAATATAAACCATTCATTTACCAGCCTTTTGAACATTTTTGTTGATTTTTCGTATTGTTTTTTCGTGACCGCTGCCGATCGTTCGCTCTTTTGTTACGTTTTTGATGAAATTTCAACTTTAATAAAAACATTCGAAAAAATTTCAATTGAATATTTTCCATTAAATAAATAATGTAAAATATGTAATACTTTGTAGGGTACAAAAAACACCGTGAACAAGTCTGAAGTTTTTCAATGAAAAAATAAATATCGAAACGAAAAAATCCATCCAATCTCCTATTGAAAGCTTTCATTGGAAAAGTCTAATAGAAATGCGTACCCTGAAATTTCAACGGATATAGCAGTATGAATGACATCAGCAACACATTTTATTGTCTGTAGAAAAAATTGTTCGGAAAAATTATAAACAAGGTTTCCTCTACGTCGATTTTAGCGGCAACTAGATTTCAATAATTTTAACTACATGAATTTTTTGCATGAACAAATAATTATTTTTCTACATATTTTTTTTTATTACTGTGCATAAAAGTATTTTTTCTTTCATATTAAAATTCATACTCTCATTTGAAAGATAAACTATGAAAACGTATACACTATTCATTTGCTTAGTTTATCTCAGTTTATCTTAAACCCAAAAATGTATGTGAAAGATTATTTAATATTTGGTACACAAAAAACGCATTATTGCTGTTAGTAACATAGATCAGTCCGATAAAATGATAGCCGCGAAAACAAGCATTAATCATTCGTTTGTACATAAAACAGAATGAAATACATATTTATTATTTGCTTAAAACAATGGTTGTATATCTAAAACTGATAAACCCTTACTAACTGCATGTTAAACATAATTCGTAGCCTAATCCTTATTAGAAATGTATTGTAAGTGACTAAAATGCAATACCACAAATAATGAAACATAAATTTCTATTCAACCTTTTATGATATTTTTTAGGTGATTGATGCATAAGCGAGCATAACATGAAAATTGCATTTCAATGAATCTATCATTAAATGCTAATACGGCTAATTGACTAATCATATCGCAAATGAGTGAGAGTGACAATGATCGAAGGTATTTAGTAATCGTTATCGGCTAAATTCATCGATAGATATAATCTATTGAATAATAAATGTGATTGCATTGAATGAAATGTTCTATTTTAATTTCAGATATTTACGGATAGATTCTTGGCATATATAAGAGCGGATTGGGAAGTGCTTAAACTTTCAAATTAAAAAATAGTACAAACCATAAACTGTAAATCAATTGATACAACAGCCAAGAATGGCGTAAATTATCAACAGAAATGACTACTACAATATCAAAAAGAAACGCAGCTAAAAATGTTATGAAGTATAAAAAATTATGAATAATTGATGTTATATAAAATAAATATTTTTGTAAAATATATTTCTGTATAATTTATTACATTTAAACAATATATTCAACGATCTTTAAAACTTGCTAAGTGATCTTATGTAGCCAAGAATGGCTTGAATTTGAACCACATGCTGAACTAGTGACTCCAAGGAATATTTTGATATAAATTTCTTTAATTTTTTTAGTTACATTCACGCTTTCTGGACTACTGCGATGACGTCATCTACATATCGATACCAGACTCTCGGCATGATACCTTTTATTTCCGCTTCTGCTGACGTCATCGCAGTAGTCCAGAAAGATAAAATAAACGAGACCTTCGATGCAATTAACAAACTAAACAATAACATTAAGTTTACAGCCGAAACTGAAAAGAACGGATCGATACATTTCCTCGACATAACGATTAATCGAGTGAGCAGTCACCTAGAATTCGCAGTATATAGAAAACCAACAGCGTCACAAAGGACCATAACATTCGACTCAAATCACACTTACCCCCAAAAAATGGCTGCATATCATAGTATGGTCCATAGACTACTTAGCATACCGATGTCACAACGAAACTTCAACAAAGAGCTAGCGTATATAATGGATACGGCAACAAAAAATAGTTACAAAAAGAAGGAAATTGCAAGGATCATCGACAAAAAACATAAGAAACTCCACCAGGACAGCCTCTCTACACTCTTCAAACAAGAAGCGGTGTCAAAAAAGTTGGTTACCAAAAGAATCAGCACACCAAATTCGGATATATACAAGAAGATCCAGAAAGAGTTGGGAAAATATGAATTTGAAGTATGCGGGAACAGTAGTAACAGTATGCTAAGAAAATGGCTGAGCAAAGAAAAAGATGCGAAAACGAGAAATGAAGTCAACGGAGTATACAAAATTACCTGCCCGGAGTGCAAGAAAGTGTATGTTGGCCAAACTAGGAGATTAGTGGGAACCAGATTCTCCAAGCATAAGAAAGCAGCTGAGTGTTTGCTAAAAAATGGGAGTAACCTCAAATACCATAGTTTTAAGTCATCAGTGGCAGAGCATATTGTTAAAGAAAAACATAAAATCAACTTTAATGACTTGGATTTAATTAAAGTAGTCCCCAAATTTCACAAATTAGATGCAATAGAAAGCCTAGAAATTAAGAAAATACCCTCTGTACTAAGGTTAAACAGTGGTACAGGGAACTGTAACAGTATCCTCTTTAAACACGCTAATTGAAATCTTGGTTAATTATATCCCATTTGAAATTAGTCAGTATATAAACCTGTAAGCCATCAAAATCTGTTAGTAATTGTACTGAAGAAGAAGTTGTGTTAACTTCGAAATACGTATATACATTATTGTTATTAAATTTTTATACGGTCAAGGAAACTGTTTTATTTTATAGTTTCTCTTCTTGGCTAAGCCAGTTTTTCTACCGTGGGGGTAGTTTCTTGATGTTTCCACAAAAAAAACTTAGGGCGAGTATACTTCCAATGCGCACAAACGCTTGTACATGCTGTAGGAAGAGTGTTCAAGAACATTCCAATGCATTTCAGCCAATTTTTGGTTGGTTAGATGTGAGGATTTGCGGTGTCATGCAAGAGTAGAATTTTTCGGATGTGCTGGCCGTGCCTTTACGGGTGATATGCAGCTTTAATCTGATCAAGAACCAGTAGTAGACAACATCTAGTGTGCGACGATGTTGGAGGAAGTCAATCAGCAGAACTCTTTGAGAGTCCCAAAAACTGTCACCGTCAACTTTCCGGCTGCAAACGTATTTTAGCTTTTGACGGTCCTACTTCCCCTTCTTTTTTCACTCCATACTGGCCCTTTTCGCTTCAAGGGTAAAGTGATAAACTCAAGTTTCGTCGCAGATAACAATGCATCCCAAAAAACCTATCCGCCATCTTGAAAACGTCCAAGAAGTGATTGAAAAATTTCAGCTATTGCAATTTTTGGTTCATCCGTGAACTCATTGTTCTGAAATTTTTTGGAACTCGAGGTGAACTCGGATGAAAGCGTGAAAATTTTCAAGACTGATTCATAAACAACAACTCGATTTGAGATAAAACAGGAGGTAGTGGGTTTCTCTTTTACGCCCACGATATTTCCTAAAGAAAAATACTGAACTCAAATGATAATATTTTGTTCATATTAAAGCGAATTTCATTTTAACTGTTTTCGTTTTAATGAGATATTGTGAATGTAGTTTCAAAGCCACATATTTTTCTGTTAATTTTGAAGTAAATATTGTAAATTAAAAGACATTCTCAATATGTAGACAAGTAATGTTGTGTATATTTTCTAAGCCTTTTGATCTATTTTTGAGATAGGCCACTATTCTGGGTTATATTGGTTCGACTTGGAAACAAATATGATAGTATTTATGGTTGATGAAATTTCATCCGTACTTATTACAGAAATTGTAGATTTTTAACTCTGCTACTATTGCAGCAACAATTGTGTATTAAACTGTTGTTTATTACTTTTTTAACTCGATAAAGTCCCTCTGCTGCTAAATCATTTACAAACTGTATACAAAAACTATTGACTGAAGCAAACATTTTAAATCTCTGTGCGCAGGTCAGAAACTTCGTAAATATTTTTAGTATTAGCCGGGCTTCCTTCTTTCCTAACATATTTGAGGTTTTCCAGAGATAGTTCTTTACCTTGAATGGGTTCATTGAATGTGGAATAAACCCAAGAGTTATAGGAAGGAAGAAATGCTCATATCTCCGGAACTATGAGCGAGATGTTACAAACCCATTTCTTAGATCCCGAACTTCGTGCGCATTAGACGCATTAAGATGGCGTTAAAGTTATTGTGGCTTTTCGAAATGTGTCGAAGAACTTTTTTTTTATTTAGTTATTGATTTCAGACGATTTCCAATTGTGCTAAATAGTAATGAAAATAAAATAAATATTGAATGAAAACGCTATTAATTATTTTGCAGTTGAATAAAAGCTATTTAAATAGACGCAATATTTGCTCAAATGTATTTTATGGTAATTTTTTTAACTAATTCAAAATTTGATCGAATGGCAGAACATCAACAGCTGCAAAACGTAAATATTTATTATTTATTCATTTGTATGGATTTAACACACTTTATGTGTTTAATGTTCACTGTATACATGATCCATTTTTCTTAAATGCAACTGTTGTTTGAATAGAACCTTGAAAAGGTAGCCAACGTGAAAAATTGCATGCTAGAAATCTTCGGTACCACGAAAAAACAATTTAATTGACGTATTCATGAATTCTAGATATGTGTTCTTCTGTCTGTGAAAATCGTATCATCTCTAATTTTAACGAGCTGGGAATGTTGTTCTGCTCTCTTTTCAAGAGGTATGGCCCCGATTTGTTCATCTTTATGACTTCTTTGCGGTCGTTGCAGACAAAATCAAATAACTCAAAATATTTTGTACGGTATCGATTGAACAGGAATACGTACTTAATAGTCTGTTTAGTAGTCTTTTTCTACATTTCACTTAAGAACCAAATGCGAAAAAACTCAAACGAATTTGTTTGGTTTTTCATTTGCAAACAAAAAAAGGTGTCGCCTTGCCTTATCTGCGAGCCCGAAATACACTTATTTCTCAGAATTCTCGTCATAATCTCACACTAATCTGATCGATAACACAGGGTGAGAACTCCGCGAGAGGTGAGTCCATACCCTAGCTCTCGGTCGTTCTCGCCAGCTCTCCGCGAGAATGTGGTGCAGCGATTACACTGGCCAGAGTGTCTATCTGTACGTATGCAATGTTTGTTCTTTATATGGGAGCTCCGTATATAAGGAATGAGTGACCTTAAATCGGAACCATTACAATTAAAGTGACCGAACTTACGCCTGGTCTCTGCGGCATTGAGCTAGGCTTATGTTGTTAGACAAAGACGATGTTACTAAATTCGGAAAACGCCAAATTTTTCTGTGGAGAGGGTTCTTTCCGAACGATTCGGTTATTGCTGAAAATTCTGGATACACCCTTTTGGTTCCAGCATAAGAGCATAATTGATTGCTTGTTTTTATTTTTGGTTTTGTAGGACAATTTTCCTTTTTATTTTCTTTATGCATTTGGAGAAGTTTCTCAAAAAAGAAAGCTAACCCATATTTGCATTGTTTAATTTGATCAGCCGTGCTATGTTAATTTCTTCATTTGTTCATTAACTCTTTATTACAAACAAATGCAACCTCAAATGCGGAAGTAGTTTCCATTAAAATGTTTGGAGGTGTTTGTCTCAAAATCATGGAAACTGCAGACGACGTGACCATTGTTCGGCAGAAATTATTTCGGTGTTCGTCGTAAGTGCGACGTTTGGTTCAGATCATTTTATTGTAAATTCATTCGATAGTACTCTGCCATTTTCAAAGACGAAGGAGATAACATGTCCATCCAAAAATTGTGTTTGAAACTCGGTTAAAAAAAACTTGTAGTTGTTTTAAATACTATTCGCATCCCGAATAATACACTGCTGGCATCCACATAACCATCAGATGTAGAAAGCAAAAAATTCCATTGGAAACATATAATAGTGTACAATAAAAAGCAAACAAATTATACAGTAATACCCCGATTAATTTATCCTTGTATTTTTGATTCATTCACGAAAAGCATTCAACACTTTATTTCGAATCACGTGCGTAACACGTACGTTTCGCGACTTCTACGTTTCGTTGTCTATATCAATAGCTTCAACGGCTGCAGATTTTCCATATAAAATTCTGGCTTTTTGTAGTTCTTAGTTTAGTAAATCTTTTCACACCGAATTGTGACTCAATAAATAACCGATAATGGAAGCTAATTTAAAACCGAACACGTATTCTCCTAGTGTTTAAACTGTTTGCTTTAGTCGCCACCGCAAGCCTTCAAACCTGTGTGTCTCATGGGCGCAGGCTATACATTTTTCTTCGCTCATAAATCTTTTATCCACGTATACTATATTTCTATATGCTATCAAATAAAAGTGAATAAATAGGAAAATCGAAAATACACCTCCTGGATTTCCAGGAAAAGATAATGCAGTAACGCATTGTCACGGTATTCTTTTTAGTAATGAGGATCAATACGATTTGTGAGTGAGTTTCAGGCATAACATTGAAATGCAACCCCTCGACTCCTAAAAATTCACTGCGTGCATAATTTAAATAAACGACTAAATTTTTCGTTGTTTATAATAATTAATTCTAGTATTACTCACAGATAGTATGATTTTATTAATGCATAATGACTTACACTTGCCACTAAAAATAATAACTTTTACTATAAAAGTTCAACGTTTCACTTTCGAAGTAGGCTTCAATGAACAAAGACTTGAATCACTGGAATTCACTAACTTTTCGTCAATTATTTTCATGTACCAACGATAGACATGACACAATACAATTGACACTAAATTAAATCAAATTCTGATAAAATTATCAACAGCTCGCCAGAAAAATGACTACACAGTACGAAAAAAATCACTCTCGTTGAGTTTTATCAATACTAAATGGAAATGCAGTCCGAACGGCCCGGCCGAACTTCTTCAAGTTTTAGAACAAAGAGATCGTCTTCCAATAAGAGATTACATACTCTACGGTAAAATTATCTGCGTTCGGGGGAACTCCCTTTTGAAATGAAATATGTACGTATGTATTGCATTTTTCAATTGACTTATTATAAGAGATTGTTCATGTTTCGCAATGCTTGAGACCAAATATAATTGGCAATTGCTATTCTTCATATATTCTTACAATAAAGTATAACCAATTAATCAGGTTCGTCAATTGATTTTGTGTGTAGCCGCAATACTAGTACATATGTTTAAAAACAATATACACTATATATTTTATATACTTTGTCGGGTAATCACATGCATTTTATCAGGGGTGATAAAATAAATTGGTTTATTGGAAGGAGATAAACAGTGAAGATTATTTAATATTTACAGAATAGATATCAATAATCCTTCTTTCTAATTTCTAGAATTTGCTGTAACAACAAAAAGCAAAATTATATTTTACGATGAAAAATGGTCTGAAGTGACGTCAGCCGCTCATCGATTCGACGAGCTATCAGCGATCGCATTCGATGAAAGTCAAGAGGAGATTTACTTTAACGATCATCTCCACAACAACGGGAGTATTTTTTCGGTGAAATTATCGCAAGAGAACGATGGAAATCATCAAACCGAAAAGATTTTATCGAAAACTCAAAATGAGACTATAGCTGCAATGGTATATGATCCTGTCGAGCACTTTTTATATTGGACAGATATGTACAATCGAAAAATCTATCGAATGTTGGTGAAAACAGAAACGATGAATCCTCAGCCGGAGATTGTTGTAGATTTTGCGAGTGGTGATGAACGGCCAGATGGTATTGCAATTGATTTTTGTCGACGTAAGATCTATTGGTCGAACTCGAATCACAAAAGTCCCACAATAGAACGAACTTCATTGACGGGAGGCGAGCGAGAAGTATTGGTGGATACAGGATTTTTGCCACATGGAATTGTTGTCGATCAGCATTCGCGCCGTATTTACTGGGTGGATGATCGATCTGGCATCCATTACTCTATTGAGAGCGCTAACTTGGACGGTAGCGATCACAAGATTCTCTACTCAGGAAAAAATGGTGTTCCTGTGAGCCTAACTGTTACACAAAACCATATATATTGGACGGATGTTACAGATAACAACGCCATTTGGTCCTTGCCTAAGAGTCCAAAAAATGATTCAGTCCCCGTGAAAGTATTGACCCTGTCAGATAAACCCAAAAGCCTTGTAGCTCGTATTGGTCTATTCCAAACACTGGAAAATAATGTTGACTGTAAAGAGCAAATAAAAAAGATTCGTGCCTATTTGTTGTCGCCAAAAATTTTAGATTTTACAGCCGAAAAAGATGCTATACGTAAACGTCGTGAATATTGTTTACATCGTGGCGAATTCAGTACAGCGAGTGGTGAGTGTGTTTGTAAAGTAGGATTCACTGGACGACGTTGTGAAATCCAAGACTGCCATAACTATTGTGTTCACGGAACATGTTCAATGAATGCCAATGGCTTTCCGCATTGTACGTGCCAGGAGGGTTTTCATGGCGAACGATGCCAATCGTCGAAATGCTCAAACTATTGCCTAAATGATGGACGTTGCCACATCAAGTACGAAGAGCCTGTTTGTGAATGTCCCGACAGTCATTCCGGATTAAGATGTGAAAATAATATCACGGAAATATGTTTGATGTATTGTAAATATGGACAAAATAATACGGATTGGTTACAACCGCCTGAATGTCCAGATAGGTGAGTGATCTTACTCTATACTTTTATAAATAGAATATAAGCCAAATGATTAAGACAAGGGTTAAAGATTTCGATTTTGTTTCAAGCCTGATGTTGTTTGAAGAAGAATATATTTCCTCTTGACACAAAATTTTTATATTTATCAAAAATGAAGTGAATTTAAACAAAAAAAGTTTTCTGTAGCTTAGTCAAATTCTACTTACATTTTTGAACAGTTGTTATTCTGCTTGCTTGCTAATTACGTATGTAGCAGCCATCCTACGTTATATTTTCGTGTTCTGAAGAAGTCAATCCTACAATATCCAACACATTTAGTTTATTGGGTATGAAATCAGCTGCGCAGTTGATGTTGTGCAACTAATTTGGTATTTATCTGCTTTTTTTGAATTAGGTAAACCTGATCATAGCGATATCTTACTCAAATATTCATATGCCAAGGTACAACTAAAATGCACAGTCATTGTATTTGAGAAGTTCGGAACGGATTAGAATTTTGAAGAGTATGAAGTCAATGAGTTGTTTTTACTTCATTTCTATTTGGTTTACTGAATATTTTTTTATTATAAAAATACCAACACTAAAACATTTAATTCTAAAATGTAAAGTGTGTACCTCTTCCCGAGTTGAAATAATTGCCAATTTTGAAGGACAGAAGTCGTCGTAAGTTTATAACGTGTCTACCTACCACGGGCCTCTCGGTCACGTGTTTGTATTGGGTGACAACTACACACCCTCCCAACCGTTGTAAGATTGTAATAATCTTTCGATCCCGGCACCGCTACTCCACGTCGAGCCCCATGGATACTGGAGAAGTCTTAAACTCGGGAATATGATGACTATAAGGCGCACCTTTGAGGGCTCTATGTGGGTAGTAAACAACAGCTACCACGTTCGCATAGCGAGGCCTATCCATACCTCTTCCAATCTTTTGGTCCCGGCACCGGGTTGAATCGCAACTCTACGCCGAGCCCCCAAATTTGCTTAATGCTCATACTCGATAATATGACGACTTCAATGCACGTCTGTGATATCGGTAGTAAACCACATCCACAACGATCGCACCCCACCTAAAGAGGGCCCTCATCGTGACCGGAGGGAAGTATAAGACCTCTCTGGGCCCGGTCCCCGTAATACCCTGGTAAAGCTTCGTGCGCCCACTTCGGTTTTGTACGACTATAGACACTGGTCCGATCATCAGCCTCAGGTACGCGAGAACGGCACAACCCTGCTGCGCTGGAATCATCGACGACTTTGGCGGTTGTTAATGCTCTCGAAATCACCTCCCTGTGTAATAGAAAGTTTTGTGTCTGAATTGACAATCAGCTTTTCCACGACTATCGGAGGATCAGAGCTCTCCAAGGTTTTACAGCCCAAATACAAGACCATCCATCATGCAAAGATGCATCTTTGGCATAAGTCGTCATTTACGTTCAATAATCCTATATTTACGAAGGTGAAAAATCTGCTTGCACCCCACAAGAAACCAGGCGAACTTTATTGCATCTGCAGGATAAAACAAGGAGACTCTACGAAGAACAGTTCTCAGGATCAAATTAACGCAAAAAAGGAACCAAATTCTGACTAATGTCTATAGTTAGATAAAGTCCTGTATATCTTTCACAGCTTTTAATAGATTACCTGACAGGGAATATGAATTATTCTTGAGAAGCTTATTTCTCTTTATGATTTAATATTAAAAAAGTTTTTTGACGCACGATTCATTTGGCATATTCACATATATGTACTTATTTCTGAAAGTAAGTGTTAAAGTGTCCATGAATCGCCTAAAATGGTAAATCTGGTTGTTACTGCCATCGAAAATTCTATAGTTTTCAGAAATGATATTCTGATGGATTCGACTAGAATTTTTTGCACTATATCAAAAGTATGAAAGTGTTGCAATGGAGGCATAAATTTAAGTGATCCTCGGGAAGTAAGGCCAGGAATCTGAACGAAAAATTTTGCGAAACAGACTTGAAGTGAATTTGCTTAAGTTAGTACACTCATATCGCTATCGAAAGTCTTTGCGTATCGAGATCTGCGAAGAGAATTTAAAGACACTCAGACGACAGGGTAGTGACCATCTTTAATTAGGATATGTGTAGATAAGTTTAGAAGGAAAAGGTTCATTGAAATTGATAGCCAAAATTGAATGTCAATAAGAGGCAAAACTTGCCAATCAAATGGAAACAAAAAACAAAACTGTTGTGTTTCCTTAGACGGTATATATACGATGTATATACGTATTTCAAGCACCATTTGTGCCCTTCTTCAGTACACTCGACCACCAATTCACTGCAGCCATAGATGGGTCTATATATATATATATATATATATATATATTACAAAACCTCAGCAAAGAAAAAGGTATCAAAATTAGAACTTAATTACAATACTTAATTGCAATCTTTTTAGAACCGGGAAACCCAGCTTAACTGATCAATTTTTTGACCTTTCCTGGCAGGTAGCTTTCCAACCGCGGGCGATATTATCTCTTTGGAGATCGTTCAGACATTTTTTCTCGGTCGATTTCCTCCTTCCTTTGCTGCTGACCTCACTAGCTTCGATTGCACATTTCCGTGCTCCGATCTTCAGGTTCCTTCAAAATTGCAAGACTTTCTTACGCATTTATTTTTCTGCAATCTGTTCCCTCTTGAATCACCGCTAAATTGTCCCAGCCGATGTTGTGTCTATTTCCAACAATGTGCCTGGCTACTATTGACTTGAGCGACTTCCTTTCTTCCTCGCAAGATCCGCCCCTCCTACATGCTCCTCCCTTCGTACAGACACCAGTCGCTTGGTTTGCCTTATGTAGGTTTTTCACAGTCCAGGCATGAAACCTTATAAATTTCACTTAGCTCGTATCTCTGTTTTTTGTCTTTGGGGGATTCTAGGATATTCTTTAATTGATGAGTTCTATTTGCATCTTATTCAACAGCTTCCTTATCTTCCCTGACACTGCCGAGTGTATTACTCCTATCCTTATTTTAGGGTCGTCATCTCCCCTTTGGAGACTGCTCAGTTCGCTTTCGTCCATACGTCTGGCTATTTTCCTGATGAGGTTGAAAATCATAGACGGGTGGTAACCATTTTTGACGCCTGTGTCGAGTATGTACTCTTTCTTTGTTTTAAACTTTTCAGGACTGAGAAGCACTGTATATAGGCGACGGATTATGGAATGAAAAGGGGTCATTTTGTGAGCGCAAGAATGGTTCGAATTAGAGAGAATTGTTCTCTGGGTGTGAATGGGTTTCCTAAATATGTCGAGATCAATTGTTCCCTGTGATCTAATGATCTTCAAGTCCAAAAACGGAATTTCTCCTTCCTTTTCAACTTCAATTGGAAATTGTAAGTTTCAGTGGGATTTGTTCAGGTTTCCTAGAGTTTCTTCAGCTTTCTGTTTATGAACAATAGCAAGGATGTCGTTCACATACCTCACCCAGAATCTTGGCAATAACGCCTTCTCTTGTAGCTCTTGTTCAATCCGGAGCATGAAAAGTTCGTTCAAGAACGGTGGAAGAGGGTTGCCCATCGCAACTTCTCTGGTTTCCTTGAAGAATCGTCCTCTAAACGTGAGGTAACTCTCGATCATGCACAATCTGGCTAGTTTCATGAGTAATTTAATCTACCGTTTCCATATAAAGGAGGTTAGATCCTTGCTTAATGCTATTCGTCCAGGTAAAGCATGGCTTCCTTGACCGGGATGCTGAGAAACAGAGCTTTCACATCAAATGACACGATGTGTTCATCTGGCGCAATGTCTCCTACGTTTCTTCAATCAATCTTATGTATTTTCAATAATCTGAATTTAATTCTGTAGGCGTTATTTAAGGAGAAATATTTTAGTGTAAAACCATGGTCTAATTTCAGTTGCGATGAAGAGGCTTTCAAAAACCTCCAGCCACGACACTTTACGCTCGCGTCCGAAATAAAAGCATCATGTAGCAATCGATACAATTACACGCTCATCTTCACAATGGTTGGCGTCATCATTGCTCTCACCCTAACACTGCTGATCATCAAAGCGATCCGTCGAATCTATAAACCCGCACGACCGCGCATCAAAAAGACATTTGTGGTGCAGAAGAAAATCTCGCAGACACCTTTAACGAGTCGTCCACTAGCAACTGAACAATGTGAAATAACTATTGAAAATTGTTGTAACATGAATATTTGTGACACGGTAAGCAGACATTTTAATTAACTGTGTACTTCTTTATGTTATATTTGCGTCTTATTAAGGGGATGTCACTAAATTAACGCATTTCTATTACAGCCTTGTTTCGATCCAAAACTACTACAGCAGAATCTTTCCTGCGATAGCATGAAAGAAGATAAGAAAACTCTTATCAACAATATGGAAGAGGATTTATATTAAATCCGTTCCATCATTCAGCACCTGTATATCATCTTGTTCAACTAAAGGAAACAACAACCAAGGAAAATGGAAAGAAATGCTGTAATGTTTTTTTACACGCTAACAGCGGTGTTTGGTTTTTATAGGCTTGACCTGGTCCCATGCATAAACAGTGAGTGAGAAATTATGTAAATTGCTTACAGGAATTATGTCGTAGGCATTCGATAATGTAGATAGGCGTGCACATACAAATCAAGGATAATATTTTCAATTTAACTTAAATGAAAGGAGAAAATAATAGAAATGTGAAAATGTTTGGTTTTTTATGGAATTTAACTTATGTTTCAAAAAATATGTCTGACTTAAAAAATATGTATTTAGAATATTTTGGAGAGTATATTTTATCAATCGATTATGGTTTGCATGTAAAAGCTGGATTTTCTTCTTGTTTCGAACAAGGCGTACGTGGCCGTTTCGATAGGCGGCGCAAAACAAACGGCGCAACTAAAGTTTTGAACAGAGACTTATAAAATAACACTGAGGCAGCAATGTTTTCTTAAAGAAAATAAACTTAAGTAATTTCGATTGACGGTCTATCTTGGTTTTTGTTTGTTTGTTAAGAAAACGAAAAACAAATGCTTAAATTATGTAACTTAAAACGACTTGAGAGTTGTTGGAAATCATTATTTTTTAATTTATAAGCTAAAATTAAGCCAATCAGTTCCTTTAGATTGAAGCGTACTTAAGGGGATAGAGAATAATACCATTTTAATATGCTCCATCATTAGATACTTGTAACACTAAAACAATGGGTTTTTGTATTTGTGTTGATTAATTACCTATTATAATTTTCATTAAAATGAAAGGGACGATTATGTAAGCCTGGCAATTGAGTCAAATGTGTAGCTATCATTTCAGACTCAGGATTCACTGTATATTTCCTGTGAATATTCATTTGTATTTATGCTGCTTCGAAAAAAAATCTAATTAGAATATTTCTTGAAAATCACATTTCCTATCAATTGTGAAATATTTTACATTCTTTCTGCTAAATTTCGTATTTATTTTTCATGCCAATTGAACCTTCTAAGCTGAAACTAATTCAATAAGGCACTATGTTGCGTTTACATCGATAGCATGAAGTTAGTTGCTCTTCCTTAGGCTGTAGATGCAGAAATGTTTTGCAATAATCTGAGTCAGTGAAAATCAAGAGAAACATACTTTACATGATACATTTCAATTCACTCGTATGTGCGTTGTTTTCGAAGAGAAATAAAGGATGTGATATCAAGTTTGCATCTTATACTGTCATTTGTGGCGCTGCTGAACTTTATTATAAAGATTGTTTTCAACTCAATAAATGACATCAATTGATTTTAAACTACAGCTTCTAAAGAAATAGATCGTTCCTTTCAAGCTGCCTGTCATATAAGAAAGTTCCAATTTGAATTTGGATAGATGTTTTCAATGAAAAAAATTCAGTCATCCGACCACTTCCTTTCTACATTCATTAAGCTAGCGATTTACGCTCAGTTCGGTGTGTCAATTCAGTTTATTCACACCAAACTGACTGTATGTTGGAGGAAAACGGTGTGAGCTCATGCCAAAACGGCGAAGTTATGGACTGATAGGATTCTATCAGTTAAAACTGAACACACCGAACTGATTAGTATAGATAGATAAAATAGAACTGTCCGTAATCGTTACCGTTCAGTGAAATACGCATGGTTGCTTTTAACCGATTGTCTATCTCTTGGGATCGTAGTGACGCCAAGCTAAATTCAAATTGCTGTTACCTATCAAATGGAGTCCTTGTGACATCCTCGAATTTATTTGTTACATGCGCCAGAATTTTTGGATGCCAGATGATTTAGACGCAAATGTCCGGAAACCACTTTTCTAAAAGCTTCGTCGTTTTCGTTTTCTCTTTGCATGTGATTTCTAAAGAATCATTTCTATGATGTCATTTTCACTCCAGACAGCGAACGTATCTTTAATTGAAGGACAGACATACGGTTAAATGTTCATCAATCATCGACACATGCCTTTAAAATTACACAGTCTAGCCATAAATACTGTCAGTAGTTTCAGTGTTCATAATTCAAAAACTAAAAGGGATAGAAAACCGAATAAAAATTTATTTTTAAATATAGGAAAATAGAAATCGAATGCACTAATAATTATTCGAAATGACCGCCATTGTTATCGATACAGAGTTTAAGTCGTTTTGGAAAGTCATCAATGTATGTACGTATCGTTTCTATCGGAATTTCGGCAGCAGCTTTCACAATACTTTGTTTCAAGGCCTCCAAATTTGTATGGCGCTTCTTACAAGCATTTTCTTTGAGGATATTCTACAGCCCATAGTCCAGGGGGTTTAGATCCGGACTACCGGACGGCCAATCTTGATGAGCAATAAAGCATGGAACGTTGTTCTCAAGCCACGCTTGATTTGTCTTGGCTTTGTGCGCCGGGGCAGAGTCCTGTTGAAACACCCAATCGATTCCGTCGAATAAATCATTGCTCAGAGGCTTGACTACGTTCTCTAGAACACCTTCTTGGTACACTTTGGCCGATGTTTTCACTCCTGTTTCGCAAAAATGAATTGGTGTGACGCCTTGATATGACACTCGCCACCAAACCATCACAGAAGTGGGATGATGACCTCTCTGGACCCTTGGAACCTTATCCTTGGCTTCATACGACGTTCTGGCATACACCCTGCTTGTTCTGCTTGTTGAACTTCTCTTCCATGGTAAAAATTTTTTCGTCTGTGAATAAGATATTTTTGTATCGATTTTTGCCGTACAAGCGCAACAGCTTTTTCGATCTTTCGCGCCTAATTGCTTTTAATTTCTCAGTTAGAAGGTGACTGGTACATCTTTTGTAAGCTCTCATGCCTAAATCATCACGAAGAATACGAGAAACCGTCCTTGGCGATATTTTCATCTCACTAGACATGATTTTCTGCTTGCGCAAAGCATTTCGATTGATTCTCGAGCGCACCGCTTCGATATTTTTTTTAACACGTGCAGAACGTGGTCTTCCGGTTCTAATACGGTCTACTACATCGCCAGTAGTCTTTAAAACGTTGAATAGTGCGATATACAAACCGTTCGCGAACTTTAAGCGGCGCAAGTAGGGTGGTAATCTGCTTCGTCGTCTTTCCCCGCCTTAAACAAACCGATAACAGTAACGCGCACGTGATAATCGCTCCACTCCATGGCTATACAATGTAACAACTAAACCAGATGCGCGGTTTTTTCAATAGCACAGACATGTGGGATTACATAGACAGTGTTACCAGCTTTCTGGGAGCATAATTTCTCATTTTACTGGCCAATGACAGTATTTATGGCTAGACTGTGTATTTAAAAGACCTGCTCGCTAACTTTCCACTTTTAATCTTCTCATTAATTCGCCTTCAAAAATGGATTCAATTGTGGACATTAATCATCAGATCTTAGTGAAATCGCCAAAGAAGATTATATGCATATTAAGAACGGGTTCAATTAATTTGATAATGCTTTTTTGGGTCATGTGAAATATAACATTTTGGAACTAATTTAAACTTTGCTAATCCAAGAGAATGTTGAAGAAACCTGATCTTGAACAATTTTTTTATTAAAATAACGAAATTGGTCGTACAATTTATAAATGGTCAATTTGGAACGATAAATGCTTAAAATCAAACCTCCTACTACCTTTTTAGGCGTAACAAAAACAACGTAAGAGAAACCTAATTTTGAACTATTTACATCTGAACCCGTTCGAAGCAATTATTAAAAGTTACCATTTTCAATATACATAGCACTCAAGCTTTCAAATAAAATATCCCTTAACTTATTATGCCGGGCAAAGAGAGTAATTTTGAATAGTTTTAAATCTTTGTTTGAGATGGAACTGTAAAAATAAATGAATTAAAAAACCTAAAACGTTAATAAGCCAACAAATAAAAGTTGACATCTACTTAGTTTGCCTCTATTCCTTATAATTTAATTATTATTATTTTTGCTCCAAACAAAAGTGCGCTTAGTACATTATATCAATACAATTTCTTTGAAACAATGAAATGAAAATAAACTAAAAACAAATCGAAAATTTTGATCGAATGTAAAACACCAATTTGTTGTTATTCAAAATTTCTGTGTTTTTTGCACTAGTTAACCTACAACTGCCTTAGACTACCGAGAAGGAGTTAATGCAGACGGAGATTATTAGTTTTAAACTGTTGTTTTCTTTAATGAAAATCAAATGTACATTTTGACAAGATAATAAAAAAAAAATACAGAAAATTGTGATATAATTCTAGGTTTGTACTGTAATAAAGACTTAAATGGAATATATATTTTGCCAGTGTTGTGTTTGATTTTAGATTTAATGGAAAATTTGTTTAAATTAGTTTCGGAATAGTGTTACGAGTGGTCTTTAGAGATATTAGCAAAATCTATTCATTGTCGTGGCTGTTTAGGCAATAATCTCTTCATTTTGCAGTGCACAGTATAACATCGGAAGAAGTGAAATTAGAAAATATTGTGGTTATTTTCTACAGCACTACATGCAGCTACACGTAGGAAGTCGATCATTGATTTGTTCGAAGTTCCGAATGCGGCCAAAATCAGGGTTTCGTGCAGCATAACTAGTACAGCGACCAAATAAACCGGAAATTTCAAATTCAAATTGTGGAAAAATATTGAATCTCAAAAATATTTGAATATCATATTACTTTTTTTTTATGTTTGCAGCATTGTGGCAGACATCTGTATCAAATTTCATGTCATTATCTTCATTGGTTGACGCTCGTTTTTGTCATTCATAAATAAATTCCATATGAATGTAGCCTAGAATTGGCAAGAATCAGGATCTTATAGCTTTCTTTTGAAGATTTTCATTTTCCAACGTGGGGGATTTATCGTAAATCTCCCAGATCCAAAATCCCAGAGATCCTAAATCCCCCGGATCCAAAATCCCCCAGATTCTAAATCCAATATTAAATTACTTATAACAATATCCAATATTAACTGCATTAGCGTCTCTCCTCTCGTTCTCCCAAACCGGATAATATAAGTTTGAAATTTAAAAAATAATCTTGATTTTTTTTTAAATTGCATTTTTTACAAATTTGATCAGAATTTTGCTAAAACACACAATAATAATAATAATAATATTACTTTGAAGGTATTTGGGATCTGCACGAATTAATATTACGTTTCAACAGTTTTAAAATTAAGCAATTTTTCAGTTTTTTATCCTCAATAAAAAACGGCCAAACCGATTTTGCTGAAAATTCATTCAGTTCTAACTATAAGTTACGTAATTACGCGTCGAATGAAACCAGTCTCACGTCAATGTGATCTTTGGTTCTTGAGATAATCGAGACGAAAAATAATTCCGAACGCACATCTGCACATACGTACATACACACTCACAGACATCTCTCTAAAAACGATGGATTTGGATTCTAGAGACCTTAAAACGTGGAGATATGTCAAAATTTGGGATTCGCGAAATCGACCCCATTACAATAACTTCCCACTGTGTAATGGAATGAGTACAAGCGAACATTGTCGCTTTGAAATTTCAAGCCAACAGGACTTTCGTCTTGTTGGCCTCAATGGACGTTAAGTCCCCGGGACGAGGCAACGAGCCCATGAGTCGTTCAGACGAATTTGGGTTCGGCCTCTACCTAGCTAGAGGAGTGATGGCTGCTGGCAGGCCAGCTCAGCTCGGCGCGTATCTCTCGAATTGGAAGGCGAGTTCCGCTGAAGCTCGTCTTCCAATTCGAGAGTGGCACGGCCACCCGAGAGATTGTTTTGGTACGCGGTAGTCTTTCGTTTTCTTTTCTTTCTTGCCTGTTTTTGTTTTGAGTAGCTTCGGAATTCCACCAGTAGACCAATGTCACGTAAAGATTTTTTTTTCTCTCGGGCAGCCCTTGAACGCGATATTATCTCGGTATGCGCGCGAGAATTCTTTGTGTAAAGTAACGTAGGAGATATAGCCTCACAAGATGAATAGTTTGCTTTGTTGAATGAAATTTTTTTTGTCGATATGTAAGCGGGCAATTTGATGGCTGAATCTCTGGAAATGAGATTCGGGACTGATGCTAGAGAACGCACCCACGACGATACGCGCCGAGCTGAGCTGGCCTGCCAGCAGCCATCACTCCTCTAGCTAGGTAGAGGCCGAACCCAAATTCGTCTGAACGACACATGGGCTCGTTGCCTCGTCCCGGGGACTTAACGTCCATTGAGGCCAACAAGACGGAAGTCCTGTTGGCTTGAAATTTCGAAGCGACAATGTTCGCAAGTACTCATTTCATTACAACTGGGAAGTTAAAAATATATATACTTGCCCCATAAATTAGGACTAAACATAAATTATATGTTTTTAATTGATACATAAATTTTATTTATTTATTTTCTGTGAGTTTTAATTTTGTTTTAAAGATGTAAATATACATGCAGCTCTGTTAATTGAATGGATTTTTTATTTTCTTTGTAATTTGATGTAAATAATTTGCATCAAAATAAAACTTCTAAATTTTGCTCTTAAGCATGTTTTTTTTGTCGTTAGGAGGTGGAAATCCTCAAAAGATACCGATTTGCTCCTGCTTCTCGGCATGTTGAATTTTAACCGACTAAAATCACCTCCGCCTCCTCCAAACCTCACACTTGCACTGTCCGTGTGCAATGTATTTCCTGAATGCTTGTTCATTTACTTAGTACTTTCCAGACGATGTATATCGGTATAAGGGATAGCACCAGTATCTCAACAATTTTTATTCAATAGAGTTCAATATTTCCAATTTTGTTTCATCTTTGTAGAATAAATTTTAGCGTTTTTAGTTATTAAATAGAGTTTCCAGTAAATGTTTGCGTAGCATGATTTCAATAGATATGTTACCCGCCTCTTTTACTGTGTGATGTAGCTCATTGTAAAAATTTAGTGCGGCGTTAATCGGATCCATTCTCAGGCGCTGTCTTAGCAAATTTTATTAAAATATCATTCGCGTTTCTCATAATATATACCCCCCCCCCCATTCATACCTAGCTTCATTGTTTTCATTTTCTCATGGTGTAAATTTTTAAAAATGTTCTTGTGCTATTATGTATACTTCAGTTGTAGTGGTCATTCTTTGCAAGTTGTATATGGTCTTGTAGGCTTTGGTTAGTAGCCATGACATGCTCATGAGGTTATTTTTCGAAGTCTGGCTCCAAATTGTGATCCCGTATGTAATTCTCGAAAGTATATGTGTATTTTTAATTAGTATTTTATTTTTAACTGAGAAATAGCTGAAACAATGGAGAACATCAACGATAACTGCTATTTTTACCTCAGGCCTTTTATATGCGGCGTCCACGTTATTTTTTCATTTTTTCAACATTGGTGAAAATCATCAAAAGATAACCTGCTCTCGGCATGCCGGATCTCTACCGACTAAAACCACCTCCGTTTCCTCCAATCATTCTCTGCATCAATTTTCAGTAATTCTCCGGATTT
This sequence comes from Oxycera nigricornis, assembly GCA_963942545.1. Taxonomy (NCBI): domain Eukaryota; kingdom Metazoa; phylum Arthropoda; class Insecta; order Diptera; family Stratiomyidae; genus Oxycera; species Oxycera nigricornis. The sequence goes on along the minus strand of OZ012663.1, from coordinate 22,817,701 downwards.
AAATTTCAGTACATACTACTTCCCAGAAGAGATAGTACCAAATTTGTGACCATCAATTGTAAACCCTACGTACTTCATTTGTTTGTTCAACTCTCTGAAGTGTTTTTTTTTATTTTATCTGTGGCTCAATATCAGTTTTATTTATGTTCAACCGACAATTCAATCCACATTTTAAATTACGTCTCATTTCCGTTTTACAGTCGCCTATAAATTGACCGTGAATTCAGCATGACCATAATCCCACACCTGTCGTTCCCCATAATTCGATTGTGAACTTATCGGTGTGAACCTCAAGTGACAAGTGGCGCTTGTTTACGCTCGATTTGCGTCGGTGGTTTCGTTTGTGCAATATTGAATTCTTGTTAGCGTTGTTCGTTTGAGCCTGTTCTATATAAGGTTTGTGGCAGACATTGGATTACGTGAATAGTTATCTCGGCGTGACGATTTTGATTCTGTCGGTGCAATGGCTGCGGCACGCCACTTAGCTTTTGCCCATCTTGTCGGTTTTTAATTTAAATGTGTGTGTGCGTGCGATAACAGACTTCAAAACATAGTTCACGCTTCTGATTTTCCTGTCAACATCCCTGCCGACCAAATTCAGTATAGAGTGTGCGAGAGTGAGGTTAAAAGTGGGAATTCGCAATTAAGGAGCAGCTCTGCATGAACGGAAGCGAAATGACGGAAAAGGATGTCGATTTGGGAGGAGTGGAGATCACGGAGAGTGTGTTGATCTCTTGCAGCCGAGAAGTTCTGGCTGAGTCCAACTGCAACAAAGGCGGGGACGATTCCGCTGACGCCGAACTATTCAAGGGCCAAGCGAACGTGGGAGCCAACTCGCCGGCATTAACTCTGGCTGGAAGCGAAGCTAATCTGACGGAGGACGACAAACAGAAGGATCTATTGGCTGGGGACGTCGCGAACGTAGGAGGCAATGCCAATGGGAGCGTGGAAAGCAAAGAAGCTGACTCGGCCCGATTAGAAGTCGCGCGTGGCAAGCACTCTTCGCCGGCACTCGTGGAGACGGTGCGCATCTCGAACGCCGACTCGTCGAACGAGGTCGTACAGAAAGTGACCCTGTACACGAGTAGGTCGCGAAAGTCCAAGGACTCGATCGATGAGGATGAGTCGTTTGAAGTTGTGGAGGTGATTGGCGTGCCAGGAGCCAGCAAGCAGCTTTCCAGCTGCCCGGATATAAATCCCCTGGAGGACGTAACGAACGATGAGCTGATAGCTATCCTAGAGGGTGATGCAGACAGTACAACCGCCAAAGCAGGACAACCGAGGGATGAAGGTGCCGATACTATTGTATTCGAAGTAATCGAAGGGGAAGACCAGCGCGAGAAGACGCTAAATGCAGAGGAAATCAAGCAGCTTGCTCTGGAGCAGCTGCGCAGCATTCCTGTGAGAAAGCGAGGTCGTCCTCCGAATGCCAAGCAGGACGGGGGCACGTTGATTAGCTCGCTTGTCTCGGACTGGAGTGACAACGAGAGGGATCCCGAATCGCCACCGAAAGCAGCCACTGCGTCTAGTTCAGCAGGGAGCAAGGCGCCAAAGGTGGCTATAACAACTGCTCCCGTGCGACAGAAACCGGTAACAGGATCTGTCACATCGGCTGCAGTTGCTCCTGCGAAACAAAAGTCAACCACAACTATCAGCTTGAAAAAGATCGTCAAGGTTAAAGAAGCGCCCGTCAAAACGGAACCTCCCAAGAAAGTCGCCCCAACTGTAACATCGATGAAGTCATCCCGAATAATTAAGAAAAAGATCATTTGGGATCCTGATGCTCCCGAAACTCAGATCTCTTATGCGAGCTTCATCAAGTCCCCGAATACGCCGAGGAGTCGAAAGTCCTCAACGGCGTCATCGAATGCTTCATTGCATAAGCGCAAACCCGATCAAGCCAACGAAACAGAAAACAAGGAGCCGGAAACAATCGTTAAACCCAAGCCTGTAGCAGTGGTTACGCCGAAACCAGCACCAGAAGCAGCCCCGAAGTCCAAGCCGCTGCTGCTAAGCACATCAGCAGCAATGCAGCCCAAGGTGCGCATTCTAAATAAAATCAAGCGAGCATCGCTTTCAACAGCGATCGCAGTACAAAGCAAGAGAAAACGCGTCTCCGAAATCGATCGACTTCTGAATGACGAAGGGGCTGCCAACATGCTGAGCACTTTAGATGCTGAAAAGCCGGCCCCGAAGGACTCACGCTCTCGGAAAGTACCAACCCCAGTAACAGTACAAGCAGATGCAGCTACAGCTGCAAAGAAGCCGGCAACGCCAAAGAAACGACCTGGACGTCCTTCGGCCGCGAGCGGCTGGGATTATGTATACAATCAGCGCAATGAAGATGCCCTGATAATTCGACGGCGCTCCAACAGCTCTTACTCCAGCACAAGTCCTCGGCGTACGAGCGTAGAAGCGAAGCCCGTGCGTGGCGCGAAAGGGAAGGCGAAATCTTTCGAATTTGCCAAGCCTGAAACGAAGAAGACTGGAAAACGATCGCTAGAGGGTGGGTCCGAAACCATCATCGAGGACATCAAGAAAGCCAGCCGTCCAGAGACGGCGCGGAAATCGTCACGCACACCCACCCCCGCGGACGCAAAAGATCCGCCAACCAAGGCGACCAAATCAACGGAAGCGGTCGTCGCCGCGAAAGAAGATAAAAACATCGCTAATATTACCATAAAACGACACGGCAGTGTTGTGCAACTGATTTTGAAACCAAAAATAGAAAAGATCCGTAACAGTTTTAGTGTTCAGGTACGCTAGGAATTTGTGTGTGTTGGCCCCCATTAAAATGTCGTTAACTGGAAACTTGTAATTGCAGCTAATGAATGAAGTCGTTCAGCACTTGGACGTGTTGCAAGCAGACAACGCTTGCCAGGTGGTGCTGATCACCTCGGCCGGATCGAATTTTTGCCAAGGCGTCGACTTTCTAGCGCTAACACAGGGCAACGCCGATAAGAGGAAATCAGCAGTACAGGAGTTAGCTGGGAGCGTGACGTAAGCATACAATCTCGATTGCTATGATTTTATCAAGACGAATGTTTGTCCGAATGAACATTGTTTAAGAATATCATGTTTGGCCGATCTCTTGAATTTTCATGTAAACTCACGTCGCGCATTTTATTTGTAGCACACTGGGGAGTTCAATTCCCATAGCGTTTTTGGATCTAAACTTTTCGCGGGTTTTTTCTGTCTTGAACAAAAATCATATATTTTTTCAACAAGCATTCAAACAGTCCACGTACGACTGGTATGATAGCCGCAATTTAAATTCAGTTTACGATAAAACTTTCAAAATATTCATGCTCTTATAATTTTGGTCGCCGATTGAAAATATTTGCCTCGGTTATCGCTGATAGCAAAGTGATTCAATGCTGTTCATATCAAAAACGGCAGTGCGTTGAAACTTCCAGAGTATTTGCGAGCATATCATCTCAATAGAAGTCTGACTCGCAAAAATGTAGCAAATCTGAAGCACCAGATTGATTGCACTAGAAAAAATGAAAAGATGGACGAATATACAGTTTTCAATTGAAATCTTTTTTAAATAATTGAAATTATAGACAAGTTACGAAATTTTTATGACGCAATATCCACACAAGAATCATGTTGCATAAATATTTAAGAGAAAACATTCTGCGTAAAAATCGTGACAATGATTTATTTGTTTTGGAAATACAGTATGCAGCATTCGTATTCATACACTGAGGTCAGTTTTTAAAAAAGCTTAATAAACAGATTATCTTACATATTTCAATTATTATTTAATTGTATTAATTTCTTGGAAGGATTCCAATTCAAGTACAACATCAATATTTGATCATAATATGGTTAAATAAGTAATAAATTCGAGCTAACAAATTTCGAACAAAACTTAAAACAGCATTCGTATTGATACAGTTAAATTTTTGATTTATCATATTAATAAATTCAAAGATTAATATTTTGTTGGATATCCTTTATGGGGCATTTCACGTGAAACCGACAACGAAAAAAAAGTGAGGTTCTGAAATTCGTTCATATTGGGCACATTTGTACTTCTAGGGTATATGAATGTGTACACATAATATTTTTGTTATTTGATGTTTAGTTGTTAAGATATGGGATTCTAAAGAATTCAAATTTTCACAGCAGGGGTTTTTTGAAATTTTATTTTCATATTGAAGTAAATTATAATTAAATAATAAATGTAGTGTTTTGTATAGAAAATTTACTGTTCTTTTTGATTTTCAAATGATATTTAGAATTTGAATTTTTTTTCTAGTTTTAAACCGGAAGTGAATATTCAAAATATTTTTTCTATAACTTCGACCATTTTAATTTTTACTTTTTTTATTGTAAAATAAAGCTTAACATGTATACAATTTACCATAAAAGTTTCAGAATGGGATCTAGATTAGTTTAGGAGATATATTAATTAGAGTGCGTGCATGTCGCTCTGAGCGTGATACCTATCGCTTGTTAAAGTTGTTTGGTGATGTAAAAACACATTAAAATGTTGATAATATGTCAGTAAAATTGATTATTTGTTGTTGCCTTACCTGTTTATGTCATTCTGAAGTTATTTAGTACCTAAATTTTAAATAAAATGTAAAATATTTTCGGAGTCAGTAAATTTAATGGATTAAAGTGCCGATCACCGTACGGAGGCAAAAATAGTCAATCAAAATGATAAAACTTATTAACGAACGTAGCTCACTAAGAGGTTAGAACAACAATGAAAATAATAATGGAAAACAAGCGTTGCTTGCCTTCATGCTTTTATGTCTTTCTATTATGTAATTTTGATTCGTTTTGATGAAGTGATTCATTTTGCAATTAAGAGATGGTGTTTTTATTCATATTTTATCACCACAATATGAGTAAAAATCACTTAAAATAATGTTTTATTTTTAAAATGGTTTCTACACATAATTTCTTCCAAAATATTACATTTTATTTTAAATTTAGGTATTAAATAACCTCAGAATGACACAGAAGGGTAAGGCAACAATAAATAATCAATTTTACTGACATATTATCAACGTTTCAATGTATTTTTACATCACCAAACAACTTTAACAAGCGACAGGTATCACGCTCAGAGCGACATGCACGCACTCTAATTAATATATCTCCTAAACTAATCTAGATCCCATTCTGAAACTTTTATGGTAAATTGTATACATGTTAAGCTTTATTTTACAATAAAAAAAGTAAAAATTAAAATGGTCGAAGTTATTGAAAAAAATATTTTGAATATTCACTTCCGGTTTAAAACTAGAAAAAAAATTCAAATTCTAAATATCATTTGAAAATCAAAAAGAACAGTAAATTTTCTATACAAAACACTACATTTATTATTTAATTATAATTTACTTCAATATGAAAATAAAATTTCAAAAAACCCCTGCTGTGAAAATTTGAATTCTTTAGAATTCCATATCTTAACAACTAAACATCAAATAACAAAAATATTATGTGTACACATTCATATACCCTAGAAGTACAAATGTGCCCAATATGAACGAATTTCAGAACCTCACTTCTTTTTCGTTGTTGGTTTCACGTGAAATGCCCCTTATGTTTGATAACTTCTCGCAAACGATTTGGCTAAAGTTTCTGTATAGGAAACTTGTATTTCGTTCCATTCCTTTTGAATCGTACATTTCAGATCTTGTATATTTTTAATTTCATAACTTTTTAATCCCCTCTTAATTTTTGACCATAAATTCTCGATAGGATTAATATCAGGCGATTGTGGTGGTGTCCTTAGAACTTTTGTACAACAGCCATAAGCGAGAATTCAGGGCTGTATGTTTGGGGTCGTTGTCCTGATAAAAAATAAAATCATTTCTTACGCCTAGTTTTTCAGTGCTGACATGTAAATTAGCCTTCAATATTTCAATAATTTTTGCTGCATTCATTATTCCATCGATAAATGTCAATTGACCTGTTCCTGCCGCTGAGAAACACCCCCATAGCATCACCGAACCTCCACCATCTTTAACTGTTGGTATTAAGTTGTTTGGATGAAGGCTGGTATTCCTTTTTCGCCAAATTTTCGTCGCTCCATCCCACGAAACGATGTTGAATTTACTCTCATCCGTGAAAATAACTCGTTTCCAGAAGTGATAGTCCTTGCTAAGGTACTTTTTCGCGAAGTTGACACGCTTTAACCGATTCACTTTGTTGATGCATGGTTTTTTTCTAGCGATGCAGCTACTATATTCATATTTTTTCAAGGTCCTGCGAATAGTATCGACAGAAGCTTTTATGCCCAAATGTTGCTGTAACGCTTTCACAATGTGTGGGCCACCTAGTTTAGGATCGTCTCGTATCAGACCTAATATAAACCTTTCATCTCTTGGTTTTAATTTATTACGGCTTAGATTGCGAGGCATATTTTCCACTCGATTTTCCTGTTTGTACCTCCTAATGATGCTGAGTAGTTGATTTTGGCCTGTTTACAAGTTGACTTATTTCACTGGACGATTTGCCATTGATGCAGAGTGAAATTATTAAGTTTCGGAGTTCAATTGATGTTGCTTTACCTTTTCTACCCATTTTGGGGAAATCAAAACTAAACGCAACTAAAATGATAAAGAAACAAACTTTAATCAACTGACGCTGCACTAGTTTGCAAAAGAACTGCGAAAGGGAATATCCTTTGTGAACGAATTCTCGGAATTCAGATAAGTGTACGAATACGAGTACGTCTCTAAAATGCCTAGAATTCTTTTGCAATTAACATTTCTCGGAAAAAATGAGGTTCAAGACGAAACATTTTCTAATTATGAACTCTAGTTACAGTTACAGTCTACACGTTATTATAGAAGCATAGTTAGACATTCTATACAAACATACTCAGTAATTGTAAATTTGCTTTGGAAAAGTTTGCTGTAAGAATACGACTGCTGCATACTGTACTGCAAATGTTTAATTTTATGTTATATTTTGGCTACGAAACTAATCGCTTTGCACTCAATTATCTGCTTAAAAAAACCTAAAGAATATTAGCATCATAATTTATAATTAAGCCGTAACGATTATAAGCGTTTATTGTTCGCTCGCGGAAAAAGTTATCTTCCTTCAAATTTATATCAAAAAATGCCATAATTTTTTTTTGTGTAGTAAATGGGAAATTCTACACGTATCGGAGGTGGCATATTTTACATCACCATATGTCAGGAAATATTCAATTTCCAAATTTAAGAAATAGTCCATTACGATATTTTTAAAATTACAGTCCTTGGCCAAATTATTAGACGCACACAGAAATTTTATCTTTACGGAGTCAAATTAAAACTTTCTATAGAAGGACTCTACTAAAATTATTATTTTTGCATTTTACAGGCTATTAGGTAAATAAATCTCATAACTGCGATAAAATGTTTCAACATATGTATGTTTAAAAAAATATAATAAGGAAAATGGAAAAAAAACTCGCAGATTTTTTAAGAGCTTAATAGTTTGTGTTTCCTCCTTTGGGAGCATGTATTCTCATCGGCATACTGTTTATGCATGTATGCACAGTTTCCTGAAGATCCGGACTATGGTTCCGAACATCTATGATTCTTTCTATTAGCCGGGTTTTTGTGGTAATGACCTCCGTTGCTACTTCTCTGTTGATAAATGCCCACACATTCTCAATTGGATTCATGTCCGGAGAATTGCCTGGCCAATCAAAAAGGGGTACATTTTCTCCGCGGAGAAAAGTTTTCACAGATTTTGCCATGTGGCAGGGAGCATCATCCTGCATGAAAATAATGTCTTCTCCACTCGAAAACCACTTCCTCAACTGAGGAAGCAATCTTGTCTGGAGGACATCCTTGTATTGGTCCTGTTTCATTGTACCCATTACAATGTATACCGTGACTAGTATGTGTTGTCCCGTTCAAACAAGCCGCCAAATCTGCAATACCAACAGTGATATCTGTAAACCGATTGCTTCTGAAGAAACGTCAAACAATTGTGCACTAACGACACGAGTCGGTTTGTTTACATTTGTACACAAAAAAAAAGTTTTACGCGATGGAAATGGAACGAAATGCTGCAATTGCTCTTCATTTGGGCCAAAAATCGGTGATGCAAATTGTTCGGGACCTAAAACACCTGAATGTCTATCGAAAGTTTGTGTACCGCATCATGAAACGATGGAATGAAACCGGTAGCGTGAAAGACAGACCAAAAAGTGGCCGTCCAAAGAGTGCAACATCAAAAAATACCGTCAAGAAAGTGAAGAAACGAATTCAACGAAAGCCGCGCCGAAGTGCACGTGACATGGCAAAAAATATGGAAGTATCACCCGAATCGTTGCGTAGTATATTGAAAAAAGATCTAGGACTAAAGCCGTACAAGCGCCAAAAAGTGCATGAACTTACAGCTAAGCAAGAAAAGTTAGACTGGACCGATCAAAATTGTTGCTTCGCCGGGCCGATCGTGGTGATTTTCCGAACATTGTTTTCTTCGATGAAAAAAATTTCCCACTTGAGCAATATTTGAACAAACAAAATGATCGTGTTTGGTTAAAAGAAAGGTCGAGCGATAATTTGGACCTGCGCACGGTCGGCCGGAACCAACATCCACCACAAGTTATGGTGTGGGCAGCTGTTACCGAAAATGGGCGCTCTCCAATCACTTTCATCGAGCCTGGCGTCAAAGTGAATGCGACATACTATCGGTAAAAGTCCTGGAAGCTGCTCTAATACCGTGGGCACGTAAACAATTCGGTTTGAGACCTTGGACGTTTCAACAAGACTCGGCGCCAACACATAAAGCGCGTGTGAACCAAGAATGGTTAAAAAACAATGTTCCACATTTCATTTCGCATACAGAATGGCCATCAAAATCTCCCGATGCAAACCCGCTAGATTTCTCTGTTTGGTCCATTTTGGAGACGTTGGGGCCGCATGCAACTCGTTCAAAGACCGTTTGAAGGCCATAATTAAGGCAAAAGGTGGTCATATCGAGCAAAAGTGACTTGAATCGAAAATAATTATTGTTTTCCTACATTTATAACTTTGGTTGCAATAAAAATAATTTTCAGAAAAAAAATTATGGCTTCACATTTACGGGACAACACATACTAGTCACGGTGTACAGACGTCCAGTTACTTTGGCAGAGATGACCGACCAAATTATCACTTTTGTAGGGTGCTTCACTTTCGGTATCACGTATTCTGCATGAAATCTCTCACCTGGACGCCTTCTAACGTACTGCGCTTTATTAGCCAGAATTTGCTTTCATCACTAAAGCACACCTGAAATAATATTCATATCTATGAAAATTTACGTAATTTTAATTAAGTTACGAACAAACGCAATTAATAAAATATAAAACTATAAACATAAGGTATATTTACCGATTTCCAGAAATCTAAATCTTTGTTCTGATCCTTCCTTGCCCCTAAGTAAACGTTTTGCTTTCATCGCAGGGGTCAGGTTAGGCTTGCGAGCGGGTCTACAGGCTTTCAAATTCAGCTGAATAATCTTACAGCGAACAGTTCTCTGACTGGCTGGTACATTGCTCTGATTTAATTCAGTTTTTATCTCATTCGTTGATGCAAACCGATTTTCTACGCATTTTTTCTTTAGGAGTCGTTCAGCCAGTGGTGAAAATATTGATTTGCGGCCACACTTGCTATTCCTTTGAGAACCCAAATCCTCATCATTTTCAATTTTTCCTTTAATTCTTATAGAAGCCTCGGAAATATTCAATCCCCTGGAAATTTCTCGATTCGAAAATATTTTCACATCGATCAAGGCCTTCACTTCGTGGATTTTTTCTTTCGTCAGATCACTGATTTTACTCATGTAGAATCATAAAATAAAATAATTATTTATTATTCCAATACTTTTACTTCACTTCACAGCTTAACTTTGTGGCCGCCGCGCGCACGGAGTCGATGGTCGTAGTGCTCTTTCTATCGCGATTCCGGTCAGGGTTGCCCAATATGGCAGCGCCACCTAGTTTTTCTCCAACGCATAAATAAATTCTACAACACTCATTTTATTAAATTTTATTTAAGCTTAATACAAAACTTAAATGTCTTTCAAAATAATAAAAAAAAACACTTCTAAATTATAACACAGTCCATAAACACACAAAAATACAGCAATAATAAAATAAAAACCAAAGTAAGTGACTCAAAATCGGCACGCAGACTGTGCCAGCTACTCGCACTTGTGTTATGTCATATATAAGCGAGTCTGAGCGAGATAGCAACAATGTTGGTGATACGCAATAGGTAAGAGAAACACGAATCCAGGTAGAGGGCTTAACGCATGCCAAATATCAAATAGAGCAATTTAGAAGGATCTGAATACATTTCTTGGTTAAAATGTTAAGTGCGTCTAATAATTTGGACAGGAACTGTAGTTGCAACCATTTGCTATTTTGCATAAATACCTAAACTACAAGAAAAGAAAAAACACTACTCCTTTAGATACGATGTCGATTTTTTATTATCAAATATATATTTCGAATATCAGTTGTGTCCTTCGGTAATACAATATGTCTGTGGAAGAGCATGGCAACATCTATTATATATTTTTTTTTATTTGAAATCGTTTGCAGTTCAGTACTTTTCCCATTGATTTACTACATTTTAATGCAAATTTTACTTTCCAACATTCTTTTTCAATGCCCATCACTGGCTAAGTATTGATAGATATGTTCCAGCAAACAGTATCGAGACATGGTATACAAGTGTTCCAAATAATCAGAAACTCAAAAATTCAATAAACTGTATTTAAATTTTACTTTTTTCAGTTCCTTCCTCAAGGCCCTGTTGACTTTTCCTAAACCCTTAATCGCTGGAATCGTTGGATCATGTTCTGGAATAGGTGTGACTATGTTGCCTGTATTCGATGCTGTAATATCAAGTGATAAAAGTACATTTGAAGCGTCTTATGCAAAGATTGGACAAATTCCCGAAGGCAATTGTCTCGTGGCTTCAACAAATATAGTTCGACATTCGTTTGTATGCTCCGATTACAATAGTTTGTGATCGCGTGTATGATTTATTGGTCTTGTTCGTTTGCAGAAAGTGAAATTGTTCTGGCTTGGCGAGAAACTCACATCAACTGAGGCAGCTGTATCTGGTTTGGTGACACAACTTACAGCACCGTCAAAAGTGATCGAGGAGGCACTTCAGTGTGCTACACATATCGCCTCGCTGTCGCAGCAAGTGAGTAGTACATTTTTATAAATAAGGAGCGTATCGAAAAATTTGACCTTTATAATTATGTCTCTAATAGTGGTATTAATTGCTTCATCGAACTATTTTTTTCCCCTTTTATTATTATATTAACTAAGATTTACATTAAAAAATTTGAATTTTGATTTCAAGGGAAAAAAATTTCGGACCCTTACTTCATTTCAGCTAGAGATGCGCAAAACAGTGCTTCAAAAAGTGATGTGAAGTTTATCACATCACTCGCTAAAGTAATATTACCAAAAAGCATTACGCATTACTTTGCATTACCCACTCAGTAACCTAGCCTAGTTCTAGTCAGACATTACAGTATTAGATCTGCGCCTACTGTGATGATGATGTATTATGATAAGGGTATAGCATGTAATTGTAATGGAAGGAATCAGACATACATACTTGGATACTTGTGTCATTTCCTTAGTATGGCGTATTATAATTTTGTTTGGGTGGGTCGAAGACTTGAGCTGAGTAACATAATATGAGATGATAAATATCCGTCATTGTCCAGCCATCTGTAGTGATGCATACAGCTAAAGCTTGCTTAATTTTGTTTTGATCAAATTCTAACTTTTTATTATAAACTTTACTTAAAATAATCATTTATATTGAGTTTTGAACCTCCGTGTCTAGTCGACAACACCGAAACCACCCCGAAACCACGCTTCCCCATTTAATTTACTTAAAATACTTTCGGATAAGGTTTTCCTGGTGGGTAATGTATAACCTGGGTTGAGTAACTCCACGAACTTGCCAAATTCCTCTTCATCTACCATCTTCGATTTGCAATCATTAACATCAATTGCGTATCTAATTGCTGCATTCTGCTGACTGGGGGATTTTTTTTACAACAACATAATTCTCCATTAAGCTGTTCTTTTTATTTACGACACTAACGACAACAGATGCTGATGTTGAAGGTGCAGTATTTGTAGTACCTGTAGCTGCAGATATACTCCTGGACCTGGATAGCTCTTGCACTACTCTCTCGCTCTCGCACAGTCGCTCATTCTCAATCACGCTTTTTTGGTTTTATGTTTTAGGCTAACACCACCCTTTGATCCTGCTGTATAAAAGTCCTGACCAGGCAACTGTGCGAAATTGGCCTTCACGTATGTGCCATCGTCCAACACAACACAATCGAATTTGGTTTGTATAGCTTTCGAGCCCGATTTTTCGCTTCTTTCCCCTTTTCCTCGGATCGATCGGGTACTTTTTGGACTTTACATGATCTAAGACTAAAATGCTTTTTAATCCTCTGAATCATTGCGTTCGATGTTTGCACTTTTTGAGGCATATCTCGAATGGATGTGTTGAGACTCTGCAAACATTTCCTCTTTACCTTTCGGCTCAAATTTGTATCGGATGGACGGTTTTTTCTACGTGATCCAGACTTTCTGGCAACAGATAAGCCCTTTTTGTACTTTATAATCGTTCGTTTCACTGTTGCAATCGACGAATTGGTCTCCTTTGCTAGTAAGTACCGAATATTTACGAAGGGGATTTTCCGGGTACATATTTGCACACAATTAAACTACGCACTTTTTCTTGATTCGACGACATCTTTTCAAGAGTGATCTTACAATATGAATGGATTAGACGTTATTTTTTGTCGCATTTATAGCTAATTTCGCATACCTGATGAATGCTTAAACTTATCCCGAACAGGAGCTATGCCGGAAAAACTAAAGGTCAATTTTTTCCGATACAGTTCTTATCAACTACAAAGTTGTAATGTTTAAACACCATTCCCAACACATCATTATATATTTACATGAAATATCTCTGACTAATTCCACAATTCCACAATTTAAATCGTTTCAGTCGTTGATTGCCATTAAATCGCTGAAAGCCGATACGAAAAAACTCCTTCAAACGCTCAACGAAGAACAAAAGATTCTTGTTAGCCAATGGCAAACGCCCGAATGTCAAGATAAATTCAAACAATATATTGCGAATGAAACGTGGTAATCCGCAGGACAAACAACAATCGTTAGAATCGCATACATATTAGCAACATTAGATCAATACAGTTTTTTTTAATGACGACAGTTTTCAATTAACAAATAAAAATTTAGTTTAGTTTTAGTGACGCCACGCATGTTGATTATGCGTTTAAAATTAAAATAAACAAATGAAGGCAATATCTTTGAAAAGTTTATAACAAATATAAAAATATAATTTTAATGATGATTAATTTCAATGATTTTTGAAGTGAAATTTCGATATAAATTTTTTAAATCCAATTAGAAGTCATTTAATTGTAATGTTTTATTACATTAAGTTCTAACCTGAAATGTTTCTATTATAGAAATAATAATAAAAAAGAATATACACAACACATATGTGTAACTGCAATAAATTCATGATAATCTTCTGTGCACGATCAATTTCACATATAAATCAAAAATCACTTCGTTTGCATCGTCTGAATCTAACAGTTTAAATCAAGAAACTAGTTTCCATTGATAATTGAGTACAAGAAAAATTATTTTATATTGCTTTTGGTAGTATTTAAGAGTGGAATTAATTTTTCATGATACTTATTGCAAAGAAGAAAATATTGTTGAGCTTTTGCATGTATACAATGCTTGATTGCATTTTCACCCCAAAAAGAAAGAGTAAAGCAGGTTGAGCTAGAAGCTAGCTGTAGAGATATTTTTGATATGATGGGTCGTTATTTGCATGGAGAATTAATAAGAGTGATTTGTCAAAATTATTTTAAACGCAAAAATGTAGCGAAACACAAGTGGATTTATTGGAAAGTAATTGCAAAAAATAAAGGTTATCATTTAAAAAATGTTATTTTATTTACTAACATGAAGTTGTGCAAGGTATTGAGACTAATGTTGGATAAATATTTTTTTAATTACATAAAATTAAATTACTTGTTTCAAGCGGCTGAGTCGGTAACGCCTTAAATCATATGCTATTGACGGAATATTGCTTCGCTCAAAGTAATGGATCATACTTTAATGAATAATTTGTTAAAATCATATATTTGTTTATATTAGGAGCGTATGTATCCTCCTGCATTAATCAATGCATTGACATGGAATGAACTAATTTGGTTAGCTTGTTGCGTTCGCCACGCAACGTGGTCGACCCACAACCCATAAGGGCAAAATGGGGGTCTGCCCTGTTCTTGAAGACCCCAAACCATCGTACGAGTAAACGCTGTCTTGTTAAAACAATTGATAATGTTACGTTCGCCACTTCACCAAATCAAGCCAACTGAGAATTATATTGTTACTAATGAATTATATTGTAGGGAGTAGAGGTTTGAATTATATAAATATAGAGGAGATGTAGGTATGTAAGGATATTGGATTAGGTAACTAAGTAGGTAGTAGGTTGTTATGGAGAGTGTTCCTGACCGTGCGCGCGAGGCTGCGTAATTGGAGTATCTTCAACAGCTAAGGGCATTACAGTCAACGTCACAGACCCTGCAGATAAGTTGCCAGCAATCACGGCAACAAGCAAAGCTCACCCAATTGGTGTACGATGCGCCCCTATGCGCCTGTGATGCCCACAACCATTGGTACTTGCACTTCACCATGGTTAACGACCGCCCCGATTATTTCACCAGCATAAGCAGCAGTCACAGCATTCCCCCCGCACCGAGGTGCAACGCTCTAACCAAACCCACGAAGCTTCAATCGCCAGCTGATGTGCGTCGCCAAAACCGGTCCCAAAGCTAGGAAGCTTCGATGAGGTCAACAAATTCGTGGACGTTGACCGTCGAGGTAGCAACGGGATTGAGGTTTCCGATAAATAGGGTTGCGGGAGCAGCTGACGGTCTCTTTTTCGGTGCGAAGCTTAAGGGTCGAAGACGAGTGCGTTTTGGGTGTCGACCTGCTCTTGTCGGTGCGGAGCTTGAACGGTGTGCATTTTTCGAGTTCAGATCTTCGAGTAATAATAGTGCGGGATGAGCTGTCGTGACCGCGCAAATCTTACAGTGACAACTTTTCTACAGTAGTTTTCCAGTTTCGGTTATGAAAATATATGGAGAAAGTAAAGACGAGTGCTGAGACCAAGAAACCGAATGTTATACACATTTAGACGAAGTGAACTGTTCAAGAATTGAATGTATTTCCGAGAGTTTTGAGTGGATTCAAAGGATACTTTTGAAAGTCAGCAGTTTGGGGAAAAATACCAAGTGCCAGAAGAACACCAATATCGTATAAGTGAAAGGGATTTTGCTGTAAAACAGTGTGTACGCGTGTCTCCAACAGCCAGACGAGCGACTCCCCCCCCACCACGTCGAGAAGTACCACGAAAGCGACACAAGGACCAAGGAAAGACACAAGGGTGATATTTGCAATATTATTAAATAAATTTTTGTTTGTCCGAAACGTGCACGCACCCACCGCATGTACCTGGTTGTGTTCCGCACGCACCGCATGTACGTCCATACCCACATGTACGAAAAACGCACATGTGGTGCATGGGACGTACATGCGGTGCGTGCGGTACACAACCAGGTACATGCGGTGCACGGGGCTGAAATATTCAACATTAAAATTTGCAAGCTCCTGCGCAAGTCGAAATAAATAAATAACAAACGTTGACGTTGCATCCAGGACCAATTGGTTAATATGGAAGATGTGGACCAATTTCGACAAAAATTGCCAGCGATGCTATTAGGATACCAACCACAAGATATATTCAACGCAAATGAAAGTGGATCACAAGGGCTATCCTATTACGTGCGGCGGAAGTAGATTAAGGAGCAGTAGCGTAAGCAGGATTTTGATAAGGGGGGGTTCATATTTTTGAAGTCTTGACTAGGTACGTTTGCTAGTGCTCCGGTGTAGATATGAAGATATAATTATGTAATCATACTTAATCATACTTTTTCACCGGTGAAAGTTGGAGTCCTCCAAAAATAATTCTGGCAGACTTTAGCCCGATTGTATGTCTGGTTTCATTTAAGTGGCAAACTTGTTTACCCAAGGGGGGGTTTGAACCCGTAAACCACCCCCCCCTGGGTACGCCACTGTTGAGGAGAAAGCAAATTGTAAGTGAGATTAAGAATATATAGTTAGGATTTAGATAGGTTTTTCGGAAGAAATAAATTAGTTCAGTAAATCTGTTTGTCGTTATTATGTGAAGTGGCGAAGCGGACGTTGTGTTTCCGGCTTTGTGTGTCCTTTTGTTTCGAAAGGAAATTCCCTATTCGATCCTGTTCCCGTTTCCGGATTCGCGGACAGGGCAGTCCCGGTGTAGAAACGGGTGGCGCCCTTTTTATAAAAATATATTCCCACACCCCTCTTCGCGGGTTAAGCCGGGTGAGATTGTCCAAACCGTGGCCAGGGTCGGCTGCGTTGCAGTGGTGGACGTTGCGCGAAATACGATTGTAACAAGCTATGATGGCTGTTACGGCCAAACTTTTCGTAGAGGGTTTTGGAAAGGCAAGTACGTTCTTAGTTTTCCGACAATCTTTATTGTATTGAAACTTTTTCAATTGAATCTCTGCGTGGTGATATTGATGGCCATCTATGGTTATTGTCACATTTGAAATCGGTAAAAATTCGTGATCGATACTTGGATTCATTATTTTGTACACTAACCCACAAACCATTTCAAGATGATTCAACAACATGTCTAGCAAAGCGCAACAGTTTACATTTATATATCGTGCACATAAAATTAGCGTTCAAGTTCGTGGCAATAAAAATGAGGTTTCTGCATGCGTGACTGGGAAAACAACAGGCAATAACTTTGTTTCAACAGTAAAAACGACCTTCGTTCAGATTAAGTCGGCGCTTTACATGAAGCCTTAAGCAGGTAGTCTTCACTTCATGGTCTGCTTGAGCAATACGTATACATTTTCGAGCCAAGTCGTTCGAAAGCTCTATTCCACATGATCCGGACATCGTTTGGAGCGTCGAACGAACTGTTTGCAATCCATCGTGGCGAACTATCGTCTACGGATCGGTTGAAGTTCGTTGCGAAAACGATTTCAACGAATGGGTCGCACCTTTGAGTTATGCGTATATTTTATGAGGGAAAAGGTTGCTTTTTACACCCGGTAATGTTACCAGTTCTATGACGAATGTATGGCTCGTTCGTAGGCGAGTCTTACCCAAAACATTTTTCGAATTCTGCCTGTTGTTACGCAACGACACGGCGGATTCCTAATAGCACGGAAGAGAGTGAAATACACTCGAATTTCCAGCTGTACTTAAGAAGACTCTACCAGCGAAATGCGTAAAAAGGCACTGCCGCCAGGTTTAATCCACTGAAACTGGAAGAAGCTATTTTATACATCAATGATGACAGATTTTATCCCCGCAGATCTCGTTAAAAAGAGTGCAAGAGTAAACTTTCTAGGAAATCCTAGGAACGCAAGGACATTCCTTTTCCAATGATGTGCACAGCTGAACTGAATATTCCCGATCAGGATATCAAAAATACGTTCAACATATTGCTTGCTTGTCTTTTCTGCTCTGAAATAAAAACATCGAAGGTTTGCTAACCTGTAATAAAACTCGAAAACACCAATCGGAACCGAAGATCGAGGGTAAGAAGATAACACTATCTAAAAAGTTGGCTGAAAATAAAGAAAATATCTCACATTCAGGTTTTGTAAATTCCTCTGATTTTTAATAGCCAAAGGACAAGACAAAAACGCAGTATTTTTTGTCTAGTAACCTTCGCTTTTGAACCAGCTAAATATGCAGTTGTGAGTGATGCCAGGTGTGTAACATAATCTTCTATGTTTTTAACATGAAGGCCTACCTATGCAGTTTAAACTTCACGGTCTTCCTGGGACGCAGGTAGTCTATAATACGGTTCACACACTATGCCAGTACCAGTCCTATCCCGAGTGCATAGCTTGTTCAAAATATGATGATTTTTAATGATTGGTTTCGGAAGAAAAACGCGATGAAATAGGGAGTCAACAAGACTTTTGCTTTGTTGATCTCACGGACGTTCAGTCCAGCGGACAAAGTAACGATCATTTGGAAGTCGTGCAGATAATTCTTGGTTGGTGCTCTCCAAGACTAGAAGTGTAGTGTTATGTACAAGTAAAATCCCTCTTGATACAATCGACTGCAGGTAGGATGAAGCCTGGTCTTCTTGTTGTTTTGGTGATGAATCAGAAAGATTTCCTTATGTATTCGGCACAAGTAATGTCAAGCGTATATCACGCCTGGGTGTGTGAGTGTACAAGTGAGGGGCTTGACGCGCGAATACTAGAGGATAGAGATCACTGTTAGCATTGCATCGGGCGAAGCAACAAGTTGACGTAAGGAAGCATATCTTAGTTAATTTTTCTGTAACAATTCAGAAGTGGGATAGATCACGCGAGTGTAAATTCAGGAGCGTGGCGTCGATTCGAAAAAATAGATCACGCGAGTGTAAATTCAGGAGCGTGGCGTCGATTCGGTAAGGATAGATCACGCGAGTGTAAATTCAGG
The DNA here is from genome assembly GCA_963942545.1 of Oxycera nigricornis. Lineage (NCBI taxonomy): Eukaryota > Metazoa > Arthropoda > Insecta > Diptera > Stratiomyidae > Oxycera > Oxycera nigricornis. The sequence continues at coordinate 22,799,076 of OZ012663.1, read as the reverse complement.
AGCGTGGCGTCGATTCGAAAAAAATAGATCACGCGAGTGTAAATTCAGTAGCGTGGCGTCAATTCGGCGAAAATAGATCACGCGAGTGTAAATTCAGGAGCGTGGCGTCGATTCGGTAAGGATAGATCACGCGAGTGTAAATTCAGTAGCGTGGCTTCAATTCGGCGAAAATCGATCACGCGAGTGTAAATTGGTAGCGTGGCTTAGACCACAGTAACATTGTAAACATTGCCAATCGATATAAGCCGTGAATGGACTAGTGTGAGTTTGGCGTTGGTCGAGTCGCAACCGCGTGGAACGTTCTCGTAGTGTACCAGTGAAAAAAAAGCGATGGCGGAAACCGGGGACGCTATCTTGGGAAAAGGCGATGGAAACCAAAAGAAAAACGAGCTCGAAGCGCTGAAAAATGAAGTGCAACAAATGCGACAGCTGCTGCAGTCACTAAAAGCGACGAACGAAGAGCTCGCAGAAGAAAACGCAACACTGCGAGGAAGAAGCAACAGCAGCATAAGGGAGCCATCCCCAATACATTCCAATGTCAGTGACCAGGTGAGGTTAGGGTTTAGCGAAGTGAAGGTGCTAGTTCCCGCTTTTGACCCTAAAACGCAGAAATTCGGAGTTGAACACTGGGTAAGCGACTTCGAAAATTTATGCATGATTTACGATTGGCAGGAGAAAACGAAGCTTTTGTATGCTACCTTGAGGCTAGAAGGAGCTGCAAAACTTTGGTTTCAGAGCCAGCGTGACCAAATTAAAACATGGGAGCAACTTAAAACAAAACTGGTGCAGAGTTTCCCCTCGAGTCAAAACGAGGCGTCCATCTTAAGGGAAATTTTGACACGCAAACGGCGTGAGGGAGAAGACATAGAATCGTATTTTTACGACCTTGTTTCCCTTGGAAAACGTATAGATATGACAGACTGTGCTATAATGGACTACATTATCGGTGGTATCCAAAATGTAGCGATAAAAAGAAGTCTAATGGCCGCTACCTTCCCAAGTCTCTCCGATCTCCTGAAAAAGATGAAAAATATTGACGAATTGGAAAGGGAACAGCCTAAGATAAATCAGTTAAAAAGGCGTCAAAGCTATGAAATAGAAAACATGAAAAAAAGGCCCAAATCCAACGAAGTTAGACGAAGTAATTCCGACGTCGTTTGCGCTTATTGTCGAAGGCCGGGCCATAAACTACAAGAATGTCTAAAACGGGGGCGGAAGTGCTTCAATTGTTCACAATCAGGCCATTTCGCCAAAGATTGCAAGAAGAGAGATGCAAACCAATTATGACTAGCTATCAAAGGCATTGAAACGAATGTAACCAAAGATCAATACCACCGGGAAGTTATAATTGATGAGCTGTATTTGGACGCATTTCTTGATTTGGGGAGCGATTGCTCAACGATAAAAGAGGGCGAAGTAAAAAAGCATCAGTGGGAAACTTTGAACTGCGATCAAGTACTGAAGGGGTTTGGCGGTGGATTTGTGCGGGCAACTCGAAAAATTCGCAAACCAGTTTCTGTTTTGGGGGTGAAGATGATGCTCGATTTGACAGTTGTCCCAGATGACGCCCAGCAAACGTCGGTCGTCATCGGAAATAATTTCTTTGATCAGCCAAGCATTTCAGTGCTGAAGACACCCAACCAATTAAAGTTAGTCAAAAATGTGAATAGACTTCAAAGTGATGAAAAACTAGGAGAGAAAGTCCGTGAGAAATTTAATATAAACGACATTAATTATGGAGTGGAAGTTGAAGAAAAGTTTAAAGCGAAGGCACTATCTGTAATAAATGAATTTCGCGATTGCTTCGCAGTGCATTATCTTGAACTTGGAAAAACATCCGAAGTGGAAATGACGATTAAACTAAAAAGTGATAGTGCTGTACGTTATAAACCGTATAAAGTGCCTTACGCTCTTAAACCAATTCTGGACAGTAAATTAGAAGAACTTTTAAAAACCGGAATAATAGTCCCATCAACATCGGAATATGCCAGTCCTGTCATTTTATTAAAAAAAAGCGATAATGACTTCCGTATGTGCGTCGATTATCGGAAAATAAACGCACTAACCGTTAGAGAAACTTTCCCCGTTCCGAACGTAGAAGATGCACTAAACTCGTTCGGATGCAAGTCATTTTTTACATCACTTGATCTCATGAGCGGTTATTATCAAGTTCCTATAGCAAAAGAAAGTCAGAAGTTTACGGCATTCGTAACACCTAACGGGCATTACGAGTTTACACGAATGCCCTTTGGCCTCACCAACGCCCCAGCTGTGTTCTTACGTCTCATGAAAATACTAGCAAACAAATTGCCGAAACAAGTCATTATTTATATGGATGATATACTGATAGCGACGAAAACTATCGAAGAAAATATCGACATCCTGAAAATGCTCCTAAAACACGTAAAACAAATGGGGCTGACACTTAAAATCTCAAAATGTAAGTTTTTTTCGTCATCTATTAAATTCCTTGGACACGAAATCTCGAAGGAGGGTATGACACCCGGAGATATAAAAACAGAAGCCATTAAAAATTATCCAACGCCAACGAATGAAAAGGAAATACGACAGTTTTTGGGATTGTGTGGATATTTCCGACGCTTCATTAAGAATTATTCACTCATAGCACAACCATTGACCGGAATGCTGAAGAAGGGAGCAGTATTCAGCTGGAGTCCCGAAGCTAAAGCAGCGTTCGATGAGCTGAAAAGTAAACTGATAGCTCGCCCAGTATTAGCCATCTATCAGCCAGAATTACAACACGAAGTCCATACTGATGCTTGTCAACACGGAATAGCCGGAATCTTGATACAAAAAGATGAAAACAGTGGGAAGCCAGTCATGTATTTTAGCAGGGCTACAACAGATAACGAAAGAAAGTACCACAGTTACGAGCTGGAGACGCTGGCAGTCGTTGAAAGTTTGGAGCGCTTCAAATATTATCTGTTGCATAAGTCTTTCGTTGTAGTAACGGACTGCAATTCCGTTAAGTTAACTCACGATAAGAAGGATTTAATTCCAAGGATAGCTCGTTGGTGGCTTAAAATTAGCGAGTTTCAATTTTCAATGGAATACCGGAAAGGCTCACAAATGATGCACGCGGATGCTCTAAGCAGGGCTCCCGTAGGTTCAGCGATAGAAGTCACAACAATAGCTGATTCGTTGATGCGGATTAACGTGGAACCAGAAGATTGGCTTGCTACACTTCAATTTCAGGATGCGAAATTGTCTGAGATTAGAAACAACCTAGAAACACTTGGGGACCAGCGGTACAATGGGAATTACGTGATAGTAGGGAGTCGACTGTACCGAAGAACCACAGATGGATTAAGATTCGTGATACCAGCGAAACTGAGGTGGAAAATCATGCAAATGTCCCACGATGACATGGGCCACTTGGGTAGAGCAAAAACGACTGAAATAATTAAAAAACATTTTTGGTTTTCCAAAATGACAAAATATATTGCCAAGTACTTACGGGCGTGCCTTCAATGCGCGTACAATAAAAAGTACACTAGTGAATCGGGACGACAACTTTACGCACCCGAGCGACAACCTGTCCCCTTTCATACTGTGCATATTGATCTCCTAGGACCGTTTCCCCGCAGCAAAACCAGAAATCAATATGTGATAGGAATCATTGACAGCTTCACAAAATTTATAGTTCTTTCACCAACGAAATCAACTGATACGCGAGGAGTGCTGAGGTTACTAGATACTATCACGCAATATTTTGGAATGCCTACTAGAATAGTTTCTGATCGGGGAACTACATTCACATCCAAAGCGTTCAAAAAGTTCTGCCAAAGTCACTCGATTCAACATGTGCTTACTGCCGTACAGACTCCTCGAGGTAATGGCCAAATAGAGCGCTATTTTGGAACAGTGAAATCCTCGATAGCGTGTATGAGTGAACATCAAAGTGGAGCTGATTGGGATCAACGATTGCGCAATATTCAATGGGCTCTAAATTCAACAAAGAACACAACCACAAAGAAAACACCGTTTGAATTGGTGATGGGGTATTCCCCCCGCGAGATATCCGGGAGCAAAATAATGATAGCCGTGGAACAAGACACATTGATTGAAGAAGAAGAGAACATGCCTCTCGCACACTTAAAGACAAAATTAAAGGGCCCAGTAGACACTAACCAGCTTGAGGCAACTCCTTTGGAAAAGCTACGGGCTCAAGCTTTGAAAAATATTCAAGAAAGTCAGAGGAGACAAACCAGCAAGTTTAATCGTCTGCACAGAAAACCTCGGATCTACAACGTAGATGATCTCGTGCTAGTAAAACACGAAGCGCCTTCAGATGGGACCTCGAGAAAATTGCAACCGAAATACCGAGGACCATACCAAATACGCAAGGTCTTAGGAAACGATCGTTATTTACTTAGTGATCCAGACTCCGTACAAATCGCAAATAAGCCGTATGAAGCGGTCCATGCAGCGGATCGTATGAAGAGATGGTGCACAGCAGAAGACTGGGATATAAGCGATGATTCGGAAATAGAAGATGAATTGAAAGACAGTGACGGTGAAAAGGACGAGATCAAGTTAAATTAAGTCTCATGTATGATTTTTTAACGTGAAGTTATAGATAGCATGGAAAAAAAATAATGATTACGCAGTCTTACTGGAAGCTTTGACTTTGCAGTCTCATAACTGGTGATCGAATGATTACGCAGTCTTACTGGAAGTTTTGACTTTGCAGTCTCATAACTGGTGATCGAATGATTACGCAGTCTTACTGGAAGTTTTGACTTTGCAGTCTCATAACTGGTGATCGAATGATTACGCAGTCTTACTGGAAGTTTTGACTTTGCAGTCTCATACTGGTGATCGAATGATTACGCAGTCTTACTGGAAGCTTTGACTTTGCAGTCTCATAACTGGTGATCGAATGATTACGCAGTCTTACTGGAAGTTTTGACTTTGCAGTCTCATAACTGGTGATCAATGATTACGCAGTCCGACTGGAAGTTTTGACTTTGCAGTCTCATAACTGGGAATCAAAGGATTACTCAGTCGTAATGAAAGCTCTAGCAGAACTAGAACTCGGTCCTGGATTAATCGTTAATAAGGTATGTTCCTCACTCTTATCAGAATTAGCAATGTATGACAGAAACTTGTTTTCCTTCACTGAGGACAGTGAAAGGTAGGATGGCCGATTGTTATGTACAAGTAAAATCCCTCTTGATACAATCGACTGCAGGTAGGATGAAGCGTGGTCTTCTTGTTGTTTTGGTGATGAATCAGAAAGATTTCCTTATGTATTCGGCACAAGTAATGTCAAGCGTATATCACGCCTGGGTGTGTGAGTGTACAAGTGAGGGGCTTGACGCGCGAATACTAGAGGATAGAGATCACTGTTAGCATTGCATCGGGCGAAGCAACAAGTTGACGTAAGGAAGCATATCTTAGTTAATTTTTCTGTAACAGTAGTGACTGCTGGCAGGCCAGCTCAGTTCAGCGCACTATATCGTTGGTCTTTTTTAGTCTTGGTCCTGAAGTACGTTACTTGAAATTCATTCGCTATATGCCCGAATTACGACAAATGCCGACAGCATCTAAATTCACAAGATCAAAAATAAAAACCACATTATTATTCGAGGCTAGATCTCCTACCCAAAGTTATCTCGCTCGCATACCGAGTAAAAGTCGCAATCAACATCAAACTAAGTTATTCGAGTTTGATCCCGTAAAACATGAATCATATTACAAAAATTCACGTGCGTTCAAGAAAATTTCTCGGGCAGCGATACACCTCGAGTGACTACAGACATTAGTGAAGCTCGCCAAGCATCGATGAAACGGTCTGGGCCCACCCTACCTTGGCTTATCGCATGTTATGCGCGAATAGGCTCATCATTTCGCATCAACTTGAATCGTCATGCCTCTCGTACACTCTTGAAACTTTGGCGCCCTTGGTCCGGGCCTCGTGGGCTTACCAGCGAACCATGTTATGTGCGTTTAATACTTCCAAGACTCAATGCTGTCTCCTCCGACAGAATCTATTCTTGTCAATGGTGCAAATATCTTCGATTCGTTCTCATTCAATATTTTAGATATTAACATCTCTGATAAACATAGTTGGTGTGATCAGATTTTTGAGTTGCTGGTAGCAAAGGACTGTCTGCGTTAGACAACGTACAAGGCAAATCACTCAAGCTTACTGGCCATGAAACTAATACATTTCAAGTTGAATTCCTCGAGCAATGACATAATATTGAATACTTCCCTTTTTTTATTGCTATTATGGTCGTTGTTCCAGAGAATTATCAAGTTTTGTGCCTTGTGGAGCTCCTCCAAAGCACAACACTGGACTAATTAGTCGCTTCCATTCTCAAACTGTTCGTGTTACAGTCAAACTTTATTAATCTGTCTTATCATGATCATGATCACCCGCAAATGTTTAAGGGGGGAAGTACCTTTAGAGGCCGAAAAAAGGTATTTTGCAACTGATTTGTGAGGAAATGAAGACAGTTCTCATTAAATCAGTATAATATTTATTTTAGGCGATGTTTGAGGTTGAAAAAAAACATATTCTACAAAAGTGAAAGTTGAAAATTAACAAATTTTTCAAGGATCTTAAAAGCCATGTCGTCGCTGACGTCGTAAATTGCGTAAGCGATGCTGGCTGCAATTTTCATCTGAAATCAACAAGCCAAACATTTTCTTACTCGAGAGGGTTTTTTAGTAGATAGACTAAAATATTTGCGAAATTCGAAAATTAACCCTTCAAAACAGGCTCAAAAAAAAATTACGATTTTGACGAAAATTTTCGTTGTACTTCCAGTCAAAAATAGTCCAAGAATAATTTGTTTTTTCAATCTTTAGTCTATATAGAACAGTTTTTTATGCTCTTTAAAATGAATGCTAGATGATGAAAATCGATTGACTAAATTTTTTTATTATCACTTACGCAATTTTAAAAAACATGGTTTCGAGAAAAGGCCGTTTAAAGTTTGTGGTCAAGAGAAAAAGAACTCGGCGCCAGGCACTTCCGGGATGCATCTCTTCTACAATTTTGTGAATTAGCTTTTGAAACTTTGACATGATATTCTTAGGCGATATATCTATCGATTAAAACAATTAAAAAAAATCGATTTTAAAAAGTTTCTAAAGGTACTTCCCCCCTTAAACGGAACGTGCATCGTCACTTCGTGTACCCAAATCCTTTCTTATTTCATTCCTTAATTTTCTTTTAGCCAAGACTATGCTATTGCATCATAGGGTATCTGTTGATCTTTCAAAAAAACGACTACCACCACGTTTGCATTCACTCCGATAACAGATTGTTCCCGGATGAAGCTAATGGACGCAAAGTTCTACATTATCACGGCAATTATGTCCGTTAACTTCCAGTATATTTAACCAATCATTTAATCGCGGGGTAGAGTTGAGCCAGCTCTCCCCAAAAAGGCCAATCAACAAAATGCTTTAATCTCTTTACGCTTTTACTTGTTGATCCTTGCATTCTGACGCCACCATTTATCATCATTTCGTAGATTGCAATCTTCTACTCTTCATTCATAACTGGTTTGGAACACTTTACATGTCCTCGATGCGACAACCATCCATAGTCGAAGTTACTGGCTTGGTATAACCGCCGCAGTACATGTAACCCAACTGGTACATCACTAAGGCGGGGTTGCTTAGTATGCAACAATAATAATGATATACATAAATGAATGCGGAGCCGACTTAGTTTGAAGCTGTGCAAAAAAAAACCTGCTGGGGTTGCGATGCGAATTTCTCATCCTTAATGAATGTAGGTAAGCATCTATTTTTGTGTACCGAAACACACAGCATAGATATCAAGGACAAGCATGGTCCACGAGATTAGATTGTTCCCGTGAGACATATATCAAGAAAAGAGCGATCCATAGAAAACATATGATTTTCTTACAACATACAAACATTCATCACATGCAATTAAATTCAAAGATTTTATTAGAAATTTCAATTCCCACCTTCAATCCGAACAATTTAGTGTAAAAAATAACAATTTGAACATAAGCTTGACTCCCTCCAAAAAAAATACAATATTGCAACTCATGTGTCCCGAAATACGTTTAAAAACAATAATTTTTAGAATACTGTCTACAATTTTGATTTGCGCGACATAAACTCTAAGGCGGCAGTGTAAAAGTCACTAGAGCGCCACGCTTCGCTTAAAGAATACATTTCAGCTTGCATACATTTTTCCAGCTGCTCCTTGTCGAATTTTTTCATTAATGCCTTGCACCGTAACATGGTGTCGGGCATTAGTTTTGAAAATTCAACGATTCTTGGCCAAATTCTCGTTTGGAATTCTTCCGGCTTGTAGACCTCGGAGACGAAATTGAATCGTAGAGCCTCTTCGGCAGTCATTTTATGGTTGAGAAGAAGCATTTCAGCAGCTTTACTGTTGCCCATAGAACGGGGGAAGGTGTACGAGGAGCATCCTTCTGGTGCCAAGCCCAGTTTTGTGAATGGTGTCAGGAAGTATGCCTGCAGTTGATTTAAATGTGAGATGGTTATTAATACGAAATTTATGGAATTTGTGCGTGCGTTTCTAACTTTGCACAATAGAGGAAGTTTTAATGGATGGTTAAATTAACATTAAGCAAATTGAGCTCATACCGTTTCCGAACAGTATATGACGTCACATAAAGCTGCCGTTGTTGCGGCAATTCCGATTGCCGGCCCATTCACAATCGCTACCAGGATTTTAGGAAAATTGAAGAAGGCACGAGTAAACCTCACCAATCCAGCCGCTCTCTCTTTCATAAGTTGTTCTAGATCTACTTCCGGAGCCGGATTCATTGCGAGTACACCTTTAATATCATTTCCGGAACTATAAGTGTCGCCAACTCCGGTCAACGCTACAACCATGACCGAATCATCCTTGCCTGCATCCTCCAAAACCTTCGCAACGGCAGCGTACGTCTCGCTGTCCATGGCATTCTTCTTGCGCGGATTGTTGAATTTCACCAACAACACTTTTCCATGCTGCTCCACCAGAACATTTCCAGACGACATAGTGAACAACGGCCGGCCAACTATGGGAATGAAAACTAATCATGCACTAACATTGAACTTTAGTCGTTCCTGCTGATAAGATTGTCGTGACAGGTGAAACATGTAAACAAAGTGTAAATATCTACAATTAAACTTTTTTGAAAGATAGCGCTGTACATGTTGCCACCCCAAAAAGGGGAGGAGATGAGAAACCGTTGACAGTTCATCTGACGTTTATTTGACGCGAATATTAAGCAGCTGACTTGAATTGTCCTGGCGTTTGTTGTTTGTTTACATGCAAGTTAGCGCTAGATCCTGACCACCTGCCGCCTTCGAGATGCCAGAGTTTTTGGCGGAAAATAATTTTTGCGGGCAAAATTTGCTGAGGATCGTATCGGTTGGGAATGCTATTATAGCGGAAGTGTTAAGACTAAAGGATTATATTCCGGACGTGTTTCGGTAAGAATATATATATTAATAATACCTAATTCGATGCTTACTTTGCCTGGTCTGATTGCAAAGATCAATACAACAGCCAAACTACAGTTTGTTCAACAAGAACTCGCTATTTTTATTGTCACGAAATATATTCATTCTTTCCTATTTATTCTTTTTAATTTCTTTCTCACATAAAATTAAATACAAAATGATACGACTTCCTCAGTTTATACACCGTGAACCTCCGTTGTTCTTTAAAATAGCTCCACATATTTCCGTAGAGTAGACAATGTCAAGAACAATCATATCACCAATATAGTAGAAATTATGCAAATAGTACTTTTTCAGCACTGTTCAGGAATGTTTCATGGCAATAATAATTGCTAGGACAGAACGCCTGAGAAGGGATCCAACTAATAGAGCGGCTAATTTCTACAACAACTTAACCAAGGTACCATCTTTCAAAACAGCATTGAGGAAACATCTACTTGAAAAGCACAACTCGGAATAGTACGATTTACTAAAGCTCGAGGATTAGACAGTCTAACCGAGTGAATTTATTTGTAAAAACAGATTTTTATGCTAAAATCAATGGCGGAAAAAATTATTGAGAACCTAGTACTGACCCTTATACCGATATTCATCGCCTAAGTACAAAGCAAACATTGGTTGGTTGGTTGTAGTGGCAGCCCTCTTTATCAAAAGATGGCTCACTTAGGCCACAGTAGGCCCATTGTAATACCATAGAAGATTGAGACGCACTATAACCTAGCTGTTGGGTGACGAGAACCATTCCGATTCTCGTATGCAGCCGATGTTCAAAACAGTTACTTCCGTGAGGCTGCCCAGGAAGGGTGAGCCTAAGGGTTTCAGTGCTGAACAGTGCTGGGCATTCGCACAGAAAATGTTGGATTGTCTCTTCCTATTCTTCCGATCTGAGCTTCGTCAGAAATCGATGAAGGGAACGGAAAATCTTTCTGTGTGTCTGCCAATTAGATAATGCCCGTCAGTATGGACACGATAGAATTCAAGGTTTCACGACTCGTGTTGAGGAGCTGCTTGATGCGTCTGGATCTCAGTGCATGCCAAGTTTGCCTGTTTGTCCTGCAGGCCTACACCAGCAACCAGGCCCTAGTTGCAGCCTTCATGTAATGCTGCCTAAATCCCAGCTTTATGGAAGCTAGAGGTTGGGATGTGAGTGTATACTCCTGGAGCTCAGTGCCAGTTCTCGCTAAAGCATCCGCTGCTTCGCAATTTCCCGGTATATCACTATGTCCCGGTACTCAGTGTCGAATCACTTTACAGTGAAGCGACATCACGTTCAGTTGTGTACGACATTCCTTTACAATCATGGATGTCAGAGAAAAAGTTCAGGCTTCTTATGGAAATTTTCTGGTTTCTCAGCCAGTCTACTGCCTTGTATATTGTAATGACTGCTGCCTGAAAGATACTGCAGTTATATGAAAGCCGGAAGGATAGTTTCAGGCCTAGCTGTTCTGAGAAAACGCCACAGTCAACTTTTCCATCCATTTTGGAACCATCAATGTAGATGTCGACCGATTCCTGCATCCCACCTCTTTCTATTGCCCAGTCATCCCTGCTCAGGATGAATGACTTGAAACCACGATAAAAGCAGGGAATTGGGGACGCAAGGTCTACTTCCCCTAGCGTTGGTTCATCCCTCCGAAGTATGGTGGAGTGGCCAATATCTCCCTCCTCCTGAGATGTAGTGGTTTTAATCGAATCGCAGAGCATTTAGCCTTCTGTCTCGTAAGGAGCTCCGTCGGGAGCCGAATCAATAGCATAAACAGTACCTTTGTTGGGGTAGTGCGTAAGGCCCCGGTATTTGCAATAGCTGCAATCCTTCTGACCCTGTTTAGCGGGCATTGGATGTTTTCGCAATAGCTGGCCACCAAACAACTGCGCCGTACAGAAAGGTTGTTTCCACTACCGCCGTATAGAGCCATGATACGATTTTGGGTTTCAATCCCCACTTTTTCCCAATAGCACTTTTGCAGCAGTAGATTGTGCATGCCGCTTTGCGCGCTCTTTCTTCTATGTTCGCTTTCCACGCGAGCTTGGAGTCCAGAATTAGACCCAAATATTTAACTTGAAGAGACGGTATGAGGCTTATCTCATCGAGTTTGGGTGGGAGTAATCGTGGAATTTTGCACCTTCTTGTGAAGAGCACAAATTCCGCTTTCTGCGGACAGAGTCTTTGCCCCACTTGGTAAGAATACCCAGGGCAAAGTTTAGTCTTTCAAATAGGATGTTAACGAATTTGCCCGATATTGCTATTGCAAAATCATCGGCATAGGCTACGACTTTGCAGCCAGGAGCTTCTCCACTACTAAGTTCCATAGAAGGGGTGATAGCACCATACCTTGTGGGGTGCCTATGCAAGTCATCGTTCTTAAGGTGCTATTTCCTAGTGTGAAGTTGATGATCTTGCTGCTAAGCAAACATACAAAAAGTGAATAAGTATATTGCACACAGATGGTGCAAGGAAAGTGCGATTGAGAGGAGAGAGAGAGGCTTGGAGGTGGCGTAGGTGGTTTAAGTCGGTAAAAATCTGACATGACAAAAAGCAGGAGCGACTCGGCATCTTTTGAAGATACCTTCCAACGTTGAAAAATAATAAAAATAATTACTCTTTGATTTAAAAATTTGTCTTCTTCTTGAGGAGGACACTTGATTCGGTGACAGATGACTTCAAGTAATTAGTTACGTCTTTTCTCGGTCTTCTTGGGCAATAGCACTGCCTGACTATTCGGCAATAGCAATAGTCATTCTCGACAGCAATTTATTTCATTCCTCGTCATCGCGTATAGCCAATTGAAGATGCTGAGAGATAATACGCGTCGTCTTATTGTCTCGGTCAGCATTTTCAGCCGGCCACCTCAAAATTTCAGCAGCCAAATATTCCATGACGGCGGTTAGATAAACAGGCGGCACCCTAGCGTTCAGCATAGTTTCCTTTCTTCAACAGACGATGATTCCGACCGACTGGGAACTGAAGCCCAGGACGATTTGAACGTGGACTCCTTTTTCACGACCCGACATTCTACACGATCCGTTAAATTTAACGAACGCACGCAGCATATCAATGGTCGGCGGACGAGCAGCAAATTATTCATTAAACTATTTTATTTCAATTACCTGAGGTACAAATGAATTGTGAAAGCAATTCAAAAATATGCCTGCTTCAACTATGAGTCCCTGTTGCATTAGTGCATACTAGTCATGTGTAACGCAGTACTGCGCCGCGCCATTGCGCTAATATACTGTTTTTGATACCAATGAGCTGATACTAGGCATAAGTCTCAGGAGCGCAGTGTATTAGTTAGCGTAGCAGAAGAAGCGTTGCGGCGCAATAGCACTGGGCTGATACCGGGACTGGTCTTGGAGTCAAGGTATCAGCGCAGTAAAATTCAGTGTTATTTGTTCCTTAAAAAATTTTCTGCCGGAAGCAGTGGTCTCTACATATAATACAAATGTTTTATCAAGCAGTAATTTCCAGTAAAGGACCGTTTCATCGATATTGTAAGTTGCTCATTCGTAAGATTAAATTTTTCTATTACATCCGCTAATGAGTTTTTAAACGACTGAACTTCTCTCCACAAACTTTCAGAAGATGCATTCCATATCGTTTTTTCTCGCTAGTAATAAATATATGAAAACTGTTTGGTTGATTCAAAGCATAACTCCGTTAGGGAAGCCGGCTATTGTTTTTGTATTACTTAAATTTACTTTCAAAATCGTAAAAATAAATCAAAAAGAGGTTTCAAAGTTGTGCCTCGGAATTGAATATTGTTCTCGAGCAGCCACTGTTTTTAGCCTATCTAGACTTGGCTTTGCGCAGCTTCAAAGCGAGATTCTTCGCAAACATTTAGATTGTCGCACTATTCTCCTCGGGTCACTCGGATCTTCCCACGATCTGGCAAATCATCGGCATTTTCAGACTTCATATCGTTTCACCCATTTGTTTGTACATATAGAACATTCTTCGATAGAAAGTGTCCATTGGAAAACCAGAAAATAATCATAAAAACAAGAATGTACATACTCCTCTTATGTTTTCAAAAACCAAACCTATTTTTTGGAGGTAGAAACCTTCGATTGGCACAATCGCACAAAGATATCACCTAGCAATTTACGTGCGGTTGTCTGGGAGTTTACTGCATAGTAGCATTGAGCAAGTTTCATAATTTGTTAGCGATTCTTACTTTCCTTACTTTGGTGATTCGATCTGTTTTGGTCTTTTACTCCACGAGTCGCGCTATTTTTTAACTGTATTGACTACCACGCTCGCATATGCTCCTTTTGACTTACAGCTTTTAAGCGCAGATAATTTTCCATTTCGTGGAGCACAGAGAATTAAATACACCTACATTGTCGTAAATTATGTTCCAAAGTAAAGAGATTGATCAGAAAGCCCTCCAGAGGGTGATGTCCATTTACCACATTCAAAGTAGATCTGCCACTTTTCACAGATTTCACTACTCTGTTACGTAGTAATTTATATCTGCTACTTTATGTTTATAGCTGTCCTTCAGCTCCAAAGATCACGATTGAGAATATTTATTACCTTCCGACGTGCTCCTAAATTCTTCACTAGTGACAGGGTACCATCAAGAATATTTTTTAATTAGAACATTTCACTAATTTTCATTGTTCTATTTGTTTCTATATTTACAGGCTAGAATCTAAATCCGATCAACAAAAATACGGAGACATAATTTTCGACTTCAGCTATCTGCAAGTGTCGGATGCGCTGGATAAAAAAATTGAAGATAATGCGGTAATTCAGAATATAGCGATTACATTGTGCTTTTATACCTAATAATACGTTAATTCAAAGGAGCTACAAGATCTGGACGAAGAGTTTCGAGAAAACTACCTTGAAATACTAACGAGATTCTATCGAGCTTTTGAAAGTACACATCAATATGCAACAGATCTAAATCATTTCATTGAAGAGCTCAACGAAGGACACTATATTCAACAAACTGTAGAATCTGTCCTTCAAGATGAGGAAGGGAAACAGTTGATGGTAAATTTTTAAATGATTATACACTTTATGATAATGCTCAAATAAATGAATTGCAGTGTGAATCATTATATTTATTTGGAGTGATGCTTCTTATTTTGGACATTCATATTCCGGGTATCATTCGAGAACGATTGCTCATCTCCTACTACAGGTACAGCTCTTCAAAGGCGCATGGCGAAAGTAACATAGACGATGTTTGCAAGCTGTTGCGATCGACTGGTTTCTCGAAAATTACAACAGGAAAGCGGATTGCCAATTATCCCGAGAACTATTTTGGGTGAGATTTTTTGCAGTCATCAAAAATAAAAATATCTACTCACAAAAATTGTCTGCAGCCGTTTTCAGTTTGATCAAACATTCATCGATATGGTGATCGGTCGTTTACGCTCGGACGATGTGTACAATCAAATGTCCGTGTACCCGCATCCTAATCACCGATCTACTGCGCTCTCAAATCAAGCAGGCATGCTGTACGTCTGCTTATATTTTTCGCCAAATATTCTGCATAATCAACTCTCACAAATGCGGGAGATCACGGATAAGTTCTTCTACGACAACTGGGTTGTGTCGATTTACATGGGGACGACAGTGAATTTAATCGATGCTTGGGATAGCTATAAAGCCGCGAAAGCAGCGCTCTGCACTGTCGTAGAGACTAGTTTCGTCAAGGAGCTCTATTTAAAATATCAAGACTCATTGCAAAAAGTCCTGCCAAAGACATATGATATCCTCAAGGAAGGAACGTTAAATGAGGAATTTTTAATCAAATATATAACAAAAGTCATCAATCTTTTACGCGATTGCAATGTAACGTTGCGATGGTTCTTCCTTCACACGAGCCCATCTGTTCTAGAGTTTGGCGGCACGAAAAAGGTAAAGCAAGTGTTGGATCAAATCGTGACTGACGCTGACTGGAAAGCCTACAAAGTGTTCGAACTTTTGCTGAATACAAGCCAACTGGAGCTTCGCGTGCGGGACATCTTAAAGGAGCTCATGACCGAGAAAGTGAATCGTTGGAACACATATAAGAAAGAAGGAACTGATCGACTGGAAGAATTGGGTGAAGCCTTTTCGGGAACACGACCGCTATCGAAAATCGAAAAGAACGAACAGCTGAAATCGTGGTTCACTGAAATCGCAAAAGAAATAAGAGATTTGGATAATGAAAGCCCAAATGTTTCGGGTAGGAAAATAATTCAATTGATTCAGGCTTTAGAAGAAGTGGAAGAGTTTCACAATCTCGAATCGAATATGCACATTAAACAATATCTGTTGGAAATTCGAAAGTTCCTGCATAGTATGGTGCAAACTGTTAATATTAAGGAGGATGTCCTGATTAATATCCAACTAATTGGTGATTTGAGTTATGCTTGGCATCTAATTGATGTTGGCTACACGAGAATCATGCAGGAAAGCATCAAAAAGCAGCCAACGCTTGTGATAAAACTTCGAGCAACATTTCTAAAACTTGCTAGTGCCTTAGAAATTCCTTTGATGCGAATCAATCAGGCCCGCAGTGAAGATCTCATATCCGTTTCGCAATACTATAGTAGCGAACTAGCAAACTATGTTCGAAAAGTGGTTCAAATAATACCGGAAACAATGTTCGATCTATTGGCGAAAATCATTCATTTGCAAACGGAAGTGATCAAAGAGATACCCACTCGTTTGGAGAAGGACAAATTAAAGGAGTACGCGCAACTCGATGAACGATATCAAGTAGCACGCTTGACCTATTCAATATCTATTTTTACGGAAGGTATATTGATGATGAAGAAAACGTTAGTGGGCGTGATTGAATTGGATCCGAAACAATTGTTGGAGGATGGTATTCGGAAAGAACTTGTGAACAATCTGTCCAAGGATTTGCATAATGGTTTGATGTTTTCACCGAAAGGCAAGTCTTCTGATTGGGAGGCGAAGTTAAATGCTGTTGCAAAAACGATGGATGGTTATAGAAGATCGTTCGAATATGTTCAGGACTATTTGAATATAAAAGGATTGAAGATTTGGCAAGAAGAGGTGAGTTGCCCGAATATTATGTAGAAAGTAAATGTTTGTTTGCAATAGAGGAAGTGGTGGTAATTTGGAACCCTACTTTGTTTTTTAAATATTGTAAGAAAACGATTGCATTAATCATCTTGAAAAATTACTTTATATACTTCAAAACTTATTAACTTTTATATTTGGAACGAATTAACAAAATAAAACCACTCATTATAGGAAATAATAAGCTTTATTGACAAAATGAAAAAAAATTGTTTTGAGTTTTGGTGCTGGTATTATGGAACCCGGCTTCCAAATTACATGTATGAAACAAATTTATTTGCAAAAATCACAAATATAGTATTCTCTGTCGCATCCTGAGCAATCAATATGTGCCCACAACCCACATGATTGGCACTGAATCCAATTTTCATCCCGTTGATCGTTGGAGTATCATTCAGAACAAAAAATGCAATAAGTGTCATCTTGGTTTGTGGGCTGGGCTTGTGCAGTATCGTTTTCTACAACTACAGTGTTACCTGAAGAAACAGATGACATACTCGTAGTATCTGAAGAAGTAGATTCCCGCCTGTTCGAACGAGCTCTAGAAGAGTTAGCAATACCCTGCCTACCACTAGTACCACTACGTCCCCGAGCTCTTCCTCGGCCTCTTCCTCTCTGCGCTATAGACTTGATTGACTCCTCAAGTTGGTGTTTGCAGTGAGATCCAGTCAGTAAAGTAGCGGCAGATGACTTGCGGTCTCTACCTTGAGCCCGAGCATTCGAAGTTCCTGTTGGTGATCGAATGAAAAGTTGATCTTTGTGGCGTAATAAAAAATGATCAAGCCAAGCTCGACCTGCTATGTTATCTCTAAACGGATGTTCGATTTTTTTTTTTGAAGCCAACTGGTAGGTCATTTTCCGAACATCTTGACGGGTCAAGCCATAGAATTTGCTTTCCATAATGAGATAATGGAGGACAGGTTTTCTTACTATAGTAGTTTCTACAACCTCATTGGGAGGCTGGTTACTGTGCACCTTTGCAGAGTAGTTTTTGGGGCATTATAAAGTTTAACCGCTTTTTTCAAACCCATTTTCCTTTCTCTTACTGCTTTTACAGCTTCAATCATATTATTGCTGGTCCATTGTTTTCTTTTCGCCTCTGGCTTTGGTGACAATTGAGCTCGAGGCATGACTGGAACCAGAAAAAAATGAAGATGAATACATTGTGGGTAATTTGGAATCCGGTTCCATATTACCTACACCTATGGGGTTCCAAATTCAAAACCTTACTAAATTAACAAATAATCAAGAAAACCAAAGCTAGTTAAAAGATACATTAAAACTTACCTACGACAATCTGAACTTGTGCGTATAAACTTCCTATAACACCCACTGACTTTGTTTTAAACTAAAACAAAAACTTTTTACAATTTTTCCAAGGGAACGAAAAAAACATCTGCGTTTGCCGTTAAATTTCAACTGCGTGTGACAGATAAAATTCGATGCAAAATCGGCGCTAGTGGTAGCAAATATGCTCTATGGTATCAGTATAACGTATTTATTTAGTTTTTTGATAGATGTCACTGCCTGTTACCGAGATGTTAAAGGGTTCCAAATTATCAGCAGGTTCCAAATTACCACCCCTTCCTTTACTATGATGGACGATATTTGATACTTCTGAAAAATGTAAATTTTTGGCTTATACTCAGACATTTTAGATTTTTGTCTCTTTCCTTATTTTTGATTTTATTAACGCAAGAACTGAATGTATAAATAATGTTGAACTACGAAATATCTTTTCACCAAATAGTTATCGTGGTTATAGGTTGCTTTGCGCTAACTATTTTGTTGCCAACATTTTTTTAAATTAAGCAATTGACTTTTTCATTCGCATTTCAGCTTGATAGAAAATTTCGACATGAAGCCGCTGGAAGGATCTAGAGATGCATTAGCATCTTTAAACCCTTCTAGCGGTTGTGGAGCTTATCTTTAAATGTAATTTACATTAGAGTATTTGATGCCGTTTCCAAACCATGGTTGTTGAAATTAAAAGATAGTTTTATAATCGTTTTATCCAGCTAATTGATTAGCTTCGTTTCGCTTTTAGCTCTCGCGTATCATCAACTATAATGTCGAAAGAGAGTGCAATAGCTATCAACGCAACAAAATTCAAGATTGGCAATCATCCTATCAAAGCACCACCATCCCCATTCCAAATTATCTCCCAGTTGCAGGCGACACAACATCCAACAATTTTATAGGACGTTTAGCGCGTGAACTTCAAAATTGTACAGATCCCAAAACCACCATCTATCTGGACTTGAAAGGCGCTTGGTATGAACGCAAAACTCACAAAGAAATCACAAATGCTCGTATTTTTTCCAAAATCCGTGAAGCAATTGGTCCTGCCGGTTTAGTAGGCCTCGATAAACTCTATTCGTTTATGATTTTATCGGAGCTCCAACAAATGATGAATAGTCTGCAGAGGACTGTTCTGGAAGATAAAGCATGGTTGGAGGTGTTGACATCCTTAACAAAAGAACTGGCTGACCAAACAAATGTTCCGAATGCAAATAAGTTTTATAGCAATTCAATATCGAAATGGTCGAAATTATGGCCAAAATATTTGGAAGGGATCCTGGCAATCGGTCATAAGCAAATATTACGCCAACATATTGCCTATGAATTGAATAGTAGCTGTAAGTTCAATGCTAGTAATTTAGAGTCGTCGTTGCACACGTTCAATGAGTAAGTCATGATGATCGTAAGCCTTTGTCAACAATCATTAATCCTTTGAATTTCAGCTCAATATTAGCTGATATTAGAGAACATGAGCTGGACAATTCCAAGCCTTGTCCCACGAACGAAATGCTTACCAAACTAAATACATACCTCGAATGGACAGGAATCTACGATCCGTTAGAACAAATATTCATACCAACGAAAAATTCTCACTATGTCTCTTTGTTCTTATTTTTATTTACAATCTCACATCTTCCTAAATTCCAATTCGACAAAAATGTAAATAATTTGCTAACAAAACGATCCAACGAACCAATGGATGGTGTTCCGCTAATAATTGGCATCTTCACTATTCTCCATCAATTTCACAAGGACATTACTGAGCTGTACTTGGACTATTTAGGGCAATTCGCAACATCAATACTGGACGGAACTTTAGAGTAAATTATAATTGATTATATATTTGTTTTGAGTGTGTTTTGACACTGTGATTTTTTGCAGGATTAAGAATGAAATACATCCAGAAGTGAATACAGTTTTACATTATCTGGAAATTTTCATTCGAATTGGGAAAATTTCACGATCGATTTTGAGCCGACGAATACCAGATGCCGTTTTGAATCAATATGAATTTTTGGCTTCGATGGCGAAAGTTTAGTGAGTGGATGATTTCGTTTTTAGGTTGCTCATTAAGTAATCAGTTGTATATTCAAGTTTTATCGAGTTAAAAATATTCATTCCAGGAAAAACATGTGATCAAAGTCGTACAGGCATGATATCATGAATTCTGAATAAGTGTATTAGTTTCGCAATTAAATGTCCCTGAAATATCTGGAAAAATTAAAGTGAAGTGGTTGATGTTTAGATTGCTCTCCGTTGGATCACAAAAAATATTTAATCGAAAGATATTGATTTGAAAAAAGGTCTCTGATGAGCCTGTAAATAAAAGGGCTACTACTACAGCCTACTTAACTAGGTCTGTGCCTTGCTAGTTGTATCAAAATAATATCTGTTCTAAGATTTTTAACGTAAATTCTTATTGTAGGCATTGCGCAAGCATTTCTGTGCATGTGTAAATCACTATATATAAATCTGGACCACCTGTGTATGAAAAAAAATATTTTATATTGCGAGAGAGGTAGGTAGGTTGGTTAGTTTTCTTGTAGTGGCAACCCTCTTTATCTAAAAATGGCTCACCCACGCCACAATAGGCTTATTGTGATACAACAGAAGATTTGGACGGTACCAGCACCTAGCTGCGGGATGATGAGAACCATTTAGATTCTCGTATGAAGCTGGCTATGCAGCTACTTAATTTATAAATTAACTTCTTCCGTGAGACTATCCAGGAATAGCGAACCAAGGGTTAATATGCGTTTCCTGGATAGTGCTGGGCATTCGCACGGAAAATTTTCGATCGTTGCTTCTCCCGATCTGCAGCTGCGGCAGAAATCGTTCAAAGGAACGCCCAATCTTTCTGCATGTCTGCTAATCAGACAATGCCCCGTCATTACGGATATTATGAAACTTAAGCATTCACGGCTCGTGTTGAGGAGCTGCTTGGTGCGTTTTGAACTTAGTGCGTGTCAAGTTTGCCTGGTTGTCATACAGTTTTCTTCCCGTAGCCAGGCCCTATTTGCAGCCTCCGTGTAACGCTGCCAAAAACTTAGCTTTACGGAGGCTAGAGGTTGGCTGACTTGGAGTGTTATAGTGTATAATCCGGCAACTCAATGTCAGCTCTCGCTAGGGCATCTGCTTCGCATTTTCCCGGTACATCACTGTGCCCCGGTACTCAGTCTAGGATTACTTCACTGTGAAGCGTCATCACGTTCAGTTGTGTGCGCAACTCCAGTACCATTTTGAATGAGGTATGCACGTTGGATAGTGATTGGATAGCAGCTAGACTGTCAGAGAAAATGTTTAGATGCGAGGAAAGTCCCGAGAAGGTAAATATTCTTTGGCTAAATTGAACAACGTTAAAAGAGCGAGGACTGCTTCCTGTACCTTAATGATCTTGCGATTATAAAAATTACAAACTGGAAGATATTTTTAATGATTCAAACGACATGCATAGGAATATTACATTCGCGAGGTAAATAGAAGAACCCGCAGGAATAGCCCTTTTTAAAATCATTAGGACTGGAAGAAGCATCGAATTCGACATAGACAGGAAACCCAACTACACTTAGAGGACCATTCCTCGTACACACAAAAATTGGCGGCGATACAATTTATTAATTCACAGGATTCAGGATGAAGCTATTTCTAAACTGAAAACGAGTCATTTCAATGAATTTAGTTTGGTAACTTTAATCGTATTTATTTTAATATATATCAATCGCGCTCTACAGCTGATGTTAATGCTTTTTCTTGATTCGCTTTCCGGCGCCTTCACGCTCACTCGTTACTCCGCCTGCCGTTCGTTGTTCTTCTCTTCAGTGCCAGTTCCACCGTCCTCCCCATAGCATAAATAATACATAGCACGGACACTCCAGCCAATTCGTCACATATCTGTTATACAACCCAAGTGGCCAGCCGGTGCCTAAGTATAGGTAAATGCATATCCGTGTACCCTGGCATGCGTAACAGAGTAGGCAAATTGCATGTGAATGGTTCGTGTACGAAAGACAGAGATGCACATAGAAGCTAATTTCGTTAATTCGTTGAATCGCGACTGACAGCGAGAAATGTCAGTGTGTATTTGACAATTCGCGAGTGGAATATCGCGTGTAATTAGATTTTTGATGTTTTTAATTAAAATTGATAGAAATCGGAGTGACAAGTGCGGAAAAACAACGCGCTCAAAATTTGTGATCGTCGGTGACCCGCGAAGCAACGCGAATTAACTGGCGAAGTGTTTTGTAGCCATAATTTAAATCAACGTGAAAAGTGGCGGATACTTTCCAAAAAGGAAATAAAGTTCCTTCTTCGGTGGTCTATTTATTTAGGAATATAGAGCAACGAAGAAGGGATTGCATTTCCTTGGGACTGCAACACGGAATCAGTGAAAACTCATTGCTAGTGAATGTGTGCAGTAGAGATGGGTTTCTCGTTCACTATAGACATACTGGCACATTTCGTTCAGCACATTCAAAAGATTCGTTCAGAGCGAATCGTTCAAATGAACGATATTCATTTTTTCATTCAAAAACACTCAGATCGTATCGTGAGCTCACGGCACATGTGCGACGGTGGCGGTACAACTCAAGCACAAGCACACGTGCGTCGACTTGGGCACGTCGCACACTTGACCGCTCAGCACAGCTCCACGCGCCTGCGTACAAAGTTGTACGCAGAGAGTAAATATTTGAGCTGGTGCCTTTTGCTACCCATACGTATATCTTCCAGCTTCCGCATAAAATCGGTCGCTGTCCGAAAAGTGCTGAAGCGGACCAGAGCTGAACGGACAAGTGTGCGACATGCTTTATAGTTGGAGTTGCAACCGTAGAAGCACACTGGATGAACGAAACGCTCTTTAAAAAAAGAGTCGTTCGTTACAGCACACATAAGTGTGCCGTTCATAATGAACGACTCGTTCACGAACGACACATCACTAGTGTGCAGGTATTAATAGTTGGATGCAATTGTAGTGAAAGACTCCGCGGTAACGCTATGTTTGTATGGTTTTTGCGTTCGTTTCCGCTTATCGGCTCTGAGTGATGGGTAAAGCACGTTAGAAACCGAAAATTTGCAATCCAGTGAGTGAGAGAGATTACAAAGAACATTAAAAACCCTATAAAGTGTAAAACTAATGAATTATCAATTTAGTTGATCTGCTAAAACATCTTACCTATGTTTTCAATAAAATTTATTGCTATTTCAAATTGCAATGCCGCGTAGTTTCGTTGTTCTTCTTGATCGGGCAGCCCTAAATGCTTCGATCGGTCGCGTATTCGCATCGGGTACTCGTCGCATTCGTTGATTTCACGCACACTAGCGTTAAGTCAGCTGATTTTGGCATGTACACGTACACGGTTAACTTATATAAAATGGCCGGCTCGTCTCTATACATATGCACAACCTGGCCTGGAGAAATTTGAATACAAATTTCAACCTACTCTTTCGCGCGCGAGGTTGGAAACGAAAGCCAGAGCGCTCTCTCCGACAGGAGGGGTAATTTAGGCATCTTTTGTCTCAAGTCGACTTTGACAGCTCGAAGTGTCCGTGCTACTTATTACTTATGCTATGGTCCTCCCATACTCATCTCCTTTTTCGTGGGCATGCCACACCTTGGCCAGGCATTGCCTGCTTTGATATTATTCTACTACATAACGGTTAAAATAGAATAAAGAAAAAAAGAATACTAGTGTGCATAGACGTACGCAAGATGCTTAAAAAGGGAGAGCAAACGCTATTGAAATGACTTACAGTCAAACGATTTCCTTTGCGTTATAATTTTCCAAATGTTTTATGGGGGTTTCCGCAAATTTTTAGGTGCCAGAAATTAAAAATGGCACGAAATAAGGAGACACAAGTATGAGATATGCCTCGTTGATTTGTTCACGCTGCTTTTCCCGGCTTCCTCCTGCATGCCCCAATTTGAAATGATTAGAAGCGGAATGTCAACACAACATGCAAACAGTAAGGACCAACAATCCATGAAAGTCAATGACAGAGCCAAAATAATCCTCGCAAAAGTAAATATTGATGGAGCTACAATCAGACAAAAGCTTGAACTATATTAGGAATGATAAAGGACCCGAATTTGGTTTCGGAAAAAACTGGGATCTACAAACCCAACATACCCAGAACGCGAGATAATATACGATAAACAAACTATTCGACCGATATCAGTAAGAGTTAGAGAACAAAACGGATGTGAGATCAACGAGTGGCAAAATATATGATCGTGAAATTGAAAAATAATTCCGAATGGAATCATCCTGCTTTGTTATGAACCTCGTCTATTATGTTTGAATCAAATTCACAGTGCTAGACTGTTATACTACCACGAAAATACGTGGCTATAGCTTAGTACACAGTTCGGTTCGACGCAGAAATTTGTATGAAAATTCTGCAGTTGCAGAAATTACGCACAGAATTTCAGACTCAATTCTGCAGAAGCAGTACACAGTTTTCTGCGCAGAATCAATGAACTCGGTAGATGGCAGCACCGCAACACCAAGTACTCTCCACACTTTTCAGACTTGAATTTTAATTGTTTCGACATTTCTTTTGATGCAGAAAGTTGACGTTTGGCAATAGCTGTCATTGAAACTGTCATTGAAGTTGTCGCCATCATCAACAGCAGCCGGCAATTTGAAGATTCAAAAGTGTAAATGACTTTGACTTTCTTAATCTCCACTTGTTCCACTAGTCTCCATTGTCAAATTTCCAGCAGCAAATTATTTACCATATGTGGAGACATGCAGAATTTTCTGTTCTGAATCGAACTGTGTACTAGGCTTATGATCCAAGCATTTTAAAACATTCCAAGCATTTGCATGACATGGGGATGATTTTGTTTTTCAGATGCACATGTTGCAGTGTTGAAATATGGATGCTGTTTATTTGAAATAGTTCGACAAAGTCAATAAATTCTCTAAGAAATGATAACTTTCATTAATCATTGGATACATTTTTCAAAAAGTTCGCTTTTAATGTAAAGGCCGGTCCAGACGCTCCGTTTTTCACAACCTTTTGTCTGTGCAGTCTTAAGACGGAATGAAAACGTTGCAATTTTTAGAGCGTCCACATGGTGCAGAGATATCTGTATATTTCGCACAGTTTTAGTGATATCGTCATGGAGGAGGTACTACTCTGGTCAATTTTGGTATGCTGTCTTGTTAAGAAAAATAATACCGTCTACATGCGCCGATTTGTCCGCACAGTTCAAGGAAATCTATGCTCTCTGGCTCAGTTATCGCTGCAACTGTACAGTTTTCGCACCCATTTCAAAACTGCGCAGTTTTCCTATCTACACGCAACGTTTTCTCTGCAACGTTTTGAACTGTGCAGGCAAAAGGTTGTGCAAAAGGGAGCGTCTGGACCGGCCTTAATGTTCGCTGTTGAGACAGCAATAAGTGTAATAAAAAAAACAAAATTGTGCAGGTGCATGGAGATTATTATGGAAATGTTATTATATTCCTTAAAACCAGAAAGAAACATGGATTAAGGTTTATTTGAAGTGGACAAATTTGTACTAAGAGCACTTCTTATCACATATCCTGTCAAAAAATGGAGGCAATCCCATGACATTCAAGAATAAGTAATATCTAAGTCATATACTTTCGCAAATGTAATTAAAAGTACGTAACGTCTATTATTTAAATATCGCATGTTAAAAATATATAACGAACGAAGTGGTATCAAAGAGCGGTATTCAACTGAAAAATAGCATTTCAAAGGAAAAAGACAGACTGAAAGGAGGAGAAAAAAATGGGATATACCAGATTACATGCGGGAGTTGCCAGCATATCTAAATCGGGCAGACGAAGAGGTTTGCGATCACGAGATTCAACGAACACATGAAAGAGGAAGCATTAGTTAGGAGGGTTTGAAATGCCATCCGGGTGCTAAACTTACTATCCTTCTGCATATGTCTTGAATTTCCAATCAGCAATTTGCAGTTGACCTGCTCTATATTGATAAAATATTAATTGGAGCAGCGCTAAACCGAAGGACCTGCTTAGCGGAAGGAGACAGTATACCATCTTAAATGAATTGGTAAGACAAGTGTTTATGCTTCACTGAAGGCTTTCGAGATTGCCGGTTCAGGAATGATTGCTTCGGCAAATATTAAATGCGTCTCGATTCACGACGCCACCGCAGCATTCCGAAAGGACTAGTCGAGCTTCATCGGCCATACTCTCATTAGAAGTGTAATTGCGCCAATGAGATTGAATGCGAGTATCAACGGGCTTTCGGAACTGTTTATATCCATTGCAATGATTCGTCGAGTTTCGCAAAAGCGGCTCCAGCCGTGCCCGCGTGTTTCACGGCCTGGAAATTCTACCACTTCGCGTGGTATCAGGATATCAGCGAAGATAGCGTCGAGCGAGGCTCTTCAATTCTAAGAACCCACATCAATTTGCCAGTAATGTCCTTATACGCTTTGCCGATTTTCGCTTACGTAGTCCCATCTTGGGTCAGATTACATAGTTCGCTATTAAAGTGAGACCACTGATGCTGAGCACGTGTTTTGTCTGAGAACCGAGTGGAGCTCCGAAAACATCGTCAGTGTCGGATCAGGAGCCTGTGATCATGCTGTTGCAGCACGAATATCATCATCAACATAGATTAGATTACGGCTATAGCAGAGGGAAGCATAGTAGAATCAACCGCTTCGATAACGATGAGTCGAGACGGAGGACGGGGCACTTAACTACTAGAGATGTGCTATTTGATTACTTTTGCGTAACGAACGATTACTGATTACTTTGACTTAAGTATTCGGTATTTGGTTGCAGAATGCGAACTCGTAATGATAACTTACTTAATTGGGGTTTAGATGGACGGATCGAAAGGCTACTATTGTCGAAAAAGGATAAATGGAACTGTTAGCAACACAATTCTCGACTTAACCTTCAGTAGAGAACAAAACATTCCTAAAAACTCCCCTAAAAGGTCTGCACGCCACAGACATAACTCATCGTGTTATCATACCCGAATGCTGTGAGTGAGAACAAGAAGATGGAACATGAGTGTGTGCGGATTCGGATTCGATTCCAAGTAGTCAATCATCGTATATGACTGAACAATTTAGTGAGTAGTAATACCGAATACATTTCAAAATGAGTATTCAAAATGTCTATTCGTTTCAAGGAATGAATACAAAATAATTTAATGATCACTTTTACACATGACTGTCGAATACATTTTGGAATGAGTATTCGATACTTGCATTCAGTTTAAGTAACGAATAGAAAATAACAAGTGATTACTTTGTGCACACCACTATCAACTACAACTGAGATGGTACCGAGGCCTTCATGTATCTCCCTCATCACAGGTGGATTTCGACACGTGAAAAGCAAATCAAACAAGTTTCACAGCCTTCGTGAATAGGGAACGAAGATTGGGAGATTCGGAAGTATGTGGTGGTGACGAACAGGATTCGGAATGGGGTGGAATTGGTGGGCAGTTGCCGCCTACGACAACAGAATAGTATAACTGTCATAATACTTTCCTGTTGTCGGCATGGCAAGCAGTTCGATGGGATATGTGACAGTGACACGCCAGGATATTTCCCCGACGCTTTCAAGTTTGTTTCGTTGTGCGTGAAACTCTGTAATCTTCGCGTTGTGCGGTGATGTGTTGTTTAACTTTTGTGCAACAATCATTTCTAATCAAAAGAAAGAAGTCTGTAAATATTTAGCTGGTATATCAAGCTGAAACGAGCGTGAAGGGTCTTTCAGGATAATAAACATAATCAAATCAAGTGATTTGTACGAATTTGTTTTCATGGATTCCCTGAAGGCTAAATATTTTATGCACATCTGGAATAACATGAATTTTTCGCTCTGAAACAGAACTCCAATCAAGGATATTAAGAGGTCTGCAATGGATTCTGCTTCAAGGAACAGCAAATAAGAATCAAACGATGAAAGAATGTCGGTGGGACTATATCCATATGCCGTCTGAAATGTAGCCTCATTCCTTATTGTTCGAATCGGAAGGAAATTTTCTGTAATTTTCGAATCAGGTAGTTTGTACAAGTGGCAGGAGAGAATGAACACGATCAAGAAAATCTCTTCACTTGTTATACTAGTAAGGTTTGGTTGGCAACTAGACGCACTGCTTTGAGTGTTATTGCTAGACAATGAGCGTCCTTCAAGAGTGAACTGAAAACATATTCTTGACATCGAAACAAAATCGCAGCCAACGTTCTTGTTTCAATTTGCTAATCAAGCCATTTTTTGCCAAACACGCATCCCATATTCCTGCATTAGTATACACTGACCTTAATTCAAACCAAGTGCTGTGCTTCCCCTAAATGACGGCGTGCTTACAATTGTGGGTTCAAGATGGCGCGACCGATCATTTTTGGCGCATAGTTCGAATCGCTGCGCATTTCCTTCCGAGATTTTCTGTTGGCTCACCTGTGCGGGCAGATCTATTGACAACTGTCACTCGCTTGACGTGCGTGCAAATCGAGGCGATTGCGGAATGATCGTCGGGCATGTTTGCGTCTCAATTGGAATCAATTATTGATGCGCCAATGCTGCTGACTGGATGTTGTAAACAAAGTGGATCGGCCGCTACGTAATTGGTGAGTAATGCACGGCAACGTCGTCGTCGCACGCTTGATTGTTCTGCTACGCTTGACTAGGCTCGCTGTAAGCAACGCCTTTCTCTATTGTTTCAGTGAATATCTCGTTAAAGTCTGATCGAAACGCAATAATCTCCGTTCGCATGCTGTCGTCACATGCCCAGTGCATCGTAGAAGGAGAGCAGCTTCGAAGCGAGCAACAATTAAGGCAGATCTACAGGTAAATGTTGTCACTTATGTCGCTGGCACACCTTACACATGCGCGTTGTCAATTTTAGCACGAATTCAGCCCCGCGGCGCATGTCCTCGTTGTGCGCGCGCTTCGAGCGATGGACAACAATGTGAAGATGAAGGCGGAGCAGTTCCTGAAGGATCTGCTCAGCGAACCGGACCTGGGCGAGAACGAGAACCTGAAGATCGCGCGCTACGCAGTTGTCGAGGACGACAACGTTCAGGCCGAGGTCGTCAGCTGGTGCCTGCAGTACTTGGCGATCAAGAAGTGCCCGAAGCCGCTCGTCTGTCTGATCGCCGGACGCACGGCGCAGAAACTAGATGCTTTCCTGGGGAGTGACTTGATGACCAGTGGCCTATATGACTCATCCAAAGTGACGCAGCTGCTCGTTGCAACCGTCCAAGAAATCTGCAAGAGCTTGTTGAGCGACGACACGGCGTTGGAAGAGTTGTTCGTGTCGGAAGCGACCGATCTACACATCACGTCCGCGTGCAGCGAGCGAAACCGGAGACGGACCAACGAGGACAGGCTGGTGGTGATCTCCGACCTGGCTAGCGTATATCACCTGAACTGTCCCCAATCGCTTGGTTTTTACGGAGTGTTCGACGGCCACGGAGGCGCGTACGCCGCCACCTTCAGCGCCGTGCATTTGCCTTACATTCTCGCATCGAATATTGCCGCGGGCGAGGACGTCACGACGTGCCTCGCGAGCGCCTTCAGCAGTACGGACAGTGCCTTTTCAAAGAAATGCGAGGATCCAAAGGTGCGAGGCGGCACGACCGTGGTCTGCGCCCTGCACGACGGAAAGCAGAACCGGCTGTATGTCAGCTGGGCGGGCGACTCGAAAGCGCTTCTGGCCAAGGAAGGAAATGTGACGCAAATCGTCCGGCCGCACATTCCCACCGACCCCAAGGAATCTCAACGGATCACGGAGCTGGGTGGCTCCATCATGTACTGGGGAGGCGTGATGCGTGTGAACGGCGCCCTAGCCGTCTCGCGGTCGATCGGCGATCTGCCCCATAAACCGTACATCAGCAGCGAACCGGACACGGAAGTGATCGAATTGGACGGCAAGGAGGATTTCCTGGTGCTGTCCAGCGACGGACTGTGGGACGTCGTGTCCGAGGCCAACATCGCGACAGAAATATACAGCACGCTGAACGATAATTCCGAGGACGCTGAACGCGTCGCAGAGAAGCTGGCGAACAGGGCGAAAACTGTCGGAGCCTCCGACAACATAACGATCATCGTGGTGTTTCTGAAAAGCCCGGAAAAAATCGCCGAGCAGGTTCGGACGGGCGCAATTCCGCTTTTAGACTGTAGCTAACGATTTTTTTATACATATAATTGCGTTGTTATTTACCTAAGCAAAGAAAACAAAGTGCAAATAAAATAAGAATTTTAATTCTGGAAACCGCAATTATTGTTGAAAAAATGTGAATGTGGTCCGGTCAAACGTTTACCTTTCAAAATCCATAAATTTGCGACATCAGTCGACGAGCGCTAATTAAATCGATTCGAATCGGTCGCCGTACGTACTGAGGCACAAATTGGCCCTCTAATTCACTCAAAAGCGATAAGATGCATTCCGCAACTAGCTGTTGAACTCTTCCCAAATTTTCTCAAAAAGCGTCGTGCCGACGAGTGAGCAAATGAGCATTAGTTGCAAGTAGTGAAACGTGGCAGAGTTAAGACTGCAGTGTTAAATAGAGTTAGACGCAAAGTATTTGTAAACGTTAGTAAGTAATTCAGTACGATTAGCATAGTAATAATGAATATTATTCGATGTAATAACAATATAAATGCAGCGTTTCTCAGGCAGAGGTCATTGCAATATACAAGGCAGTAGAATAAGAAACCTGAATATGTTCTCTGTCAGTCAAGCTGCTATCCAAGCATTATCCAACGTGTACACCTCATCCATGATTGTAATGGAATGCCGTACACAACTGAACGTGATGTCGCTTCACTGTAAAGTGATTCTTTGCTGGGTACCGGGGTATAGTGATATACCGGAAAATTGCGAAGTGGATGCTTTAGCGAGAGCTGGCACTGAACTCCAGGAGTATACACTCACACCCCAAATCGGCCAATCTCTAGCTTCCATAAAGCTAGGATTTAGCCAGCATTGCATGAAGGCTGCAAATAGGGCCTGGTTGCTGGAGGAAACCTGCATGACAACCAGGCAAACTTGGCGCGTATTGAGTCCCAGACGCACCAAGCAGTTTCTAAACACGAGTCGCGAAACCTTGAGTTCTATCGTACTGACCGGGCACTGTCTAATTGTCAGGCACGCAGAAAGGTTGGGCGTTCCCTTCAACGATTTCTGCCGGAGTTGCAGATCGGAAGAAGAGGAAGAGACAATCCAACATTTTCTGTGCGAATGCTCAGCACTGTCCAGGAAACGCATTAAAATCTTAAGCCCATCCTTATTGGTCAACCTCACGGAGGTAGCTGCTTTAAATGTTAGCTGCATAGCCGGCTTCATCCGAGAATCTAGATGGTTCTGGTCATCCCGCAGGTTATAGTACCGCCCTTATCTTCTGTGGTACTACAATGGGCCTATCGTGGCTTAAGTAAGCCACCTTTAGATAAAGAGGGCTGTCACTACAACCAACCAACAAACCAAGAATTTAAATGAAGTTTGCAGTCAGCTCTCAGTCGTAATCTCGTGTTTAAATACCAAAAATTCTTGACGAATCCATAGCAGCTCGTGAAATTACAATCGTTTTGAATCAATGTTAATCATATAAAAATCATATAAAAATCCCTACTCTGGTCTTAAATCTATTTACCCTAACCAATCGATCGCGATTCAAATTAATTCTCACGGAATTCGCTTACTTGCAAGATTGCAATATTGCTTACATTAATGCACTTTGCGTTGTCCCAATTATGTTTTTGTTTACTCTAGGTTCAGTGATCCTCTAGAGTTTCACACGGTTGTGAGCAAGGGAAAAAACTGCAATACCGAATGGAGGTTAAGATCTTTGCTAAAAGATAATTGAGGATGAGCTGTGGGACATTATATCTTGGAAGCTTCTGGGTTCTGGTAGTTGTGTATAGGCTAGTCCTGGGTTTGGAACCAGGAATACACTACACTTTGATTTTTGTGTAGCGGATTGTAATTACGTCGGATTTTCTGTAGAAGGTATTTTTTTTAGTATTATCCCAAAGAAATTGGGGTTTGTTATGTTTTTATTTTGTTGGATAACGTACTGAGAAAGCTAACTGCTTTGTTTAAGGGTTCTTTTTCAGTTCTGGCAAAGCAGATAGCTATTTTATTCAAAGTATTCTACTATCTATGTATCTTATTTCACATTGCTATCATTTGCATGTAAATTTTTATGTATAAATTTAGATTTTTACATGGAAATTGGTTGTTCCAAATTTAGTTCTTGTGCTATTTTGTAAGCGTGGGCGGTTGACGCTGACATAGGGAGATTATAAATGATTTTATACGCCTTGGTTACTAGTCTAGTGATGATCGTAAAGTTATTTTTAGATGATTGATTCTGATCCTCTTGAATTGGAGGCATCCTTACCATAGGCGCTGGCATCTTCGTCCTACGAAATTTTTAATGTATATGGGCATACATAATGTGGATTTTATTTCTTGTTGAAAATAAGTAAAAGTAACATAGAAGATGAACGAAAATAGCACCTTTTTTTCCTTAGATATTAATGTGTGGAGTCCATGTTAGTTTATCGTTGATTATGAGTTCACAGTACTTCATTTGTTCTACTAGTTGTGTTAATTTTGTTTGAAGATGTTTGAAGATATTTTGTTTAGTTCATTGATAATTTGCTTTGTAACAGCCAAAGCTAGTACTGTCCAGGTCAATATTCAATTTTTGTTCAATTTGAAGAGTGATTTTCCTTGAGTTCATGAGTATAGTGTCGCAGTGGTTAGCTTATATAAACGTGATTTGGACAAGATGACGAAGCAAACTCCAACTCTCCACTCTTTTTACATCTCGTCGTCGTTTGTTCTTCCGTTTTTGGTAGCCAATTAAAAAAAACAGAAAAATTTAAAAAATTTACAATTTTGCCGAAACTGTAAGTGGCTCTATCATTTTTCACTCAT
Organism: Oxycera nigricornis; assembly: GCA_963942545.1. Taxonomy (NCBI): domain Eukaryota; kingdom Metazoa; phylum Arthropoda; class Insecta; order Diptera; family Stratiomyidae; genus Oxycera; species Oxycera nigricornis. The sequence continues at coordinate 22,766,318 of OZ012663.1, read as the reverse complement.
TTTCACAACCAAAAATTTAGCCTATCCTCAAACCTATTCATTGACAAAATGGTTCTCTTCAAAAAATAAATTTCCCTTTAAAGAACACGCTTTGTGAATTTGTCAATAAGATTCTCTGTTGGTGTCAAAGGCGAATGCGAATTCATAATGCCTGTAGGTAATTTATTAAGACCTTTTTTTCAACGTTGGCAGGTGGAAATCTCGGCATGCCGGAAATTATTTCATTTCATTTCAATGATTCAAAACTCACAAGTGCACCACTGTGTTATCTGATTTACCCCAAAAATTAGCAACGATTTTAACGATTATATTAAAATAACCGTCTGAACTATTCACAATCTAGACAATTCAGCAGCTTCGAAATACAAATTGATGCCGTCCATCCTCCACTGCTGTTCCAGAAAATTGTCATGCCGGCCGGATGTGATGTTCCTATCCATTGTGAACGCTTATTACGAAATTTGACGTTTCACGCACTCATTAGCCGCGGTCGGTGTCGGTCATCGAAACGTCGTCGACGTTGTGCGTAAGAAAAATTGACTTGAAAACTATTTCGCTTTGATCTTTCGATACTGTAAGTTTGTGTGTAACGTCGCCTGTTCGGATTACGTGCACGGAAAGTCTCGTGAAGATGCGTCGAGCGCACGTGAAAATGCAACAAGCATAAGTGCCATGGATCCAAATGTATCGGTGAGTAAGCAGAAGTGTGTTGAGAAAAGTCAAGTAAAATCGTAGTCAAAGTCGAGGAAATGTCGCGAAAAGTTCCGGAAAACACGTAGACGCAAGTGAGTTGTCTGGGGAGCGCCGTGCGGCCGCTTGAGTGTCGTGCAATCGGCGAAATATGGGCGGATCGCACGGCGAGGAACGCTCGTGGCAGATGAGACCGCGATGCGGCCGCCTGGAAATTGCATAAAGGTCGAATACGGTGCCGGAAAACGAATGCAGCTGACTCCTGTTCGTCTACAGGCGTTGCTGAGAATTCCAGGCGGCCGTGTGGCGAAATACTTGCATGAGGAATGGTGGCGGCAGGTGCCGCCGAGTGCTGCGTGTCATTTCCGAGTGCCGAGAAAATGGGAACCTCGCTACGCCGCAACACGGGGAGCTCTCTCCTCCTTGGATTCATGTCGGCTGTGTTGAAAATAGTTGTAGCTCGCTCGGCCGCCCATTTGACTAGTTCCGGACCAAAGGGCCGGTCGGTCCCCAAGTGCACGCTGCCCGAGCCTAAATTTAAACCTAACCACATTTCTGCGCGGTCTCGGGGGCACGGCACCGCCGAATCTGGGGCGGCCGATTTCGTCGATAAGATTTGTCTAGAACTGTGCCCCGGCGACGTGTTCTACGCCGCTGTGTCGAAGCCGGCGTGAAGGATCGCCGAAAGAAGCAAAACGCCGGCGGGCATGTGGTTTTGCAAGAAGCCTCGTTTCGCGAGCGCTAATTTGCCTACGTTGGCATTTGCAGATAACATGCCTGGTGTCGGGCGTCTCAGTGGCATTCCTCCGTCTCGTTGACCAGCAGCAGCTATGGCCATTTCGCTAGCGCGGCCCGTGGTGGTTTCAGCGCCGCATTGGGATCAATGCGGCACATTGCACTCCGGCCGCAATCGCATCTGAAAATTTCTGTATTCCGCGCGAACATAACCTCAAAAGTGCAAGTGGGTCCGGCGAGCCGACACGGCTGCGATGACTGCTCGATTTCGCAACGGATCTAAGGTGGAACGGGCGGCAGAACGGGGAGAATTTTCCGCGCTGGCCTGGCGTGTCAGAATGTAGAATTCGTGTCGTGGCCTCTGCACCCTCTTATCGGTGTAATTTTTGTGTTACAGGCTGGCGGCGACTGGCAATTGAATTTTTCGGCCCCACCGGGCCAACCCAGCTTTCTTCGCCAAAGCCCAGTGTGCAGTTGTTTGCAGTGTCCACGGCGGCCGACGCTCTGGAATCCGGCGGCATATTTCGACCGAGGGAGGCGCAGTGGAGCGAGCTGGCGTCCAAAGTAACTCGATCTGGCGCGAGTTGTCTGTGGACCGAATCGATACACGGGGGACACTTTGGGGCCCGCACAGAACTGTCTAGAAGTGCGTGAAGCGTGGTGTTGTGTGCCTACAGCTGCAGGCGAGTATTCCTCCCCGGGCCGCTAAAATCAAGTGAGTTGTCGCCTGATCGTTGGTCTTCGTTTTTGCATTTGGTGCTGAGTCACCGTGGACTTTCGGTAGCCAAGCATCACCTGATCAGTGTTATGATGACTCTCGGAAATAGCTACGAAGCTGGAAGCCCGACGAACGAGGAGCGGTCCTTGCAGTCAGGTTTGGCTATCTCCCAAAAATATGGGAAACTGGTTTTGGTTGTTGGAGAAGACGAATTTGTCCTTGAAAGATGTTGACCGGATATTTATTCCTTTGGAATTGTGACCTACAATGCTTTTTGGCTACTACCCCTCAATTATTGAACACTAAATGGACAGTCAGATAACTGTTTATTATTTTTATATGACTACTTTTTCAATTAAGACAAAACTTTTGATTTTAAATTACTGCATTTGATTTTGTAAAGCATTGATTGCCAGATGTGCTAATTATTTTTTTGTCAAATCTTTTCTTTTGTAGTTTTTTTTAAATTGAATTCAAAAACTGCTGTATTGCACATTTGATAGTCTCATATATGTGTTAACGCGCTTCGATTGACAACTCAACAACGTAAATATAATGTTTCGTTCGTGAAATATCATGCGTGACAGAAATACCTTGGATGTGTCAAAACAATGCAAAAAACTAACGATCTGAATCTTACCAAAATCACATCAGATTAGGTCATTGTTGAAACGCTTCGATATACATTTCAATCAAGTCGATATGATTTTTCTTTCGTAAGATATCTTTCTAGATAGAAGAGATCACAAACACATACTTACATCATTCTAAAAACACTTTTGGATTATTTCGAAGACCATAAAACGAGAAGATATGTTGAAAATTTTAATTTAGATTTTCGGACCAATTACAATAACTTACCCATATACTGGGAAGTTAATTATTAAATGCATATGTTACGGATGTGTCCGTTACAAACTATCGTCCCATATCCCGTCTCTCTGCTTTTCCTAAAATCCTTGAGTGTATTGTCCATTCATGTATCTACACTGCCTTGGGTCATTTTATAGTTCCGCAGCAACATGGCTTCCTTTCAAACCGGTCCACGACCTCCAATCTACTTGTCATGTCTAATTCTATTGCTGTCGCTCTTGATAATCATCTTCAGGTTGATGCCATATACACGGATTTCTCCAAAGCTTTCGACACTGTTGACCATTCGATACTATGTCGTAAGCTTGAGTTATTTGGGGTTTCTGGTTCCCTTCTATTATGGATATCTTCCTACTTGTCCTATAGAGTCTGTCGCGTTTCCGTTTGTGGTAGCTATTCCGCTCCATTCTATCCCCGATCTGGTGTCCCTCAAGGTTCCATTCTTGGACCTTTACTATTCATTCTCTTCATTAATGATCTTCCTTCTCTGTTTGACTCTTTCTGCCTTCTTTATGCTGATGATCTCAAGTTATTTAGAGTGATTAGATATCTTGACGACTGCAAAGCTCTTCAAAAATATTTAATCACTCTCTGTTCTTGGTGTGAAGCAAACTCTCTCTTCCTTAATATTCCTAAGTGTCATGCAATATCCTTTTCCCTTAAGACTACGCCCACTTCCTTTGATTACTCCATTTTATTGAATGTGGTTGATCAAGTGAAGGATCTGGGGGTGATCTTTGATGCTAAACTGAAGTTTGATACTCACATTTTCAGTGTTGTTACCAGGGCCACAAAGCTTTCGGGTTTTGTACTGAGGCATTGCCGGATATTCTCTAATCCTCATTCTGCGGTGCAATTATTTGTGAGCATCGCACGTTCACTACTTGAATATTCTTCACAAATTTGGTCATCTCATTATGTCTATTTAATTGCTCTACTTGAATCTGTTCAGCGTAAGTTTACACGCTTTCTCTGTTGTAAATTTAAAATCCCTTATTTGCCTTACAATGAACGTCTTCTGTTTCTTCATATTTCTCCATTGGCTTCTAGAAGGATATATCTTGACCTATTCTTTCTCTATAAGTTGTGTCACGGTTACATTGAAATAGATATATCCAACCTTATTTCGTTGAGGCAACACGCTTCAGACCATCTCGTGTTCCGAATATTTTTGCCTTACCTTTTGCTAGAACTGAAGTTTACTTCAATTCTATATTACTCTGTTTACCACGAACTTATGATAGTCTACAGCTAGGACCTTTTCCGCCTTCTCTTGCATCATTTAAGCGTAACTTAGCAAATGTAATATTTAGTTAATGGATTTATTTCACCTTTTTACTTAATCATCTAATTTCTTTTTATGATTTTTATTTACTTTGTTTTGTTTTTTTCTTATACATTTTGTGATTGGAGTTAAACTCTGTTAAATGTGCTTGAATAAATGAAATGAAATAAAGCACGAATGAAAGTTAAACCCAGGTTAAACCGGGGATTACTAAGGCTTGGTGGCTAAAGCCCGAAGAGTTTCCAACGCTTCCACCTTTAACCGGCTAAAACTGGGTCTAACCGGTGCTAGTCGGTTAAAGAATAAGTTGATTTTTGTTTCGTCCGCAAATATAACATTATTCCAGAAGCTGTTCGGAAGATTTACATGGATTTTTGCGAATTCCAATCGTTTCAGTCTATTTTGTTTCGAAATAAACTCAACTCTACCGTTGTCTCCATCGTCCCACAAAATGCGAAGAACTGTTTCTGCTGATTTCGACTCCCTGATTCTTGAGGACACTTCACACAAGAAGTTATGCACACTGGTTTTAGAGTTCTCCTTAATTACGCGTATGATAAATCGTTTGTCTTTTAGGAATATTTTTTTCCCTACCTCCTCCTGCTTCGATCCTTTGAATATCTACATTTATATTTATTTATATTTTTTTAGACTGTGTACGCTCAATTATGTGGGCAACTATAGATAAACATGTTTTAACTATAATAATGAAACTACTAGTGGGATTTAAAAATTTTCTTTACCATCTATTGTAAAACTAACACCACTACATAATAAAAAAAAGAAATTATTCAAAATGGCCGCCTTTTGCTTGAATACAATGCTGAAGTCTGTCAGGCCACTGGTCTATTGATTCTCGCACGACTTCCATCGGGAAATTGTCCACAACTTTTTTCAACGCCTGTTTTAACAACTTCAGGTTGTGGTGGCGTTTTTTTTACAGACCATACTCTCCAATACTGACCACAATTTGTAGTCGACGGGATTAAGATCTGGACTGGCTGATGGTCACAAATTAACGCTGATAAACTCTGGCACATGGATCCCCAGCCACTCTTGTTTGTTTTTCGCCTTGTGGGCAGGCGCAGAGTCTTGTTGGAAAACGCATTCTTTATTTTCAAACATGGTTTTGCTTAGGGGCTCCACTACCTTTATTAAGATATCCGACTGTTCGTTTTTGGCAGCTGTTTTGACGCCCTTTTAACAGAAATGGATAGAAGTGACACCTTCGTAGGACACTCCCCACCAAACCATCACTGGATAATGTCCTCGTTAAACCCTCGAGATTTTTTCTGTAGCCTCCTATCGTTTTGTTTGTTGAAGGATTCCTCCACGGTAAAGATTTTCTCGCCGATAAAAAGTATTCTTTTGTACTGCCCTTTACCGTATCTCGATAACAGCTGTTTTGACTTTTCCACCCTATTTCGTTTTAAAGCGGAATTGTGTCTGTGTCCTGTTTGTTTTCTGAAAGCTGCAAGCCCCAAGTCTTCTTTGATGATACGACTCATGGCTCTCGGTGCAATATTCATTTCACGAGACATAATTTCTTGCGATACCGGATTTTACAGATTTGATGGCTTGAGGTCTGCCGGATATTGTACGGTCTATTACCTCCAGTATCAATGAATAACGCTATAGTTCGATACACGAAAACACGCGTGATTTTTAATGGCTTTAGTGTTTCGAAAATTCGGCCTTTTGCCATTCCACATTTGAGTAAAGCAATCACAACAATGCGGTTCTCTTTGCTAGACCACTCCATCGTAACGGCTCAAGCTACACTGACAAGATTTGGCACGTTTTTAGAGCATATGTCAACAATCACGACTACCAACATAGCAATTAGCTACCTTCAACCCAAGGTATATGGACTAGAGGTAAGATCTTCCGCGTTTTCAAACTCGTCCGGGCTGCGCATGTACGCAACTGTTGACGAAAAATTCCCAGTGCAAATTTTCATCTCGCTTCGATGAGATTGAAATTCTATTCCACTGTGCAAGTAAATTTTATATGAAAAGTAACGAAATTGATGCATGATGAATAAACAAATGCCAACGATGGATTTGATGTACTTACATATATGATTAAGCATCTTCATAATAACGATGTGCGTATGAACGGATACGTTAGGTTTCTCGGGAAATTATGGGATAGATTTTGAACACCGCACGGTATATAGAAATGAATCCTGCAGAAATGTGACAAACGAAATGCATACCAATAATTTTGCAACACATTTTTTATGTCCGGATTAAAACATTCTGGCAAAAAATGTTTGGAGCAAACCAACCGATTTTTCACTCCGTCATTTTCGGCTCTGCCACACATTTGCAACCATATTTTTTGCAGGGATACGTCCCTCGGGAAACGGAAATATTTTACATGTTCCCCCTCATTGGGGTTTTTATTCCGTCGCAATCTTTTATCGTTATTGCTTTTACATCCCATCACGGCACAATTCACCATTTTCACTTGTTTCTCGTTTGTCTAATAATTTCGAATTGTAAACTGCACGCGACGGTCCCACAGCAAACAATACCTGCTAATGCAATAACATGTTCGTGATGAACCATTTCGCACTTCTTTTATTTCTTCATTTGCACACAATGCTTCTACTGCATGGTAACACCAATGCGTAAATTTCATGTTTTATTCCCACTACCAGAAGCGGCAGCCCTAATTTTCATAAAATTTTTGCGACGATTCGTCAACAGTTTCGTCATGATTAGAGCGAGATAGGACGAAAGCATGCGCATGGGCTTACCTTCTAGTCCATATACCTTGCCTTCAACCTATCATGAACAAGAGCCGCATTTACAGTTGTATCAATATTTATGGCACGACTAGGTAGTGGTAGACTAGTGCAAGCATTTATTTGTCAAATAAACAAAGCTTACGAGCTAAAACGGAGATATACGAGGGGTGATCAAAAAGTAATGAGAATCACAATAAAAGACGGTGATGACAGTTACAAAAATAATTTATTTTTCTACATAGTCTCCTAACAAGGCAATACATTTAGTCCATCTTTTTTCTAAACCCAGGATTCCCTGAGAATTTTTTTTTGTCTTGACCCTCCCAAAACATCTCAACAGCGGCCATCACTTCACTATTGTCTTCAAATTTCTTGCCTCGGAGGTGTTGCTTGAGATGAGGAAAGGGGTAGAAGTCACTGGGAGCTAGATCTGACGGATAGGGTGGGTGTTCCAGCAGTTCGAATCCCGTTTCTTGAATGGCAGCCATCGCAACTGTGGCTTTGTGAGCCGGAGCGTTGTCTTGGTGAAACAGCACTCCAGCTCGCAGTTTACTGCGTCTTTTTGCTTCAATGACTTCCCGCAATCTTCGTATTTGGTCCGCGTAGTAAGAGCCCGAAATAGTGGCTCCCTTTTCCAAATATTCCACCATAATTATTCCTTCGGCGTCCTAAAAAACGGACGCCATAACCTTTCCCGCCGAACTTGACACTTTGAACTTCTTCGGTGTTGGTGAGGAGGCTCGCTTCCAAGTCATCGATTGTTGTTTGGTTTCATGATCAAAATGGTAGATCAATGTCTCGTCCATGGTCAAGAAACGTGACAGAAATTTTTTCCGATCTGCTTGGAACTTTTGGAGATTCACCCTTGAAATATCGATTCGTTTTTTCTTGTGCTCGTCGGTTAACATTCGCGGTACCAACGCGCGGAGACCTTTTTCATCTGCAATTCGTCCACAAGGATTGTTCGAACGCTACCGTATGAGATTCTTGTAACCTCAGCTACATGTCTGACGGTCACTCTTCGATCTGCCAACACAACATCTTCGACCTTTTTCACGGTATCTTTAGTGTGGGACGTAGATGAGCGTCCTTCGCGGTGTTCATCTTCAGTGGATGTTCTTCCCAGCTTAAACTCCTTGGCCCAGCTTGCAACTGTGGAATATGGAGGAGCAGAGTTCCCCAATGTTTCCTTTAAGTCGCTGTGTATGTCTTTGGTACACATTTTTTTCAAACAGAGGTACTTAATGACTGCTCTAATTTCGTTTTTCCCCATTTTGATGTTATCTCTTCGCCGGTTCGTATTCAACTGAATGTCCCTCCCGTGAATCGTAGTCTGTTGATTTTTTCATGCTGACCTTGTGAGTCTATAAGCAAGCGAAAAAAAATTTTGTTGGATTTTTATGCGAACCGGAAATAACCGTTTCTCGTTACTTTTTGATCACCCGTCGTAATTAGCGACACCTTTTTGTGAAACAGTATAAGTAGACCTTTTTTCGTTGAGTAAGCAATACTACTTTGTTGAATTTTCACGGGATCCGAAAAAAATTTCGTTCTGTGAAGAATTTCGTTAAATAGAAGCTCATTGCATTGAAGTTTGACTGTAATTGAAGTAAACTAGAATTTTTTCGAATATGAAAGACAATTGTTTTTTAGTCTATTTGGAAAGTTATGATTTCCTTAGAACGAAATGGTTTCAAATTTGATTACTGAGGTGAATCTAAGTATCTGTGAAAATAGAAACTATTTATTAGATTATCCTATATGACAGAGCACAGAGTCTCCATAATCATTAGTCTTTTCAGAAGTAATATTGAACGTTTTGATACTTCTAGTGATGATGTTAATCATCGGTCGGAGTTCAAGATTTCATAGGCTCGTCAAAATATCGTCCGTGATGTAGTTTAGGAATTTATTATTCAGCACGTAATTAGCCTGAACATTTCTATTGATAAGAAAGCATTCAAATAGCGATAAGTGATGTATCATCAAACCTCAGACCGTGAACCTTTTCTCGTTCAGTTCAATTGCTGATTGATCATTGCAAACATTTGCAAGCCACAATATGCGGATAAAACAGGATGAAAAATTACGTGCAATCGTCAGCCAAAAATTGGGTTGGGGAAAAAGAAATGTCGTATTTTGTCAATAGATGGCGGCATTTAAACATATCTTGTGTTGTACTTATCGCATCGGGTCATACTATACGGCGATTTGAAGACGACAATCTGTGCTACAAGTGTCTTTTTGACAGTGTTGTGATCGTACGTTTCAGTCTCAAGTTATAGCGCGTCAAAGATGGAGTCCACCAAGCAAGAAATTCGTCATATTCAAAGTTTTTACTACCTGAGAGGTAAAAATGCAACGAAGGCGGCCGAAAAAATTTGTGAAGTTTATGGGCCCGATACTGTAAAGATTCGCACAGCACAGCGTTGGTTTGATCGATTTCGTTCTGGTGTAGTGGAGGTCGAAGATACACCTCGTACTGGTAGGCCAATCGTCGTAGAAACCGATAAAATCGTCGAAATCATCCAAGTAGACCGGCATGTGAGCATTCGCTCGATTGGCCAGGAATTGGGTATAGACCATAAAACCGTTTGGAAACATTTGCAGAAGATTGGATTCCAAAAAAAGATGGATGTTTGGGTGCCACACGAGTTGACGGAAAAAAATCTCTTGGACCGAATCAACGCCTGCGATGCACTGCTGAAACGGAACGAACTCGACCCATTTTTGAAGCGAATGGTGACTGTTGATGAAAAGTGGATCACGTACGACAACGTCAAGCGAACAAGATCGTGGTCGAAGCGCGGCGAGCCGGCCCAAACCATTGCCAAGCCCGGATTGACGGCCAGGAAGGTTTTGCTGTGTGTTTGGTGGGATTGGAAGGGAATCATCCGCTATGAGCTGCTCAACTATGGCCAAACCCTCAATTCGGTCATCTACTGTGAGCAACTCGACCGTTTGAAGCAGGCGATTGACCAGAAGTGGCCACAAATGGTCAATAGGAATGGTGTTCTGTTCCACCAGGACAACGCTCGACCTCACACATCTTTGATGACCCGCCAGAAGCTACGGAAGCTCGAATGGGATGTCCTATCGCACCCATCGTATAGTCCGGACCTGGCACCAAGTGATTACCATCTCTTCCGGTCCATGCAAAACGCTCTTGGTGATACTAAGTTGGCCTCAAAAGAGGCTTGCGAAAACTGGCTGTCTAAGTTTTTTGCAAATAAGGAGAGGGGTTTTATAAGAGGGGGATAATGACGTTGCCTTCTAAATGGCAACAAGTTTGCAAACAAAACGGCGCATATTTGACTTAAATCGGCTAATTCTAAATATGTTAAATAAAGCGTTAAATTTCGATCACAAATACGACATTTTTTTCCCCCAACCCAATATATCTTAAATTCGTTATAATTTTTTTCCTCAAATAATTATTGATAAAAATCTTTAAGAAATTTGGAATCCAGAAAACGTCTTGAGTAGATATAGCAATAAAAATGTTGTTTGTGTTTCTTCTTTTATAGTTGAACTATTCATTTGTGATGAATTTTTATCGCTACCGATCATATTGATTGAATTCTCTCTCAGAAATAACAAACATGTCGAGTTCATTGCCAATTTGTTCGCAATACCACATTCATACGCACTCAACACGTCAATCAATACGAAAAATTGCGAGTATCGATAGAATCTATTTGACTATCAAAAAACATTTCAATGATTGTTTTCGTGTTTATAAAAAATAAATGCTTGAACACGACGCCCATCGATGAGATCCTTCTGTTCCGATCCAATCCAATTTGGTTCACGCGCTACTCGAAGTTTCGCATAATCCAAGAACACCTTGACCGTGTTCTAGACGATTTATTTGTCTCGGATAACCTTTTCATCGATAGAAATCAATTGAAATGAGTTAACATCGATTTGAGTGAACGTTAGATTCTGATAGTCAAATATCGAGTGGTGGACTTTCTTTCCATTTGTGGCAAGACGCAATTTTGTTTTATGGAGCCTTGCGTGAGAGCCTTTTCATGTCGTTTAAGAATCCTTAATTTTTTCTTGCGTGGCAATTTGAGGTGTGATGAAATCCGACATTGCTGTTATTGTTAGGAATTTGTTACAGTCTTTATCGTGCAATTTGGCGATCCATTTTCACTGAACCGTCAAATTGAAGTGACTGACCTCTAAATCGTTTGTGTTCTAGACTGGAAACGATTGCGTGTTATATTATTTTTATTAGAACGGGATGTTTGTTATATGTAGTGGGGATGCCACTTAATGTTTACAAATAGGGAATTGACTGAAGAAAATGAGCCCGAATGCAAAATGAGTACTTGGTCGCATATTATATGTGTTTTATTTTGCACACCGCCAAATCATATACATACTATGGATATGTGACTTCCTATGAGAAAAAGAACAAAGTTGTTATTTATCTGAATCAGTTTTTTTTATCATCAAATACTTCTTATCTATACAAGCAGCTCATGAGATCCAAAATCTATTACATATTTCATATTAGACGAACTATTTTTGTATACCACTCATGCTTTACATTAAAAAAACTAGGTTTGTATTTGTCATGCGGTTTCTTATCAAAATCTATTAGAAATCGTAATTGATTTGAGTCAGCATGGTGGCGACGCAAACACGGTAGCAGCTTAGCGATAAGACAAGTTAAATAGGCCATAAAACTTGATAACTTTAGATAGGATTTTATCAACCTAACAGCAAGTGAGCACTTTTCAATGTATACTTTTTAAATAAATTGAGTTATCACCGCCTAGTTTTAGATTTAGCTCGATTTACTTTGCAGAAGATATTTTGTTTTGTATGAATTTCGGATATTTTTTTATGGCGTCCAATTCTGTTGGATTAGACATTGAATTCGGTATCAATCATATTTTAAATAATTTTGATACATTTAGTTCACTCCGTAGAGCATGCATGCAAAATATAACATACTAACAGCTATATTTCAAAGCGAAAGTAAATTTTTGAAGTCGTTTCAGTTCATACACGTTTTGCAAGTCAAGTACGCATATGTATGTACGTACAGACAACACAGTCTGCTTGAAAATGTGCTGCATTGATTGGTTCCAATGTTCATGTTGTGATTTCTATATGGCGATGGATTGCAATTAAAATCAGTTCTACTTATCAGAGTGGTGTGCATTGCATACAGTCGCCAAGAAGCTATTTGCGATAAAGACGTCACGCTGCATTGGTTATCAGGTTCACAAACTTGGTTGAAACATTGATAAAACACTTGTTTTTGTTGTGTGATATGGGTAGGGCAAATGTTTGTGAATACCACCATTTAATGTATAAATTTCGATCTTTTTCGAGAATATTCGAGCAATAAAAAATTGATATAGCATCTTACGATTCCATAATTGTGAAAATGTTCTTTTTTGCGATTTAATTCAAGTGGAAGGAAGAGAGTTGATGATACATACCTGTCGATATGTTAAGTGCATTGCTGTTAGCAATGTTAAGATGACACGCACTTTACAAAGGAACTAACTAATAATCGTTGGTAAATACGCATTGTCTCATATATAAGCTTTCGAAATAGGATCTAAGCTCGCATTCTGCCTTACGAGTCCAGTACAACGTGTTGATTTTCCTATTACCGCTTTCAGTCTGACTCGAAGTTGTTTATTTTTAATTAATTTTGAATCAATTGTTTCTCCAAAACTAGTTTGCTTTAGGATAAACGATGAAACCATTTGTTTTACAATTGGAACATCCATTTTCTTCATTTTTTGAAGTTGTGACCCCCAACCTTTTTGAAATTGATTTTGGGTTATAACTTTCAAGTTTCAAGGTCGTAATGTTAACAGTTTTGAATTGATCGATCCCAGAACCGGCGGGCGCCGAGCCGCGCCAAGCGATCGTAACCACTTTGAAGCGCGTTTTCTCGAAACAACTTTTTTATAGTCGGTAATCACGATTGCGAGTAGACTACTGCACGTAGAAAGCTCAATAAACCCTCATTTTGTAGATGATAGTTTACACAAGTGCGTGAACCTCTAAAATCTATATAAAAAAATTGTTTAAACAATTTCTCGGTCACTCACAACAACAACAAAACAAGCAAAATTGGACTTTTTTTTCATCATATGATATTATTACTATAATTAAATATTTTGTAACATTTCAGAGGCTCATGCACTTGAGGCATGCCTCATCTTTAAAACAAAAAAAATTGCATGTGTTTCAGATGGTTGGTTCAGGCTGCAGAATGATTACCGCACAAATCGATTTTTCGGGGGACCTTCGGAAGATAGCTGCTACAGCCGCCATTTTGAAAATTTATCGAACATGAATATTCAATAATTGTAGTTCAGACATGTATCTAAATATACGTTAATCATCACAAAGCTGTCACATTGCTTTATTGTTAAAAAAAATTCAGAAAAACGAGCATTTTTTGAGGCTCCAGATAGAGTGCCCCCCTCAACACTCATAAATGTTAGGGCGCACTATGAAGGCCAATTCCAAGAATAAAGAAACGTGAAATTTTGAGTATTGCATTTAAACTATAAAGTTTTGCAATATTATTAAACAAAGTTGAGTAGTATATGAAGCAGCACAGTCGCATCATAACCTGTATATCAGAGGTTTGATGCTAGACAGGTGTTCTGCTTTTGAAAATATTTTTTTGAGATTGATAAATTAATGATAAATCAACTATGTTCATGAAATTATCATTAATAAGAATATAAAAGACTAAATTTCTGAACTATTTCCCTCGCGCATCAACATTCATACGGGAGAAATGTAAGCTCTTCATAAGCAGTAAGCTTCTAGGCTTTTATAATTGCCGCTGTTACTCAGCGCCTTCGCTTTTAGAGCTAGTGAGGTAGGTGGATTTTACTTCGTAAATTTTGCATTAGCGAAACCTGCACCGAAGCAAGAAAAAACGCAGGCTTATTCTGAGAACATGTGATAATTCGACTATCAAGTAAGGATGCTGCTTATATCACTGCAATGAACAATTATTTAACTGTTAAGAGCTTGTATTTTATCTACATGGTCCAGTGCTAATCTCAAAATCGCTCGCCGTAAAGTTTAAGGTGTTACTCCACTGTTAAACTGCTCAAAATGATTTTTTTAAACAGCTACTAAAAAACTATGCAGAATATCGATTTGAAATTTTTAATACATCTTTATTGAGGTTAAAAGTTAACATTTTCATTGGAAAAAATTATAAGAAAACAAAATGGCGATCGCCTAAATGGATCGCCACAGCACCACCGAAAAAAGCAAATTGCGTCTCGTAAATTTCTGGACAAAATAAGCATCTGTGATCAAATTATCAAAAATATTTCATTAGTTTTGAGTATAAACGGCTGCACGGGTCTAAATTTAGAGGAGGGGTAGTTGGATTGATACTTTGCTTCTTAATACTGCCAGAGAAGAATGGTAACAACTGTGTAGTTTGCTGTCTCATCATGAAGGAAATGATGTTGATGGCTTCTGCAACTCCTATATTGACATTATGTATTCACAAATCAAAAACAAAAATTCGCTAGAAACAATTTACTAGTGTAATATTTTGATATTCGAATTTGTGAATCTTTTGAATAAATATTTTTTTGTCACTAATGCATCAATCGATTAGTTTATCGATTTCACTTAAGACCTGTTAAACCGTGTTTTACATGGCCCAGTGCGTCGAACATTTTCCGAGTGCGTGAAATACGAGGGTGGTCCGATAAGTATCTATCCAACAAAAGAAAAACGAAAATTTTGGAAAAGTGGATATTTATTTTTCAATATAGTCTCATTTTATTTCGATACACTCGACCCAGCGATGCTCCAACTTCTTTAATCCGTCTGAAAAATACGTTTTCTAGAGGTCTGCAAAGTAGGCTTCCGTGGCGGCGATGACCTCTCTCGACTAAAATTTCTGCCTGGCGAGTGACTCTTTCAAGTTTGGAAACAAAAAAAAGTCGCACGAGGCAAAATCTGGAGAATACGATAGATGGAGCAGAAGTTCGTAGCCCGAGGGCGGAGGTGTGAGCCGGTGCGTTGTTAAGGTGGAAAAGCACTTTTTACTTCGCCAAATGGGACCGTTTTTTCTGCAACTCGGCGTCGAATCGGCCCAATAATTCGGCATTGTAGAGGCCTGTAACCGTTTTGCCCTTCTCCAGGTATTCGATAGAGATCACACCTTGTGAACTCACAAAACGGTGGACATCACCTTTCCGGCCGATAAGACAGTCTTCGCCTTCCTCGATGCACGTTTGTCGGGCGAAGTCCACTGTTTCGACTGTTCCTTGGTCTCTGGTGTGTACCAGTGGATCCATGTTTCGTAGCCGGCCACGAAATTACGCAAAAACTCCTTCGGATTGCGCTTAAACAGCGTCAAACACTGCTCTGAAGTGGTCTCACGGTTGCGCTTGATGTCCGGAGTGAGCAAACTCGGAACCCATCGCGCCGACAGTTTTCTCATGCACAAAATTTCATGCAGGATACGATTCATGCGGGCTTTTGTGATGACTACTGTCTCAGCTATCTCGCGAATCTTCAATTGGTGGTCTGCCAATACGAGATCGTGAAGTTTTGTCACTTTATCCTCCGTGGTAGCCGTTTTCGGGGCACCTGAGCGTGGCTCATCAAAAACCGACGTGCGACCATGTTGAAACTCGTTAAACCAATTTTTGAGGGTCGCCATCGAGAAGAGTCACCGTATACGGCATCCAAGCGTTCTTCGATTTCGCTGCTCGATTTCCCGTCCAAAAACAAGAATCGAATCACCGGCCGATATTGCTCTTTTTCCATTTTTCTAAAATCCGTGGACACGCTCGCTTCCACACGCAGTCAAAACAAAATTACGAGTCCGATTCGGCTGAAATTTCCACAGTAGCCGTCTACGAGAATGTAATACACGATAGTAAATTTCTCTTGCGATACTGTCGCCATCGGGCGGTGTGGCTAAGCACTTATCGGACCACCCTCACATCACTGACTGCGAGTGACATTTGAAATTGGCGCAGCCAGTGCATCATAATTATTCAATCCTCAAACCATCGCCGCGTTTGATGCATGTGTGACAAAAAAATAGAATTCGTCATTCGTGCGTTTTGCGTTGTGTTTGATTCGAGTGATTGCCTTACAACTACACATTCGTTAAAAACAGCGCTTCACGCACTCATAATGAAAATAACTCTTAGCATTGCATAAAAGCTTATCAAATTGTTTCAAAGTATTTTATACGATTTTATACTTGTATTTTTTATATGGAAATTTACACAAAAATTGAAGGATGTTTAACGTATACTGTTTGATTGGTGAATTTAGAATCGTTGATTCAATAAGATGGGGGTTAATGAATGTGAGTATGTTTTGCAATCAACCGAATATAGAAATTGAAAGTGCGCATTATGAATAAAGACTGATATTCAGCGAGGAGCCAAAATTATTTTCAAACAGATACATCATGCTTCCAATCGCTACATAGTTTGCTGAACAAAACAATTCGATGCTTGCCTCTTCAGCAATACATCTTAAAGTGCTTGCATATATTGTATTAGGGGTGGTTAATTTAACCTGTAACCATTGACTGTGCCTCTGCCACGAGGCTTTTTGAAATAAAGTCTTGCCCGTTAAAGTACGATCAATATTTATTGAATTTATTTATCAAAATAAATACATTGCTATATTGAATTTAAACAATATATAAATGTCGTTCTCTGTGACATCACATCTCAAATAGTCTTTCTCTGTTTTTCTATTCTTTAATATCCTGTTAATGATGATGCTGATGAACAGGCGGCGCCCTATGAATTTCTAGATCTAACTGATATTGATGATAATGAAAGAAAACAATTGATTTGCACCCTGTATAAAAATACAGGTTCCGATGAATTGCAAAATCAACAATTGCAACAGCATCATCAAAAACGACCAGACGGAAAGGATCTGGGGCTGCAGCACTACTATCATCATCAATATAATAATCAATACAGTCGGCAACAGCATAACATTTACTACCCAACGCTGAATGATACGACCGCGACGATTGCAGCATCGTCAAGGGTTGGAACGAGCAGGGCTAGTCAGAAATCAAAAAGATCATCTAATCATTGCTTGTCGACAACTAATGGCACAACAATTGCTACTGCAACAACGCAAACTAAAGACTTCCACAAGTATACACGTTACGAAAGCGGTAGTAAATATGTTAGTAAAAATATAGCGGCAATTAATCTACAACCGCATGTAACAACAAATAATGGTAAGATATTTGTTTAGCACGTTTAACTAAAAAAAGAAAGAACGAACGAACGAACGTACGTACGTACGTACGTACGTATGGAATGTTACGTGAAAAGTAAAGTTATGTCATTAGAATTTCATACACGATAATACAATAATTGCTTTTTACACTAACTTTTTTCCGATTTGTTCACATTTATTCGAATCTGATCTTGATTTGAAACCTTCAATACAGACTTTTTTTTAGCTTTTATTCATGTAGCTTGCTTTAAAATATTTTCATGTCCTTAGATTAATAATTGTAAGCGAATGTCGTTCATGTTTCTAGATTAAGCGTATATTTGCATATATCCTGATTGCATCCAGTTGATGGTTTTATGTCCTCCCTGTACGTTGTGCTAAGTTGTCTGTAGGTTCAGCTAAAAGATTAAAATTTATGTTTCATTCTTATATTGCATGCTAAGAATTCACATAATTAACAAATTCTTTTAGCCTATTCTGCACTGATGATAACCAAAATGCGTAATGTAACAACAATAAATTTGCGTGCATTAACAATCACAGTTAATTAAATTTATCCAATATTTTCAACACATTTTTTTAAATGCTTGATTGTACTGTTTCGTAGCATAGATAAACATCATACATTGTTGAAGCTATATTTTACAACGATATCATGATTAATGATAGCTCACCTTGGCGAGAATGTTGAAAATAATCATTACATAGTCGCACAGCAATTTATTGATCGGACGAATCCATCCATGTTCTGTTCTGGTTTCCATGTCGATTGTGTGAATCTACAGCAATCGTGTTTTATGAAGTTGAAAAAGATGATTACCGAGCTGATAGTATCGCATTTACGCGAACCAACCCCGCTAACATGATTCGCCTGATTTCGTAACTTGTGGGGTTCCACATTGACCGAAGAACAGATAGATACACTTACCTTGTAGTGTGCATAGTAGTAAGCCACTGGAACATTAAGGCTTATATAATTCATTCATGCACGGCGTCTTGGTTTGGCTCTTCTGCTGCTAGTCCAGGCTAGGCTAGGCTACGCTGTTCGATAAATAAATTCCCGGCACAACTTTCATGTGTTTCGTTTCGCTCTTCACTTTCTTGTAATTTTGTTTTATCGTGTCGTAGTAGAGGCTCAATAATTTGTTACGTAACTTAAACTGGAGTAGCATTCCCTTGGTGGGCAGCAATTTGTTTACTATAATGTTATGAGGGGCGTTTCGAAGGCATTATCTCAACTGTAATATGATATTTTAGTCAATCTAAAATTGACAATAGGGCTTTTAGATGGCCTAATATATTCTTTGAAAAAACATTTTTAGCTGTAAACTATCGGAAAGTCAGTTTAAGTCTAAAATCTATATTGATTAGATTGAAAAAGATAAGATGCGTGTGCAACAGCTACTTCAATAAATGAATTCATCAATACTTATGAATTCATCGTTGCATGTTACAGGTAGAATATGCATAGATCTCTACAAACCATTCGTATTTCATTCTAGGGCGAATAAGTTCCAAGAAAATACTAAAATCATTGTGATAAAAGCACACATAGACATGTGTCGGTTGTAAACAAACCAAAGTCTGTTTGATAGTGGAAAATTTCGCATATCTGATACATGGGGTGTTTTTAGTTGATAGGGAAACACAATGAGTATCTTTTTTAATTTAGAATAATTAATTTATGAATGTATAAGACAAGCGTCCGACATAATTATATTGTTCTTCTCGAAGCAATACCATTAATAGCTTCTGAAAGAGGTGCGTACATCTAGCGCCACAAAAAAAAAGTACGCACCGAGTATATGTACATCACAATAAATGAAATATACATGTGATAGTATATTTGTAATTGGTGTATGCGCAGAAGTACTTTCTCGTGATGATCCACTTGTGACATGGACTAGAATACCGACAGGGTGGTTTAGGTATGTCTCTAACCCAATGACAATATTCTAGAACTGTTCACATGAAACGGATCACTGGTATTGAGAAAGGATACTTCCTTGCTTGATTGAAGTCCTGGAAGCCAAGGCCTTCGTGTTGTGATACCGCTGTGAAAGATGATTGTTCCTTGCAGGGGAAGTCCTGGAAACCAAAGCCTTCTGATATTTTGCAATTAAACGCACTCTCCTTGAGGTTACTAAGAACACTGTCTGTTATTTTGTTCTACTCTAACTTTTATACAATATTGTTATCTCTATCTTATTAACTAAAACCATACATTATTTTTCTTAAGATAACTTAATGAGTACACACTTTGTCTTATCTCTATAGTAGTTGAGCTAACGATGACTCGGATGCGTACATTGTACTCATTAGAGCTTATCTGTTATCATCTGGCAAATGATGTTTTTCGCTTCCAACTGATTAACAGCGTATCATTTGCCAGATGATTGCTTATGACTCAACAATTGGTATTTCGAAAATCATAAATTAAATAAATTTTGTGAATATTTGTTGAAATTAGCATCGAACTGCGAAACTGGGCAAATTTTGTTTATGCTCTATTTGAAAAAATAACAACTAAAGGTCCGAATTTTCGATATCCTTGAATGGTGTATATATATTTTATTTATTTGTTATTTACGTTTTATCATGGGTTAGAACCTCCTGGTCTATTCGACAACTTTCGTCTCTTAGTGTGCTTTTGGTTAACGACTTGCTAACACTATTGTTGCACATTAAATGATAAAACGTAAATAATGAAAAAGCTACGTAGGCATACATACGAAACAAAGTGACAGTCGTTATAATTCACAGATGTAAAATTATAAAATAGTTGAAATATAGCGAGCTTGATCCATCAACAAGCCAGCGGTGGTAGTGCTGTCTCGTAACGAGTGGCTAAAATGGCAGCACCTGAAGAGGAGCCATTCGTTACGCCGAAACCACACTTCCCTATTTATTTGTGTTATTTTAACATTAAATTGAACTTAATATTTTATTGAACCTTCTTTTGCTCGGATTACCGCTTTAATTCTTCCAGGCATCGATTCGTAGTATTTTTCGATCTCTTGTGATATTTCAGTATACCACACCATTTTAATTTCATCCTTTAGCTTTTGAAGGGTTGTCGGCTTCTTGTTTCTCAATTCCATTTCAATGACAGACCAAAATTTTTGATTAGGTTTAAATCAGGGCTGTTGTTTCCTGGCCATGGAAGAGAAATTATACCCAATTTCTGCTTTAAATCTTGAATCTGGAAGACAAAAACAACATTAACATTGAATTTAATGTTATTAAGCTTTTTAGAAATTTACCGAGCGCGCTCGATGACAAGGTGCCGAATCGTCCTGAAAGATGGGGCTAGCGACATGTTGGGTTAGAGCTTCGATCGTCGGTATAAGCTGTTGCAATATTATGGTGATGGCTCCCCATAACATACAGAGAATGCTTGACGGTTGGTCGGTTGAGCCATCTTTCGATGGTACGAATACTGACTCCATCGTAAATCGTTCCCTGCATCTCTCTTTTTAGTTCGAATGAACTTTTTAACCGATTTTGTAAGGTTGTCAATTTTAGTCGACGATTGTCGCGGTTAGTTGTTTTACGCGGCGGCCCAGTTCCTTTCACTGAACCAGTTTCCTGGAATTTCTTAAAAAGTTTCCGTATACCACCTTCACTGTATCCTACTCTACGAAAAATTTCTCTAAATGAGTAACCCTCTTCCTTCAAAGCCATCGCAGCATCTCTTTCTTCAATCGACATTTGACGCCTTGAGGATATTTTTCTATCGCAAAGCATTGAGTACTTTTCAAGTTTAAATCCTGTAATAGATTGAAATCTCTAAGAGTGACGTGCTCTTTTATATCACTGCCTTTGGTCAAATACTATATATTAGATACTGCCCTGTCACTAGAGATGATACATATTCAGGAGTTGCTTGGTTTGCGAGGTTGTAGTACAAGTTTCTCCAAATAGTCAGACTTTGTTTGTAGCTTCTTTGTAATGCTGTTTGATTTTTAGTTTCATTGAAGCTGTTGGTCACCCTGCCGGACGATTGAATGTATAATCCTGAAGTATAGTGTCAGCTCTTGCTATAGCATCTGCTTCGCAGTTTCTCATTATATCACTGTACACAGGGTGCCAACATAAGGACATTCGGATTGTAAGGATATCTCATTTAGGCGTATTCAATATTCCGTGACTATTTTAGATGTATTCAACACGTTTGATAATGATTGAATAGCGGCCTGGCTGACGGTTAAGATATCTTGCTATCTCGTATAAATCTTCTAGCCTAAGGCTGATTTCAGAGTCAGGCGGTTCGTCTAATATGCTTTCATTGTGACACGTTTTGGGCGGTGCGATTTTATGGTATCAATCGGAACTAACCAGCCGCACAGAAATGAGCGGCAACTCATGAAAACTAACCATGATATAATCTAGAAGAGTTATAACCTCTTATTTAATGTGGAAGACATACCAAATGATACTATCGTTTAATGTACCATCAGAAATTTAATCAAAACCATGCAAATTTGCTGAAATTGAAGTAAACAAGAACATTTGAAGCTAAATCTTTCGGTGATAAACTTTACTGTTAGACTTTCATTATATTTTGAATGAAAGTAGCCAAGGTTTATATATTTTCTAGGAGCAGAGCTTATCTTTGTGATTTTTCCTTTACCGAAGGTATCGGGTGTTGTGTGAAAACAGTGGTAATGTGGTTGCCCGTTTTATTTTAAATGAGAAGAAGTCTTGCTTGTGAAGAAAACTTTCTCTCTAACAGTTTAAGAATAATCGTACAACTGAATGGCTTTCATTAAAAAGGTCCTATCTACAAAACTGAAAGAAAAGATTTTGCAATGTAAATAGGATCTTTCCGAACAAGTTTGTTTAGTGGTGTTATGTTTTGGTCGATTTTCATATTGCTAGAGGTTCTCTGAAGACACGAAGTTGGCAGTCAGTGTAAAAAGGTTCCATTCAGGCTAATTTATAGGACGTTTTTTTCGTGTTTCTAATAAGCTATCAAAACTTAGATAGAACCTTATTAGAGGGAGCCCTTCAATTGGTTTCGTTGAAATTGTGGCTTGGTGCAAGAACTACTTATGTCAACTTATCAGGATTTTCAGTTGAGTGAAATATACATTACCGTGTCCTTTGTGTGGTAAAGAGAATATTTTATCTTGATATCTTTATCTTTTTTTTGACGCTAGCAATTTCAACAGAATCTGGCAGCGAATAAAATAAGAAAATCTATCATTTAACATTGAGATCAATTATTATATTATTATTTGTGACGGCTATGTAATGTGAAACCACACGAAAGAAATGATTGAATCATTTCAATTTTCTCACAGCCCAAAAAATCAATTTTTTCGTTAGTATTTTAAGCTGAACATTAACATTGCGATGGTGGCACCTTAAATGTTATATACATAGTGGCGTTTGATCTGTGTGATCCATAAACGAAAATCAATCACGCGCACGAATAACTGGCTATAATATTATCTTATGAGATAAAGTGAAGGACGAGATACATTTTTCTATAAACATTTATTAAAATATTCCTAAAAAAACTTATAAACTTTAATAAAACATTCATTCATCATTAAACATACTATGGAGAAAAATCTGTGACGTGATCTCTCACATCCAACGCCACCATCGGACTGTTAAAAGAAGCATAATAAAATGTAGCAACATAACGTTCCCCTTCAATTTAGATCATCCTTTAATGCCCGACTACTGGCAAGGGGTAATTAACTTTCGGCAATATATCTACCTCCCCACATTAAGCTTGTGCATTTATGTTTGTATTTTATATTTGCAGTTGAATAAACCTTTCGAAAATACCAAATAGAGTTTATGGTGCATGTCTAGCACGTTTCGTCACTCAAAGGGCTAAAGAAGACAAATATTTTATGGATATGATCTACTGAAGTCCTGTATGATCCACAGTGTACACAATTTGAAATTTCGATTGCAATTTCAAACTTAATTCACCGCCAACTAGTATTTTTGACTTAAGGAGCTCTTGCACCAAGCTACAGATAAATTTGTGAGGAAACAAACTAAATTAAATACCAAACCGTTTAGACGAATGCCTAGAATCTCTACCAAAATATATTGAATGTATCTTAAATTTTCCATAAACGTTTTGTCCAAAAACTTCTGGAGTTGATCGAATTAAAAACACAAAATATCAATGATTCATCCAAATTTATTGAGTTTCCTTCAAAATATGCTCAATTTGAAGCGATGCATTTCTTCCAATAAACATATACCGGGATTGCTTTGAGTTCCTTCAGCGGTTTCGTCTTTAGGACTTCATTCGAATTAAAAGGGTTTCATAAAGGTCCAATTTGAGATTTGGAGACAGGATAAAGTCACACGGACAAAAATCTGATGAATACGGTGATTGTTATCATATTCGAGGCAATTTTGTTCAAAAAAAAAAATCTGTGACAATGGCGGCTTTGTAAAACGATCCGAGTGGACAAATCATCGAATATTATTAAAACAGTGGGAAGGACCTTAATTTTAGACAATCACGGCTTTGGTTTTTTGGCTAGTTTGGTAGGCACCATTCCAATGATCGCTGTCTGGATTGGATATTATTTTCATAACCGTAACCCGTAATGAGGCCTCCGGAGAATGTGGGGTTCAAATTCACAAATTGAGAAATTTTCGAATCAATTCGGGCTGTGACACCTCTCATGGTCAAAACTATGTATACATAAACTATAGTCGAGCACCAATTTCTTCATTTTATCGACGTTTTCCTCATTATTCGAGATTAAAGGCCAACAAAATGAAGCAAATTGACAACGGATCTACGACCCTTTTTCAACGCTTTACCATTTATATGTTCTGGATATAAGACACTACTCAAAAGCTTTCTGCAACATTTTGAACGCTTCAGAATAAGCATTTTCATTCTCAATACCAACTTTCATGCAAACTTGTTGATCGATGTATTTTTCCATAGTAAAAATCACTGGATACTTTCGAACCAACTTGGTTGGTTGTAGTGGCAGCCCTATTCATCAAAAAGATGGCTCACTTAGGCCAAGATAGGCCCATTGTCATATCACAGAAAAGATAAGGGCGGCACTAGAACCTGTGAGATGACGATAACTATTTCGATTCTCGTATGAAGCCGGCTATGCAGCCGATATTTAAATCAGCTACTTCCGTGAGGCTGTCCAGGAAGGGTGAGCCTAAGGTTTTCATGCGTTTCTTGGACAGTGCCGGGCATTCACACAGAAAATGTTGGATTGTCTCTTCCTCTTCTCCCTATCTGCAACTTCGGCACAAATCGTTGAAGGGAACGCCCAATCTTTCCGCATGCCTGCCAATTAGACAATGCCCCGTCAGTATGGACATGATAGAACTCAAGGTTTCACGACTCGTGTTCAAGAGTTGCTTGGTGCGTCTGGAACTCAGTGCGCGCCTGGTTTGCCTGGTTGATCTGCAGGTTTCTTCCAACAACCAGGCTCTATTTGCAGCCATTGTGTAATGCTGCTTCGAACCAACTTATGTTTTCGACTCTTGCCAACAAACTGAATGACAGATTGCGCTCAAATTCAGCATCATAATTCACTACAATGCTACCAACTTACAAAAAATGAAAACATTGAAAAAATCAAATCAAATCGCCCACGTTAATACGTGGGCGATTTGAGGACTGACTCTCAGAATTTATTTGACAGAATGTACGTTTCGCTTTCTGATTCTTATCAACGCGAATCAGAAAGTAAATCATAGACGGCACCATTGCTTTTTTTGAAACAATTTACATAAAGTCACGTTCGCCGTACATGCATATATACGTGTCGACTTTCGATCTCACATCCAATGTACTTTCGTTCAGAATTTTTTTGAGCAACTTCACCAACAGCATTAAGGAAAGAATGCTTTCTATCTCGCACGTTGTCAGAATTTCACTGTACGAAGATGTTGACGATTGCCATTCTTTCCGATTTGCTTTCTTATCTTGTCGGCAAGAAAATATACCGACCAGAACGTACACGGGTAGATTTAAATCATTGAGGTTTCTTTAATTGTCAACCTCACCTTTCGCACTAGTCAGAATAAAATGAGATGAAAATTAATTTGAATCTTGAATTGCTTTTTTTAGTTTTTTTTTACTGTATCATTTATCCAAATCAATTACGATAGCACAATACGCAACGCAATGAATATCTCCTAGTTCAAATTTAACCATCAATCAAGCTGTTTAAAGTATAATCAATAATCTTATCAAGCTCATATGAGTAATATTCGTTGGTAATGGCGACAAGTTGTGCAAAAATACCCACAATAAATTAGGTGACTAATAAATAAAAATAACACGTTTGTTAAGCACCGAGTTGTTGTTTACATACTTTTCTGTTTTTATTCTCATACTCAATTGATTGAATCTGCTGGCTTAGTGAGCACAAATAATTATTTCCATCACCGTTTTGGTTTGAACATTTTTGCTATCATTCGATGCTGCCAGGTTTTATTTTTATGAAACTGATTTATTTTACTTTGCATTCACATTGATGCAGCCTGGATGAATTAATCGTCAACTTACCCGTTTTCCTGTTATCAATAAGACACTATTCATTACAAACTCATCTTCACTTAAAATTTCACATATATTAATAAGTATTATTCAATATTTTGTTTTAACATTGTTGCTCCCAATAATTATGCATGCTCTTCATAATTAATGCAAAATTCTTGATCGCATTTGATGTAATCCAACTACAAATTACAAACACACAAATGCTGTTTATCTCCCCCCCCCCCCAAAAAAAAATAGAAGCCATTTATTATATTGTAATCTTCATGTCATTTGTAGACAGAACTTCTACATCAGCACAAGCACATGTGGTTCGCAATGTTGTATATCCGCGATTAATAGCGCCATTAACATTACCAATTTGTGCTGTCGTTAAACCGACTTTTGCCGAGGTCGCTGTCGTACCTCTGCGCACGCCGACCATAACGGCGGCGGGTGCTGCAGGTAAAAATAATCAAAAAAAACAACAACAGAAAAACAATCAGCTTAAATAACTTATTGTTTAAAGCATTATTTGTGTTAGTTACCAGAGTAGATTTTATCGAATACATGATATTTATATATTTGTAAGCACACAAGTTTCATGATGTGATCATTTATCCTTATAAAGTATAGCTTGCAATCAGTCATTCAGGGTTATTGAAAAACTTGACTTCAAAACGGGCAAGAGTACAGGAGCTTTCCAAATTTTTGTCGAAAAACAATTGTGGTCACAACTAAATACCATGCTTTTTGATTGGTTCAATGTAAAGCTGATCGTTTAAATACCAGCACCTTTCGCTTTTACATTATTTCTTACGAGGATAAATGAGCGCCAACGGCATATTTTTTCGTCATTTCAATGTTTATTAATATTTCAATCGTCTTTTTATTGCAGCAAAACCTTTAGAATCGCAATCGTCGAAACCTAAGGTGAATCAAAAGCCAACAACTTCAAATTTGACGATGGCCCAGCACAATTCGTCGTTGCACCATTCGCAACAATCGCAAACGCAGCCTGGCCAGCAGTCTTCTGGCGTGGGTGGTGGACAACAGCTAGTTGGAGCCTCTGTGCAAATGCAAACATCGCAACAGTCTGGCAACCAGTCGGCGGTCACGCAACAGAATAATAACTTTGCCAATAATCAACAGCATGGCGGTCATTTTCTGCATACGGGAGGCGTTTTCTTGCCCCCACAAGGACACGGCCCAGCCTTGTATCATATGATGCCGCCCCCGTTGCCGGGCAATGTATATGTGAACAATGTAACGGCAAATGTGAATTTGCACGGATACTCGGTGCCGCAGTATGTGCAATCGTTCATACCAGGCGATGTGCCACAGGCCGTGCAACATGGCGTCGAACAGGTAAGTGTCGTTCAAAGTCCTTAATTTGGCTCCTAAGAAGGGTTTCTTTATCGACAAACATGATATATGCATTCTTAGCTTGTAGTTTGTTAGCGTGGACTGAAACTTTGTTGGTTATGCAAGAAAATTAGCGTGGTTGATTTAAATCTTCCTTGGCGATATGCCGAATTCGATATACGATTTATTGCGTGGTAGAGCATTTCGCCGAACAGACAAATGATTAAAGTCCTTCGTGGAGGCGTGGAAGCACCATATCCATGACATCACTTACATTCAATGAATATTACAAGCAGTTTGATAATTTTTGCGGGACTCACTGCTTGTATCTTCTAACCAAAAAGTACCCGGAAATTTGAAATAAAACGCAAAATTCTTAATCTTCATTGGATCACCTTCAAAATATGCTCCATTTGAATCTGAATACACAAATGTCAACGCTTTTTCCAATCATCAAAACATGTTTTATAGGCGTTCTCCGGTATGGCTTTCAGCTCCTTCAGCGAATTTTCTTTGATGAGGTTTATGGAGTCATGACGGTTTGAGTTTGGGAAACAGGAAAAAGTCACACAGGCCCAAATCGGTGAATAGGGCGGGTGGTTGATGGTATTTATTGAATTTACTCGATCCAGCATGTTTCCAGCGACCTGCTGCCGATACTGTTTTTGGAAAAAATTCAGCTCAATCGGAACAAGCCGCATGTCCAATTGGTTGACGAAAATCAAACGAGCTGATTCACGAGCAATGTTGATATCACGTGCTATCTCTCTAATACCAGCACGATGATTTTCGAGCACGATTTCTTTAATTTTTTTTGGACGTTATCGTCAGTTGAACAGGTCGATGGCCGTTCGGAACGAGACAAGTCTTCGACGATCTCCCGACCGTCTTTAAAGGCTTGTTACCACTCGTTAACCTGAGTTTTCGTTAAAACAGACTCGCCGTAAACCTTCTCCAGCATTCGCATAGATTCGGCACACGAAATTTCGTTCAAAACACACTACTGAGGTGGACTGATTCAACCAGCTACTGTAAACAAACTGGTCGACAGATCGCGCTCATTTTTGGCATAGTAATTAGGGACAGTCCTACCAACATACAGTAACTTAAATTACTTGAAAATACTTAACGTGGGCAATTTAAATGAGAAATTTCGGGTACTTTTTGGTCAGGAGGCAAATAAAATTGATTTCAATTATTTCCTTTTACTATGTGCTGCTATCTTTCGCTTTACATTTAACGATATTCTTTTTAGAATACCCAACACCTATACAGTTTGTTTCAGAAGAAAATGTACGCGTTTTTTTCTGGATTTGCAAGATATATCTTCTTCGCGATGCAACTGTACCGTCAAAGGGCTACAGTGCAAACCGAGAATCATTTTAGTATTCCTTGAAACCTCCAAATGAAAGCTTCTTTTCCCAAATGAGGGCCAATTGCGTTAAACGTTTTGAAGTAAATTTTCTTCGTGAGCATCCAAAATGATCTAAATTATCAGTTTTATCGGCTGCCAATGCAATTAGAAAATGAAGAAGTTTCGTTGCAAAGAGGACCGATCGGTTTGAACTTTATAAAAACGTCAATAACTACGACAAACGGGCAACCACAAAATTGCAAGACAAAGTGATAATTGATCTATTCAAGAGAATTTCCACCATTCAATTGTGTCAGGCCCGTATTCCTTTGGCGAACACTGATATACTCGAAGTACCACTCATTCAACGTCGCTTGCGAATGCTGCTTTTTGAAACACATGTCGAAAAGCGCAAGGCTTTATTCCTGATGAAACGACTTTTTAGCTTGAGTTCCGCTGAAGTGTGTTTGGATTTCCACGTGTTTCTAGCTTAACGTCAAATATCCTGTGAAGATCAATGTTTGGGGGTACTTCTCTCAGCGCAGTTTTGGCTGTTTAGAGCTGTTTACCCAGAAAATACAGTAAATTTATCAGTGTGGACTTTTAACTTCGGTAGCCACTATTTTCAGAAGTGAAAATGAAAATTGGGTGCTTTAAGATGACCATGACTCCAAAGCATGGAAAGGGAAAAATTGCATCACAACAATGGACTGGCCTTCATAATCTCCTGATAGCAACTGAATTGAAAATGTGTGGGGAACTAAAAAGACTCAATTTGCTGTGAAAACTACCTTACAATTTGATGGCACGCAACATTCGAAAACTTGTGCGCTCTCAAATCCCATAAATAGAATTGCTACGTATGCATAATATACGGAAAAGATTGACAGTCGTTATACTGCGCGGATATAAATAATTTATAAAAATAGTTGAAGTATAACGAGCTTAATCCATCAACAAGCCTAGTCGTGGTCGTGCTGTCTGGCGACGGATGGTAAATGACACCACCTGAGGAGGACGCCGTCCTTCACCCCAAAACCACGCTTCCCCATTTAATTACGATGGTACCAGCCAGGAACCAAATAAACCTCCATTAATGTGCAAAATAGAGTTAGTAAGTTGCTAACCAAAGCACACTGATGGGCGGTGGTGTCGACTAGACACGGAGGTTCAAATCCCATAAATGTATTTTTATTTAAATTTCCGTGTAATTTTGCATGCACATATTTCCTGATATTCTTTATTTTTTGAACCTCGTCAGATTTCACGAATCTCTTTCAATCGCTTAAAGACTCCAAAATAACATTGAAATCAATTTCTTTACAGGGTAATCAAATGATGCTACCAGTGAACCCCCCTCCGTCAACGCGTGGCTCGCGTCGTGGTCGAGGGCGTGGCAACAACAATAATCGTCGTAATGACTATGCGCAACGACAACAAGCTAGTCCGGCACCACAAGAAATTATGAATCCCGCATTAGATCCGCAATCAATGGCGCCCGCTGGCTATCCACAATTCATTCAATACTACCCGCAGCCAATCTTTGCTGCTCCACCTCAAGGAATGGGACATCCGCAAGCACAACAAGCAACTGGACCGCCGTTGTACGTTACCGGTCCGATGCCCATGTACGCCGGACCGCAAATGTTCAATTATCCGGGCATCGTTTACAATATGATTCCGCCCGAGTATCAAATGATTGATGATAAAGTTGACGATCAACCACCTGCCGAAGGGATGATGACACCGCTCTGGCATCCACATATGCCTGGCATTGAGTATTCGGACGAGTACTTGAATTCTGAACTGGTGGATGATATGAACAATCACAATGCGTCGCCAATGTCGTCTAATACGCCAAGCATATTGAGTCCGATTCTGTACGAGCAAGCGATGGACATACAGCAACAGATGAACACGTTGCATATATACGACGCGTCCTTGTCACAACAATCTTTGCAGTCCGATGATCAATTGTCAGATAGTGCGGGACATCATCAGATGCACGAACAAATGGTGCCAATGATGCATGATCAGTTGATGAATAACGGACGGGCGCAGATTGAAGAAGTGGAGCACATTCTTGTTGAACAGGAGCGATACCATCAACAGCACATGCATCCACATATTGAGCAAGGCATGCTTGAGTCTAATGTGAACGACAATGAACAATTTATGACTGAAAGACCTGTTTCGATAGCGCATCAAATTTCAGCCAATGCACCCGCTTTTATCCGCGCTTCAAATCATACAATTATCCAGACCGCCACTGTGCCGAAATATGTACATATTTTAAATAACAATAATAATTCCGACGTTATAGAAAGTGTAAATAATAATAGTAGCAATATAATAGCCGCTACTAGTGTTAGTAGCGTTAATTTAGTAACAGATAATAATCATAATGTGCCAAACGTTGCTTCGTCATCATTACATCCTGAAGAAGAGCAACCTGTTGTAGTGAACAACCTAGCGAATGTGCTTAAAGCTCCGCCGCAACCAAGCAGTTTCCAAAAGATTCAGCCAGTCCTTGAGGTCCAACCTCAGCCACAATACCAACAACAGGAAACGAACACCTCAAGTCCATCCGTTGGAATGGATACTTCTTACCCCGTACATCAAACTTTCAATAAGACTTTCTCGTGGATGAACCCGATGAGAAAGAATACAACATCGGTAGCGATCACGGCTACACCGGTTTCAGCTGCAAAGACTGCATTGAGCAATAAACCTGCTACACATTTTGTAAACGAAACGCAAACTGCTCAACAAACAGTGAATGTGAAGAGTCATGGCGTGATGAAAACGCCTGCATCGCCTGTTGGCACTATTGAAACAGTTGTCGAAAAGACGACCAGTCAACCTCCGTATGAATCAATGAAGAGCGTTTCAACGGCCTCGATCGCAAGTACGGCCGTGCCGCAGCAGTTGCAAACTGAAGGCAAAGCTCCATTGCAAACACAGCTATCATTCGATTCGAAGAAGCAGCAGTCATACTCGCAGCAGCACACCCCAAGTTCTGGCCATTCCTCATCGGCCCCGAACTTTGAAATCCCTGCCAAACTACGAGCAGATGATGGGCCTACGATAGTTCTGCCAACACCTGCGCCGCAACCACAGGTGACACAATCTCAACCGGGCACCTCGTGGGCAAGCCTGTTTACAAAAAACGGACCGGCACCGGGTAGTGTACCACCGCCCGCCACAATAACCCCCATTCAAATGAATCACCCAACAATCCATCAGAGGAAACCGATCGCCAAGGTTCTTCCATTCGAGGGTACATCGACCATAGTCCCGACACCACCACCTGGTGGAATGTCCTATTCGGCGGCATCGGCTCAAGGCCTTTCTTCATCGAACGAACAAATTGTATATAGTTCCAAAACGAAAAGTTCCTCCTCAATGCAAAATAGCTTCAATAGTAACAACAACACAGGAAGCGTAATGAGTGCTGCTCCGAAAGGAAGCGTAGACGATTGGACAGCAAAATTCGCTGATTTCCTAACGAAATACAAAATAGACATTTCACCAATTAGCTTGAGACCACGAGGCCTTACAAATTGTTCCAATTATTGCTACATAAATGCAATTTTGCAGTCGTTGGTTGGTTGTCCGCCATTTTTCAATTTAATGAAATCAATCCCGAAACTATCGCCGGCATTGCAAACAGAAAAAACGAATTTGAAAGCGATTAACGCCATGTAAGTATTGTTAGGAAATTTGTTGATCGTTTCACTTTCTATTCCCTAACAATTTCCTTTCATCCCAATACATATTCTCAGACAATTGAAAATATATATGTTTTCCTTCAAATTTGTCAAGGATCCAATTGGTGAATGAATTTTCACATTTACCGCCCGGCTCGCGTCTACAAACTAACCGTCGCGAAAAAGGACAAAAGAAAGGCGATGATCTTTCGACCGAACTGACATGCGATCCAGCATTTACTCCGAACGCTATCTACAAATTGTGGAACGATAGTAGAACCGATGTTGTTGAGGGTCGGCAAGAAGATGCCGAAGAATTTCTAGGCTTCGTTCTAAATCAAATCAATGATGAAATGCTTGAGGTAAATGTGATGATCTACAAAATGAGTTTCAAGTCTTTAGTTTATGTTCAGGATAGCTAAAAAATTTACTTTCTACTTTTTAGATAATTAAATTGATGTCCAAGCCAACAGTAGAACATAATGGCGATCAGAATGTTGAAGGCGATGATGGGGATGATTGGCAGGTATGCAAAAATATTGGGTAGATATTATTACAAAAAAAAATAGAGTGTGTTGAATACAAAGTCACAATTCAGTCAGCAAGTTGTTGAATTATAATTTAAACAAAAGGCGTTACAATTGTGGCAGATCAAACGAATCTCATTTCCAGAAAATTTGTGATACTGTTCTAGTTGACATATTGGATGGCATGAGATTCATGTTCTTCTCGAGAGTTGTTTTGAAGCATTCAAGCTGCGAAACATAGTTGAGGATCAAACAGTTTGTGAGAATGATTTTTAAATGCATTGTAAAGCCGGTTAATATGGTTCAATCGGGAGCTAGTGTGAATCAGTTATCCCAATTGTTTCTTACACATTTTGAAATCCTTAAGTGGCTGTATTAATCAAAACAAGGGGTTTGCTTTCTATAGAACAATTTGCATGTATGATTGTGTTGGAAAAATTCTAGGAACATACAATTGCTCATTTTGTTCTGACAAAACTCCTACGGCGTTTCCATTAGTCTTGCCTTATCATTTTTCGATCGATTTATTTCAATGACATTGAAAGCAAAGTTTCTTTTTTTGTAAAATTATGAAGAAAGTTATCTACATACCATCGTCCTCTCACTATTATTCTTAGCTTTTCCGCCTAATGTCCATTAAACTCGGAGAAAACTTTTCGAGAACACATCACTTTCATAAAAGTTTTTATGTCTCCGATCGATTCTTAACTATTTCAGAGTTTTTAAATATTAAACATTTGAAAGCTGAAAGTAATTCCCGTGAATCTTAATAATTAATTCATACTTTGAAAGCGATTTAATGTCTTTGGCGACCAACTTCAGTCACGAATGCTTTGCGGCTACATTAAGGAAAAGCGTATCAATGCGACAATTACTCTCCATAATTAAGTCAGCACTTTGTTTTAAACTGAATTAAACAATGGGCGTTACAATTGTGGAAAATCAAATGATATTCAATGTTTGAATGTTTCACGTGACTGTTCTAGTTAGTGAAATTCTTTCTGCGTGATTTATCAATGCTTTTCATGGGAGTTAATTTTTGTATTTTACTTAAATTATAGTTGAAAAGCTCACAATTAAGTTGTAGTTGCTCGTAAAAGTGTAATATTTTCAAGTAGGCGGAGTAAAAAATAATCTGATTTCGTTTTTATATCTAATTTCAGATGATTTACAACAATCGTAATAAAGGCAGTGTAACACGACAAACTGACTTCGGACGTACGCCACTTAGTGATATTTTCCGTGGTGAATTAAGATCACGTCTTCAACGCGAAGGTGAACATTCAACTGATGATATTCAACCATTTTTCACTCTACAATTGAATATTGAGGTATGTTTTGGTCGATAGTCATAATTTTAATGAAATTTGTTAGGTTTAATATTGAGAAAAGGGTCATCGATAGTAAATAACGCAATTAAATTAAGTATCTAAATGAATTGTTTACAATGAATCATGAAATTTTTCTTATAGCACTTTAACCATTCGGATTTATCTTGTTTTTTATTTAAACTAAATTCGCGGCTAATTTTTTCTGCATGGTTGATGGGGTTTAAACTTCTAATTTGTGTTTTTAAATTCCAGTCGTTTCCATTTTGATAACAATTGATTGATTGCGATATTCAAAGTCAGGATTGTTACATCTAACAGTTGCTCTGACTCTAGCCCCGACTTATATTAAAAGTATATGCCTCTGCGATTCCAAACTCTATGACTCATGAGTCAACTCATCACGACTCATCTTCCCTTTCCGGGCAACTTCTTATTAAATCCGAAATTTCTAGACGCAGAGTTTGTTGGATTTGTTTAAGTGCTTTAGCATCGTCAAATCCCTTCATTTTAAAACGAGGATCCCAGTATGTTGTCTTTGCAAAAATTTCTATGTACTGTACACGTTTAAATCGACTGTGCAAACCCAGCAGAAGCGAATCTTTTAATTCATTGGCTGTAACAGAAATTACTATTGTTTTCATTATTGTTTTTCGCAACAAAACCACTACCGGAATCACTTTAGATACAGTAACTGCTTTTGCAGCGCTTAGTTCCGTTGTCATAACTTCGAAGGGTTTGAGTATAAGACAACATTCCTTCAAAATACTCCATTCCTCCGCTTGTAGTGTTTCAACCGGACTGTGCAAAACATCAAGAGCAGCTTCTATTGCCTCTTGAATGGATAGAAACCTTTCGAACATAATGTTGAATTCCATCTCGTCAACATATAATTGATAAATTTTAACGGCTGTCTATTATTCCCAATTTGCATTTGCAACGATTGTAGTTTCTCAGTAGCAACAACACTGCGATGAAAATATTCGACAACCCATTTCACCTTCTTTTGGATGGTTTCAATTGTTAATAAAGTAGCTTGGACAATAAGGTTTAGGGTATGAGCCAAACAGGATACATGATTCCATTCGGTTAACAGCAACAACATTGGCAGTATTGTTATGCGTTTCTTTGATCATGTTTTCAACGCAATCTTTTGCTTCAACATATTTCTGCTGAATGTTGTTCGAGAAGGTATTTTATATAATGGCTCAATTTCTTCCATTAACTCCCTGAAACCTTCATCCTCAACCATGGAAAATGGTTGTAGATCCTTAATTATCATATTGAAAATACTCTACATGATATTTCTTTCACGGGTTATGGCAAGTGGACGCGAAGCGTATTTAATAATTTTCGGCTGATTTTGAATACTAGCTAAATGCGATGTCAGTCTTGTCCGCGCTTGTTCGGTTGACGTAGATGGACAATTTTCGGATGTAGGTGAACAGTTTTCGACATCAACGTTTACTACTGATGAAGCTGTTGTCTCCAGGTTTCGAGTTGCGTATCCTTCTCCTACTTCTAGTGTTGGATGCTTCGTTTTCATATGTTTTATGAGATTTGACGTTGCCCCTCCTTTGTATGATAGGATCTGTTTGCAAATCGCAACATTCCTAAAATCCCGCTAAAGCGTCTGCATCCGACAGCCGTATCATCATCATGATACCATAACCGAATGCTGTGAATGAGAACAAGAATATGGAACTTTAGTGTGCCCGGCGGACTCGGATTCGATTCCAAGTAGTCAATAATCGTGTGTGACTGAAAAATTGAGTGAGTAGCAATACCGAATGAGTATTCAAAATTTCATGAGTATCGAATACATTTTGAAATGAGTATTCGATACTTTCATTCAATTTAAGTAACGAATAGAAAGTAACGAATGGTTACTTTTTGCACACCACTAGTGATGGCATTTGGGGTAAAGTCAATGTAAGAACGTGGAATTACCCTAGCCTTTAGTATCACAAGTTTCTACCATTCTGATACTACGAGTGTCGTGACCCTAAAAGACTTCCCTTAACGTAGCAGTTGTGATATACTTCGCATATTGTGTGTAGGATCTTGTACGTACAGCTAGAATTCGTAGGCTATTCGGGTATCCTCGATAATTTTGGGGTACGTCATGCTACAGTAGAGGTTTAAGATAAGCTTCGTTTTGATCAGTAAAAATGAATGAACTGGATAAAACTGGTATCTATTGTGATGAGTGTCGTGTAAAAATCATTTTTGTTTTCGTATAACAAAGAAAAGTTAAACAAAAGTATCTTATGTTTAGCGGCAAGCGCAAATCACAATGGCACGCGAAATATCGATATTTTTAGTGAGTCATTTATGGCTTATAATGCCGACTATAGGAAGTGAGAGTAGAAATAGAAACAGTTGCTGGATACAGCAGTTAGAGTTCTGATTTTATTCCTTAGTTACAGTTCTTTTATGCAAAAGTGTAGAATGTGTGAATTGCGCATGCTCAATCATCATATTGCCACCTGAAATTTTCGTTGTTTTTGTGAGTGTGGTCTTAGATCGGAGTTTTGTATTGGTGACTTAATTAGCTCTGGGGAAGCGGGGCAACCTTCTCCGTTGGTGATGGGGCGTTTGTAGACGCGTTGTAGTTTACGCGTGGAGTTAAGACTCCGCGCTGGCCTTCACATTGGTTGGTTGGTTGTAGTGGCAGCCCTCTTTCTCAAAATATGGCTCACTTAGGTTGCAATAGGCCCATTGTGATAACACAGAAGATTGAGACGGCGCTAGAACCTAGCTGCTTGGTGACGAGAACCATTTAGATTCTCGTATGAAGTCGGTTATGCAGCCAATGTTCAAATCAGCTACTTCCGTGACGCTGTCCAGGAAGGATGAGCCTAAGTTTTTCATGCATTTCTAGAGGTTGGCCGACTTGGGGTGTGAGTGTGATATTCCCGGAGCTCAGTGCCAGCTCTCGCTAGGGCATCTGCTTCGGAATTTCCCGGTATATCATTATGACCCGGTACTCAGTGTAGAATCACTTCAAAGTGAAGCGACATCACGTTCAGTTGTCTACGACATTCACAGGTTTCTTATGGAAATTTTCTGGTTTCTGAGCCAGTCTACTGCCTTGTATATTGCAATGACCTCTGCCTGAAAGATACTGCAGTTTTTTGGAAGCCGGGAGGATAGTTTCAGGCCTAGCTGTTCTGAAAAAACGCCACAGCCAACTTTTCCATCCATTTTGGAACCATCGGTGTAGTTGTCGACCGATTCCTGCATCCCACCTCTTTCTATCGCCCAGTCATCCCTGCTCAGGATGAATGACTTGAAACCACGATGAAAGCAGGGATCGGGAACGCAAGGTCTACTTCCCCTAGCGTTGGTCCATTCCTCCGAAGTATGGCGGAGTGGCCAGTATCTCTCTCCTGCCAAAGATGTAGTGCTTTCACATTAATCCATAGGAACTTTACGATCTAACATTTTTTCCGCTTGTAGTTTTCTCGCGCTATTTGATTATGTTGATTTTTTCATCCGTCACAGGATGTGGATATATTGCAATACGACTTGGCAGCCAAAGTTTATCTAATATTTCGATTGCTATTTCCACATATCCAAAATTATACAATGATTCAACGGAATCCGTTGAATTTTTCTGCAAAAATATGAAATGGATCGTAGTTGTGCCAGGTGGCATAACAAGTTAATTAATCATTTTCTTTTCCAGAAAGCTGCATCTGTCAAGGAAGCTCTTGAAATATTAGTCGGTCGCGATCAATTAGAAGGCGTCACGTGCAGCAAAACAAACCAAGAGGTCAATGCATGGCAACAAATGACTCTAGAAAAATTGCCTGTCGTGCTAATCTTACATTTGAAGTGGTTCGACTACAAACCGGACGGCTGTACAAAGATCCTGAAAACCGTTGAATTCCCGATCGAACTCAAGATTGATACAAGTAAGTTGAAATTTATTAAACTATAAGCGACGATCCACATCATCCATGATAATTTATAGAAATCTTAGCCTCGAAGAAGTACTCTCAAAAGCAAAGACTGTACCGACTATTCGCTGTTGTCTATCACGACGGCAAGGAAGCCTCGAAAGGCCATTATATAACCGATGTGTTCCATATTGGCTACAACAATTGGTTGCGTTTCGACGATAGCTCGGTGAAGCCAGTTAGCGAGCATAGTGTGTTGCGTCCTCGCGCTCCTCGAGTGCCGTATCTTTTATATTACAGGCGATGCGATACTGTGACCACGATTCCACAGCAACTACCGCCACCACA
Organism: Oxycera nigricornis; assembly: GCA_963942545.1. NCBI lineage: Eukaryota > Metazoa > Arthropoda > Insecta > Diptera > Stratiomyidae > Oxycera > Oxycera nigricornis. Next base: position 22,727,971 of record OZ012663.1, on the reverse strand, counting down.
GCCGCAGCAACAGCTGCAGCTCCAACCACATCATTTGCAACATGCAACTACAAATAATTAAATAGTTTTGCCGAGGTTTTCTGTTGTTTTTTTCACGACACAAGTATAAATTTCTATGATTTGTTATATAATACGTTTGAATAATTTTTTATTGTCCTTTTTATATGAATGTATATCACGCTCGTAGTTTGTAGTTGAGTTACTACTATTCTTATATATAAATATATAAAGGTTGATTTAGACTTAGTTGATAACTATCATAATTATGATTATTGCTGTTTGTCATCATGTTTGATTCTATTTTAGTTTCTCTCCTTGGCGCGTTATTTTTATTATAATTATTATTATTCAAAGAGCAAAGATACACATACGCTATGAAAGTCCTGACTTGATTCGCAATCAGACCGAAATGCTCTTAATTTTTGAAAAGCAATAAAGAATGTCGTTGAAACAGAAGCGGTAATTAAAATCGAATATGTTTGAATTACGCTCAAAGGAAAAGTGATGGAAAAAGAATCAATCGATATGAATTAGTTATGTTTTTTTTATTTGAGTACTGTGTTTGAAAAGAAAATTGTTTTTTTTTGCAGTATCAATGTTAATAATTTTGTTTTTTAATCTATAGTAAAAGAACAAAAAGAAGACTTAGGGATATGAGAGTAAAATTTGAAAGTAAACTTAAATGGAAATCGCGAAAATCATTATTATGAATTTAAAAAGAATTAAGGGATTAGGATCTAATAATATTAATTCGTTTTATAAGAAGTAATATGGATTGCGTTCAAATGAACAAGAAACAAAAGCAAATTACGAAAGATTGTGTTGTTGAAAACTTTATAATTTACATACTAACAAGTGAAGTAGTACATAGAACGATTAAAACCTCCCTCACTTTAGTTTTGTTATACACGTAATTTTATGATTTTTAGTTTTTAGATAATAATATTGTTAACGTTGTCACTAATTTTTGTAGATCACAAATGAAAATGTCAATGGAACGCATTGAGATAGCGTTTATGGTTAATAAATGTAAGTTTTAATTTTAAACAAGAACAGATTATGTGAGTTCAGTGGCTTTTCGAATGCAAATCATGCAAATACATGAACAGTTGACGTGATAAACTGGAATCGTTTCGTAGAGGGAAAATGCTGGGAAATATTTTGAGCACATACAATCTCTGTATTGTGTTTGTCGTCACAATGCAAAGATGACTTTGAACGGTAAATTTCATATAATATAGATTTTGATTAACATGTTTTGCATTTTCGGCAACGACTTAACTTTTGTGCTAAACGCTTAATGAGAGGTTATTCGAGTGTTGCATTTTTTCAAATGTGTTCACCAGGCACGATTATTCACTTTGAACGCTTGAATGTTTCAGATACGAAGCTCAAATAGTCAAGGAGCATTCAACAGATTAAAAACTGTTGGAAATAGAACTGAACAGAATTATATATTGTTATTTCTCGTTGAAAAGATGGTGAAAGACATTTCTCGCCAGTTTTCATGATACAAGTCAATTTTCATTCTCGACTACGATTTCAATTGCCATTGCTTACATATCTTTCGATTGTAAACTGTTCGATGTGTGTGATGTGATATCCATTGTTATTAATTTCCTTTAGAGTCCCTCTAGGTATTCTAAACGTAATACACGCCCGTTCCCACAGTCCTAGATTCAAGAAGCAGAGGAAAACTATCATTAAAATTATAATCAAGACACAAAAGCGTTTCAAATTCAACATGATTATTACCTTATATGTTCATTTCGGATTCAATTTATTATATGTTGATTTGATTTGATTAAATATAAAATAAAGAATATATATTTTCTAATTATCAATATTATAATTATGCTAACAATTAGCGCCTATGCCTTATATCTCTTATTGCAAATCAAAAACCATGAATTTAGGCATTAAATGTATAAAACGAACAGAAAACAAAAAACAAAAACGGAAACAATAGTTAATAGTAAGTTTTAGCAGTTTAATGTAAGAACCTATGAAAACGAAAATGATACATAATATTACAGAAAAACAAAAAAGGAAATCATTAATTTAATATTAACCATGTAATGTAATAAACAATGGGTGAAAAAGAAATCAAGAATATAAATTTATATATTATACTATGGAAACGTTAAATTTTAACACAAAACACATTTATAAATTTGAAAAAAAAAAATATTGTTTTAGATATTTAAATAATAACTACACAGGAAAGGAATGAATTAATCAATTTACGAATATAAATAGCTTAAACTAGACGCGAAAGCAAAAATAAATAAATAAATAAATAATACTAAACAATTTAAAAAGGTGTAGACGAAAACATTTACCTGAAACTGTTTAACTGATTTCAAACAACCTAACTAATCACGACTTCCATCCTCATACACACATGATTTTTTCTACCTAGTTTTGTTGTGATCATAAAATGCCAAATTAAAGTCTTTATGTTGTGTACAAAAATATCTTTCCAATCATGAAGTGTATACTAACAGAAATATAGAATAAAGACTAAAACTATATGATTTCCACCATCAAAATACGTGCAGAAAACATAAAACAATAGTCTCACTCCTCCAAAAAAAAAGAGTTCCATCGTTTTTCTGTTAGTATGAACTTCATCAACTTTTTTTTTATAGTCACGTTTATATGAAAAATGGCCTTGTTAAATGTTTTTGCAACGATTTAAGTAAAATGAATAGAAAATATTTAAGGGTACATTAACTTAGATAACAAGATGAAAAGCAAATGTGAAATACGATAGAATGAGAGAGGAAGATAGAGAAAGAAAGAGCAAGAAAGAGAGAGAGGAGGAAAGAAAAAATAAGATAATGAGATACAATAACAACTATATAGCAAATTTTAGAGCGTAACAATCACGGACATGTTTTTCATCATTTCGATAATAAATGAAAAATAAAAAGAAGCAATTTTCATTCATAATTGTGTTGGTTTTTAATTTGTCTTAAAAATTGATGTCCATCAATAAATTTCGTTGCACTCTAGCATTCTTTGATCGTTAAAGGAATTTCTCTTAAGGAGTTCTGATTTTAAGGTGTATTCATGCAGATGTAATGAGCAGACGCTTTTGATCTTTAAAAGTTTAGCTTAGGTTAAACGGTAACCGGCATTTTAATTCTCCGATGGCGCTGTATCGGTCAACGTTGACCGGCATATAAAACTTCCAAAATTTCACATGTTTTCGGTTGCATTCGTTTGTTTGAAACCGACTAGTCGGTTTTTTTGAAGCCTATCGAGAGATTTGGACGCTGCAAACAATCTCGGGTGTGCAGTTTCGAAATTTTTATGTGTATCTATAAGTATGGTGTCCTCAAATTTCGAGATATCCAGCAGTTTCGAAAAGCTTTTAAATCGTGGTTTAATTGCTAACCCGTTTAAGGACCTGGAGAACTCATGACAAGATGAATAAAAGCCTGCAAATTTTTAATGGAGAGATTTTTCGACAAGGTGAAACGACAAATTGGAAATAAATAGTCGAGATCATTGCAAAATTTAACATTAGGGGCGCTTTTAGGCGTTTGAGTGTAATGGCTTTAATTTTCGTTTAAAATTCGGGATGTGCTGGACAACTGCCAATAGTGAGTGACTGGTACCATCGAATGATTTGATTTTCTTTCTAGGCGTAAGTTGCGTGTAGACTACTTTTGAAATTTTACTTTGGCGAGATGATGTTGCCTACCAGAGTTTTTGTCAAACTATTATTTTGTTGCTGTTTATTGAGGTCCAATCGACATCATTTTATAAGAAGCATCTGCCACGTGTTCGAAATTTAGCAGCTTGAAAACTTCCGACTTTCTTTGTGGGATCATGTTCAATTTCTAGTTGATGCAAACAGACCGCAAAATGCGGTAGAAAACGAAGCAATCAGCATTAAAGCTATTGAAAAATATATAATTTTATTTATGTGTCAGACATATCAAAAATTGGATGATTGGTCATGGTGATTACTTAAAGGCCATCATGTTTTTTTCGCAATATCATAAAATTCACAGCAATACAAACACTAAAAATGTGGTATAGGTGTGACCCTTATGGTCCACACGACTTACTTTCCAGTGGGGTGAATAAAGAAACTATGATTTGTTTTTATTATTTATGTTTATATATTCTATTATTATTCTAAAATATTATAATTATTTTTTTAAATTTTTTTAGCCACAAAAGCCATTTGATAGTGGAAGACGTCTCCGCCCTCGTCATTTACCAAAGTCTCGACCAGATCTAAAATCTCCCAGATCCTAAATCCCCCAGATCCAAAATCCCCCATATCCAAAATCCCTCATATCGTAAATCCTCCAGATCCTAGATTCAATATTAAATTACTTATAACAATATCCAATATTAACGGCATTAGCGTCTCTCCTCTCATTCTCCCAAACCTGATAATATCAGTTGGGAATTTCAAAAATAATCTTGATTTTTTTTCAAATTGTATTTTTTACAAATTTGATCAGAATTTTGCTAAAACACACAATAATAATAATATTACTTTGAAGGTATTTGGGATCTGCACGAATTAATAGAGCGTTTCAACAGTTTTAAAATTAAGCAATTTTTTTCAGTTTTTTATGCTCAATAAAAAACGGCTAAACCGATTTTGCTGAAAACTCATTCAGTTCTAAGTTACGTAATTACGCGTCGAATGAAACCAGTCTCACGTCAATGTGGTTTGTGGTTTTGAGATAATCGAGACGAAAAATAATTCCGAACGCACATACGCACATCCGCACATACGTACATACACACACACAGACATCTCTCTAAAAACGATGGATTTGGATTCTAGAGACCTTAAAACGTGGAGATATGTCAAAATTTGGGATTCGCGAAATCGACCCCATTACAATAACATCCCACTGGGAAGTTAATAAATTATCCTTTGAACTTTCCTTGTTACGAAGATTTCAAGTCTAATCAATTTTATCTGGAAACTTCATGAAAATATTCTTAAAATTTGAAAGTATTTTGCGTAAAATAAAAACAACAAAGATTTTCATCTTAAGAAAAATTGAATTTATAAACGATTGTAAGGTAGTATCCCTTATATCCCTGTACTATCCTCAATGCCGATATTCATCGCCACACAAAAGTGAATTATGGACACGGCAGGTACAAGCAAAGAGTGATGGAAAGAGATGCTCGGAGAAGGCGGGGGTGGTTTTAGACGGTAAAAGTCCAACATGCCGAGAAGCAGCAGTGACTCAGTATCTTTGAAAGATTTTCACCACCCAACGTTGAAAAAAAAATTCAGCATTTTCCAAGAAAAAAACACAAGTAAATGATAAAAAACCCACAGAACAATTTTAAAAATATTGTCATAAGATCCCAACACCCTTAAAAAGGTTAAAATAGATTTTTAGCTCAAGAAAAATCGAATTTTCAAACAAAATTTAGAATTTCTCAAAAAACACATTAAAATGATAAAAAAACGTGGGGTCCAATTTCCACGTTTACTTGAGGTTTCGAGAAGCTGCGAAGATACAGAGTTGTACTGTAATTGAGGTTGTTGCAGACTTGTCTAGAAAGCTTCATTGGGCTGGAAGTTGAAGACAACAACCCACATACTTCTACAGCATTCTAGGCATTGCAGGTGCTCATCTAGGCGTAGATGCGAAGTTTTGTTTATAAACGTTAGTGAATAATTCAGTACGATTAACTTAGAGATAGTGTAACGCGTTGTGTGCAATAACAGTCAGAAATAAAATTTGCAATTGCCACTTAAATAAAATCTCATGCTTAACTTCTAAAAATCCCTGGCAAACCCAAAACGACTCGTGAATCTACAACAATATAGTTTCTATTTTTTTAAGAGTTGGTATTTGTCGGAAGACAGTGAAAATATTGTATGGGCAAACTTATATCTATTACATGTTTATCGATGCATAACTGCATTGCTCAAAATGTTATAGTATTACCTGAAAATCCACGCTCATTTATACTGATGTGCTCTTACAAAATGTTCACGTTCTTTCATATTAACGTTAAATAAATAAATAAATTGGTTATCCTTAAATTTATTGGGGAAAAGCAAACTGGAAGAAATATTTCCAGAAGAAATAAACCTTTTTTTTAATTCTTATAGCCTGGAGTAATTTAACAAATTTTACGTAAAAACTGGAAAGCTTTTCGTATTTCAGTTAACAACCTAATCAATTTAACAGAGGCTGTGCTCGAGTTCAAAAATGTGAGCGAGCGTCGTCTGCAGTATGTAAGGTTTCGTTCGTATTCCTAGTCTTTCCCTGAAAAATTCTCCAAAGTTCAGAGTGCACTTTTTGGATTCGAGTCAAAACCGTCACAAATTTCTTGTCTATACTACATTAAATTTTTTTTTCAATTTTCTTCTTCACTTTTTCGATTTTTTATGTTCTTGTTGGGACGAAATCATAAAAAAACCGTCAATATAGGAGAGTCTTACGTCTCTTACTCTGACTTTCCAGGAAGAGAAATATAATGAAGTGGGGAAGTGTGGTTTCGAGATGACAGACGGCATCCTCTTCAGGTGCTGTCATTTACCATCCACCACCAGACAGCACGACCACGATTAGGCTTATTGATGGATTAAGCTCATCATACTTCAACTAATTTTTATAATTATTTGTATCCGCGAAGTATAATGACTGTTAATTTTTAGTTCGTATGTGCCTACGTCGCTATTGTATACATTATTAAGGATTTGAACCTCTGATGGAATTGATCCATCAATGTGCAAGCATAGTGTTAGTAAGTTGCTAACCAAAAAGCACACTAGTAGGCGAAAGTTGTCAGCTATACTAGGATGTTCAAATCCTTAATAATGTAGAGAAATATATCTTCTGAATAATACCTATATTCTAATTTAATTTTTTTATTGAAACTTTTTGTGCATTTTTCGTGTAAATGTTTGTAAAGAGCTGGAAACACACACACACAATGAGAATTTTTATCTAAAAAATTGTATGGGTACTTTTTAACAGAAAGTTTTAGATCATGCTGATGCCCGTTGGATGTTTTACATGTGTATTTTTAAATTATGATTTGAATCATTTTTTCCGGCAATATTCTTTACTTTTTTGGCGCTTAAAGTTTTATTTTTTCTTCAAGAGATACATTTTTTGATCAGTATTTTCGGTAAATATTGTTCTTTTAAAATGTCATATATCGACATATTTTCTTTGAGTGTTTTTTTTTGCGAATAAAATGTTTTGTTTTAGTTCAGTTCCATCAATGTACAGCATGAATGTCATATTGACTGCTTTCTCGGGGGTCGTACGCGTCACATTCCCTAGCATATTTTTTTCTTCATAGAATTCGTTTTTCAACTGATTCGATAAGGTTTTCAAAAACAAATCAAAAAAATCCAAGTAGTGTTTTTATTTTATTTTTAATTATTAAAATGCTTGATATCTTTCTTAAATCTTTCCGTTACAAGTGTTTTTGGGAAAAAAGCATTGTTTTGCGAAAACATTTATTTTCTTTGCAGCGTGCACGTGAAGACTTAAATATTGTTGTCAGTATATGAGAATGTAAAAACAAAGAATCCGAGTAAAAATGTTCGAAACTTTAAATTCTTAAGTTTGGTATCACCACCGCCACCACAAGAAGATACAATCTTTAAACTCGTCAAATTCTTTATAATTTGTGACTAGAGTGCTTCGCCCCCTACTCGCTCCGTTTGTCAGCCCCCCTCCTTTCAACCTCATGATTCGATTTCCATGGTCGATGTCAAGACAAGATACAAAAAATTTCACGTAGTAGAGCGATATATAAAGAAACTTTTCTCCAGCATCAGTGTTCCCTTTAGCTTGAAAGACGCTTCAATCTCATCAAGAGATTCATTTCGATGGAAGTTCGTATTTGTTGTAGTGTATGTTATTGTAGTGTATGTATTTTTTCTATTTTTCAGGAATTTCTGCTGAGCAAACATGTTTATCTGAAACGCTATTGTGTTCAAATAAACCGTAGGTCATGATCAGTTTAAAGTGTCGATGGCTTTGATAAAATTCCTTCTAACAGAGCTTCTCAAATATCCGTTTCTTCATATTCTCTACATAATTTTATTTTATGTTTCGATAATATTTTCGTCAATTGATTCAGCTTCAGGCGGAATATTTTCAGGAGTATCCTTTGTACTCTAGATTTCACGTTCAAACTCTTGATAAGTCATGTTTAAAAGCCTGATTGGAAAATCTTTGAAACAAAGCATCATCTCTGAAATAGAACAATATTTTCTATAGAAAAAAGTATCATCCCTCATGATGGTGCACTGAAAGTACCAGCAAAAATTTAATAACCCATCACAATCTTAGTAATATCCTTAACGGTTTTTCTAAAATTCAGCTTCCTTGATCAAAATATCCACAACTTGTCTGTTATCATATATTGAAAATCTCGCAATCGATAAAAAAAACACTATCGACGCGATGCAGCCCTATCTTGCATTTTGAATAACCAACGGCCAAAAATCATCAAAATTCAAGTTCAATTTGCTGCGCCTCCCCACGTCATACGAGATATGCTTGGCGGAACCGAAAAGATAACATCGTTCCTATAAAATAATTGTGGATCTAGGGTACCACCGTCTCTTTTGAGCATTTAACTGGCACTGTTGTACCATTGCGGCGGTTAAATAATTTTTCAAAAAAAATTCTCAACATTTTGCTATTTTTGTAAAAAGATTTTCATTTTCAATTAAAAAAAACGGTGAAATAAGTTATTCCTGTACAATGGCAAAGTTTTATGCAGCTAACGGTAGAAATTTATTCCAAAGCAGAAGAGGTTTTTTGACCACTTGGATTTATTATGGTTTTTCTTCTCTAAATTTTTTTATTGGAAAGATAGATGCTAATTAGGCTCGAAGATGGTATTATAAGAATATTGCTTATGAAATGATAAAGCCTACGAAAGTATTTAATTTGTTAAATTTACACAGCCTCCTTATATCCTCAGATGAAGCGCTCGATTAGCCCGGGGATATTTCTTTTAAGAGAAATGTTTGGGTATTGATTTTTTCATTTCATTTCATTTGTTTAAATTTAGAGAACTTTAATTCTCGTTGACTACCACGAAGGAGACAATGATCGGCAAGCATTATTAAGACTATTTTTTTAACGTTTGGAGGTGGACATTGTCAAAAGATACACAATAGCTCTTTTTTACTTTGCATGTCGAGCTTTTATTGACTAAAACCACTTCCGTGTCCTTCTTATCACTTTGTCTATTATTTTCAAGTTTCAGTGGATAGTACTTCCCAGTACTTCCCAGAAGATAGGAATCAGTATAAGGTATGGTTCCTAATCCACGAGGTTAAGAATCGTTTAAGTTCAATTTATAAATGTAGATATTTGGTTATAATTTTATTTCGTGTTATAATATAAATAAAGAAATTCATTCCATCTCTTGAAAACTAAAGGGGTGGTGACTTCGGAGACGAAAGCTCAGTTCAGTAGAAATGTGGTTAGCTTATCTCTAGTCGTTGTCGTTGCTCATTGTCTGAATTTTTCAATCACCATATCCGTTTATGCACAATTGTCAAAAAATACTAAAATAACAAACATATTGATTTTTTGTTTTACTTTACTCGTGAGACAATGAAAATGAAATTCAAATTATTCTACTCGAAAGCCGATATCACAACAAGGAAAAAGCAGATGAGAAAAATATACCCAAACAAAGCAAACTTCTAGAGCCTTTCATTCCCCCTAGACGACGTGGTTCCAATCTAGCTCACATGGTATTGAATGTGGCCGCCTGGGCCCATCCTTGTATGGCCGAATGATCGCGATATTGTACAGTATGCACAGTTAAGGCCTCCATCCGATGCCCAAATTCTGATTTTCATTGATCAACTTTCCTCGGCGACCGTCGACTGCGACAGCGATTACCGTTGCCACCAACCGTGACTATGTGACAGGTGGTGATGATCTCGACATTTTGGTAGAAGCGAATATCACATTTTAGCGTAGCCAATGTGTTCATTACAAATTACATGCATCTTCTACAAAATGAGATAAAATTTCACATCCACCGATTTGAATAATTGATATTCATAATAAGTGGTATTCAATCCTCACGTATCATATATTCTTTATATTTTTTTAATTGGTTTTGAAGCTGAAGTGTTTTTTTTGTCACACCATGCCCGCATCACTGGTATCGTTGCATTTGAATAACAATCAATTAACACCATGCTTCATTCCAACAGGGTGGAGCAACGTATTGTTTTTTTTGGGAAATGTTCCTCTGTCGTTCGATCGCAATGCTTGACCACATCACACATGATCAACTGAAGGTTTCGAGATGACAAAAATCTGAATGTAGATTGTTGGGTCAATCTAAAATTTTGCGTTTTGAGTGATACAAAAGTCTTGACAAGTACATATTTGCAATTTGAAAAGGAATAGAAAGATAGTTCAATTTTTTCTCTAAATTTTCAATAGTTGGTTCAAATTATGAATAACTACATTTGATTTTCATTAAAAGTAAACGTAGTTACCGTAAAATGGAGAACTAAGAAGTAGGAACAGGAATACTTTGACCTGGTGGAAGCAGATGAAGTGGGAGCTATGTGGTGGAAGCAGCTTCGAAACTCATCCTTCTTTTCTGCTCCAAAAGTTCAAGCTGCCTCAAAATGTTGCAGTTTATCAGAATTTTATGTGAAGGTGAGAACGTCAAAAGATATGCGATAGCTTGTTTTTTCACAAAGAGTGTTAAAAAATCCTAGTTATAGTAGTGGCAGATTAAAAAGTCTCTTCAAGTGCAGATGAGTTAGTTTTCAAATGGCAACATTCTAGATTTCTTTCTTTCAGAAAACATGCCTAAATATTTTAAGGTTTTGGTTTGAAATCTGCCAAGGATATTCGTATATTTTTTTTTAATTTTTCAATTCTTTCTCTTAAACATAGTAATTTTTACAGTCAATATTATGTACAATGTCCTTTCTCTAGTATCAAGGCAGAATAGTTATGCTGGACAACTTGTAATGGGAATGACCCTTATTGGCTTGTACATTCGATCAAGTGAAAAGTTTAAAGGAGCTAACCACGTGACATAGTCAAGAAAGTCTGTGTTCATGTGACATTTTTCATCAAAACATTACATTAAGTCTCAGGGGAAGATTTTAGATGATTTACTTGCAGCTGTCTGAAAATTTATTTCATTCTATAGTTTTTTCCATTTAAGAGTTCAAACTACTCTCTATAAAAAGTGAAACCTGAGTCCATGCTTCTTTTCAATTTCATTTCTTTTGAAATATTATTTTGTAGCACTTGATTATTATATCTATTTTATTTAAGCATAAGGACTTTTCACACCAAATCCCATATATTTTCCACCAAAAATGTATCAATGCTAGGTGAATTAGTTTTAGTGTTGTAGCAATGGTTTCAGTGCCAGTCTCATTGACGAAAATTATTCAATTAATAATATCCTTCCAAAATTCGAATGTATCATAAAAACACCTTTGTGTTTCTACCCCAAACTATAGTCCTGATGATTCATCGAGCGTTGAAATCATTTAGAAAATATTAAGACAACTAAAAATAGTGAATTTTCAACAACAAGTTCAATTACATATTTTGGCAAGTGTAATGACCATTAAATCAAACAATTTTTTTATAATATCCATTTCTTTATTTACAAACAAATCATCCATTCCTAATTACAAAGTGTTTAAAAATTTATCCCAAACGCGAATATTTATTGCCACTAAGTAAGATCAATGGCAAGATGTAACAAACGGCAATATTAAAACAAAAAAAACTCCACCAAACATTTGAATCTTTGATTGTAATCTCTGAAGATTACAGCCGGATATCTTAAGATCGCATGTTTGCAATAAGGTTTGAACAACACATGCAAACATTCCGTTTAGCAGATGAAATTTCAAGCGAGCCAATCATTACAGCTTCATTCAGTAGCAATCTGTATATGGAGCTTAGAAGCAAGGACCGAGGGTTGGTCAGTCGATTGTGATAATATCGTTTATTCAATTGAGTCTTCAATAAACAATCACCATTGACATATTGAGAAATAAGATACAAAGCGTATATTTTGAATTATGAAGAAATGGGCAATTTTTTGTCAGTTATTATTATTTTTTGTTTAGAGTTTTGAATTATTAGAATGACTATAGATGATTACTTATTTTACAGCTTCCTGTAGCTGAAGAGATTAATGTGAAAAGAAAATTGCTTTTTTTTCAAAAATGAATTTTCCCAATCACCGCCAAGTTTACCAACGGTCGGTCATCATTCGTCCAATAAAACTCTCCACAAAAATTTTCCTGCAGATTTTCCCCAATCGCTGGCTCCATTATAGTTGATGTGGGTAAAAAGGGGAGAAAATATCGATTGCCACCGAGGCGTAAACGAGCGAGACGATCCCATGTCCTGTCGTCTTGCTATCGTCAAATTCACCAACCGTTTTTCGTTTAGTTTTTCAGTGACTGTTTTTAGGGCGGTTCCGCACAGTAAAGACTCTCCGTGGTCGTGCAAAACGGGCTGAAGAAAATCGGGCTGAAAATAACATCCTGGCAAGAAAGAAAGGAGCCCCGTGTGAAAATTTGTACGATAATCCATTCGTGAGTTGTAACGAAGTGAAAGAAAAGCGGTAGGTGTGCTAGTTGAGTGCGGAATTTTTTTTCAAAATTTCGAAAGCTGTGGACAACAAGTCCTGCAGGCCTGGAAAAACCTAGTCGCGGGTGCGAGTTTGCGAGGTTTGATCTGCTATGGCTCGGATGTATGGAGTGGTTACGGGGAAGGACGGGCGAGATTTATAAATGAACGGATGAAGCTCGCACCGTGCCTGGGCTGTGAAAATCGTGGGAAATCGGAAAACGTTAGAGACATTGTACCCGTTTGGTTATGAAAGTGATAACGATAGCACGGCTCAAGTGTCCTGCGTGGAAAACTTAAAAAGAGCCAGAGTGCATGTGATACCGTACACCATCGTTGGATAGACAATGAAAACGGACGTACGGAACGGAAGAGTGGAAAGCAGTTTTCCGCTTTACTGAATTGACGCTAGTGTTTCTGATCGACAGGTTATAGAGGAAGCAGTTAACATTCCTCGCGGTGAATTTCCGTGCAAGTGAGTAAGGTGTTCATTTGGTGTTACTGTTTGCCGAGTCGGGCGAGATTCATGCTGCATGGAAAACTCGCTTTTCACGTAATCGGTTCGGAGCTTGCACGATATCCTGTGGAGCGAAAACGTGCGGCTTGCGGGGAACTGGTGTTGGGTTTCGCTCCCCTGTTCCATACATGCTCGGTGGACGTAGTGGATTTCTCCGGGCAGGAGCTTGGCAATTTGATGCTTTTTTCCACGCGGCTACGGCAATCGAAGCGTTTTCCTCATTTTCCTGCAGTGTCTCCGTTAGAGGACGAGAATAATAGAGCAGCAGTGACGGGAATTTTCGACGTGCAGGGGATAGTTGTTTCGCCGTACTCGCAGTGTCCTAGGTGCGGTTTTCAGTTACTATAGCCTCTCGTCCTGGTCGTGTTAGTCTGGAAAAGTGTTGTGTGTTGACTCTGGCACGGGTCGGGCGGCAGTGAAAAGGATCCAAAGTGCAAAACGGATTGAACGGTCAAAGTCGTCAAACGTTGAACGTCGAACGTCAAGGATAAATAAGGCGATAGGTGCCCGGCCCGGGATTTCTGAAAAGAAGGACGAAGGGAACGTACGGACAGACGGATGGGCACGAAGCGTCCAAAAAACTGTGTTATATGGTGGTCCCGCGAAATATTCATTCGGAAGGATGTTTTCGTAACAAAATACGATAAATTGATTCTGTACAGTAGTTGGAAATGAACACGTTACGATATTGAAAGCAATTTTTGAAGTACGGATTTGAGTTTTTTCGGTTACGGATGAATCGGGTGATATTTTAAAGTGTGTGATTCTTCAATCAGTTAAAGAGATGAAGTTGTGAATTCCTTTCGGGACAGATTGGTGTTGTTTCCTTTTCATTCGTTGAAGTGTTTTTTGGGACACCTTCTTCACTTCCTTTCCTTTCTGTGGAGAAAACTTCAAAGGCAAGAGATAATTACGATGTAATATATTTAGTACAGCACCGTTGCTTTATATTAGATGCTCTGAAAAGGATGTTCGGTTTAGCTTTTCAACGGGATTTGCATGAGATTGAAGATAATCATCCGTTTTTCACAATAGGCGTCAGTTCAAATTGACTGTTTCTCCCTTAGTGAGACTTCTTTTTAGATTTTCAATTGGTGATATTGTAAGGGAAAGTGTCATTGATTGTTTATAATACATGAGCTGATGCCCACGCTGGGCGCTGTTTTGAAAAACTGTAAAGAAGATTTATTTTTCATGAAGACACTTGTATTTTCGAAAAAAATCGGTAAACTTGATGAAATAAAAGAACAAGATTTCTATTTGAAGGTCGTACTACATAATGATAATATTTTATAGGTTCTATTCGTGACCTTTTCTACAGTTTTATTTTTACTTTAGTTAAAGTTGTCAGTTCGGTCTTATCATTTCTTTTTATTTATTCGACCAAAACGTGTTCCGATAAAAAGCTTGTATCCTTCCTCAGGGACTTGAACATGAATAGTCAACGTATTTGTTGAAAAAATAAAATGGCAAAGCAAACCCCGACTTTATTTAATATTACAAGAATTGTTTTCTTTCCGATTAAAACATAATTTTTGATTGATTGAATGAAATAATTTTAGCACTCAATGCTTAAACAATAAATAGTAAATTCAGTGAACGCAAAACAATCCTGCCAGCTATGTAGTCTGCAAAATATTTTGTTTGAAATAAATGCTTGCACGAACGATGGGAAAATTGACTGACAAAATAAATTTATGATGATATGCTTTTTCAATGAGTAAATATACATGTAACATATTTCGGGAGTAAGAATATAGTTTGGAAGAACTGTGCAAGCAAATTCATTAAGTTTGCATGTTTTTGGTTGCAAAAGTTTTGTTTAATCGATACTAGATATTAAATATGCAGACTTCTATTATTTACTGTTATCGTTTCAATTTTGATTTAACATGTGAAAATGCATGAATTGAGTTATTTTCTTGATAGTTTTTAAGTTTAAAGACACGCATTTGTAGATATTTTATTAAAAACTCTCTGATGTCTTAAATAAAATCTAGTATTTTTGATACCACAGGCTTTCATTTAAAGTTCAGGTAGTAAAATTCTGCAGTAAAACTGCACAGTGCAGTATTCTTTCTTGTAGATCATTAATGTCTCAGTGCATTACGAGTTCAAGAGATTTGCATAAGCTTGCTTCTTATGGTTATCTAGAATTTATGTAACAGTTAAGGATCAGATTAATCATTGCGATTCCAGAAAGATTTCAAAATAGCGTAGTCCAAAGGGACGGTTTACTTTATTTTTAATCCAATGGATATTAAACCCATTTCTTCGACCGTTTTGAGGCCTTTCTGATTTTAAAGTTTAGCGCTTTCACTTAGTATTTTGGTGCTATAAACTCTTGTGCTATTTAGTGCTATTTTTACCAGATTCCGAATTTTTTTTCATGTACCATCACCTACAGATATGGCAATTGTTTAACCCTGCCACTTTTAGATTTTAGAAATAATTCACTCAAAGAATCACTAGCCTCTTCTTCGTTCAACATATTCGGTATTATGAGTAATAAATACTTGCAAACATTTTCAGCGAAAACTAATTAATTAAAATAGGAGTCAAATGCCTTTACACTTTCGTGGCTTTTTATAACTGATCGTCTGCTTGAAGACCCTTCCCATTTTTATATTGAAAAAGATTCCTCCCAATTTTGAACATCGTTTTGTATTCTGTACAATAGAAGAATAGTTGAAATGTTAAAATAACGATCCTAGTTTAAAATGTGAGAAAAAAGTGTTCTCAGTAGAAAACATAATCATCATCATCGATGGTGCACTAGTTTAGATCATGGGTTCGTCTCCCGAAGACATTGCTTCCAGTTGTCTAGGGACAACGAAAGCAAGCGTCTTCTGATTCTTACAAAGATACGCGTATTTACAGTTGAATTTCATCTACTTGTTGAGATTTATTAAACTATTTTTAAGCTCTAATCATATGTAAAATATATTGAGGAGACAAATAGGGAGAAAATAGTTTGCAGTTTGAATCGGGAACAAATTTAGCCACACCAAAAATCTTCTAACCTATACTAGTTAAATCAAAGTGTAATGTCCTTTTTTCGCAGCTTTATTGAGTGTAATTGGGACAGTGAACCAACGCTTTTATCTAGCAAAGATTCAGCCATTCTTTGTTCAGACAGATATTAACTTTCGTTAAGTAGCTCTTTTTACGCTTTTTATTTCGTAGAGCAGAAAATGCGACAAACTACTACAATAAGAAGCTGACTCAACCTCATGCAAATTGTAATGATATTAACAAAGCTAGTGATTCATTGGCGGTTTATTTATTAGTCAAGAATACCTTTATTCCTTGAAATATGAAAATTATACCCTCAAATATGAAGCTTACATTTATTTTGTTTTCAAAAGAATAATAGTTTTCTGTATTTTCAGAGCAATTTAGGCAGCATATAGTAAAGAATAAAATGAAACATGTTTTATTAAATCTGTCCAATTTTTTTGAAGTTGGATCTAGATTTAAATCATAGAATTTTCTTTTGCTGCCATATTTGGATAGGATTATATCTGAAAATATTCAATAAAAATTTTATATTGAAATTCGAATCAGTTTACATTTCAAAGCGAATATTGTGTGAGCGTTAAAACCCTGCTTAACGAATTCAAACCGACGGAACTATAAACCTAAAATATGCCCACGTTTCTTGGTCAAACTCAAAATTAAAATAGAAAGATCAGAAATCTATCATGAATTTCTAAATTTCTTAGCTATTAACATCAAATCGTTGTATTTGGAATATGGAAACACTTAAAAATTCGTTCTCTCGGATCTTTTATCTGCTTCAAGACCTTCCATTGTAGGATTAGCAAAAGAGGTTACTAATCTCCTTTTTAACGATTACTGGGTGAATGTTTTTGGGTTGAAATATATACAAATTCAAGGCGACACAAAAGCAATCGAATTTATAAAGCATTTCCAATCAGATTAAACGAAATTAGCGGCAAACACAGGCAGTTAACCAAAGTATCTTGCAATTTAAGAATATTACGACAGATTTTCGATAGTTGAAAATTCACTCTGATTTTAACTTGAATTGCCTTGATTTGCTGAGAAGCAAAACGCCACACCAGCTTACAAATTTTAAACATAATGGATATAAAATAACCGACATTCATTGGTTGATTAATAAAATAGAAAAAAGGTTAAAAATGTTATCCTAGTCGGCAATATTCTTCAAAATAAAAAAAAACATCAAAATGTTTCAGCATGTCAGCAACATTTTCCGTTTTTGGCAGAATCTAATCTATTTCCGAAAAGAAAAATATTTAGCTTCAGACGAAATTGGTTCAGTTTCACAAAAATTCTCATTAAGCGACTACACTAAATTATCCTGACTAACTAACCAGCTCTTGCTCTTTGTTTCTAAGCTCCAAAAAATAGGATGCTTTGATGCCATTGAATGAAGTGGTAATGGTTGACTCACTTCAAATTCCAATTGTTCATATTGGGGGAATGTTCCCATGGATTAGTGATATTAACTATGCTAGTTGTGTGTATGATACGGCGGTCGCTATGGTATGCTATTTTGAAATCACATACTATAGGTATAATCTCTTGGTGTTGGGCGATATTTTTGTTTGTTTTTGGTGTTGTCATGTGTTACAAGATGTTTTTCACGTTACACCTTTTTATGATTCCATATCGTAGAGTCTGATGGAACCCTATCGTCGCGGCAACTTTGTCTGGTTGTATGTCACAGGCTTCTAACTGCTAAAAAACGAGATATTAACTTGAAATTTACACATAATTTAAAAGTTTTCGGACGAAAGACAATAAAAGAAATGTTATTTAAAAACGTTATTTCGAGATGAGGAAACATTTTTATTCTACATATACTTCTGGGACCCTTTCCCCGGCCACGTGCCGTCCCGCTTTTGATGAAAATAGAATTCGGCATTCGTCCGTTTCGCGCCGCGTTTAATTTGTGCGACGAGGCACTCTAAAAAAAAATTCTCCATTGTTTTGACTGACTGAATAGAACATGAAAGTTGTTAGCATTTTTAAACTATTAATTAAATTTAATGTACTAATTTATAACATAATCACAATTAATTGATGGCATATTTCGCGATTCGTGGCAAAACTTTAAACAAAAGCAACGAATAAATATATTTTTTTCAAATGGTGGTAGCCTCATTTTGCAATAAAATTATTATTAGTATTATTATCTTATCATTATTATTTCTGTTACATTAATTTTTATTACAAACATTTTGAAGTTTGCCTTTAAGATAAATTGAAACTTTACATGTTGCGCTTATACTTGCGACAATTTCTGATCATGGTTAAAGATTCTTCCTTCATACTCGTTTGGGTTTTCCATATTAATAGCTCTCAGTGCGCGAGTTTGGCTCGCATATGCACAATTATGTATTTTGAAACATGGACCCAATAATAATTAAGTAATATTGACCTTATTACTAAAATAATAAGATAATTTTCGAATTCAATTCTAGGAACAAAACAAGCGGAAATTTTATTCAGAGTTGTAAGAAGCAAATTGATTCTTCATCCATTTTAAATTGTCCAACAATTTGTAGTGTTTCAGTATTTTTGAGGAATATCTACAATCAGCAGTTGGTCATTTTCTTCCTTTTCGAGAATATTGAGTTATTAATTTTATTTCAGTGGTTTGAGCCAAAATAAATAAACGTAATATGTTAAATTATGCAGGTTTTATCGAACTACTTCTACTGAAATGAAAAAATGGGGTTTAATTTCCAACGAAAGTTTTGTTTTTAAATTAGAGATAAAAATGATTTTTTTTCATAAAAGATCTATGCATTGGAAAGTTCTGAAAATTTGTCAAAAATGTTATTCAGCCTTTTAAAGACTATTGATCTATTAAAAACATTTTTACCAGTTTCAAAAAATTAGGTCTTTGAGTCTTGACCCAAAAATATTAAATAGCGAGAGTATCTAGATGGAATATTGAGCTTACTATTAGATTGAATACAATATGAACTGTGTAATGTAAAAGCACTTGCTATTAGAATGACACGAAAAAAATTAACGATTGAATTTTAAAAACTTTGTCAATAAATTAGAGGAACAATTATTCAAATCACTTTCCTCGTTAAATTACTTTGAAGCACTTCAAAAAAATTAGAAACACGTGGAAAAAAACTTTATTTTGTAAAATACATTTTTTTGTTCTTGATCAACGACCACATTTGAATAAAGTCTAGAATATTCACTTCGGACTTGAAAAATTTATGAATAACCTTGAACAAAAACTCGGAAAGGATTATTGTTGAATTTTTTTTTGAAGATGTACAAAACCTCCAAAAATTTGCCATGGTGTTTAATTTCAATTGCGGATACGTTAAATTTGCTAATGTTTCTCTAAGCAAATCCAAGAGATTATAGGGAAAAAAAATTGGCAAGAAATTTTGTTTGGTCCATGAGAATTTAATAAAATTGAGAAAAAAACACACGGAAAATGGAAGCAATTTGACTTGGGTTCAAGAATGAATGAAGAAAATCTAGAAAAATTTGTCGAAAATTATATTCATCGTATAAAGACTCTTGCCTTTGAAACTCATCGAAACTGCTCTGCTTTTGAAATTCCCTTTTCGGCAATTTATAACTTAAGCACAGCTTCCTTCCTTCCATACTTAAAATTTCAATTCCAGTTAAAATTGTAGTTTCAATGTGAATGAATAATCATCGTAAAAATTATAAATAAGATTAAAAAATAGTTGAAAGAGTTCAGTGTCGATATCTCATGTTCAATTCTAAATATGAAAAAAAGAGTTCTTAAGTTGGTTAGTCGTTATTGTTCAGTGAAACTACAATAAGAAAAAGATAAGGATATCTATGTATATTTCGCAAAGGTATAAAACATGTTTGAAAGTTGAGAAGAAAGTCGTAGAAAAAAACCGAAACGAAATAAGAGCATAGCAAAAATTAATAGAAACATGTGTGTGCCTTTAACGTAACAAAAGACCTAAACAGCAGCAGTCATGAAAATGGGACAAAGTTCGGTTTAGAATTATTGGTGTCGTGGCAGATGACCAGCTCAACAGTAGCTGAAGAATTGTTGTGGATTAGCAAAAAAGCTTAGAGGTATGTAAATTGTTTACGTTAAAATTAACTGTTTTTTATCTTTAAGTTTGGTTGTAAGTACCAGGATCTTTTCATATTGAAAGACAGAATTTATAGAATTTTGGTGGTGCAAGTTTACCAAAAAAATAAAATTAGATACGCATTCGTTTTGGAAATATGTTAAAGGATTTAAGAATAAGAAATCATTTTACATCCCTTAAAAATTCTTGTTTGTTTGAAAAAATAACGACTCTGTGCATTAGTACTTGATCATTTATTCTTAAGTCATTTGTGACGCATATTAATATCGGTTGAATTAAGGGCACTTAAAAGTTTTAGCTAGAACCAATGAAACATCAGCCCAAATCGAGCCTTGGGCAAGATTTCCAGCAATTTTGTATAATCAAAATATTTGCTTATTAGTCCATCCCTAATTTTAAGAAATGTTGTATGCTACCTCCACGATAATCGTTTTTTTTTTAAATTATTTAGATAAAAATGATCACTGCATGTTTAAAGAATTCAATATTGAACATAGTACAAAAATATTAACAAGGAGGTTGATATAGTGAAAACCACCTTGAAGAATATAAAATCTTAAAATACTTAGCAAAATGAGATCAAAATTACTCGCTTTTCCGTTTAAAGATCGTTAAGATCCTGTAAACCAATATTTAATTTTTTTGTAGCGATTCAAAAATTAATAATTTAATTTTGAAGATATCTTCTCAAAAAAATTTATGCTATTTTTCAAGTTCTCCTCTTGTGTTTTTTCGTGGTCCGTGGTTCAAAGTAGTTCAAGTTAGCCCTTCAAATTTATTTTTGTGTGTGTTTTAATTGCCTGAAGTCAAAACTTTCAGATATCAAATTTTTCAACACCTTGAATGCTGCATAAATTTATTCTGATGAACCCCTTAGAACGTAAAATCTTTGAAAAAGTTGAAAAAAATAATTTTTGGCAGTCAAAAGATTTGCAAATTTTAGAGGAAAAATTCCAAACCCGGACCTCAGAAAATAGACCCTGTGTTGAAGCTTTACTCTGTTTGTGCAAGCTGGAAATTTTTATTATCAAACTAAAAAGCAGGCGTTAAATTTTTATCCGAAAGTAGCTACGGGTTAAAATAAATTGTTAATAACGATGTGTTCGAAAAATATGTATTTTGTATTCAACAACAAGTAGATTTAATCTTAAGAATAAATTTTTCGGTGGTCAATTTTCAAACGTTGTGGTAAACGTGGTTTGTTGTAAAAAACTTACGTAGTTTTCTTTACGTAGGTTCCCATTTTCTTATATTCATTTTATGATATTTAAAAAAAAGTAAGTTTCGGCAATTGAAAATTGGTTTTTCCAATCAGTTTTAGTACAAAACTTTTGTAGAAAATTAAAAATACCTAACCTTTTTTCCTATTTTCCCTTAAAATGAAAATTAAATAAATAATATCATCAATGCAGACAACACTACTTTAGAGACCCCCTTTTTTCTTGATTTTTCGTAAGCAAATAAATTTAAAAAACAACAAATCCGCTTATGATAGTATATTGTATAACTCAAAATGTACAAAAAAAATATTATTTCCAAAATGGCGGCCATAGGGCTCCGTATTCGGCTGTTGCGTGATCCACCTTTAAAAAGTTACCGGTAACTTTTCTTTTGAACGGTCGCTCCTAGAACAAAAAACTAAATTTTTCCTTGAAGTGCATACTAACAGCTAGTGAAGTACGTATGAGATTTTTTTTAAACTAATTTTTAACAAAATGGCGCTGTTTTGAAAAAACAACGATTTTTGACAAAAAATTTTGCCGTAAATTGTTTATAAATTTCAAAATAAACAATTAATCATAAAATCCATACGTACTTCACTAGAATTTGGTATTTCAAAGTTACTGTCAAAATTTCTAATGGATACATACACGATATAATCGAAATAATCTTACCGGTAAGCTTGAAAAAAGTGATTTTGACAAAAACGCGTCTAAAGTTTTTGTAGCTGTTAAGTAGTCGAAAACATAAGCATCTTAGGAGCGACATCTATTCACCTGCTTTGAAACTATAAATACCTTACGTGATCTAGTGTAGTGTATCATAATCTTTACCATTTAATGTAGTATAGTGTAACATATTCATTATCACCTAGTGTAAGAAATCTTAGCCCACATAAGAAAGTAGGTCACAAATCCTACAATTGTAAACAATTGCACATGCATAAATCGATCCGCACATGTTGAATGTTTTGCCGCTACACTCATCGATCATGTACGCAACCTATGCCAAGGCAGAGGTTTGCCATGTCATCGATTAGTGTGAACGATTTATGAATGAACACTTGACCAGGCTAATGTGAGAACATGCATCGCGCCATGGGTCAAGTGGGTGCATGGTTAGATTGTACAATGAAATTCGATGACCTATGTTGCTGCATGGGCAAATAGATCATCGAACTGTGTGAATATATTGGGCACTTAGTCATAAGGTAATAAATTAATTTAGTACGTAAGCATATTGGAAATTGTAAAATAGTATAAATTAGAAACGAAAATATAGATTGGGAGGATTTGCTTTCCTGACCTAGACACGTGGAGTTATTACTACGCGACGCTGTGCATTAGTAGCGAAGTCGAAGTCTTGTAGCATATCCTTTCGCAATACAACAAATCGTTGCGTTTTTTCTTTAGTAAATATCGGCCGAGAGACATGTTCTCCACGCCACTCTATCTGCGGTTTGACCGCTTGCGTAGGTTTGTGCATTAGGGTTATCCAACGGTTCCCCTAAATTGAACTTTCAAATAATTATAGCGAAAGGACTCAGGCGTTAGAAGCTGCCGCAAAATCTCCATCTTCATTACATGACGATCTTTCATTACATGGCGATCCTGCCAGCTTTCTTTCATTACATGGCGATGCTGCCAGCTTTCTTTCATTACACTAGGTAACAAGACTACTTATTATCCCGAGAGGAATATCGGAGCAGCTGCGCCCAGCGACGCGTGATTCGCCGCCAGCCTGCGCGGGGCTCTGGGACGCGGTGCAGCAAAGTCGCTCAGCTAGTCCTTTAGAAATTTTCCCACGCTATAAAACTACCGACATCTCATTTTTATGACCCTTAAATACAATTTAAGCCAATAAAAAAATCGATTTTTTGAGAATCCTAGAGTAGTGTTACCCCTTAATAATAAATTTCTAACAATCGACTCTGAAATAATAAAAGATAAAAAATCTTACTGAAAGCCCACCAAAATTTTACGAAGCATTAAAAGAGGGAAAGGAGCCTCTGAAATTACGAAAATAGCACATATGTAAAATAATATACGCTCTCTAAACGATATTACAAAAGCATGTAATGTAAACTTTCTTACGTTATGGGTCAGTTTGCGCTGGTCATCCTTGCAAACATCGAACCGAAGGTCTCATAAATTTGATTCCTTTTCAGATAAAAACATGCAACCCTCAAACCCTCAAATTATGTAAATCCTCAGGCTTCACCAATTTGAGCGCACCGTTGAGGAACATAATTAGGATAAAAAAGGCGAACAAACGGGCCACCATCACAGTGAAGAAGGAAATGTATTTGTGATATACCTAAATTTTTCTGAGTACAATCCCATACATTTCAACAAAATCAATGAAAAATCTGAATTTAAACAAGAAAAAATTGCTACAAGCGTAGTAAAAACCAAAAATATGCATTGAAGATATATCGCAAATAATCAACGAGAAACTAAAACAGCTGCATGAGATGAATTAATCCTTTGAACATAATTACTCTTTCTCGGATTAAATTTAGTCTTCCTTATCATAAGTTTGACATGAATTTAGTAGAGTTTTTGAGATAAATTGATGTTGGCTCCAGGCAGCTGAAGCTAACTCAAGCTAGCTCGAATTGGTCCCGGCAAAGTTTTGAGCAGAGTATAAAGGTATATAAGATGCATTCAATTTTTTTTCATCGGCTGAATATACTATCGATCTAAATTGATAATATGGCAAATCAAAACTTGTTGATATTAAACCATTTAAGGTTTACAGCTCCATTTTAGAGCTAAAAATACGGAAATAATTCATATAACTTTAATTTTGAATTAGTAAAAAATATATGGCAATGATAAATAGTAACACATAAACACAACTGAATCAATCTTCTAAAAATTGTATAAAAATGACCGTTCAGAAATAAACAACATACCACTTAAAAACGTTAAACTATAAAATAATTGGTTTTGAATAAAAATAAATCTTCCAAAAATATAAAAAAATATCTTTCCTCATTTTTATGCAGATTCAAATGAAACTGCGACTGCACCATCATCTCATATATCCATCATAGTAGTTCTAATCAAATCGATTGTAAAAATATGCGCTATCAGGATCAATAACAGTCGCCAAGAAAACAGTGAAAATAATGCATGCAAAAATAATACCCGAAGTCCTTGCAAAATCTCTCGGTTCGTTTGAACATTACGTCAAAGTTTCAAACATTTCCACGCTACCCAATGTCTAGACGCTAGTAATCTTTCTTCTTGTTTTGCTCATAACCAGGACTATCCTTTTCATATTTATTTCGGTCCATGAGCTGTTAAAACTGGTAGCTTTTGTTTTCAATATCCTGAAAGGCTGAGACAGATTAATCCTTTTTCTAGTCCTAATTGCTTGTGTTTTGGGATTGATGTAGCAGGGAAGGGTTCGATGTTTTGTGGTTTTTGAGGTATATAGGAAATATGGACCGAATTGGTGTTGCTTTTATTGTTGTTATCCTTGCAGTCATAGGTTTTCGCTTTGAACGATTCTTGGCAGATGGCCATGAAGGATATTCCGAGAGAAGTGGTCCAAGGCTTGCATGTTGGGCTATTTATCAGCAAAGAAGAGCGAAAGGACCGTCGGGCCAAATATCTCGACATTCCCTGGATGCTTCCTTACTTTTGTTTGGTATAATTGGCTCGGGTTGAAGGATGTGCGCATGCTTGTTCAGAGCTCGCTGTCGGGGTGAAAGCTTTGATAGCGTTCCGCGTGTGACTCTTGCATATCTTGCTTTTTTGTGGAGACATTCCACACATTTTTATCAGGCGGCTCGAGCTAAGTTTCGTCCAGTAAGTGGTAAGGTGGGGTGCGGCAGCTGTTATTGTGTCCTGCTCAGCGAAAAATTTAAGGGTTTGCCGTATCCTATGCGGAATCTTTGGAATCCACGTACTGTAGCGGTGCAACGTGAATTCTCGCCAGGGCGAAAGGCGAACGGTGAGAGCAGTTGCAGACTCGATGTCTATGCGATTATCCTAACATTCTCGCTTTTGCATGGAAGCTGTTGTCCTTCCACAGGACCATATACACGCTAAGGTGTGGCAACGTGACAACGGAACCTCGAAACAATGTCTTTAACTACCTTATTATTGCTGCTTTATAGGGAGAGAAATTTGCAGAGAAGGCCTTTGGCACGGTACGGCACTGATGGACGGCAGGACATACGGTTGGATGGGAAGGACTATGCGCGTAAACTGCTTGCTGAGCGAACAGGAAAATGACGTGGTATGCGGCATGCTGGTGACAGTCAAATCTCAGCTAAGCTGCCGCGGTTCCACATTTGTCATAATCCTGGGATAGTCTGTCGCCATCCGAAGGGTATTTTTCAGGCAGATTATTTTTCGCTTCCTGGCCATACCGTGCGCTCGGTGGTATTTATAAATCACTTGAAGCTTGAAATGTCCTTTTTCTTTTAATGCTCTTGTAAATTTCAAAGTATGTCTGTTCCGCAGCGTAAGCAAGGATGGATGTTGCCGAAAAGGCGCTTTATGAGACATTAATAAAGTGTTATTGAGAGTGGACCTTTTCATTCCGAACCACTATAAGTGCCTGACCGTTCGATGAAAGACGAAATCGTGAGCTTTACATTCCTGGAAATAAATGGTCTTGTCTGCGGAGGCCACAAAATTTGAAACACCGTTCGGAAAAACTTTTTCCATACATAAAATGTGAATTAATATCCTCTGTCTCTCGACTTCGGTTGGACCAACTTCCGTACTTTCTTGGTTTGGGAAAATTCCTTCCCTGCTTTGATTCTCATTAATTGCCGATCTAGCCTGATTCCATGCCGTTGGTCACACGACTCGCATTATCCTTGCTCTGGTGGTGCTCCTCGAGTAAGTAAAGCTCAGGTTCGAACATATAGGCACGATGACGGGCGGATGAAGGTGTTGAGTGTGACGGTGGCTGCGGTGGTTGGAAACTCAATGACGGACCTGGGTGATGGTATGACGCTATTTGTGGCGAAGGTGGTGGTTTTCGTCCTGCAACGAACAAAAACAGCAACAATAATAGGGAAATTGCAAAACATAAAGAACAAAATGAAATAAACAAAACCATCGATTTTGAGCTGGATGTGTGTGACGTCATTAGAAAAGGGATACAGCAAGAGGATGTACGGTGGAAATAGGGAAAAGCTGTGCAGATTATGTGTGTAAGGGCAAACAAAGTAGGTCAGTATGGTTGACTTGGGACAGTGTCGGCCTTTTCTATGTTAGATGGAATAACGTTAGTCTGGTTAAAGGGAGATTGCAATGAGTACATCTGCATGCGTTACAATGGATTCTATGGATGCGTTTTTGTAGAAAATTAAACCTTTAATTGGACATTAGGGTGAAGAACTAGAATTATATATCTAATTGAATTCAGATGCATAGTACCCAAATGATTTGGCACTGTATTGTACGCCAAATGACTAAAATCCTTTCATTGCCTCAACCATTTTATTTTTATTTTTTCATTTGCAATAACGGCAAATTAAGGGACTTATCTTTCAAATATTCCAAAGTAAGAGAGCAAGAGCTTTAAATCTATCATTATTTTCCATAAATTCATTGATTTTGAGCTTGAAAAGTCCTGAAATAAAAATTAAGAAGTTGTAGATCATTCACTGAAAGAAACATTAAAAAGTACCTTTGAGATTTGGGCAGCTTTTATTAAAATAAGAAGTACGAAGTTCTTTTTCCAAAAGAGTCCAATCTGAAATTGTTCAAGGAAATTACATCACGGAATTTCAAAAAATATCACAGTTTCCAAGAACCTGTGAGCGACCTGAATCATTGATTGTTGATACATTGGTTTTAACTGTTTTTTTCTAGTTCTAGTAGAAGCAAATATGTTATCATATTTTTCAAAGAATTAATATCGACTTCAAGAGAATTAGTGGAATCATTTTCGATTTTTCCCCCTTCCAATCCTATTTTTTCTGGTCCAGCTTGAGTTGATTAACCATCCTTTTCGATCCGATCCGATCCGATCCGATTCTATTGTCAGTCCCACAATATATTTTGTGTGGCGATCATTATTCGTATTTACTATGAAAACAGATAATAATGCAATATCGTATATCTTGAATATTTAAACGCGGGTCCATTAAAGAAAAAACATCCTGGGAAAACATTATTGGTCAGCAGTGCGGTTGAAACCTTGGATGCTATAAACTAGGGTCAAGTGGTGTTCAGTGGCGCCAGCATGTCTTGATAATTGCTTCAAAGATCTTCCCGCCTTCATCAATTTTTGCCTTGATTCATCCTATTTCATTATCTTCAGAAGTGTCAACTTTTCGTCAATTTCCTGGGATCTCAAATCGCTTTCTCCAATAGGTTTCCTCCAATAGTTTTTTTCAACAGCTTCTCAAGCCAGCTTACATCTTCCAATGCCGGTTCGGATTTTCCAATTCTCTTCTTTTAAGCATTCATCTCGTTTTTGAAGCATAACACTGTCCTTGCTCACAATTATAAAATCTTCAATCTTTTTCTGTCTTTCTTGCCAAAAAACTTGGTTCCACCAGTTGAATCTCCTCACAAAATCTGTATATACTAAATTCGATCCTATTTCTTCTTTTTTGGGGGATAGTAAAATTAAAAATCCAAGAGTAGACCAATTTCTTCAAAGCCTAACTACTATCCTTATTCAGTCAGCTCCTAGTTCTATTCATTGACATAATGAACAATCTAGATTGTGGAACTGCTTAAATACATTTTGTACTTTTCTTAATGATCGCATTGTTCGTTGAGTGCTTCTTTCACGTAAAGCTAGTTCAACTGATCCTCCTGAAGTTGCTTCCACTTCGCATACCGAGAACATTTTATACAGAAAATAGTGTAAGACTTCGCTTCCTGCTGACTTTCTTTCCTGTTCTGTATGCAGGTATCATTTTAAATAAATGTCTCATTCGAAAAGATAAAAACCTGTACTTACAAGGTTTCGCGGACTCTGTGATCAGAAATAAAACTAAGATGATTTGACTATACGTGCTATCCTTTTTTAAGACCTCTTTTGTTCTAGCTGATTTATTTTCAACATAAATGTTCACCTTATTCTCTGATTTATTCGGTTCTGTGTTTTTCTCTTCACTCCCTACGCTTCTTCCTCATTCTTTTTCCTCTTCAACGTGCAAAGAAGCATCTAACATAACTATTTCACGTTCATATCTAGGTAATCTTATTCACAAACTTGATCCAAACATGAACCCTGCTCCCGATGGAATCTGTAACATGTTTGTAATTAGGCTTTCTTCTTTTTTCTGTCCAGCCTCTAGCTACCATATATTCAATCAGAGCCTTTCTGAAGGTATTTTCTTTGAGCCTTGGAAGCTTTCACATCTTATTTCTATTGTGAAAACAGGTAATCCTTCTCTGGTTGTCAACTAACGCTCCATAAGCATTTTGTCCAATTTTTTTTTTAAATATTTATAACTTTATATTGGCTTCCATCAGGAATATAATCTCTAGGTCACAACATGGATTCTGTTACTAATCTCTCGGAATTCACTCATTTTACAAGCAAATCTTTAGGTAGTAGTTCTCAAACTGCTTGCATCTACACAGACTTTTCTACGGTCTTTGATTCTGTTGACTACTATTGCTGTTGAAGAAGTTGAAGTTGAAAGTAAACAGAATTCATGGTTCGTTATTCAGGTGGTTTGCATCCTATTTGACTGACCTAAAATGTGTTATAATCTTTAAAGGTTAGTCGTTTGTTCCATTTACTTCTTCTTCCAGAATTCTGCAAGGATCTATACTGGGTCACCTTCTCTTTTTGATCTTTGTGAATGAACTACATCAGTTAATTGAGTTTTCCTGTGTACTTTATGCTGACGACTCCAGAGTATTTAAAGATTTTTTTTGGGATAATGACTGTCCAATCATTGAATAGGATCTTAATGCTCTTTAGTATTAGTACTTCTTCGACAACTTATCAATTAATGGAGGCAAATGCCACAAGCTTACCCTTAAAAGTAACTCTATTGTGTTTCCCTACACAATAAATTATATTACAATTGCTGAGTGGTATTTTATGGTAAATGAAAAATCAGCTAGCACATTGCTGATATTACGTTAAAAGTATCTCAGCTTCCTGGGTTTCATCAAGAAACGCGACTGAATTTAGCAGCCCTGCTACTAGCATTTAGACATATAATTCCCAGGCACGTAATGTGGTTGAATTGGTTAAACAATTTGATCGTCTCATTCCAAAAGTCAATCGATTTAGCGTTAATTTACTCGTGTCCTTTTTAAGAGGTGTTCAATATTACGTATGCTTCTTATAAGGATCGTCTGAGCTATTAACATCATAAGTCTGCAGCAGCGGAGGCTAAACTAAGACGAGTGTCTTCTTTACAATGAACTACATTTCCATCGGTCTTTTCACCTCTGTGGAAATTCGTTCCTCATAGAACAACTGGCAACCTATACTATAATTCGTTTACAAAGTAAACATGACTACATACAGCTTGGTTCTTTTGGCCACACCATAAATTCATTTAAAAATAAAAAAATGTGGTCTAGGTGCGACCATTATGGTCCACACGACTAACTTTCCAGTGGGGTGAATAAAGAAACTATGATTTGTTTTTATTATTTATGTTTATAAATTCTATTATTATTCTGAAATATTATAATTTTTTTTTAATTTTTGTTAGCCATAAAAGCCATTTGATAGTGGAAGACGTCTCCGTCCTCGTCATCTTCCAAAGCCTCGACCAGATCCACAATCTTCCAGATCCAAAATCCCCCAGATCCTAAGTCGCCCAGATCTTAAATCCCCCAGATTCTAAATCCCCCAGATCCTTAATCCCTCAGATCAAAAATCCACCAGATCCTAGATCTCCCAGATGCAAAATCCCCCAGATCCAAAATCCCCCACATCCTAAATCCCCCAGATACGAAATCCCCCAGATCCAAAATCCCCCATATCCTAGATCTTCCAGATCCCAAATGCATACTTGCCAAAGTAAATCTCTTAAGAGATTGCATTCAGCTCGCTTTTACAAGGAGAATGTCGTGTGATTTTTGCAAATAAATAATCAATTGAGTCAAATATAAACGCAGCTACTTCATCAAATAGTCGAAAATAGGCCATGTGCTTATATCTGTCACTTGTGACATGTACATCAAACACAGTAATTCAGTGCAGCCAACCTATCTAGGTTCCAATTGCGTGAGATGCTCGCTCTCTATCTTTTTTTTGCGTCGTGCTCTTCTACATTGCAGTTCAAAATGTTCACATGTTCCTTGAAAAAAAAAATTATTTCAGCACGCTAATGAAATTCACTTTTCATTTATTTATAATCTGTCAAATTCACCCTCATTTTCCGTAGCGAGCGGAAAATAAAAATTAACTGCAAAGCAAGGGCAATAAATTCACTACAAAACATCTATCGATTCGAAATGAGCGACGACAACGACTCAACTTCGACTCCACAACTTCAACCCCAAATCCCCCTACTCTGGTATCGACAATGACAACAAGGACACAAAAACAACTGGAAAGCTGGAAAGAGGGGGTGAAACAGAACAGAACAAAATGAATGAATGAAAATGAATGAGAAAAAATTTCAAGGGAAAAAAATTGACGACAGGTCTACGAACGAAAATAAAGGAGCACAGGAGGGTGGCACGAGAAAAATCGGTGAAGTTTGCAATTTAGCCAACATACTCTTCGCCACACTAATTTCAACCACCCTCAATGTCAGTCCTTTGGTCCTTTTGCCTGATGGCGTCAGTGGCGAAGGGTGGCACGAGGTTAGGCAAGTTGTTTTCCTGGTGTTGGATAATTCAACCTAAGCTTCCCTTCCTTAATTTTCATATATGCTCCAGGA
Organism: Oxycera nigricornis; assembly: GCA_963942545.1. Lineage (NCBI taxonomy): Eukaryota > Metazoa > Arthropoda > Insecta > Diptera > Stratiomyidae > Oxycera > Oxycera nigricornis. The sequence continues at coordinate 22,696,657 of OZ012663.1, read as the reverse complement.
GAAAAGATGGTTTTTCGCACCTTTTTTACTAGACTTGCTGTTGTGCTTGCGATGTCGTTTTTTTCCCCAGCACGTCGGTGATTGATGTCCTCGCACGCCAGATTGCTTTTCAAGTTGGACAATAAATTAAAGATATAGATGGATTAGGCGAGCGAGGAATGTGTGTCAAAAGGGAAGCATGCTCAACTGATCGGTGTTGAACTCTTTGGTTCTGGGCAACGCAGGATAACGAGGCAACGTCTTGATGTACTTGATACCGGTTGGATAGCTATGATAGAATTTTCCGCACCAGGAAATTCTGTGCAATACTCAAATGAATGTGAAGGAGTTAGTTTACGGGACACTGTGGGAAGTGGAGTCATGCATAGTATGTAGCTGAAGGATTTATTAGTGAAAATTGAGATGATGGAATGATTTAAATTTATCGAACAGAAGGAGCAGGGGGTATGAACAATGATGGTATTATTTGGAATTTCCTTTTAGAATATCGATTGACTGATTTGAGACGACATTCCTTTCGAGGTATGAAGAAAATTATTGGATTTCAGTAGAATTTGGTACGATAAAATAAAAATTAATAATTTCAGTTATCAATCAGATTGTCAATCCTTTAGAATATAAACGAAACTATTGAAATGCATTTTTGACTACAATTTTGAATTAAGCAGTAAAAAATCCACTAATTATGATAGTCATAAATGCCGCTTTTGCCCAAATCGATTTGGAAGCTGGTATTAACCTCTGATTAGGATCTATGTGTCAACTTTGGTCATACTGAAAACCCATAGTCTAGTTCGAAAAGGTATTCCAAAATTAAACATTATTTTTATGGTATATTGTCTGTCCTGTCTTGTATGAAGGAGCATGATTGAATAATAATAATTTTAAAGGACTTCAATCGTCCACATTTATTTTTCGTGGCTGATGACAATGAAAACTTTCATCTTCCCGTCAACCTAAAAGACTCCACTAATGTAAACCTTGTAGGAACTTTTTATGGTAATGATTTGTAGCAAGCAACTCCGACACCAAAACCAAAATGGCTGGATTTGATTTTTTTCCAACTTAAACAACAAAGTGGTCACAAGTGCAACTGTTGACGAAGAAAACCTCTTCTACAACACTAATAGTCTATTAACACTGCCACAAATCTACATAGTTTTGGCTCCATTTGTGATTTTGATCATTATTTGGGTTCAAAACCACGAATTTTTGCATTCATGTTCAAATTACCTTTTGAACGTAATTTGTACAAAATCAAAACAAGGTTGTAATCGATTTTGCAATATGCAATAGATGTCGCTAGTTGATATTTTCAAATTCACCACCCTGTCTGACCCAATATTTCAAAGAAACGCAGTGGTCCTAACAAGAGTTCGTCCACTGCATCACAAAAACATCGAATTCAAACAGGCATGGATGAAAATATCTCCCTCAATTGTATAATAACATAATAAACAAGCCGCGAAGTGCGACCCTTGAGGTCCACACGGTCAACTTCCCAGTAATATCTAGATAAACATTAAAAATATCAAACACAATAATAATTTTGAAAATACTACTACTTTAAATAATAATAATGAGAGGTATTCATAGCAGTAACAGGAATGAGTTAATATTAATCAAATCATCTATGGGAGCATCGATTGATTACGTAAGGTTTTTGGTCGATAAGGACAGATAAAATATTCACGCGGATCAATCGGGTGGGGGCCTTTTTGGTCTTGAAAAATTTTGTATATGCAGTAAAAAATAGGTTCAATTGCATGTAAAAAGTAAAATGTATTACAAATGAGGGTTATTGAAATCTTACGATTACTAAAGAATGAATCTACTAAAAACTACACTTTTTTATCCGATGAAAACTTTTCAAAGCATATGATCTTGGAAAGTATTGACTACAAAACATTTTACCATTCAAAGCGTTGATACCGCAAATGTAAACTTGATTGAAATTTTGATGGTTTTCAAAATTTAAGCCGTGTTATTAATTAAAAGACTGCAAAAACTATTAAAAATCTGCTCAAATTATCCAAACATTTTAAAACTTTGATTGACTTTACAACAAAGGCTTTAAAATAAAAGATATAAGGTAATATCATTCGGAAGAACCCTTTTCATATAGTAACTTTGAATGATTTTTTATTTTAATTTGATTTTTGTCTCCAGAATCATGAAAAAAGTTTTGCTGGTTTATCTTCAAAAACTGATAGGAATGTATAAATTTTATAAACATTTATTACTGTGTTGTGCAAATCAGGTTAAAAAAATATTTTTCTTTAAGAAAAAAACGCTAAGTTTTCGCATTTTCTTCTATTAAATTAAAAAATCCCGCTGAAACGGATTTTTATATTGTGAAATAATCGAAAAGATTTTAAAACACGACGATTGACACCTTAATGATGCAAATATTATATCTGGTTCGTGAGAGTGAGTGAGTGAATGGAAGAAATGACCTTAAAGATCATGATGACTGTTAATGATTTTTTTTATTTTTTATTTATTAACTTCCCAGTATATGGGAAGTTCTTGTAATCGCCTCGAAAATCGAAATTGAAATTTTCAACATTTCTTTACGTTTTGAGGTCTATAGAGTATATATAAAGTGTTTTTAGCAAGGGAGATGTATGTGTGTGTGTGTATGTATGTACGTACGTACGTATGCACGTTCGGGACACTTTTTTCTGCGAGCATAACTCACGTAAACAAAGTCATATCGAGTTCGTTGAGGTGTCAATTGAAGCGTCTTTGCAATCTTAAGAGCTGATTAGTTTTTGGGATACTTCGGTCGGGGGGTTTGCTGTTTTCGCCCCTTGAAGGTCAACCATGTTATGCGCTATATCTCACGAACTGAACATGCGATTTTCATGATTAAGGTGTCAATCGACGCGTTTTAACATTGGTATGATTTTAAAAAATTTTTAAAAAAATTCTTGGAGCCGTTTTTTAATTTTTTTAAAAAAAGTGCCAAAAATTAGGTTTTTTTTCAAAAACATCAAATTTTTAACCTAATTTTCAAACCTAAGTAATCAATGTTTATATAATTTATATACTCCAAAAAGTTTTTGTGAAAAAACCAGCAAAAGTTTTTTCATGATTATGAAAAAAATTAAATAAAAAATAAAAAATCATTAAACGTTCAATGTCATTTACGTCATTCATTATATCTCGAGAACTAAATATAATATTTCCATCATTAAGGTGTCAATCGACGCGTATTATCATTTTAATGAAGTTTTTATATGTGAAAAAAATCTTTAAAGTGGTTTTTTAAATTTATTGGAAAAAATTGGAAAAGTAGTGTTTTTTTTCATAAAAAAATAATTAATAATTAATAAAATTAACATCGTAATAATAAATGTTTATCAAATTTATAATTTTTTATCAATTTCTGTAGAGAGACCAGCAAAATATTTTCTCATGATTTCAAAACAAATTGAATTAAAAATAAAAAAAATCATTCAGTCACCATGTAAAATGGGTTCATACGATTTATTATACCTTAAATCTCTTATTCTAAAGACATTGTTGTAAAGTCAATCAAAGTTTATTAATATATGCAAAATTTAAGCAGATTTTCAATAGTCTTCACATCACCATGTTTTAACTTTAATGAAAAAACTGCTTTGTAACCTGTCCCCACTCCGATGAATACTCAATCAATGGACGCTCCCGTAGATGAAACGATTAATATTAAGTCATTCCAATAACTTTTACGAGAAGTACATTTTTATTATTTGAAGTAGTATTATTTCCATAATTATTATTGTGTTTAATATTTTCAATATCTTTTTAGATATTACTGGGAAGTTGACCGTGTGGACCTCATGGGTCGCACCTCACGGCTTGTTTTTTTACGTAATCATGAGAAAAAGTTTTGATGTTGTTTTTACAAGCACTGCTTGAAATATAAATTTTTTTATAAAAATTGAATACTTTCTTTCGTAAATCAGGTTAAAAATTTATTGTTTATGAAAAAACCTAATTTTTGCACTTTTTTTCTTAAATTGAAAAACGGCTTCAACGATTTTTTTCAAAATTCGACAGATTCACGCAATTTTTAATACGCGTCGATTGACACCTTAATCATGCAAATCGTATGTTTGATCGCGAGATATAACGCATGACAGAAATGACCTTCAAAGGGGCAAAACAACAACCACTCCCCCCCGACCGAAGATTTCCAAAAACTAATCAGCTCTTAAGATTGCAAAGACGCTCCAATTGGCACCTTAACGAAGACAATGCGACTTTGTTTACGTGAGTTATGCTCGTAGAAAAAACTGTCCACGAACGTACATACGTACGTACGTATGTACGTTCGCAAAAACACACACACACACACACATACATCTCCCTTTCTAAAAACACTTTATATATACTCAAAACGTAAAGAAAAGTTGAAAATTTCAATTTCGATTTTCGAGGCGATTACAAGAACTTCCCATATACTGGGAAGTTAAAATGCCGCTTATTAAGTATCCGCTTCATTTTTACTTTCAAGCCCATCGATGTTTAAATTTTAACTCATCGAATATTCTTCGCTTAACGTTGACCGCCGTGGATTATGCGCCAGCAAGTACTTTTACCGCGACTGCGTGTCTGGCGGCTATCTTTTCAACATGCCAATGAAGAGGAAACTTAGTTGCTTTCGCGCTTCCACTGATGTCATTACCCGCTTTTCTCTTTTTATTTCAATTATACTAGTAGGTATAGTTATAATGTTTGAAATCAATATTTTCTCCATTACATTTGCATAAGATATGACATGATTAAGCATTTTCCGAAGCTTTTATTGCATTGATGGGAATTGAAAATAAAGTACCATGCACCATTTGGGAGCTATTTTTTTTTGAACAAGTTCTTTGAGACAGTTTGCTGCTAATTGGTAGGTTCAAACTGTCCAATTAGTGAACCCAAACAAAAAATGAATCATTCATCAAAACAGCTTCATCATTGAGACCATAACAAAACAATTAGAGTAGAAAAACAACATTATTTCGTCAGGTTATTCTAGCGGTAACGTGCATGCGCAATTCCATTTCCACTAAATCATCATCACACTCGAAATACAAACATCACATAGTTCCACGGTTAATAGCCGTAATAATAATCAAAAAAACATTCCACCACACCACCATCATTTGAGGATTTAGATATGTCCGAACCGCATGAAAGCATAATTAACTCATTTCTTATCCATACCCAGTAGTCAAACAACTGTATAGTAGCGTCAAGTGACTTGGCTGAATATTGTGCTCGTCAACAGCGCGATTCTAGCATTCAATCGACGGGGATATTAGACAAATGGCATTCCTTCCAGACAAAGTCTGATGGAACTTTTCGACCGCATGCTGAGGTCTCAATCAATTTGATTCGATGATGCGACACCCTAATACGAGCATGCATTTGTAGGCCTGTAGTTCGCCAGTAAAAACCGATTGTCCTTAATTGGCCCGACCCGGATATTACTTATCTGCGCCATGCATGTCCTTTTCCAGTTACCAGCTGGTATTCATATCCTCCCCCATTTCGACTGTCGTTTCGCATTAACGCTGTACATGCCGCGAGCCACCGCGGATACTAAAATGAAAGAATGGTAGCTCTACCGGAGGATTGGTGGTGCTGGTTGACCCGAGGTCTAATCTACAATTTTCGTGCTAGACCTGTTTGCGTGACAGTCGTGCTTCCTGATAAGATTGGACAAGGACGTCTAAGTGGCACATGACTTTCATTTCGTAATTATGTATTGAGAAGCTTTCATTTATCACATGTTTGCCGCAAGCCGCACAGCCACAGAGTTGATAGCATATGGCACTGTTTGATCGGTGGTAGGTGACCGCTTACCTGTAGATTGTCCAGGTCATGTGGCTGGAGTTGCCAGCGGGATGAGTTTCATGCATCACGCTGTGGTTAAACTGGTGGTTCTTGATGAAGTTCCTTTAGTACAAACAACTTGAAAGATAGTGATGATGATTCATTGTATTATTATATGCTGTAAAGCTCATTTTTGCTTCCGTTGACGATTTTGGCCCCGGGTCGGCTAATCCCACCCACTGTTTACCAGCAATCAGAAGAAGGGGTGAAAAAATAAAAGTTGCAAAAAATCCACTGGCTAATATTTCCGCTAAATTTCTAGAATAATTCAACTTGAAGGCAAAGGTGAGCGATTTGACATAGCGCGCGGTTGCGTAACAACCAGGCTACATTTTTAAAAAACAAGTTCTAAAAGTAACTTCATTCCAAGGTTATATTCATTCCAGCTTCCACTCTGCCATCGTCGGTGGTTGACTTGTAAAATTCAGCTCACTACGTTTCGTTCCGCCTTATTATGCTATTTTCCAAGTCATCAACAGGTAGCAATCACACGTCCCATTATCCAGTTCACAGTTCGTGCAAGATAGTTTGTCAAGAATCTTTCACATGATCTCGGATACTGGACTTTGTGGTGGTTAATGTGAATCTGAAGATTATAGATGTGCGCTGTCCATTTGTTAGGGGGAATATTTGTATTGGTCACGTGTATCAAGTGGAGTCTGTTGTATCATTTGTTGATTGCTCCCTTCGAGTTCAATTCATGGACTTCTTACCAAACTTAATTTGAAGAATGTTCATAGTCAAGGAAATACTAAATATAACTTCCCTATTTAAATTCAGTTTAACTTAACTCAACTCTGTCCCTGTTGACTTTGTGGACTGTAATCAGCATGCCAAATTCTTGCTATATGATGTTTTCCTGCACTGTGTACCATCGGTTATTGATTGTCTTTAAGAGAGGATATTCCAAAAATTCGCCATGAACTGTTTCTCGTGATGAGAATTGCTTAAGGTCAAACGTAGACGGTGCCTCACTTCAATCTCAAAAACTCTACCAATACATGTGCGTATAAATTCATGTCCCCAGAAAGAAGTCTATAATATTCCTTGTGGAAGCTATCAAATGGCAGTTTCAGTCTATCCTTGATGCCGAAATAAAGATTTCATAGTGGTAGAAGCATCGATGTCTGAAGAATGTTCATCCTTGCGGATCATTCCGGCGATCGATTCGTGAATACTATGAATCTACTCAAAGAAGTTAAATGTTGTGTGGCTCTTTTGATGACTTAAATACTCACGTTTGCTTGTTTGCAAATAGAAGCTCAATAACTCGAAAAATATATTTTATTTTTTCATAGCTGAGTTTCTTCCATTTATGTGTACTTGATGGAAAAATTGAAAGATATAGCATGATTTCCTTCACGAACGATTCTAATTTCCGTTTGCCTTATATTGAAAGTGGCAAAGCGTATTCGGTTCTTACTCTGATAGGTTGAGTCTCATGGGATCTAAACTCTTCTGAACACATTTGTCTGGCTTCTCTGGGACACGATGCCAAATGTTCTAATTATTTCGTTCTTGCCACTATTATCTGGTCCATTTAATTGTTTGAGTAATTTTTGGTGAAGTTTGGGTTTTATTACAAAATTTGCAGCTGATTTTTTTGAATGTTTTTTATGTCCTGCAACGCAAATAACTTTTTGCAGGGCACCTAAACTCAAATCTTTTTGTTTGAACCTAACATTTTATTGGGTAGTTTCTCGTCTTAAAAATTTCCTGTAATCTTCTGAGCATCGACTTTTTCAAGTTTTTAATAAGTTCAGAACCCATTTGTCTTATTTCCTCGAAAAAGATTTGGTGTTTTTCTCCCAGTATATTCCACAGACGCTGTTTGGAACAAAATCAGTATTAGTATATCTGGTGTATTATACAGAACCCATTCATCAAAATTTTCGGGCGTGGTGCTCGCCAGGAAAGAAGGGGAGAGTAATTAAAATTTTGGATACCACTCAATTAGTGTGGCCACCCAGATAGCAAATCTTAACTAAGAAAGAGTTCTGAGCCAACACTGGAAAAATAAACAGTCTTACAGAATATCTTCCCAAGGACTTAACCTTTTTGTATTTTAAAATAATAATAAAAAAATTAAACTTTTTACAATATTTCTTCATCTCCAGCCTCGTTATCGCACCAAAACCTTAACATTTTCCTAAACTGCTTTTGTTTTTGGGCCACATCGCCAATCCAGTCTTGCTATTGGCGCATCTATCATTTGCTGGACTGAAAGAGAATCTTCTGTCTGTCGTTTTTATTGCAATCCAAGATAAGGATCTGTGGTTGTTGTTCTAAACTATGCCTCCAATTTTCGTTTCCATTGTGCAATTAGCCAGGCGCTGGGATTAGTTTCGCCGCTCGCAATAAAAACTAAAAAACCACATCAAATGCTGTCTTCCTACCGCTTTTTACATACAAGAAAAAGAACGTGAACGCAGTCAACCAGTATCTTTTTTAATTTTAAAATTTATGTTCTCAATATTTTTCAGATAGTTGATTGACTTTGACGAGGTGATATCACTATTTCCGAACGCATTTTCTTATGTGATGAGTTTGTTACGGACATGACAAAGTCATCTTGATATTTGCCGAATTGTCAGAATTGTTGTATTTAGGTATGTTCCGCGTTGCGATCAGTGATCCTTTTGCAATATTCACTTCCGAATCGTGTTGTAACCGTTATCAAGCACTGCTATTTCTTCACTCGCGTTTGTCCTGAATAAAATGGAATGGTCAAATCAAATACTGATCTATGAATCCAAGCTGCACTGTAGTTTACCAGGATAAGCCATTTCCGTCACCCCAGAAATTATGAATAGGAAGAACGACCAATGCGAATCATCGTCCATTTCGTTCTTGAAGGGAGTATTCGCCACATACATAAGTAGTCCTTTTCCAGTACTAATTCGAATCACTGGTGGGGTGGTATTAGTGGTTACAATCGGTGGAATGTTATGAAGCTATTGTCACACTTTCGAAAGTGTCTTTGGTCATTTCCTGACTGCTGTACATCATGGTCACTATTGATTACTTGCATACTTGTTGAATGAACCAGTTTCTTCTCGAATATTTCAACATATTCGATCCTGTATTTTGTCATCATATATTCATTTAAAATGTTAACGAAATAATTTCAGTCTCTACTTTACGAGCCTCAATGAAGTGGATTTTTTATTTTCAATGTCACTAATGATGGTTGGCTATTGTTCCTTGAGAAAGCACGAGTGATTTTCACCACGGGTGCAAATTGTTCCAGCCTTCCTTTTAATTTGACTTTAGCCTTGCGTGATTATCGAAACGGGTAAAAGTTATTCAAGGCTTTTTTTCACCACAAAGAGTGCTACAACTAACTGTAAGTTCGGGCCCGAATTTGGATGGCTCCCAGCTCCCTATTTCACCGCCATTTAGAAAAATATATAAATGTGGATTCTGTTACAATAACTCTCAGAAAAATTGGTTATCGAAACATACCGGCTTCTAATTTTTGTCTATTTCAGTATGGTATACAAACAATTCTGCTGGTCTCAGTATTTTTTTAGGAATAATTTACTGTACATGCAACCAAATTCTAGAAAACTCGTCCATCGCCTAATGGTAACACCCACTTGAAACATGCTTCTCATTCATTTATTATGCCGCGACACACAGAAACATTGTTCGTTCCATTTATCTGATCCGGCTGTACTCGTAGAAACTGTTTTCCTTTTCTGCTGTTGTTACATTTTATTAGCCCCATCTAATTAGTGACATATATTACATACACTACTTGACAAATCACTGACTTGTCCAGGTGACCATAATAAATGCTTTCTTGCTTGGTCGTAGCACAACAACTGGTAAATAGTCCACCATAGCATTTCTTAAATAGAGACCAACCGACCAGCCGAATCATCCTCGTGACCATAGTTGGCAACTAGAACTACTTTTTTTGGGGTGGCGGGATCCATTGCATGATACGCTTGTAAACCTTATTTCGTACGGGACACCACCACCCTTGAAATGACCAAAGGCATTGTCGCTAGGACTGTGTGACACTTGATTGCTAAACTGGCGAAGTCAATTTGTGCCACAGGATTGTTTGTTTTCACGTCTTTAAATTGATAGGATCTGTGTTCGTCCTTTTGGTGAATTGTTCATACGCATGATACTGATTTTCATGAATGATTTCGATGAAAGTTGGACAAGGGGTTGATGAAATTATTGACTAAATATTGTCGTAGAGAAGTTATGATTGGATTAGAAATGGGATCTGAACGGATTGATGGAGGAGAATATTTTGGTATTTTGGTTTGAAAAAAATGTGTTCGCTAAATTCAGAGAAAAATTCGCTCAAATTATCTGGAAGTATTTCATAAAAAACAGAAAACTAGTCTTCATAATCAAGCGGACATAATCTTGTTAAAGATGCCATTCAAATACAAAAGTGAATTTTAAATTCGCATGAAATACCTCTCGATTATTCCTGTTTGAATAAGGATACCTAATACGCTTGACATGCCTTGAATAATGGAAAAGAAAAATCTGATTTCACTCTTCCATACCAGCACATAGCATAATCAGTCATTGCCTTTCACTATGCTCCTTTCACGTTACGGTAATAATGCCAGGAATTCTATCTGCACTATTAAATGTCGGAGGTTACGGGCATTAACTATCGGAAAATATGCTTTTCCTAGCATTCCAACTGCACTCGCAGCTATCTTCCTAGCCACCTGTTTCTTTTGCCTGCCATAAATCCTGGGCTCGGATTTTATTCCTTTCATAATGCTGGATCTACATAAATCATTGCACACAGTGTTATCCTTCATAAATAGAAAAATTTATTGGATTTCATTTCTGGGCCAGATATCTCGCCATACTATGAACACGGAGGGTTTGTGGGTCATCATTGATTCTTTCTGAAGGCGAAGGAATGGTCTTTTGAAAAAATACCAGGCAGCAAGGATGCAAGTGGCGTCAGCCAACGTGATCCTCGTCGTGGATGAGTGCATCAAGTGATGTGTAAATATCGACAGGTTTTTACGTGCCATTACTTTGCGAAGTTTTCTAGGTTCTCAATTTGGCAGCCATCCTCAAAGCGCAGAATGGCTGAACGGACACGATAGCGTCCTGGTGCACCCAAAGCGTGAGAATGGGATTGGGATGCAACGAGGCTTTCAATTATCAAGTTTCAATGAAGGACCAAACAAAAAACGACTCAGTTCAGCTCGTTTCATTGTGAACGACGAGAAGCACACTTGCATTGTTTCGTTCTTTGATAGTTGTCGAAATGGAAATGAAGGAATCGTGAAAAGTATTCAATGTCATTGTGTTGCGTTATGATGTCCTGGTGGATGAGCTCGACGCAAACAAAAAAACAACGGAGCAAACATTGGAGAGGAGACAACAAGCTTCGTTATTACTTGCTGCAGGGACTCATGATATTTGGAACATTCGTTAAAATCGTTTTCAGTGCAATGGATTTTGACCGCTTCAATTATTTCGCTGACGAGATTTTGTTTCCTGCAGAAGTTTCAGCTTTGATGAAATAGCGCTATCGCTGGAGGATTTAGTGTTCTATTTCAAAGACCGGTAATTAAGTTCTGGATAGTTGCCATTATAAATTTGAAGTTTAATAGACTCTTGATTTTTTGGAGTAGCAACTGAGCACTTGCTGGCACAAATGTTTTAAGATATTGACTACGAAGTATACGAAACTTTAAAAATAATGATTACTGTTGTGAGGCGATTTGCTAAGAACTAAAAATTTTGACGAAGAATATCATTTAAAGGTTAACCGGAAGGAATTGAACTATTGGAATGCTCGATTCAATTAATATCATCCTTTTTTGATCAGTGGCAAAAGGAATCGCAATAACTTCAATAAGACTAAATGCGACCAGCCATACTTTGACTGTAGCCAGACTTTTTCTGAAGTGGACACGACTGCCGCCAACCAAACAGTGGAGGTAGTGGTACTTGGCGGGTGAGTTATTACCATTGTTATGTTCGTTAGCGCGTCTGAGTATTATTACTCATAATTCGGGGTAGTTGAAAACCACGGAAATGAATAGCTAAGAAAACTGTAACTAAGTAATAAGTAATCGAAATGTGTTATCACAAAGCTTCTGCACTTTGGTGTTAAGCTGCAGTAACTGGCCAAAAAATAAGGAATTCAATGAAAATCCACACTATTGAACGTTTCGTATGGAACTTCCAAATAGATTAGTTGCTTTTGGTGGTTTGTACTGTGATTCAAGTACTGAATAAAAGGACAAAGAGATTCAACTCCGAACTAAATGGTACTATCCCTTATACCGATTCTTATCGTCTGAGAAGTACTATATCCTAAAATTTTAAATACGAAAAATTACTAAATTTTGATGGAGAGAGTGATTGAAGGAAACGGAGGTGGTTTTAGAATTAGAATTACTAAATTTTGATGGAGAGAGTGATTGAAGGAAACGGAGGTGGTTTTAGTCGGTAAAAATCCGGCATGCCGAGAAACAGGAGCTGATCGGTATCTTTTGAAGATTTGCACCTCCCAACGTAGAAAAAAAAATTTTTGGTTCCATTTTTTTAAAAATAACTATAATAGAAGAAAATTGTTGAAGGGGCTATGTGTGATTCAGTAACCGAATACAGTGCAAAATAATTTAAAAGTTTGATTAACGAAATATACTGAATAAATACATCGAATGTAATCAATCGAATTAGTGAAAAGACGTTTACACGACAAAGTCTCACATTCAAAGTTCCGACTACTAACAATCAATTTTTTACAATCGTTCTCTTAAATTCTATATTTGTTCAACCCTACTTGAGTATGAGGTTCTTTTTCATTGAAACCAATTTATATTCCTTCTTTCAATTCTGCCTATGAATTTAATGATAAAATTTTACATATTTTTACTGTACGAATTGCAAAAGTTTATCTGTTTGGCGAGATTTTAATTTTTTACGTAAAAAAACAAACTTTGATGTGAAATACACTTTTTGGAATCTAAATGCAAGGTAAACTGCAAGAAGTTTACTATGAAAATAATTGTGAAGAGAACAATATTTAAATCATATTGTCGTCTGTTACTTCGTTCTTCCTGCTCAGAGGAATATCCAAATTCAATTGTCAATTCAATTGACTATTTCCTACTGTGAAGTGTGAAAAGCCAAGATATCGTTCCCTACTGTTAACCTACATAGTATACTGGTCTTGAGGATCTTCCTAGGTGAACATCCCGAAGTATCGCCTAGAATTATTCTCGCTCCCAGCGGAAAGTTATTCAAGACCTCTTTTCTGCATCGGCCGAAATGAGTAGCGCCCCTCACAGGAAAGACTTTCATGAAAGGGTCTTTTGAGAAGATTTTTTGTAAATGTTTCAGTAACACATAATATGAAGAATCTTTTTGGATTTTTTGGAGTAGGCATAAAAAATTTACAACAAAGATTTTTTTATAGTAACTTTTTGACGATATCAAAATATCGAATATTGTTTCTGAGTCTTTCTGCGTAGAGAATTTTCAACTTTAGAGTTGTTGTTGATTGAAGCTCTGATCAAAAATAAATACTACTAAATCTTCAAAGCAAAATATACTTATTTTCAAGGTATTCAGTGTTTTTCGTATGTAATTGATCCCACATTGGGCGCCATTTCGCTTTTATACGAAAGCTCTTTTCATTAGGGGCAAATCAATTCAAAATACCTTGACGGTCAACATTTTAATTTTTTTTTCATTTTATCTAGAAAAAAACCCGTGCCATCATCTGAAAATCGTTTTAAATGCCTGTGGAGTAATATTTGTGTGAAGATTTATTAATGTTTAGTCTCTTTTCTATGTAAAAAAGTTTGGCGACGTACGCTAAATTCTGTGATTCATTAACTATGACAATAGAATTACTGCAAGCGAAACGAGTAGAGAGTGGAGCCCTTGAGATTCCGACAAAAAAATTCTCTAACAAAATTCAAAGTCTTATATTGTAGCGGGATTTGATGTGTAAAAGAATGTATCTAAATAGTAGAATCATGCTTACCTTTGTCAGTCTCAAATTTTTCCTTAAAACGATAAGAAAACACTGGTTCGTTTTTCCGAATCAAATTTGGCCCATCATCATGTTCGAATGGTCTGTGGCATGCTTCACAAACTTCACATTCTGTCCTTTTTATATAATTTGAATTGGATTGATATCGACCTATTGTTTTGTCATCATGTCCTCCTTTGTTGCGTCTGAACTTTTCATTATCAGCTTGATTTGTATCTTTCATAACAGAGGATGCTGATTTTTTAGCTGCAGACTTCTCAAGAGTGCCCTTCAATCCAGGATGTTCACTTTCACGCTGAGATGAATCTTTTTTCCTTGATTTATCGCTGATGGATTTCGACTTGAAATCATCTATGCGTGGAGCAGTTCTCGACAGTCTGTTTTTGTCAATTAGATACGTCGATTCTGTTTCATAGCTTAGTCCTTTTGGTTTGGATGTAATATCCATCATATTTTTCCCCTTTTCAGAAGAATAAACAGGATCATCTTTTTGAGCTGGTTTTTCCGCGTAGTATTTATTGTACTTCTTAGAGGGTTTTTCACTTATTAAAGAACCTTCGCACTTTGTTCGAGAATAACTGGTAGTAGTAAACAATTGATGTTGTTTTGTGATTGTTGCAGGTTCAGGCTTGTGTGGATCTAACGAATTATTCTTTTTTGCAGTATTTAAAGTATATTCTTGAGGTTTCTCGTCCTTAGATGACATTTTTTCTTCCAATAAGAAAATTGGCGACTTCAATACATAATCACTTTTGCTTTTATGCTTAGGATATTTATCGTCGATTGCATTTGAACGAATAGTGCTAGTATTTTGATGGATGTCTTCTAATTGTTCTCGAACGGCAGTTGTTAATTGATTTACTTCGGATTGTAGTGTTGAGACTTGCTTTTCTTGGAAGTTTTGAAGTATCTGAGAATAATATTTGGATTTAGAAAATATGTTTCTTATAATGAAAAACGAAATTAAAAATGGCTTAAAAAGTTTATGTGATTACTAACTTAAAAGAATCGTAATGAAGAAATCGCCTGAAATTTTAAAAACAATTTTTGCTGAAGAAGTCCAATTCTAAATTTCGGGAGATTATTGGAAACAAATCTTTCTTCTGGCTTTCATTTATTCAAATATCAAGCCGAAAAACTACACAAAGAAAAGACGAAAGTAAATATTAAAAGGCTTAAAAATCAAGGAGAGAGGTTGAAGATAGCATTCTGGAAAATACTTTCCGTTTCGATGGCTTCTCTACCAGAAAAGTAACAGGGATATTTTGATATTTGGCTCAGCAGGATACTCTTTTAGTGAAAGCTTGAAACACGTCAGATTAGTAGCAAAAGCAATCACAGTTCATATACAAAGTGAAATGTCAAGCCTGGATAGTAAGGAGTAAATGGGTTATAGAATATACTTCCAAAATCAAAGCATTCTAAAAAAATGTTTACCAAAAATAAGAATAAAGTACGTAATCAAACAAAAAATAAAAATAAGGTTAAATATATTATAATTCAACAGCAAATTTTTTGCATGTGATAGCAAATAAACAAGATAATTGATTCATGAATAAGAAGTCTATATGGTCACACCAGGATGAATAGCTTATATTTCTTAATATTTTGTGTAAGGTAAAAACCCCCTGAGGTACATTAAGAGTGCAGAACTACTGACCCTGTGTAAAAATAGCCGATCCAAAAACATTTAATCCCAAAAATATCCAATCCAAAAGATATCTTTTCTCCAAATTTATTAAAAATCGGGAACTAAAAAAACAAACATGCATGTTAGTTCAATTAAACTAAATTGATCAAAATGTAACCATCAAAACAATTTGATTCATTAAATACTTTTGAGATATAATAAACAAAACCAATATTATTGTAGATAGATTTACGGGAATACCTCGAAAGTCTGTTTTTCTACTTCAGAACAATGCTTAAAATAATTCTTCAAAATATTTTTCAATCAATAATTTATATAGTGTCTATACTAGGACATCTTTTTTCATAAACGTTGATTAGGTTTGTCACTCATTGTGGCTGGTCAAGATAAAAAGGAAGCCTTGAATAATTTTCACTCGAGGCAAAAAGCATAGCCACTCTTGGTTCATGGCTACATATGCCGATATTAAAATCTCTTCCCTGAAATTTGTAGAGTAAAGAAGATTGAAGCAATTGTATTGGATTTCAAAGGATACTTTATAAAGACTATTCACTCCGTGTTTCTGTTGACGTGTTCATATTTTTGAATAGGAACGATACTCAGTCCTAATGCAGTGCATTAGTCTTAATAAAGAGGTTGATTGGAGGAGAGGAAAACCTACAGTTATCGATGAAAATGGGCTCCATCTAAGCTGTATTATAGCAGCAATGGAGTAAAAAACATTCGAAAGCAGACTTCCTTCAAAAAAGCAAGTTAGAAGCAGACCTATCTTAGGAGCATGGGCCAGGAACCTTTTCTAACCACGTGTATAAACTCAAAGAAAGGTACAAAAGACTGAAGCAGAAAAATGCATATTTTCTCCAAGTTAATCGCATCAAAATCAATAAATTTTAATTTTTTGGAGAGAGTTTCAGACAGTGCGTGGATAAAATTGATCCAAACTCACATAAATTGTGGCTAGCAATTACAAGATTACATTTGATGGACTATTTGAATGAGACATATGTACAGCTAAATTTCGATGTTGTGGCAAAATTTTTTTTTTCGAATTTGAGAATCTTAGTCTTTATTGTTTTTACCTTGGAGGGTTGATATGCCTCATTAACTGCAATTAATTGAGATGAAAGTTAAGTTCTAAATGACTGACCAATTCCAATTTTTTTCAAAAGAACCCAATAATTGATGAAACCAAAACTGGTGAAGAAAATAATGCACAGTACATCATAAAAGGAATATTAAATTACTGCCATCAAAATGTGAGTCCACACTAGAATTTATTGTACTATACGCTCTTTCAATAGCATTTTCTTATTTTGTATCGTTGAAAGATATTTTATAGACTCATAACCAAGTTTATTAGATATAAACTGATATGTTATCAATTTTGCAATTCAAAGTAGAAGAAATAGAAAATACGCCAAAACCTCTCTAGCCTACATATCTCAAAAATTTAAACTTATCAAATGTTAACGAAACCCAAAGAATCAAACTATTTCAATTAATAGCTGTACGCATACACTTGTATTAATCCTGTAACGTCACACCCGAACAGAAAGACTAACTTTAAATCATCTTTATTAATGCCACGATATAAATCAGTTATGCCTGCAGCC
Organism: Oxycera nigricornis; assembly: GCA_963942545.1. Classification (NCBI taxonomy): domain Eukaryota; kingdom Metazoa; phylum Arthropoda; class Insecta; order Diptera; family Stratiomyidae; genus Oxycera; species Oxycera nigricornis. The sequence goes on along the minus strand of OZ012663.1, from coordinate 22,679,505 downwards.
AAGAAAATTCAAAATGAAGAGCAGCAAAAAAAATATTAATTTTTCACTATACCTTCTTCTCAAGTGGTGCTAATACTTACCGCCAACTTTTCCTTCTCCATTTTGGTGAATACCAATATCCTATCAGCTTCCAATTTAGACTTTTCAAGAAAATTTATTTTCCTCGTACTCTCCTTGAGTTTCGTGCTGAATTCCTGCACAACACTAAGTTCGTTTGTTTGTTTTCTGTGAAAAATAAATTCAAATAAAAAGCAATATGAAAAGAAGGATCTCTCATCATCATCATCTGGAGATGCTTGAACAGCAGTGGGGCAAGAAGTGAGGACCTTGGACAGAAACATGCTATACAATATGTGCGGATGTGAACTAGGACTGGCATTGGAAGTTGCCCAGAACGATGACGACAAGACACTAAGAATAGGATGAATTGTTTCGTTAATGGAATTATCAGATGCAAAAGTTTCCATTTTTAAGCTCATGGCCAGACTGGGAACAATAGGAGAGAGATTGTTAATCTCATAAGGAAAGGGCATTTAATCATAATCTTGGTCAGCTTTGCACATGGATCCTTTGCTCGTCGGTGAAAACCATTCAGCCTTGCGAGTAAGTCTCATATGTCCTTCTGATGGTTCAGGCATAGTCTTATGATTCAGGACGGTTATTGTATCTCATTAACCCCAGATTAGTGAATTTAGGATTTCAGACAGAAACGATGAGGTGCCACTTGTCGATGAATTTAAATTGGATCTCTTGCAATATGAATGCTTTGTTCACGTGATGGTTTATCACCGAGGGAGATGTTTTGATGACCTCGTCGTCGAGTTACAAGTAATGCATTATATGTGCATAGACTGGACACTCCAGTAAGCGTTGAAATACATGAAGGAAAACTCTAAAGTCAAGTGAAACAAAACGAAATTGGGTCACGACAAGACTCTCATTCACTGAATGGGCAAAACTCAAACAATAAGTGCTGATCCAGCTTCTTCCATGAAACGGCCAACAACGAAGAGATGAGGATTCCTGCAAGTCTAATTCTGGCCGCTTGTTACTTTCCACATTATGCTTACTTAACAATATCCTGTAAAGTTTTCAATTCCTGTTGAAGGAGTTTGCATCGGTTTTGCAACTCTTGGATTAAGTGTGCTTCTCTAACGTTGGCTGCCTCGATTCGTTGCTGTAAAAAATTGAGAAATGGATGTTAAAATTTAACTAAATTTTAATGCCTATTAAGAGTGGAAATTTGCAGAATGCTTCGACCAATATTTGAAAAGGGGCTGATATTGTTTTAGCGTTTTGCAGGGATGCATTTAAGTTTGGTGTGGAAGGGTCAAATTAAAATTAATTATCAATTATTCTTTGACTTGTGGAGTGCGTATTTATCGCTTAAAGACCTTGAATTCGATGTTTTGGTTTAAATAAACTTACGTAAGCTAGGTACGTCAACTGCCTGATAATGTAAAACTATCAAAAATACCGAAAATCTAAATAGATCCTTATAACGACTAAATTCTCACTTGCACTGGACGATTGGTCCAGCTAAACTTGCCAGGCATCGACTTTCACGATTAATAACGAGTGAAACCGCATAACAAGTTCGGTTAGGCCCTCCAACACTTTTCCAACCGAGCCTCTCTTAAGTCCTGAATACGGAAATTAGGAGAAAAGGGTATTACATGACAAAATTCACTTCTGCGTTTTGTTTCTGGGTAGTGCAACTTTTACAAAGTCTATATTGTCTCATGGTGTGGTGAGTTTTCTTTTAAACTATTTCCTTTTTTGTTTTGGCTTTATTACAAGGTTTCGTCTAGCCAAGCGGTAATCCCTGTTATCACCAAAAATACAGTCATACAGTTTTGCCCGCGGCTAGCACTGTGTGCTTCAAGAAAGAGGAAATGTGAAGAATGTTGCACCCAACGGCAGCCAGCGGGAGGTCACGACGGTTACCCGATCCTGCCCTGATGGTATTGTGAGCGATACCGCCCCATCGTCGGAAGCGGGTACCGAAAACCTGTTCAATTTTGGTAGGCACCGCGCACGAATGTTCGGGCATATGTTCAATTCGTAATTTGGTTACACACTATAAAGTGCTCAGAAAATACCTTCCTTAACGATTTCGATAGCAATATGCACGCAGCACGGTTGTGTAAAAATATCCTGGCAGACTGTAGAGTTGAATAGTTTTTTCTTTTGTTATAAATTAACTTGTTTTTTGTGTTAATGTATTTGTATTTTTTATTATAGCAAATAATGTGACTTTTTGTATTGTTATTTGCTTTATTTGCTTTTAATTGCATTTGTGTCTATAGTTTAGGTATTTTTGGATTTTTCTTTATTACGATTTTGCTATCTGAAATAAATCCGTGAAGTAAGCATGGTTTTTGAAAGAATTATTGCGGGCCCGCACCTTAACTTTCCGCAAGTAAAAGAATACCTCCAATTGAGGTGAATATTGGTGACACTAGCGCTCGTATTATGCGATATTGCAAATGCTTAGCTACGGTTGGGTGAACCCAACTACACAAGACTAGCTCTGGAATGGCTACCCGAAAGGTTGTCTGAAAACAGGCATTAAGATGGCTGAATCTCAGGTAATCAGATTCAACGACAAAGCTACAGAAGTGGCTCACGACAAAACGCTTCAAATTGAGCTTGTCTGCCTATAGCCATAACTCCACTAGCTATAAAATGGCCGTGCCCGAATTCGTCTACTTAATGAAGATAGTCCGTGGTCTCGTCCCCGGGAATTAACGAGTGTGCCACGGAGCTTGGTGAATTCCCTAAATTTCATTGTTAACACGGCAGTGGTTTGTCTGCCAATTCTTGTCAACATAAAATACGTAAATCAACTAGACGAGTTTTCTGTTAATATGTCTGAGGCCCAAAAAAACACATCACCGATAATCAAGACAGCCTAGCTAAGAGAGCTCAGCGGCGCATGTGATTGCCCCTGGATTATGTATATATATGTCATCAGCAACATCTTATGCAATCACCGCCACTACAACTGTTAGAATACCCGGCGCTGCATCATAAGCACACAAATAGTTTAGTTAATGTAAGAAATAACCAATGCATGGAAACATGCCACCTAGGTATATAAGTAGACGGAATTTCAAGTGAGTCAATTATTGCCGCCTCACTCACTGACATCATCCCAACTGGAAAATCAGAAACTGTAAGTGAAGCGACGAACATTAAGAAAATGTTCTCTAACCTAACCTATAACCTCCTTCTGAAGTGATCCACGCTTCACTTCCGTGCTCACGCCATCAATGCTTTAGGCATCTTACCAACCCGTACCGCTATCGCCAACAACGCGTCATCATTTCAGTCAACCAATGTAACGATGGAGTGTGTAGCGCTTACATCAGGTTCATTGAAAATTTCTTTCCTATGGATTCAGTCACGCTTCAAATTACATGAGTTTCATGCTCAAAATCAGATAGCCGTCAATGATGTTTGGTACTTAAAAACTCGTATTGTTAGTTTAATTATGAATCTATGTCAAGAGAGTGATACTTGTTCACCTTCAACCACAGTAATCGCCTTAAATACACTTGAAAAGTTCATGAAGTAGTCGCAAGAGCAAGAAGGCTTGAGAATGTTTATACGGCCGAAAACAATACATTCATTCCACGCAAGGATCAAAGCGTGACATTCACTTATGCGCTTGTAATATATGGAAAAGTTGGGATAATAATTTTAATAGTTTTTGATCGGATTGGATGCATTTTATGGACGTTACGAACACTCAATGCTCTGGAAACTGTGTTAATAATAATAATATAATATTTATATAAATAAAAATGAATCGCCAAATGTGTTGCTAAGCGCAAAACTCGAGAACGCCTCGACCGATTAGGCTATATTTTTAAATATATTTTCCTCAAGACACAAGGATGGTTCTTACGGAGAGAAAAATTAAAAAAAAAATTAAAAAAATAATTTTAATTTTTAATTAATAAAATTAATTTTTTCTATTGAACTGCGACAGACCAATAACTTTTGACAGAACGAAGTCTGTCTGGGCAGCTAGTATATAATAATATTATTAGTGAGTGGTGATCCTGCAACTAAAACTCACCTCTAAAAACAAAACTTTAGCTTTCAACTCATCTATCTCTTTCTCGCACATTTCCAGCTTCTTTTCCATAGTATCCTCATCCGGTTTCAACTTTTTAGCCTTTTTTGACTCCTTTCGTTCACTGTCCACGCCAGCAGTTTTGCATCTGCAACAAAACCAAACATTTTAAAAAAAAGTTCCATAACTAAAACAACTCTCACTGTTTATTTTCGGAAATTAGTATGCAAAATAGCTATAGGGGTGAGTAAAATGTGTGCCATAGATAAGATTACGTCACAACCAACAAAAGGATGAATTCTTAAGCCACGACAAGCAAACCTGACATGGTTTAAATGGTTGTCCTTCCGACTCTGATAAAAACGCGCCAAAAGGCGAATCTTCCGTCGAAAAACAGTTCATTTTTCGCTAGTCCCGAACCATCATGATATAATTCTCAAAATGGGATTAAATAGTTAATATTTGTTCATGGGGCAACGTTCGTCTGGTGCTTGAATTGACGTTGCAAAAGGGATGATGGCACATAGTTGAGTTGGTATTTTAGTTACGATGCTAATAATACGCGAACAAAGGACAAGAGGAAAGTTTTTCGTGAGCTTAGCGGATTGTGCCGTACTTATTTCGGATGGGACAAAAGGACTAATGTGACAGAATGTTGTTGTATTTTCCATGCAATTAGGATAAGTACGCGATGAAGAGAAGTTGATGTTTGAATTATGGATAATGGATGTGTTTCAGGGTATGTTGTTTAGTGATGGAATTCAGCGTATTTTGATGGGTTTTATTTGATTTGTGTGTATTCAAATGGGAGATACCTAAGAATTTTTTTTAGTTTTTAGGGTACGGGTATCTCACGTTTTAAAATCAATGAGTCACATGGAGATCATCGAAGGAAAATCAGCTCAAGTCGTGTCTTGGGCTACATTTTGTGGCTTAATGGTAGAATTTTAATCATAAAATAACCACACAATTATTGTACGCTCAATTTGAAGTACTTTTGCATAGAAATGTTAGCAACCTTACTATGAAAACTCACCTAATTTTTTTAACAAGATTCGTCATGGATTTTTGTAATTTAAACTCGAGATTTCGACTAAAAGCAAGTTATACTTTTTATTTCTACTAATGTTAAATGGAGCACTTTTCAATCACTACGTTTACCACACTGAATTATTTAATTAATAATAATTACAAATAAATTTTGCTAAGATACTTTCAACATAGGGGTGTCAACCCTGCTTTGTTGCAACGAATGCACGCTTTATCGCCAAATAACCTTATTCATAACTTCTCTCTTATCTAAAGTTTCGCCATCCAGTGGGGAATCTTCTCAAATACACATGACAAGTACAGCATTTTGCCACCGTCTAGAATGCTGCAGAAGAATCTCGGATTTGCATCCTAGTAGCTTCTAGAAGTATCTAGGTTAGTTTCTTAAACTTTCAAACCTACTCAAGTAGTTTTGGAAAGCTTCTAAATTGAAGCACTATTGTGAGCCTTTTGGAGGATCACTGCATATAAATTTCTGCAAAGAGGTTCTGTGGAGGCTTCTAACAAAAACTGGAAATATAACTTTATTGTTTTTCCACGAAAAATGTCAGCAGTAAAATTATATTAACAAAACACCGGTTTATAAACATGGTCTTAGTTCTCGCTACACTTAAGTTCAACAAGTTACACAGGGAAAAGCTAAGGATTTGCAAAATGATCATGCGTTCAGTTTTAGGATATGGATGTGGAATGCTAACCTTAGCGATAGCCTTCAAAAAGACAATTACCACAAACTAAGGTATATCCTGAACTCGTGAAAAACCATCGGACTGGCAAATTCATAATAATCATGAGCTGCACCCACTTTTTGAAGAGCCAGTGGTGTTCATTTTGACGAAGATGCACAGATTTCGAGAGAGATGTGGAGCATATGGAAGATGCTACAACACGCAGGGGTGCCATTAAAATTCTTATGAAACAATATAGTTAACACTCGAAAAATTATAGCGTACAGAAATCCAACTGCAAAAAGTCTGTCATCGGAGTGTAATTTTTTGTAACATTTTTCCCTAAATAGTTTCATGGAACTATTGGGTGAGTCATAGTTGGTTTCTTTTTGTACGTAGTGTCCGAAAATTACTTTTTTAATGACGAGTGTGTCCCTTTGTACCATTTTTCGAAGTCGTTATGATACAAATGCTATTAAAAAAGCAACCAAATAAATACTTGGGAGCAATCTTTTTCGCGGAGCTGAACTATCAGAATGTACCAATTCTTGGATTTTCTTCAGAAATCGAGATGGTTCACGTAATGGCTTTGAAGATTTCGTCGTCTATCTGATACAATGGACCGAATATTTAAGTGAAGTGGAGTCTGTTTGACTTGGTTCCTTCCAAACCCAACCCTTATTTAAAGGAAACCAACAAATGGCAGATCCACTGTATATAACAATGGGAAGATACTAGCAATGTTTGTCAACGGAAAGCATGTGCTATCTGAAATTATTACCTGTAGTTTTTTTTGCTTACAATACAAATTTATTTGGCCTTCTTCTTTAAGAAAGTTTCTTTACCAAGGTTTTAGGAGCGAAGGATTTTTATCTTACTTTAAACCATTCTGTGGTTTGCACACCCAAAATGGGTTACTAAAAGTATTTGTTTTGATTTCAAATTGAAAGATACAGGATCATTTCTACTACTAGTATCACATCATATATCATCATAGGTTTGTTAAGTCAAACCTCAATTTTTGATGCTTTATATTTGTAATAGTTGGGGAAAGTTCATTTTCTCTCAATCAAATTCCTTTTTAAATTCATATTCGGAAAGCTAATTCTTTTGCTCTTAAGTTTGGAACACTAGCGGTACAGAATTATTATCTCGTGATTCCTAATTTACGCACCATCTAAATAATTGTTCGAATGACAATAAAAAAATGTTTTGTGTCAAAGAAATATATCCCAAATCAAATGAACAAGCTGCCTTATTCAAATTGATTGTAACATCCACAAGCACAAGGTGGTAAGCCACACCCGGCAATCACCCACGAATAAGAGTGCAGAGTGAACTGAGAATACTTTGGCACCGAACCCCAAATTCAGGAAAGGCTTATCGTCAACACCTGCAAATTAGCATCTCGAGAGACTCGGTACCAAGAACACACCACCGAGAAGAGAACAGAATGAAACACAGAAAGAATATCATCCACTTCAGCATCACACTGAACTAATTACTCACTATATTTTTTTCCGCTGAGCCAACAACGGAGCATTTAAATTGTGACCGCTACCACATCCGAAACCAAGCCATGACTCGTCGCTACACAATCTCTACGATGATAACGATGATTGCATTTTCCGCCGCATAATATCTTCTCGAGACTATGGTCGTCTACCTGAACATGCTATTCTTGCCGCCTCAAAGATATGCGATCATATCTTTCATAAAAGATTGCATAAGCTTTGAATAATTTTCACCTTGGGCAAAAATTATTCAACGCTTCTTTTTTTCTTGACTGGCTGAAATGGATGGTGAGCCTAACAAAAGATTTCAAAATTTCGCGCATAACTGAATTTGATTATTATTCAGGCATAGAATTCATAAAATTATTCCATTATAAAATATTATTCAAACCATTTTTGAATCTAACTTCATCGATTTAAAAGCAATACCAAAATTTTGTTATTTCAATTTTTTCCGAAACATTTCGGTGGAAATTTTTCAGAATAATATTTTAGATTTGGTATAAATCTACAAATTTATACGAGCTTCTTCAGGATGAAACCTTTTTTTCAATTGTGATGTGCGTGTTATCTTCATTGATATTAAACGAAAAATAAGCGCAAACATATATTCAAATCAGAAATGTTTGTAAAAAATGTTTCGAAATAACTACGTGAAGTTCCAGACATTTCTGGATAAGTTGATGGAAAATCACACAAAACTGTTTTAGTTTTTGGTTAATCTGTCCACTTTTTCAAATTTAAGAGATTCTAATTGTAATGAGAAATGTATACACGAACGAAGTCAAGCTTATCTCGCTGCGCACTTTTTCGAGAAAAAAAATAATGTCTTGCCCACCATCACTTTTATTCACTCTGGATCCAGATCAACCCCGAAAAATCCACCCATTACTCGAAAACCTCCGCCCGGGTGCTCGACATAAACCAGACTCTTTTCTCTTTTTTCTCTCGCCAGCGATCCAACTCCCGATCCGATAACGGTTCTCTCCAAAGAACCGGTCGGGTAGCTGCCAAACCAGATTCCTTGGTTCAAGCGCTTTAAGCTGGTTTTCGAGACTGGCTTGATGTGCGGGGTTGCCGCTTCTAAGTGCACCCAAGATTACAAAAATGTATTTTTTTTAAACAAAGCACGATATTACATAATGAGAAATTATGGTTCAGTTTACTTTCTCCAGAATATTTTATTTTTCGCTAGGAAATAGACATAATCTTTCAATCTTAGGTCTAAGCCCATTTTTAAAGAAGCCATCAATTACAAAGAAACTTGTGAGTGAATCTAATCTAATATTTGCTTAATTTTGAAGATATCACAATTTGATTCTTAATAAGCAGGTAGAATATGTATAAGGAATCGTTTCTTGTGTTACAGTTCTTATATAGAAAATTGATTTCCATTTTGGATCTTAACTTCTTCACAAAATAGATCGCATTAATATTTATCATCTTACTTCAAGCACTCTGCAATTTTTCCATCCTAAAAATATCCTTGAATGTTGTTTAGTCGAGATTTTCAAATTACTTCGCAGCAAAATTGCATGCAAAGTCCTTCCTTAGCTACTATCGCTCAACAAACATTACAAAAGTTGCATAGAACTGCCAAGTGCCTAATCCATTCCTCAAAATGTCGATTAGCTCCTTGATTGCACATTGGATACCCAATTCAGCCGAAGTGGAGTGCATTACTCACCCACATAGCTAGTGCTTCCAAGTCGAACATCACGGAAATCCTTCGATACAAATCACATGAAGGACATCAACCTCACTCAAAGCAGGCTAGACCCCATCCATCCCTCACTTCTTGGTCCGCCGTCTTCTCCCATATAATACATATATACATATTTCTGTTAGTGAAACATCATAAGTAACAAAAATGTAATCATGGTGTTTCCTTCTTTATTTTCAGGTGAGCTATAAAACTGGGTAAGCCCAAGACGTCAACAGTCACGTAGACTCTTGGAACGTTTGGGATTGCATGCCAGAAGCCAAGCGACGTGGCGCAACGGTAAGACATATCCTTTTTGCAATGCACGTACTCTCATATGTGGAGGATTTGTACTCGTGTTGGGATTTTTAGTTGTAGACTTGCCAGCATAGAAAGTAGCCATTAACATAAATTAACAGTCCATATGAGGAGTTATCGTAAGTTGCATTACATGACCGTGTTTTGTTCGCTCTATCGACATGAATAGTAGTCATTTTGGTTTTGGACGAGTTATGTCCTGTTTGGCGATGCTTTTTGGCCACCCCGTAAAGCATTGGGAGTAAGTGCAAATTCGTAGGAGCTTGCACTATGGGGAGACATAAAGAAATGCTGTTACTATGTTTGAATGGTAGATTTTATAACTCAATGTGTTGGTTCTTATTGGAAAAAAATAATAAGTATCCTTAAAACGTTAAGTTAAAACAATTTCATAATTCTTTCAAGTTTGCAGCCCTGATTGAATCACTTCTCAGTTGTAGTACATAGTTTCTAGACTAGCTCCCAGAAATTCAGTGGGACATAATAGCTGAACGAATAAATATCCTGCATATGCGACTTTTTTGGACCAATGTGCATTAAGCGCTGCTATGAAAACATTTTCTCTTCCAACGGATTCAAAGAAAAACTTTGGACTTTTATGAGAAAATTTTTCAACAAATATTGTGAAATTTGAAGTGATAGAATATGGTAACTTGCTCAAAAACACGTGGTTTGGCTTGACAGGATCTGAACGTTCCAATGGCGCTTGTGATGTTTGAAAAATGGCACTCACAAAATTCATACACTTTGATAGATTGGATATACAAACGCAGAAATGCTAGCACTAGATTTGAACTGAGCTTTCAAACAAGAGACAATGGTCAGTGAAAGGTTGATGATAGCTCGCTTTTTAGGATTTGTAGACTTTTCTGCAAATGATCGTGGAAAGAAGAACCACCAAGAAATATTTAAACCCCGGTATAGACATTTTAATCAATTATATATGAAAACAGCTAGAATATTGAACATGTCGAGTTTCTCCTGCATTTACATTCACTGCCCAAATTTCGATTTTATGAATATCATTTCACACGGCTCGTTGACGCCATGGACTGCCAGCCAGGAAATATTATTACCACCACCGTCGTTATTGATAGTGTTCGCTGCGCCACAAAGCACTGTGCACATGTCACACGGAACCTATGGAGCGGACTTTTATAAGTCATAGCATATATTCCGGATTAAAATACCGGACAGATTCCACTAGAAAAAATCTAATGGTCCCTGAACAATAGTCAACAAATCGTATCTTTAGATTTGAATTTCGCGCGCAAAACGAAACACAGTGCGAGCAAGGTACCAGTGTCAACATCTATCGTCGAGTAGCACGCAATAAAATTTTCTAGGTTTGGGTAGCTGAGAATATGTAAGCGGACGGACAGTGGCAAAAGTCCGGTGTGCTTTTGAAAGCAGATAAGTGCTTCAAGATGAGAAAGTGATTGGTAGGGACTAATTGTTATTCCAAGCAGAACTGTTAAGACAACAATGGGTATATTTTATGATTTTTGATTTGCGTTTAATTTAATTGTGAACGTGTATAATTTTTTTGAATAAAGGTCGTTCATTTGGTACTTTAGATGCCAATATTTATGGCTTTTTGAAAGTGATAAAATTTGTCTCAAAGTTCAAGGAATGAAAGAATGATCATAAATAAAATATACATCGCTTGACGACCACATGAGTAAATTGGTGTGCACAGCCAGTGTTGAGAAAAATGTTGGATTATATCACATCTTAGCGATTTGACTTATTTTTAATTGTTGCAATCATCTTTCTATGAGAAAAAGGTGGAAAACAAACTAAATATTTCCATAAACAATAGTAAGGAAATATTTGATTGGAATCCCGATTAAAACTCCTAACATTCCTTGATTGAGATTGAGAATGAGAAGTTACATGAACACGCAACATATCACAAACGATGTATGCTGAAACTAACTTTCTGACTCACCTTACGCTGCTTTTCTCCCTACTCGACTCATTTTCAGCAGTTGCACGTTTCTTGGGCGAATGGCATTTACCCATTGGCGAACAACTTCTTTTAAGGGTTGAAAATATACTTTCTTGTGAACTGGGTGGCGAATTATCCCTCCTTGTCGAGGTCAGGATTGAATCCTTCCCCATACTTTTACTGTGGCGACTATGTTCACCTTCGGTCTGAATGGACTTTTCGTAGCATCGAATGTGGCGATGTTTATCCGTTTGGGCGAAAGAATTGCAACATTTCATGCTGTTCGGCTAAAATGTTAAAATATGGCGATTCAGATACACATTTAATGATTTTCTAAACAAAAATAATCAAACATCCCAGTCAATGAAATAAGTCACTAAAATATCAATGTAGCAAATCCTTTTGTCGACAAAGTAAGGTGAAACACATTGTAGACTAAGAAAAAATACACGGTTGGCTAAATGTTGAGATTAAAATTGAAGGAAACCACTTCGTGGGTAACTCGTGTATAAAACTGATGTCGCTTCGTTTGGAACCTTTGCTCCTTTCATTTCATCAAGCACAAAGGAATTCATTTATTTTCTCGCATCAAACACGTCTGCAGGGTGTTCGGAACTTTGCAACTTAATTGCGAATCGTTCCCTATGAAGCAACGCTTGATTCTACAGTCCTTTTAAAACTCACCACTTCGAGCATTGCAACTCTCACTGTGCACCCCTGCATGGCCTCATTTTCCTGTTTCGCTGCCGGGTCTTCCATTCCTTTAGCACTTTATCGTTACAAAAGCAAATATGAAGTGTCTGTAAATAGATTGACCTAGAAAAATCACTATCGGATTGATGCACTGAAGAATATGCTGGAATCGTTGGGAAGCAGTTCGCGCACGAGGACTGAAGGTTGCATCGTTGGGCCAGAGTTGAAGTAAGAATTGATTCAGCGCCAAACCAATGTTACCCTCTCTTACACGCTTCAATGGTGCACTGGCGCAGGATCAAATGGATCGCTAAAAACTGAGTTGAAACGTTATCTGCCGCCTTGTAGCTCAGGACTCCGGGGCTAGTTCCAGGCACTTTATAACAAGTGAAAAATTGTGAAATATTGAGTTGGAAAATGGGATTTGCAACGGATTTAGTGAGGCCATTCTGCAGTTTTGCCGCAATCCCAAGTCCTTTTCCATTCAATGTTCATTGGTGGCTTGAGAGTGCACAGTGCTAAAGCGACCGGAAGTGCGATAAAGGACTGCAGGTTTGACAACTATTCTCAGTTTTTCAATGTTGAAGCCAATTGGACGATTTCGTGTCCTTTTTCATTGGATTCCCATATTAGATGACTTGCCGTCGAGAGTCGATTGAGAAAATTTATGAAGTAATCCATTTTCATCGAACATCCTGAAATGTCGTTCAGGATGCCATTTTTCATTGTTGAAAATATCTCGTTGGATGGCAATGCAATTAACTCTTTCGTAGGTTTTAGAGGATGTTGAAGGACGAGTTTCTTATGTGATATTGGCTGGCAATATTTGTCAAATGTGCAACGATGGCAACGTTAAATCAAAGATTTGAGGATAAATAAGTTTTGAAAAAATCAGAATATAGTTTATGAAGTTATGTTCATGAATACGGAGTTAAATATGTATATGCATAGTTACAATTGATGGGTGTTATTGTTTCGGAGAAAGGGATCATTTTTCACAGTTTTTAATGCCAACCAAAACAAAATAACATGAAAAATTGAATTTCTTGTCAGTCAAGACGTTAGAAGAGCATTGAAATGAGTGATTTATTTTCATGTAATGTTTGCTCGCTCGATTAGGTAATATAGTAGAATATTCTGAAAGAACTGGTACTTAGGATTCACGACAATAGTAGCAGCACATCTTCTACTATACTAGTAAAGGGACATCACCACTGGCGTTAGAGCACCAGTTTGAACGCGTTTTCTTCAAAAGTTAATTTTGGTGTCAGCGATGACTCCTGCTGATTTAACTGACTGAAATAAGGTATTTTCTAACATGTCATGTAGAGATTGACCGAAGAATTTCGAACTTCTTTCTAATTTACAGCCTGCGTTTTAATGTGTAATACAACCAATTTTTTCAGACGCGACTAAGCACCGCAGCGTCCTTTAATCTGCTTAGCTAGGTGTTGAGAAATCACCTTCGAGCTGCCAGAAAGTCAGGACGTGTGTTCCGTGAAGTTCGTTTTGATCTTAATGTAACACGAAACGAAGAGTCTTCTACGGAGCAAGGTTACTCGTACGCTATCAAATTTTGCCTCAAACTTGGAAAGTTCATCACCAAAACGTTTCTATTAGTTTAGCAGCCCCTTAGGTGTGATAGATTGTTCAAATCATAAGTTTTCCAATGTTACGAGTCCTTTAAGTAGGTCCAATGAAACCCGAAAATGTGACATGTGTGCGTGATTGTTTGAAATTCGACCGACGGTTCAGCCTTCCATGCATAGCAAAAACTCTACAGATGACAAAAACAACTGTTTACCGCATTGTAACCGAAGATTTGAACATTGAAAAAGAGTATGCCAAATTGGTCTCAAAAGTGTTGACCGATCAAAGACTGGACATGTAAGTGCTCCGGTGCCAAGAACTCTTGGAAATGTATGAAAAGGAACCTTATTATTTAAACTCAGCTATCACCGGTGATAAGTCATGGTTTTTCGAATATGATGCGGAACCAAACAGGCAGAGTTTAGAGTGCTAGACCCCATCTTCGGCCCGCTCTAAAAAGGCACCAATATCAAAACCATGCTCATTGTATTCTTTGATGTCAAGGCATTGTCTACCACGAATTCGCACTTACCGAGAACACTATGTATGCAGCTTTTTTCTTTGAACTGTTCAAAAGGCTGCAAAGGAGGGTCACGTGCTGCCGAAGTGATATCAAGGATGCATGAAAACTTCACCATGATAACGCGGTAAGCCTTGTCAATGATTTCCTAGCCAGGATCTATACCCCACTGATTCTCCAGCTTTTCCACAATCCTGATCTGACCCATCCGACTTTTTTTTGTTTCCTCACCCAAAAGAAGCCCTGAAAAGAAAACATTGGGATACGATTGAAAACATCCAGGCTCATGTTATATTGGCTCTAAAGAACCTCCCAGAGAAGGCCTTCCAGAATGCCTTCCAGGCTTGAACACACCACCACTATAAATGTATCGACAAACAAATATGTCTAATTAATGATTTTTTTAATGAATTTGATCGCATTGCTTATGGAACGCAACCTGCATCATCAAAACCAATCATCTTTAATGTTAAAATTAAACTTTCTCTACAAACAGTCGCTATTTTAGAAAAGATCAGTTTTCGTGGACTCTTTTGTGCAGTCTTCAGTATTGCACCACCTAGTCTAATAATAAGCAATATTAAGTACAAATAATATTCATTCTCATCCCTTTTGCCTTTCACCAATCAATAATCCATTCTATGCTCTCCAACCCTTATTTCTTATATCGTTAACAGCACCAACACGATTCATTGCAGTTGAATAGCATTAATTGAATTTTCGTTGATTGCAATTTCTGAAATTGGTTCACAACTACAAACACATGGCACAAAATGCCTATATGCAGCTACGTATCGCTACAATACATGGATACACAAATAGAAGAAGCACCAATCCTGCCAACAGCCAGTGTTAACTAAAAAGCGATTATGCTCGTAAATTTCAACTAAAAACTTGCTCATTAAATATTCCAAAGAGGTCGATGGCGTGGAAGCCTGGCGTATTTCTAGGACACTTTACTCATTAACATAAATTTCATGTTGGATGACCGAAGCACTAGTGCCATCATTAGTTATACCTCCATCCCAATAATTTTGTAGTGTCCGAAAGTTTTGTGCAGGAAGCAGTGTTTCCAATCCGGAAGTCTTGGTCATGCATTTTGAAATTGAACATGTCTACTGGCGCCAATGGTGAACAAAACTTGCTGTGTGAATAAATAATTCAAATGTAGTTTCACAGAGAAGACATGGACCTTTTCGCATAGTTCAGGAAATCCAAACGATCAAATCTTAAGAATGTTTTGACTTTCTTGGATCATTAACTATTGCTACTGTTTTTCATGCAGAATGACCCGCAAAAAACCATTTCAAATAGAAAGCCTTTTCAAGTTTATCCGTTTCACAATCTATTTTCAATAGATAAACGGCCACACTGGCATCCGGTATCATATCAGGATGTTATCGATATTGGCGATGAACAAGGTTCACAGTCCCGAACCTAGATATAAATAAATAAAACGTGTCCAATTTCGTAAATGGCTACGCTGAATAATTACAAAATTTTAATCAAAACATTTAATTTCCAGTTTCGAACTTGTTTTTCAGAACGACTGTCGTTGTTATTCATGTCGTTTTATAGGGTGGAGTCGTTACAGATGGGTTACCAAGCAACATCCTTTTTTCGGAAAAAAATGTTAGGATAGTATTTGTGTAGATTGTAGTGTTGGCAAGGATGCGGATAAGAACACGTTCTGTTTATATGTTTTGACACTATTTTCATGTTAATGGACCCAACAGCTATATTGCAAACATGCTGTACATGGACGATGTACTGGACCCTTGGGATCTGTGCTAGCGTCATGTTTCGGGGACACGCAGAAAAAGTTGCATTGTATCTAACATCGATCGTGTGGATTTGGGGACAAAGTAACAATAGGGAGCTCTGGATATAAGGGCACTATAGGCATGCCACTGCAATATGACACCCAAAGATGCACTCTTTGAACTTTTATTGTGTTTTTTTAGTCTTTGGAGATAATAAATGATACTAGAATTTAGAGTAAACTGAGATTTCAGTGATTTCGTGAGTTTTGCTTCTATATTTGCATTTAAATTTATTTATAGTGGAAAAACAATCGATTATTGAAGTAGTGGTTCCAATTCGTATGCAGAACTAACAAGTGGAATTGAATGTTGAAACACCATAGCTTATAAAAGTTGTTTGTAATTCACTATGATAATTTTCGTGGAAAATTTTATTTATGTACTTTTTAGGATATACCTTATAAGGTTGAGAGTTCTCGTTGGTGTAATTGCCTAGCAAATACGGCCTGTTTTTGATATTTTTATTGCTGATTCATAATACTATAAAGCTAGAGAAAATTCGAACAAAAATATACTAACAGAAAGTTCAGTACTAGATAAGTCATTTTCACTCAAATCTAGCGCCCAACGTGGGCTATTGGCCATGCAAAAAATCAACTTGATACAAAAGTTTTAGTGAGTGAGTGTGTAATTCATTACTGATAAGCCGAAATATGAAAGATGAAATTCTTTCCTTATAATCCTCAATGTGAAAAGTGGAATTCTTAAGCAGTTAGTCTTTTTATTATACAATCAAAGCATCTGATAAATAGGTATCACCTACCAGTAAATCCACTATCATCATTGCTCAAGAATACATTGCCACCTTGGCAATAACTTGAGAGGTGGATATTTTAGTACTTTGACGAAATCTAAGCTTCATGGTGCTGATGCGATTCCAAAGGATTTCGGGATTAACAATGAAGATAATCATCCTCATTTTCGATAGTGAATGGTTTTGCGTGAGCGGATCAAAAAGGAAAGAAAATAATGTGGTCTTTTTCTATTTACATACTTCGTTTCATCCAAATTAAATTCAGTGAAATTTTTGGTAGTTACAAGATTTTGCATTATGATTTATTTAAATATCATGACCATTTCGGAGGACATTTAACGAATCTACGAAAAAGCAATACGAAAAAGGCAGGAACATTTCTTTGAAAATTTGAGCATGTCCTGAAATCCAAAAACTATTACGTATTTGTCAACTTAAATGTGTTTTGTGTGCCCAACAAAGAAAGAAGAAATCGAATTCAATGCCCAGACACAAAATTCACTACCCTTCTTATCTGGTTTCTTCATATTTTTGATGTTTAGCCAATAACAGTTTGGGCCCATAATATGGTTCTAAAGATTTTATCTCAAACATTTCGTGCTTGATAAATATTGACTTTAATAGGAAAGCAGCAGGTAAATAAGCTACAGAGCAACAAAAACCCAGCCACTCTTCAAATATCCAATTGTGAGCTGGCGGGCAAGCCAAAACCACATTGAAACCAAAATAAGGTTTTCCAACATTACGTAAATTTTCTCTATCAGATGGCAAACATTCAGTTCTGTTTCCACCACAACCACTCAAATAGTTCGCCATGTACGAGTAGATTCCAAATTCAGTTGATTAACCGAAAACTGAACATATTTTTGGTTTCCTAGCCTGAAAATCCGGAAATTGGAACAATAGGACAATTTATATTAGAAGCTATTGAAGGTTCGTTTTACCTTGCTTGTTTTTCTATTGTTTCATTCGTCCTGGAGTTTTGTTGCTACTCGTCCATAGTGTTGTGTTGTTGTCAATTGTTTTGCTCTCGCTCCATTGAAAATTTCGAGCTTATTACTTATTAAATTGAATTGTCTACGTTTTTGGGTGGATGTTGGTCTTGATTTTGAGTACATATTGGATTAACGGTGACCCGAGTGTGGTAACTTTCGTCGAGAAATGGCATCTTCGCAAAGAGTTATGATGGTGGCGTTCTATGATTAATATTTGAAAAGATTTCCAACGTGAATTTGTCGTAATTCTTTTGTGATGGATAAGGAGACATGAGGTGTTACCAAGTGATGTGTATTTTAGGTGAATCCTAATTTAACGCGCTAATCATTGACTGTATTTCAAAAGCCCTTCCGTCACGAAGATCATCAATATAAGAAAATTCTGAGTTCGTTTCCAGGTACATCAAGAGTTCCAGCTCTAGACTATTTCTAATTAAAAATGTGGGTGATTTGCGGCCAAAACTTAGAGACACGCACCCAAAACATCATACGCTGCACTGCCTGCCATCACAACCTTACAATCTGGATACCTTCTCTGGTCTTCACGTGGTCCTAATCAGGACAGTCTGATAAGCAATCCTAATCTGGCCCTTAAAATCTTCCAAAAAAGCTTGCTTTTACAGGAATATTTTTAAAAGCATGCCTAACAAACGCCTAATCAGGACCAGGTATATGATAAGTTTCCTCTTGGAACTAATTTATATTGAGCTGGGATTCAAAACCAAAATAATGATCCAAAATAAACCGGAATTTCTATTTTTAAAAGCCAGCACTTTACCAATCGATAAAACCTTCAGTGGCTATGGTGGCAGCACTGTTTGTGACAATCTGTCAAAGTTTGGCAGCCATAGCTCAATTAGTATTCCGTCAGCGTCTGTTTATTTAAGTCGAAAATTTGTTGTGTGGCGATTTTTTCAATGGAACAAAAATTTGAACAACGTGCCTGCTTAAAATTTTGTGTTGCAAATGAAATTTCATGTGCCCAATCATTGATAATGCTACAAAAAGCCTTTGGTGAATCATGTGTTGGAAAAACACAAGCATACGAGTGGTATAAAAGGTTTAAAGAGGGTCGTGTAAGCTTGAATGATGATGCGCTTACTGGACGCCCAACAACGGCAGTTACCGAAGAAAACATCGAATCGGCAAAGCAAATCGTGTTGGAAAATGTGTATCAATTCGTGATATTGATGTGTTACTAAGTATTTCATATGGATCAGCAGAACACATTTTAACTGATGTTTTGTGTATGAAACGCGTCAATGCTCGGCTGGTGCCAAAAGCACTGAATTTTATTCAAAAACAGCATCGTGTTGATGTGGCTAAAGAGATGATTTCCAAATCAAATAGCGACCCAACATTCATCAAACGCATAATTACTGACGACGAAACATGGGTTTATGAGTTTAGTATGCCGACCGAACAACAATCGTCCGAATGGCGCTTCCAAAATGAGCCAAATCCAAAAAAGTCGTCAAAGCAGGTTCAAAATCAAAGTTTTTCTAACTGTTTTCTTCGATATTCGTAGTGTTGTGCATTACGAATTCCTTCGGGAATATAAAACGGCCAACAAAGAATATTATTTAGACGTTATGCGTCACCTGCGGGAAGCAATTCGTAAGAAACGGCCTGATTTGTAGAAAGACAGGTCATGGATTCTACACCACGATAATGCATCAGCGCACACGGCATTGATTGTTTCACAGTTTTTGGCCAAAAATTCCACCAATGTCATCAGCCAAGCACCGTACTCACCTGATATGGCCCCGTGTGACTATTTTCTGTTCCCCAGACTCAAATTGCCATTGAGAGGAACGCGTTTCGAGACGATTGATGCGATAAAAGAGAATTTGCTGCGTGAGCTACAGGCCATACCTTTGCAAGCCTACCAAAAGTGCATGGAAAATTGGAGCAAACGCTGGCTTGAATGTCTCATCGCCAATGGCGAGTATTTTGAAGGAGATAATAAATAAATTCATTAAAAATTTAAATTTTAGGTTTTATTTTAATTTTCCGGTTTATTTTTGATCATAAGGTATGTCCTTGACCAAATTGAACAATAATGCGATCGAAAATAACGCATGAAGTGCTGGAATTGGGGTCAAAGGTGAAACAACGTAAAAATCATCAATCAATCTACAAGAAGGATCCTTGAATTTTTTTGTAATTATATGCACTCGAGCATTTTGAGAATTTTATAAAACCCAGTGTAGAAATAAGTGCATTTTGTTCACCAAAGCCAGCCTGTCAGCAATCACAGCCTCAACGAGAGGCCAAAATGTCTATGAAGATTTTAACAGCTTTTTAAATGTGATAATGGTCTTTTGATTAATTTTTAATTTTTTTATAAAAAGTTCAATCCAAAACCATTTAGGAAGAAAGGATACATCCCAAACTCGACTCGCATTCTAGCCTCACAATTTGCCTCTTCAGAAATATTTGGGAGAATAAAAACTTTTCCATTGACGTCATTAGCCTTTGCACTCTACTCCCACTTCGCCTGAAGGAAAATCCGTCCACACCCTTATACGCTTATGCCATGCTTATTTTAACGACATCTCGGGAAGGTCACCATGACTTGGAGCAACTGAAAAAAATCCTTGGCTATCCATGATGGATGGATGGCGATAGAATTTCGGGTCCAACATTCTTGATAGCTTTTAAGCGTAAGATTTCACGGCATTTTTGTCAATTCTTCATTCATGACGGCCGACGAAAAGCAGTAACGTGCACACCCGGAATTAAAATGTAACACAAACAAAAGTCGTCATGTCAGCGTCACTGTCCCAGTCCTAGTCCTCGAATCCAATCGTAGTCATACCACGACCATCAAACCAACATAATTCATGTTGGCTGCAGATGGATTTATGGGCAAAAGGATATAAATCATCGTCCTAACAATCGTATCGTCAACGGCAGCAAAACTGAATTGGGTTTTGTCTTTGCTCATTTGGCTTGTTTGTTTGTTTGTCTGATCCTTTGCAGTGGTTTTTTGAGGATAGAACAAATGGATTCCAGCACAAGATAGATTGATCGCTCATGAATGGTGAACGTTGAAAGATTAGTGGCTCTGAAGTTGTGCAACAACTACAGCAATAACTTGGTTTTTTGAATTGTTGCAGCACATTTGACTCTTAGATGTTGGGAATGAGATTTGTGGACATTGTTATACATGAGATTTTCGAGGATATTTTTGCATGTGTTGGAATGCAAATTTTAGATTCATGGTTGTGGATGAATTTTTTTGAAAGGTAAAGTGGATGAATACTTCCTGCAAAGATAAAACGTTCTTGAAATAGGTTTTAAAAAGTACGATTCGTAAAGAAGATTAATTTCTCGAGAAGATAACCGGTTTTGTTGCTATCTAAATCGAAATTAAGTCTTTTTTGGTTTCCGGTTTTTCGTATTTGTCGTTTCCTGTTTTGTAAGTTAACCTAGCCGTTGAGGCCTACTTCCTTGTCGTCTTAATTTTGAAATCAAACAAAGCGCATAGGAAAAATAAGCTGCGGCTCTACGAAATTACGAAAATACCTGTGCTGATATATGGCTACGAGTTCAAGACTTTTGCGAAAGCTTCTACAAATACCCTTAACATTTTCGAAGATAGAATTCTTAGAAGAATATTCGGACCAGTACTGGAGGATACGATACAAGCATGAGTTGTACAGCACATACGATAACCCAATCCTTTTTAAAAGTTGTGGAGTTCCACAAACTCTAGTGGGTTGTCAACGCATGAACGAGGCACGAATACCTTGACGCACCTACAAAATCCAGGAAAATCGAGACTACTAGGCAAGCTAAGAAAACGACAGGAGGACGATGTTGACGCGGACAGTAGAGCGTTGCTAGGAATAGGGAACTGGAAAACGTAGTCACTGATCTAAAATAATTATAGGCATCTACTGCGGGAGGCGAAAAACCTATTTGAGCTGTAGCGCCATTGATGATGATTCTGATGTTTTGTAAAAGGCTTTAAAATATCATTTGATTTTATCCTTGATTTAAATCACTAAGGACGTAAGTCAATGTATTTCAACTGCTCAGCAAGAAATAAAATTCCAAGGATTAAATACATAATAATAAATTACGTGCGATATTGTTGTAATTTATTAAATCCTTACAAATTTATTAAGAAAACTATTCATATTTCAAAGTTCGTGTTATTATCATTATCAATTCCTAGAAATGTTCGAATAAGTTCTGGACAACAAATCCTTAAAACGCATGGAAATTTGAACTCGTTATTTGGAGAAATATTGACAAAAATGATATATGTATGTAGGTTTTTCACCAGCATGCATTTTAATATAATCATTGAAACATGATACGATAACGGTTGTTCAGAGATGCACTGTTCGCTACAACTAGGATGTTGGCCAAAACCCTGGACATGGGGATATCCTTCGGAAAGGCGTTCATGTAGACTTCTCTATTTTTTTCTGCTATTTATGCTTTCTCATTTCACTTTATATCTATTTCACTGGTATATTGGCTATGAAAATAATCTTGGATCTGTAGTTTTCATTTTTATATGCATTTCCTCGGTATGGTTCCCTTATTTTTGCGCCATTGAAATGCTGCACTTTTATCCGAACTTTTCAAATTTATTGATTTTCGCGCCTTTGCTACGCGAATTAGCATAAAAACTGATACCGCGTCTTCATGGCACTACTTTTTGATTGTAACTTCACCGCGCGAAAACACATCTGTCTCTTTCCTACTCATATAGGGCACGCTGCCTTCCGGTTGAAAATATGAGACAGTCCTATGCAATGAAATTATGAAATTGTGCGAAATAAGTTGAGTGACGTGTTCGTTTGTAATAGGGAGCTAGACCGACAGGCCAAAGTTAGTGAGCAAGCAGAATTTGCGAACAAAAGCCACAATTTCTTACTACAAATCAACTGCTTGGGAATTTTTGGCTGTGACGCTTTTGGAAAGTGACAAATCACGACTTTGCATCGTATGATATAATGGTGGTAGAGGTTGGATGCAATATGACCCGGAATCGGGAATACGACGTTTGACAACGAATTTTTTCAGCAGTATAAAATGATTTTGGTAATCAATGGAAATGCTACTTCAATAACGGCAGAATGAATATCAGCGGTGGGAAAAGCTTCCTCAAGAGTTTCAATGGCGGTGCAGAAAGACCATACTCAACGTAATGTATTACGGTTAAATTTGCATAACTATGACTGAATTTTTGCTAGGAGAAACTAATTACATTAGAGAAAAATTGGAATGAAAAGAAAATGAATTTTATTTGTGAAATTTAATAATGCTCGTTCTTATTAAGGGGTTACATTGGTCTTGTATTTTCAAATAATCGATCAAATTTATTCCATATGAAAGTATAGTACTTCAAAAGTATTCACACCAAATTTAAAGTAAATTCGAGCAATATTATCGGAGTTATAGAGATTTAAATACCGCGCGGTCGGTACGTGCGCTCTGCCTTACCTGACGTATTATACGCATGCGGCGCGGTTCTACCGCGTCAAATCAGCTCCTCTCTTTTTCATCAAACACCACACCATCAAGAGGATGCTCTGAGTATCGCGAATGAGGCGAACGAAATACTGTATGTATGTGTATGGACCTGGAATTGACGAATCGATTTAAGTCGCTAAAAAAACTTTAATTCATTAAATTGCGGTAAAAAAACTTTAAACGCGTTTTTCTCGAAAACACATTTCGGTAGTTGGTAGTCACGATTACTTAAAAACTATTCCACCAATCATCCTAATATTTTGCATACTTCATCAACATAGTATTTTCTAGGAGGTGAACGAAGCATTTTCTTTTTGGTGCATTACAACTTTACTTATGTGTTAAAATATATTGATTTTTTATACCGAAAAATGATTTTTTTAGCGCGCAACGCCGCCAAAAATTCAAATTTTGATTTTTGAACAAATTCTTCGTTAACCTTGAGCTATGCACGTATACTACAAGAAAAAAAATTTGTTTGTTTCAGATAAATCTAAAGCAATATATCATGCCTACCGCATTTTCATCAAGTTTTTGAAAAATAGCCACTAGAAGGTCAATTTTCAAAATTTTTAAACAAAAATTTCACAAAATATTGTTCAAATGTTGCTTTTTTCAATAAACAATAGTTTCAATATAATTGTATTTATTGCACCATTAAAAAGTGTGTCCAAAGTTTAGTCATTTAAGACCCATAGCCCCCTTAATATGATCTCGGCAGATTGTGGACAGTTGGAGTCCAGTACTTTCTTTTGCTTTCGCTTCTTTCCTCTCATCCATGTGAGTTGGCCGGGGTCTTGAAGTTTAACTTAGAATTGCCAGCATGCGATTGGCTTTGTGGCCATTCCTTAAATACGAACAATTGCGCCCAAAAATTTTACCGCTCTACCTCACATTTGGGGATTGCTACACCAGATTAATTCTTGTTCCTTGCTCGATATTGATGCACGGCACCTAGCCAGCTAGATGTGTTTCTCGCCTTTCAACTGCATCTGAGTCAAGGATAACGATCGCACAGATGCGACGCTAACTCACAATCCAGTGCGTGCAGTTGGCTCACGCACCAAAAAATTATCCATTTAGTTTGAATTCCTTCTAATAAACTTACGGACAAAATAAAACCATTCGAAAAATATAAAAATGGGAACGAAATTAATTTCACGTTATTTGTAGCTAATCAAAACTAAGGAGCTAGAAAAAAACAGTTGAAAATATCGAGTCTCATTAAACTTTCAATTGATAATGAGCTTCAGCACTTAAAAAGGAAATGGATTGATTTTTTCAATTTGCTTTTCCCACAATTAAAAATAAAATAGCTTTATTGTTTCCATTGGTGCATTTCCTGCTGTTCACATTACTCTAGAAGTCGCAGTCGTAAAATAATTGCATCTTTTGCTGAGATACATCCGGGGAAAAAGACAATTAGCACAAAGCCCCAAATGCAATCCAAATTCGAAAAGTAACTTGGCGAAATACAATTCCGTACTTCCATCAATAAGAGGACTTTACAAGGATCTAGGCCACGAGCTGTATCCTTTCACATATACACATCCTGCACTCCAGAGCGAATTCAACGATAAGCTGCAACGTTTCTGCACTTACCTGGATTAAATTAGTGTCTGACGTAACATTGGCCAACCTGGACGATTGTGATGTATTCCCGATTCGCTTGAGGGTGCACCGAACCTCGCCCAGAATCCTATGCACTGTTTTATCCTCTGAAATACGAAATGAACGGCATATGTAAAAGATACATATAGCATTTTAAGGAAAAAGACTAGCAGAAAAGCTGGATTAAATTTTAAATTTGATTTGCAATGCAACCATCGGAAATGGAACAAGTCGAGCAAGGATGTGAAATGTATCGTGGAGGAGTTCTACTTACCGGGAAGGGATGTCTTCAATTTCGAATTTAATTCCGTGATAAGAAAAGCTAAAGTTCGATGCGGATCGAATTGTTGTAAGGTGGATGCATTGCAATTGGGTGTCGGCAGAACGTCCGAAGGATGTGATGATGCCTGAGGGTGAAAAGAAATATGAAGAAGAGTTTTGCTACAAATGAAATTGAGGATCACTTTGTTGTTGATGTATTGAATGATGATAGAATGTGAAATTGAAAAGTTTCCCAGGAAAATAAGAATGTATTTATGATGTTTTAGTATTCATTGAATATAAAAGGAATGGTATATGTGAAGCCAATAAAAGGTAATATTTCTAGAATCATCTTAGAAATTTCAACGTGTTAGCGACTGCACGTTTGCTAGTCCTGCTATAAACGATGCGGTGATTTCAAAATAGATAAGACATTCCCCACTAAATTCTCAGCATGTGGGAAGAATTTATATTTGGAATTCCCCCAAGCCTTTCTTAATGAACTTTTGATCGTTGAACATGAAGACAGACACCTTCCATTTATCTCACGTTAAAGAGACTTTCAATTCAATTTGAAAGATTAATTACCGATCAATTCCACGTGAATTTAGGTTCAATCCGGTTTGGATTGAAACAAACACCCCCAGGATTGATTTGAAATATTTAATGTTATCCGAAACCGTCCATTTCTCAAACAGCTATAATTGAATTAGTGCCGACCCTTCATAACATTTTGCAAAACAATTAATGGCTTCCCGTTCCCGGGTGTCCTTGTTCTACTGCACGTCGACGAGCACGATGTATCGATAAACTAATTCGAATCTAATGTCAGCATTAATAAATTGCAAACCATGTTTCCTAATTAACCCTGTAATTTATCTAAACCTCTATAAATAGGCGCGCAACGGCCATCAGCGTCGGCTCCCACTCACCCCCAGTGAAGGACGCCTAAGAGCACAAATTGATTGATTGCCCATCCTTTCATCCAACATTACACAATATCAATTTCCAGCTCTCAAATTCTATTCTGTGCCTTGACATAATGAAATCAATATAAAAGGAAACTACTATTGAATCCTATGAATTTTCGGGATCATGACGAGCTGGCAGGCGGTGGCCAGGAGCTCAGTTTGGATCGAATTCCGTTTAATAACCACACGAAAATGATTTCAATAAAGAATAACTCACAAACATATATCACGTTAAGTCCGCTGCAGGCAGGACCTAATGCTGTTCAGTTCTCTCGAGATTGGAATACGCGTGCGGCGTTTTGATCTCGGACCTTGCCGAAAGGGACATCACAGTCTGCCCGTTGTTAGTAGGGCTGAGAGATGACGTAGATACGGCAGTTATCGATGGTCACTCCTTGATGCGAGCGAGCGAACGTGTGAGCAAATTAGACTAGACTCTGACATTACGGCAGGCTGATATTTATTTTTATCTATTTGGGATATTAAAGGATCCAAGAGATTGATATATGTATGACGTATTAGAGCTGACGGAAGGCGACACTTAATTGAAGCCTAGTTATGGAACAATCTGGCTATTCTATGAATTTGGACGAAGATTTCTATGTTGGGATGTTGTTTAAAAAAATTGATATTCGAAAGCGGGAAAATTGGTCATGAATAATTTTTAAAGGTACAGGTAAAGGTTTTAGGTGTTTGAACTAAATAATCCTTATATATGTTTTCAAGATGACTCTATCTCAGTAAAAGCTTCGGAAGCTAAGGCAAAAAATCAGTGTTTCAATCCAATTTACGATTGGATGTCACACTTTCATTGAACCGAGCTGTTTCTTGAGTGTTTAGTTATTTTACCCAAGAAAATAACTTCAGTCAGGTTCAGAACCTAGAAAAACGCTTGAGTTGCAAAGTAATCAAGATCAAATAATATTTAAAAATGCTTTTGAAATTGGACAATTTCTTCAGGCACACTTCAGGGGAATTGCAATATTCCACAGTCATCTAGCGGTGCATTTTTTCCCGATTCCCAAACTCCCCAATCCTTCATAAGCTAATGACCCGGCATTCGCAGCCATGATATTCCAAAGTAAAAGGTGCACAGTTGTAGGTGGTTGAGCGTAGCAACCGGTCAGATAGGGAATGCGTTCTGGGTTCAGGTAGCGTGACAGTGCAGTTTCAGGTACCCAAAGTGGGTCGTTCAGCTGCGGCTTTCACATTGCATGGATATTGAGTTCTTTTTAATATCAAGTAAATTCTGGGTAGTATACAGTGTCCCGCATTTACATTTACCCAATCTCAAGGTGCGACAACATAGTCTGTGTATAAAATTGAATCTGTTGCCAACTGGTTTGTACTTTTTTCAAAACTTTTAAATTTTTTCACAACAGATTTAAATAAACGGTGCATATTGAAGATAAACAATAATCTTTCATGGAAAAGATTGACGATAAACAATAATCTTCCGCGGAAAAGTTTATAAGTTTTGGGAAAAAGTACAAAAAATCTGGCAAAAGGTTTAAATGTTTTGGGGAAAAGTCTAAACCATTCGGAAAAGGTCTAAACCAATTTGAAAATGTTTTATGTTACACTATATTCGAAAAAAATATCGAACATGAATATTTACCAACGGATTTGAATACGAAAATTTTTTATAGAATGTATTTTAAAATAAAAGAAAAGGTTTAAGTCAATTGAACAATGCTATATACATATGCAAGAACAACGTTTGATATGATCTGCAGTCTGATGTAAAGTTCCTTCTTCAATTTTTTTGGGCGGTTTTGATGACGTTCTCTATAATCAACTGGTGTAGTGCAGGAGGTTTTTAAATGATGTTATACGTCAGCAGTTAGATAAGTCAGTGATTTTTTTGAATTTCCCGCGCGGTAAATGTGAATGCTCTCGTCAACTGCCATCTATTAATAGAATACTGTAAAATTTTGAGCAAGCTGCGCCATTTAGTTTGTGTTTACCAGCTATTAAAAGCAGACAACTTCGTGAGCTGATTCAACCTCACTTTTTGAGTAAAGAAACCATTACTATGACCAAATAAATCTCGATAAATACTACGGGGACTCTGCGTCATATATTTCAATGGTTGAAATATGGTTTACTGAGTTCAGTTGTAGTAGTACCAGTACAAGTGACGTCGAACGTTTAGGTCACCACGCCAGAAATCGGCGATAAAATCCATAAAATGATATTGGGCAATCGAAGCAGGAAAATGCAGAGGTGGCTGAAATTGTAGGGATTTCAACGAAGCGGGTACATAACATTTTACATGATCATTTGGAAATGAAGAAACTTACCGCGCGATTGTTTACCCTCAACCATAAGCGTAACCGTTTGACCACTTCAAAAGACTGTTTGGCAATGTTCAGCCGCAATCAGAACAAGTTTTTGCGTCATTTTGTTGCCATAGACGAAACATGGATCCATCACAACACACCAGAGACCAAGGAACAATCAAAACAGTGGGTTTTTCCGGGTGAACGTGCACCAAAAAAGGTCAGGGTGGGTCGGTCGGCTAAGAAGGTCATGTCCACGATTTTTTGAGAGGCACGTGGTATCATTCTCAATGATTACCTTAAAAAAGATAAATATGATTCTGAGCATTTGGACAAATTTGATATTGATTTGAAGCAGAAACTACTGCATTTGGCAAAGAAAAAAGTGCTGCTTCACCAAGACAATGCACGTGTGCACACATGAGTAATCATCATGGCAAAAATTCATAAATTTGGTTACCCCATTCTGCATATTCTCCAGATTTAACCCCCTGCGACTATTTTCTGTTTGCAAACCTGAAAAAATGGCTGGGCAGTAAGAGATTTGGGTCGAAGAGGTCATCGCTGAAATAAACGCCTATTTTGAGGGTCTTCAGAGAACCTATTATTAAGAAGAGATAAAAAAAATGGAAACACGCTGAACTAAATGTGTAGAGCTAAAAAGAGACTATGTTGAGAAATAAAATGTTTATTTGCCAAAAAAAAATCTTCTGTTCAAAAAGTCACTGGCTTATCAAACTACCTTTGTATTTAGTCGAGCGGGATTTTGGTAAAAGCAAAAATCGATCAAAGCATATTTTTGCGTACCGAAAACATGTCTGTAGCCTGGAACGATAGTATATCAAATTGTCGAAATAACAAAAAAGCTTCAAACTAGTATTGCAAGAAAAATAACCAAATATTCATAGGAGATCGTTTTGGATTTACCAGTTCACAGTCCGGAGCCTTTTCGCTTTATATTCTGGACTTTTATCATTCCAGCCATCAACGAGTTCTGAAGATCTTTTGATTGGAGCAATAAATAATAAAAATAAAATTAAAGATACATCTTATTTTTCGTAGAAGGGTGATCATTTGTGCTATATAATACTGAGTCATCTCGAAGAAATATCTTCTTTTCCTTTTTTCGAGCCAGCTGCATTTTTGAATATATTCATGCACGGATTCTTCCAACGTCTCTTATTTTAAAGCTGGCGGATGCAGCAAATGAAAACCGATATTTGTCTGTTAGTTTTGCGAAAAAGTGAAGATACCATGTTCTTGCAATCTTCAGTTGAAGATTACATATAACAATGTGAAGAATTATAACAGGTCCTTGTGGCTAAATCCTTGTGTAATTGAACTTAACAAAATAAAAAACACACTCACCTTAATGTGGTTCTGTTATAAATATCAACATTTAAATTTTTTTAAAACAAATTATCAATATTAGTAGCACTTAAACCCCAGGTCTGTTGATGCAATTAAATATTCATTATAAAAATGCATACAGGACCTTGCCATACATTTTCTTCAGAATAAATTGATTTTATACGAAACACGCAAATGTTAAGAAAAGCAACAATGACCTGAATAAAGGGTTGGATGTACATAATTTTCAGGTAATGGGGTGGTAATCGATGGCACGCATTTTCAACGGCGAAGCATAGCCACAATGAACAACGTGGGCATATGAATTATTCATGAAAACGAGTCCTGGTCACTGCAAAAGTAGTTAGTTCATTAGTGGTTGAAGGCCACGTCATTCGCTTTTAAGGCATTTTCCATGGTAGCGGAAAAGCCACCGTGAGAACACTTAGCGCCATGCCAAAGGACGATTCCTTGAAAGGCGTTGTACAAATTGATTGTCGGCGAGCCGTTAATTGAGTTCTGATTGATTATTGCTTTATTCTCTGTGTGCGATAAGCACCGAAGATTTTCGATGATATGTGCTAGGGGATGAAAGGATATGAATGAGCACAACTTGAGCTAGTAGGAAAGATGTGTAGCATAACTAATTGGAAATGAACGAGCGATCATGGTAGCAATTGTTCGTATAGAGTATCGATAATGTGGAACAATGCTGGCAGACACCTTCAGATCCCATTAAATGGACATTGTTGTTCCTTCTGCTCGGGATTCATTGTCTCATTCAACTACCTTACAA
Organism: Oxycera nigricornis; assembly: GCA_963942545.1. NCBI lineage: Eukaryota > Metazoa > Arthropoda > Insecta > Diptera > Stratiomyidae > Oxycera > Oxycera nigricornis. Next base: position 22,649,076 of record OZ012663.1, on the reverse strand, counting down.
CTATGTAGCTTACACAATTCTCCTCCTATTCATTGGAGGTGGACGTAAATTGAAGTGTTTTATTTACAATCAAAGTCGCCCCAGGGCTGGATTTTCATCGTGGCTTCGAGTCCTTGTTGATCAGCTTTGAGACGCCCACAAAAGCTGCTCGATAGGACGATGATGAAATCTCTAATGGGAGCTAAATCCCGGATTGAATTTCTCAAAGTGTAAAGTCGGACGTGGATAAAGTTAATAAGGGTTTCAAGACTCAATTAATCGAGTTGGACACTTACAATGGGATCAAATTATCCGTCTTATGAATGTGGACTCGATTTGCAGGGGATGTGCATGCAGCAACATACCAAGGCATCCGTTCAATTGATTGGATTGAACACTTTGGTATTAATTGGATGGGAAGGAATGCTGAGTAACCAATCTCATTCTCTAGTGTAATGATTGGGCGTATGGAAGGCAATGAAACCGACAGGGATTGAATCGGAGAGTTTTGAATTGAAGCCTGTATTGCATTTAAGGATTGTTACATCCATTCAAATGTTACTGGATTGTATATAACAAAACTAGCATGTACAACATTCCTGTTGAAATTACTGTAATCGGATTAGGATGCAATAGAGAATGTATTGTTATTACTGTTTGTTCAGCATTTATGGCCAGCCTATTTTGATATTTTAATCTTTTTGCAGGTGCACTTGATAGCATCCAATAGACACTAGCAAACTATCTATTCGTTAGGAAAATTTAAAATAACGCTGGCTTAATGCCTGCTCACAATGAACGGTACTATTTGTGCTTGGAGAATCCTTACCATACTAACTAAACCATCCACTTAAACTTCCTTCCAAATGCTCTGAGAAATGCCACAACTCCAAATGATTCAGGCTGATGATTACAACTTCTAACGACCACCTAGCACAATATAGTTGAAGGGATTACATCTAGAGTGACTCCGGTGCCTATAAAGTTTGCAATCTTTATGAAGTTTCTCTCCGGTCGCTTGCTGACCAATAATCCTTCGCACAGTTACGACCGATGTCGAACAAATGCAGGCTTTCCGTAAACAGCAACTATTTCCAATCACATATGCTGCCCCAGTGCTTCGTGCATGCCTCGATTTGCTTTTAAGCTTATTAGGCTCACCACCTGAACATATCCTGCCACATTATTAATGTGGCCCAAACTTAACTTCACGGAAAAGCAGACGTAGGACGAGTATTCAGCGTTCGGCATAACAATCGACGGGAATATTCTAATTGCCTGTGGTCGGTAGTCATTGCATAAACATCCAACATTGGCATTAAGTTGCATCCTAAGAGGATTTTAAATAACTTGACTGGTGAAAGTGATGTTGAAAAGTTTGTGTTCACTCTCTTTGAGAATCGGCTTCCAATAGAGTTAAGTCGGTGAACTGGTTCGAGTCTTCTAGACGATTATATTGAAGTTATAGAGGAGGATATTTTCAAGTTCATGGAATTCGAATCCTTTCTGGTAAGTTTGTTCGAATTTTTCAGAGAAAAAGTTCTGAATGTGGCAACTACATCATGCAACTAAACTATAAACCGCATAGCAGAAATGCGAAACTATATGACCATGATTATTCTTAATAGGAAGTCTTCAAAAATTTAAAACAAAATTGGCTGAGCAACTACGAGGATGGGTCGAGAATAGAAAAAGACAGAATAACACATTTTTTCTTATTTTCCAACATCATCTTTTTTTTTAGATCGATACACTTCTAGGTGCCGCTCCAATTTTTCTAAGCCCTCAGAAAAATATGATTTTGAAAGTCCTTCAAAATAGCCATTATTTAGATATTAGTAAGGATTTGAACCTCCTAGTCTAGTCGACAACTTTTGCCTACTAGTGTGCTTTTTGGCTAGCAACTTACTAACAATATGCTTGCACATTGGTGGAGGTTCATTTACTTCCAGATTATAGGCTGGTTCCATAATTTAATGAAGTATTAGCCATTATTTGTTTAAATGAGGTCGTTTTCCCTTTGATGTTTACTCAACCGGTTCAATAATGACGCATAATAAGCTCCGGTGCTTGTTTTTCCTTTTCGCAAATAGTCTACAAAAATAATTACACGCAGCAAAAACGGCACCCATCTTGCCGATTTTTTTCGTATCATATATCTAGAATTTTCTAACTACTTATTCCCGCCCTCTGTTCGTACGAAGGTTCAAGCGCCAATTCATGAAAATTTAAATTGGATATAAATTGAAACTATGTTTTGATTTATGTAACATTTTTGAGTTTAGAGTAGAAACCTGCTTTAAAATTGGTGAATTGCTTTTGAATACTTTTAAGTTTAGTTTTCTTTTATATGGTTATGCAAAAACTATGTACCTTCCAAAAAAAACTTGGCTGAATGTACATTATTTTAGTTTCCAGTAAAACTGGATATGCTGAGAAGCAGAAGCGACTCGGCATACCACTCTATTTGAAAAGGATATTTAATATAACGCTTATTCTTGGAATCCCATTCAAATCAAAAAAGTGTCAATAAAACCAGAAAATATTGCATTATTTCCATGTACCTTACCAATACTTTATCCAAACACTGTAATACTATTCAAGGAGTATAATTTGAAAACCGTAAATGCTATTCCTTCCGGAAGATTGTCGGCAAAAGGCCGCATCGTAAGTGGATTCATGCAAAATACCTTTGTACGAGCACTTAACATTTCATCCCAGGTCGATGGTTTCGAGCGCCCGTTGTTGCTCCTTTCCAGCGATGCCGAGGTCCTCGTCCTAGTTAATATGGGGCTCTGGGTGTAGGCTTGGGATTGGGACTGGGAGTACTTCTGGCTGGTCCTTGCTGCGGCTCTGGCCGTAGCTGCTGACGGCATCGTCTTAATTGCCTTCGACATGCTATTGTTATTGAACGTACCACCACCCATGGATCCGGAGATTCTTTGAGCTCCGACTGGATTCCTGGCAAGGGCCACTGCATTTCTTGCTGCACTGCTTCTTGGCTCGGTCCTGCTACCACACGATGGATTCACCATCCCTTGATAGTGGCTACTAGTCGTCATTACCATTCCACCGACTAATGATGGTAGTGTAGTGATGGCGGCACTGTTTCACTGCTAGTCGTCCTGTCGCTCGTCCTCGGCTTCAATTTTCATTCATTGCGCCGGAAAAACAATCTCCGAGTATGCTAATTCTTATGTGCTCAAGGAACTGACTGTCCTTCCGTTTTTTTATTCCATTTTGGGATCTGCTCTTGTTGTAATTTTATTTAAATTTCATGTCAGGATGCGGTGAGAGATTAGGAAGACTCGGTTTGGTAGAAATCAAAGATTTTATGAGCTTGCTTTTCCTTTTGAATGGTAATTGTATGCATATTGGCTTTTCAGCTGCAGAACACACAAAAATTGGATAAAATATTAACGAGATGCCTAGAAAATGCAAAATTGCCAACAGGACTGCCTGCACATTTCAAATTGTCGATAGTAAGGAGCTTTGAATGTTAATTTCAACTCCTGAGAATACAGTGAAATTAGTAGTTGGAAGTATGAAAATATATGAACGAACCTATTGCGCTCGGATGGTGCAGACAGAGTGATTCAGTGAGAGAGGTTAGAAGGAGGTGCAGGCGCGACTCGGTACCTTTTGAAATATCCACCTTCCAACTTTGAAACGTTGAAAAAAAGTGAGTCGCTGCACTCAACCGAGCCTTCCCAAAAAAATGCTCACAATATATTTTTTCACAGGACATAGATCGTTCCAAGTAGAGTCCAGAACAGTTCAAATGTTATTAGATCTATGGAATGCTTCATCAACCGATTTGGTTGTGTTTGGCAAACAAAAAGAAGGATGCACACACAAAATCAGGTATCAAACTATAACGGACGAATCAATTATTAATCGACTTGGCCGCTACGCGAGTCGGGGAAATCACACACTCACTTATTTACCGTGCGAACACTTTTCCGCGTTTCACTCAACAAAAAGAGAGGTATGAATGTGGAATTTCCACGGAATATGTCGTCCGTAACAAATTGATTTGCATTCCTTTGACGGCAAAATAAAATTTGATTGACGTTCAATTATGTATTGATAAGGAGGCCGTTGAGTCTATGCTCGAGTTTCAGGGCGCGAAAAGAAAGATTTAGGCAATGCATAGTGAATCCTTGATTAAAATTGTCAAGGGTATTGTCAAATGCCACAAACAATTGACATTGAGACGCTTCGAAAAGGATTTCTTTTACAATAACGGTATAAGAGAAAAATGGCGGTTGTTAGACATATAAAGTGGTATATTGGGACAACTTAAAGGATCAGTTGAAGTGGTTCTTATGCTTAGTTGAAGCAAGCAATGCTGAAAAAATTGGCTAGAACAAGGTCGTATGCAAGGGAGGAGTCGCCAGTTGTTGTAGAGGGACAAATATTAAATGTTGCCCATTTACTTCAAGATAGGTAAGGTTGACCTAGATATGCTAGGCAATCCTTTTTCAATTTTTTATTACCAACAAATTCTTTTTTTTCAACGTTGGTAGGTGAAAATCTCCAAAAAGTTACGGATCAGCTCCTGATTCTTGGCATGCCAGATTTCTACCGACCAAAACCAACTCCATGTCGTTCAAATAACGCTCTCCATCAATTTTAATCAATTGTTTATATTTATATTTATGCTTCCGAGCATGGGGGCTTCTGCAGCATCTCTGGGGCATAGCATATGTAAAACCCAGTATGCAATCGAGGCTTCAAACACGAAATTTCCTTCTAAGAAATGGCGCCACGTGCTTGCAATAATTGACGTTTACCAAGCACTGCCACATTTGCAGAGGATAAAGCACTTTTGCGGACTTCATCATTCACTTCAACACATGAGACATTTTCGCAGTCATTTTTGCTTTTTTCTAAATCAATTCGTTAAAAGCAAATGAAATCTGTGTCAGCAAAGACGTTCCACCAATGTAATTCAATGAACCGAAGTTTCTAGGGTTTATTTCACGCGTACCATGAAAAGTACATATACAGGGCTTGACAGTGCCCCGACCAGTAGCCATTTTGTCATAAATGACAACAAAATATGGTAAATGAAGGAAAACATATGACTATGTCCCGTAGAACCGCGCTTTTATATGAACCGTTACATACTGGTTGTTACCTATAATGTGTTCCGGGGGCTCGGCGTGGAGTTACGAGGTAGCCCGGTGCCAAGACCGAGAGGTCGACAGAGGATTAGATAGGTCTCGCTTTCACCAGTGAAGTCACTGAGCCTGCACTCAGTAGGCAAACTGGTACTCCCAAGTGGTGCTGGGAGGGTCCTTGGTTGTCACTCAAAACAAACCCGCGGTCGAAAAGGCCCGTGGCTTTAAATCACCTTGATAGGTAGTCACGTTAGGCCCACAGAAACATTCTGTCCATATGTGAATTTCAGTACATAGAACTTCCCAGACGATAAGAATTGGTATAGGATAGTACCTAATTCGTGGGGTTTTGAATCCGTTTTGTTCGATTCATAATTCAACAAATATATCTATGATTTCAAATTCATATTGACTTCATGTTTAGCTGATTTTATATTACTTCGATTGCTGCCCAATAGTTTATTCTATAAAATTCGGCAAAAAAATTTGACTCATGAATTGTAAGAATTTTTCATTTTGCTGCTAAGTTTTATGAATTTTTAGTAGATTAGAATGATGAAATCAAAATAAATAAAAATTCCCAATTCTCAGAAAGCCAGTACTTTTTTCTCATTTTATAGATTGAAAGCAAAAAGCGGCGGAGTGCGACCCTTAAGCTTCTTAGGGACAACTACTTAGTAATATCTACATAAATATTTGTAAAAAACTAAATACAATGATAATTAATGAAAATAATAATACTTTCAAAAAGAAAAACCAAGAACTCATAACAAAGTGGAATGAGTTCATATTTATTTTATCTTCTTAGGGAGTGTCCATTATTGACATTATTTGTTTCGCTCGGTTTGATTGAATATTTAAGAGGTTCAATCGGATCCTTTTCTATACCAAGGCTTGAAAGACAAAAGAGCGTTAGCGAAAATATAGGCAAAATTGGGACTTCAAGATTATGAAATGCACTTTTTTACGGCAACTAAAGAAAGGTTGTCGCTGAATGGCCATTTTAGTTGCGTTCAAAATTTAAAGAGTTCCTGCATAGGCATTGGGTTTGTTTTATTTCATCATTTTACATTAACGATAATGAAAATATTAAGAAAGGACGGAGGTAGGAGAAATTAAAATCCTATGAATAAAACCTTAACTACAAAACTTCAAAAAGTTATGATTTTTTATTTCATGACAAATTTTTCAATAAAAAACAGACACTACTCCTTATAAAAGATTTCAAAATTCTTTATTTATTATAAATATATATTTCGGACATTAGTTGTGTCCTTCTTCAGTGTTACATTGTGTCTGAAGATGAATGTGGCATAATCTATCTTAAATATCCTAAACTAATTGCTAATTAGGTCCCCAGGTTTTTACCTGAACACTGGTTTAGCTTTATCTTCATGGATTAATTTAATTAGCTCCGAAAACCATTCCCAAGATCATGATCAAGCGTTTCGATTCTGGGATTCTTGCTATCATCAAACTGGATGCGTTTGAGATCCAGTCGAGACTGGAAGACTGGAAGAAGAATAGGGAGCAAAAAAACAGAGTACAAGAACTAACAATCTTGGAAGGAAGCAAGGAAGGTCACAACTAATGTCCGAAATATTTATTTATAATAAATAAAGAATTTTGAAATCGTGTATAAGGATTAGTGTGTGTTATTTATTATAGAAACACGGTTTAGTATAACTCGTCGAAACTTTATGAAATTTTTCAAGCATCTGATTTTGAAAGAAATGTTTAAAACACTAATAATCATTTTTTAAGCATAGCATAAAGAATATATAACACGGACACTAGAGTCAAATTGCCACAACTCTGTTGTTTTGCCATGGAAAATTATGCACGCATATTAGTGTTCTAATTTGCATTGATAGACATGTAATTCACACACTCCATCGATCGCGGCGTGTATACGTACCCGAATTGCTGGCACACAATTGCGGTCTCGCCACAATACATTTACCCGATTCCACATGGAGAAGTTTCGTTGTGTGCTTTCATTCGTTCTTTCGCGTGCAATCTTAGAAACGAAAACCAGAGCGCTCTTTCTTAAGGAGGGGTAATTTTTGCATCTTTTGTTTCATGTTTTTTTGACAGCTCGGAGTGTCCGTCCAATATATATTCTTTATGCTAAAAAAATGAGTAATATGCAGTAGAAATTCGGTGTCTGATTATAGGTAAACATATGAAATCTTACGTAAGACAGAATAAGAAATAACTGCTATTTTATGTACGCTTACAATGAATGAACTTAAAAACTTAACATTGCCCTCGTTTTCTGATAAAATCACCAGGTATCTACGTAAAACAGGTGTTACCTGAGATGTGAAGCTCACTTCAAATTGCTACTACTCCGGAAATAATTTGAATTTTGCAATGATCAAACGCTTCAAATAGTTTTAATAGTATCAATAAGAAATCGAGCAATTTTTTTTTTAAATTTTCTGACAAGCTTAGGATGATGTAAGCCCCTAAGGACGCAAATAACTTCTCAGTTATTTTAAACTGAAATCTAATTTTTACTGGTAACTTCTTGCTGCTCCGAATACAATAAGTTCCGGGTATTGTCCATTTCAATTTCAACATTATAATCTATACATCTCGAAACTCTTCAGTCATGACAAGATATAAAGTGTTTTATGCACAATGTAACACTGGATCCATTTTATCAGTTTACAAAAATCGAAATTGAAAAAACATCCGCAAAAAGGTTCACGTATTATTTCTACGTTCGGTCACAAGAAGCCCATTACGAACTTCACCCTACAGTCTTAACTGCTGAAATAATCCTTAGCTCAGCTCAACGTCAACTCCTTCTTCCATCAATTTAACTTAGCTGAAAACACGCCCAGGGCGAATTTCGTAATAATATTCACTTCACTTTTTCCGCTCAACTTCTGCTAGCTGAAGCATGGTTTTAATGTTTCGTCATAGCCATCATCGTCGCCATCACCAACAGCACGTCACCGAGTCCTGCTTGCCGGTTTGGCTTCTTGGTCTAACGAACACCGTAACTGGTATGCCCCGGGTCGGAGTCGTTGTACCAGTATTTACCTTGCCAGGATATGCATGTCTCCGTTTCACGAAAATGGCGGATTTAGTTCTTAATTAAAATTTGATAGAGACGAAAGTTAAATGAGCCGATAAATCGATATCGCGAGCACCCCGCCAAAAAATTGTTCGTTAGTTAAATTTGCAACGGAGAAGTCCTGGCTGGCGGCTGAACATTTTATGCTCGTTTAGTTTTTGATTTTGATTGGTGCAGAGTCTGGAGAAAGCTTTTGATTTTGCTTCATTTAAAAGGAATCTTAACAGAGATGTAGCATAAGGTCAGACTCACACGAGACCAGAAATATTTTGAAAATCATTTTGTATAAAATATTTCTGAAAATTTTACTTGGCGCGATGGTCCGTCTTTCCTAAAAAGTGCCCAGACCGAACAAAAGTTATCCTTTGCAAGTTTAAAATCTATAGGGTCTATATCACACCGAGAAGCCAAATAAAGAAACAGGAATTCCTTGCCGGTAAGTGCGCTTTTGAGAATATATGCGGTATTAAAAAACGTGCTCCAAATGAGGACGGAGCTATAATCCATCACTGAATCATTGAACGGCTAGAAATGTATGCATCAAGGACGAAATATTAAATGTGTGCTTTCTATCTTACTGTGACCCTATTGAAACAAATTTAGAAATCCAGTTCAATTTAAAATTTTTAATGTTATTATTATTATTATTATTATTATTATTATTATTATTTAATAGGAACACGAAAAGAAAAAAGAAAAAATAGCAAATTATTAATAAGATTTATGTAAAATGCAACTAAAGCCTAATTTTTGTTATTTTCAACTTCCCAGCATATGGAAAGTTCTTACAATCACTACGAAAATCAAAATTGAAATTTTCAACATTTCCTTACGTTTTGAGGTATTTACATTTTTATATTGTTGACAGTTTTTTCCTACGAGCCTTACTCATTTTTTACGTCGTATAGATTTCGTTAAAGTGCCAATCGAAACCCATTTGTAATTTTAAGAGCTGATTAGTTTTTGGTAGAATTCGTCCAGGTGTTTTTTTTCATTTTGACCTCTTCAGGGTCATTTCTGTCAGGTACTTTATCTCGCAAACCAAACAGTCGGCATGAGAAGAAAGTTTGCACTCAATAACACTTGAATCTCCATTTAACAATATTTTAACAGCATTTTGGCCTACGCCCTTTTGTCTTTCAAGAGTCGATAATAAAATAGCCACTAACGTAAAAAATGCTTTATGACCTCCGCTTTAGTCTAATCTCGTAGAGATTCATTCAAACCTTTCGAAAAATCCTTACTCCTAAATAGAGTATAACTTTACCACTATCACTAACGCTACTTACTCAAATAGGTTATCTATATAATTAAACGGCTAACATGAATTTTGTGGTACCATTTTAGCCGTTGTTTCTGGACCGATTTTCATAAAAAATACATCAATGGAAAGAGAATATCCTGTAGATGTGCAGAATTGTATTTTTTGTGAAAATCTGTTTGGAAAATATAGAGAAAAAAGGAAAATAGATTTTCTTACTAATACATACACAACGTTGAACCTTCACACAGCAATAAATACGAAACTCTAAAGGGCTATAGGTTGTGTAGTGCATACGATGGTGATTTGCCCTTGCACGCGGGAGTCCCAGGTTCATATCTAGGACTGGTCCAAGTGTTTTAGTTCCTTTTTTGGAAGCTAATCATCAAATTTCACCACATTTAGGAATATTTTCATTCACACTTTATACCGTTCATGTGGATTGTGCGTTCACTGGTTCGGTGTTGTGTGATAGCTTTCTCTCTGAGAATCATTCGTGTGTATAGCGTCGCCGTTCATTATGCAAATGTATACGTACATTTCATCAATATTTGGTCATATTTTTTTAGTTTGTTTTGCTGAAGGTCGTCTAACATTCCACAAAAAGCGTTTTCAGTTGAAGAAAACTTTCAAAATTTAAAAACGATGTTTGATTTTCCTAACATTATTTACAACAACCGGTTTGGTAGATCTCAAGAATGTGAAAATCGAATGATGACATGCGCAAAACGCTTAGCATTGTTATACGTTCGAGACGCATTGAAGCGCCAATAATTGAATAATGATTTTTAAACATTATTAAAATTATAAACATTATTTAATCACAATAGAAAAACAAATTTAGCTTGCCGTTTTATTATATTGATTGATGATTTAAGTTAAATTCAAAAACCATTTCGTCTGGCACACCCAGACTTCTTCATAACATTCTCGAATATGCACAGGGACTTGAAACGCATGTTAAAAAATACAACATCGAAGTGGTACCAAAGAGCGGTATTTTACTAAAAAATAGCATCTCGACGGAAAAAGACAAGCTGGAAGGAGGAGAAAAAAGTGGAATATACCAGGTTACATAAGAGAAACTATAGAGATAGATAGAATAGATAGAGTGGAGTACCTGTAGGGATTAGAATGAATATTAACTTAGGGAATGGAGCAGTTAAGCTGATTAAATTTTGCGATGAAAATGTAAAACGTTTGGGATTGAAATAGAAACACAGAACTTAGGGAATTAGTTATACACTGAAAAAGACTGGGAGTGCCAGAAGAAATGTACATCTGCTTTAAAAGTTTAAATACACGTTTTTAAGGAAATTTTGGAAAAAGGTTTTTGAATTATCTTAAATTTGTGAAAGCGTGAAAATAGATTGATGGATTGTTCGATCGAATTTCTAGAGTCAGTTATAATAAAATCATCATTGCACTCGAATTTCGAGTGCTGAATTCTGCTAGTTATTATTGATTTTATTATTATTATTATTATTATTATTAATTTGAGAATTATATTTTATTATTGTTATAATTATTATTACTATTACCATTATTATTATAATTTAAGATTTATGTTGATACTACCAACAAATTGATCATTGTGGTCCATTCTCAACAGTCGCAATTCGTAGTTTGTTTTGATTGGACCTCGCGTTGATTTTTTACAACTTTTTCAAATTCTAAATTTTGTTTTAAACTGTTATTTCTCTCTCGCTGCTGTGATTTCTCAAAAAAGTTTTTTGTCTCTATGCTTATTCTTAGCTTTTACTTATTTAAATAATCAAACGCTGTTTTTTGTCCCTAAATCGATTCCTGATAGAGGAAAGATGTCCACCTCCGAATAAAATTTTCAGAATGTGTAATTTGGTGACTCATCTTTCGACTCTTTCTTGGTTTTTTAATTTGTTAATGTTGTTGATAAAACTCCAATGTATTTGCATAAATTATTGTTTTTTATATTCTACCGTCGTGTCATTTATTTCCCATTTATATACATTATATCGTGTGCCAAGATCCATCATAAAATCAAATTATATTGCTGGAAAAAAAACAAGATGCCTATGCTGAAGTGGGAAGTGGAAAACAAAGAGAAAAGCATCATTTTTGCATAGAAAACGAAATAATTTTGCTAGTCTTAAATAACTTGACTACTCAAGCGAGAATGCTGTTTTCAAATAATCAATTTTAAATGAAAACCATCTTATTTGTTGTTGTACTGATTTCTTTACAACAAAATCTTACATTGAATTGAAATTACTCTGCAGTTGGTATCTTTTCAAATTCATTCATGTGTTGACTGAATTTTTAATGAATTCGATAAGAGAATGTGCGACCATCACCCCATTGGAAGTTTAGTTTGACTGCGCCCTTGCAGCCAGCTGAGATATAACAAAATTGGGTGGTGGCGAGCCTTGCAAGCTGGAGATAGTGTGTGAGGTGGAGAGTTGAGAATTTGTGTTTGAATGGTAAAGAGCAGAATGGCAGTTTTTCGTATGATGGTAGAGGCGCCAATGAAAGAATATTACTAAAAGTAGTGCAAACTCTTAAAAAGCGATTGGGCTACACGAAAAATGGTGAAATTCACAGGAAGAAAGTTCAAATATATAGTGAAACTTTCTTGAGAAAGAAAGTTTAAACGAGTAGTGAAACTTTCTCGGTTCAGGAGGCCAGAGATCAGCCTAGCCCTCAAAGTCCTCGTTCCATAAAAAACATATTCATCAACAATTTACGAACAAAACAGTTATCACTTAAAAACCATCATAACGACATTTTAACAAAAGCAGGATAAGGAATAAAACATCGCTACCAAAGCTATTTAGTCCACAATTGGAAGAATTATCGGCACATCTGTGGAAAAATCAGGAATTGTGTCAACGTCTTCAGGACAAAGCGAGCAGCTATCGTTGCAGAATAGACACCTATAAACAGGATCGACAAAATCAGGCTGCGCGTTTAGCCTTTTATAAGCTATTCTAGTACAAGGAATGATGCAATCATTTGGAAGCAAAAATGCAGAATATTAAACGACATGTTTTTCGAAAGAAGTCTTCCTTAACCTTTACTTGTTTCTTACCTGACAATTTTCTATGAAACTCTCCACTTCTTGGTACACCATTGTTTCGATCGCAGTAATTATATTCACCACGAGCACGAGGACAGATGTCGAAGTTTGAAGAAGAAACAGTTTTTTTGGAATTTTTAATTATTGTCATGGGCTATTTACTAGACTTCAATTAAAGTTATTAAATAAGAAATTTAATGTAAAATTTATTTTAAATATCACTGAAAGAATAGGCATTTCTTTAATTTTATTTAAAATTTACTTTACACTGAAAAAATTACATTTCTTTAATAATTAGATACTAAGTAATCCAGATTATTGAAATATTTATATTATTCAATTTATATTCATAAGATATTCATTCTTGTTTCTATGCAGAAAGAGGGAGATATGTTTACCAGTTTTTTAGTTAATTTACATTTGGGAGATATGTACTTATTAACTTCCCAGTATATGGGAAGTTCTTGTAATCGCCTCGAAAATCTAAATTGAAATTTTCAACATTTCTTTACGTTTTGAGGTCTTTAAAGTATATTTAAACAGTTTTTAGAAAAAGAGATGTATGCGTGTGTGTGTACGTACGTACGTTCGGAGACACTTTTTTCTACGAGCATAACTCACGTAAACAAAGTCGTATCGACTTCATTAAGGTGTCAATCGAAGCGTTTTTGCAATCTTAAGAGCTGATTAGTTTTTGGAACACTTCGGCCGGGGGACGTTTGATGTTTTGACCCTTTGAAGGTCATTTCTGTCATGCGTTATATCTCCGGAACCAATCATACGATTTACATTGTCAAGTTGTCAATCGACGCGTATTAAAATTTTTGTTAATCTGTAAAATTTTGAAAACAATCGTTTGAGCAGTTTTTTTATTTAAGAAAAAAGTGCAAAAAATTAGGTTTTTTTCATAAACAATAAATGTTTAACCTGATTTGCGGAGCACAGTAATCAATTTTTTTAAAATTTATATACTTCAAGCAATGCTTGAAAAAACATCATCAAAACTTTTTCTCATGATAACGAGAAATATTAAATTAAAATTAAAAAATCATTAACAGTCATCATGATTTTCAACGTCATTTCTTTCATTCACTATATCTCACGAATCAGATATAATATTTGCATCATTACGGTATTTTTAATTGATTTCATCTCCAAAAAATACTACGTGTTGTTTTTTATAAAAGAAAAACTTCCTTTTAATTTTGTGTATCCTTATTTGGATTCGTAATCGATTTTCGACCGTAACCGTTCGGTCGCTGAGGAAAGACCGAACGATTACGGTCGAAAATCGATTACGAATCCAAATAAAGATACACAAAATCAAAAGGGAGTTTTCCCTTTATAAAAAAAACAACATCATTAAGGTGCCAATCGACGTGTTTTAACATCTTTTTGGTTATTTTAACATTATAAAATGTGAAAACTTAGGGCTTTTTTCATAAAAATATTTTTTTAACCTTATTTGCACAACGCAGTATCAAATGTTCATAAAATTTATACATTCCTATCAGTTTTTGAAGAGAAATCAGCAAAACTTTTTTCATGAAAAAAAACTCAATTAAAAATAAAGAATCTTTCAAAGTTACCATATAAAAAGGGTTCGTCCGAATGATATTAGCTTACATCTTTTATTCTAAAGACTTTATTGTAAAGTCAATCAAAGTTTAAAAATGTGGTCTAAGTGCGACCCTTGAGGCCCACACGACTAACTTCCCAGTGGGGTGAATAAAAAGCTATAATTTGCTTTTATTATTAATTACTATTATTAAACATTATTATTCTAAATTAATATAATTACTGTTACTATTTTTATCAATTTTTTATCTAACCATAAAAGCTTTGGTAGAGGATGACGTCTCCACCACCTGGTCATCCTCTACCAAAGCCTCGGCAGCCTCATCCTCTTCGTCCTCGTCATCCTTCTTGTCCTCCACTTCGTCCTCAACTTCGTTCTCCATCTCGGCCTCGGAATCCACAACTATTATTGAGGGTATTTATTTATTTACAATAATCATTCGTTATTAAGAATGTTTGACCGTTACTGAATAATTATAATTGACTTTATATATACAATATCAGATTATAACTAATGTTATTTAATTGTTTTTAACGAAATTAAATTATTTATAACAATATCCAATTATAAACTGCATTAGCGTCTCTACTCCCATTCACCCAAACCTGATAATATAAGTTTGGAATTTTATAAATTAATCTTTTTTTTTGAATAACATTTTTTACAAATTCATCACAATTTTGCTAAAACGCACAATAATAACAACATTACTATCAAGGTATTTGGTATCTGCACGAATTAATAGTGCGTATCAACAGTTTAAAAATAAGCAATTTTTAGTCAGTTAGTTTTAGTTTTTTCAGTTTTTTCATCTTAAATAAAAAACGGCCCAACCGATTTTGCTGAAAAGTCATTCAGTTCTAAGTTACGTAATTACGCGTTGTTTAAAACCAGTCCCACGTCAATCCGATCTTTGGTTCTTGAGATAATCGAGACGAAAAATTACTCCGAACGCACATACGTACATACGCACATACACACATACGCACATACGCACATCCGCACATACGCACATCCGCACATACGCACATCCGCACATCCGCACATACGCACATCCGCACATACGCACATCCGCACATACGTACATACACACTCACAGACATCTCTCTAAAAACGATGGATTTGGATTCTAGAGACCTTAAAACGTGGAGATATATCAAAATTTGGGATTCGCAAAATCGACCCCATTACAATAACTTCCCATAGGGAACTGGGAAGTTAAAAATGTTTGGATAATTGGATCCCTCGATCCCCCGTTCCCTCGATCCCCCAGATCCCCGGATCCTTCAAACTCTCGATCACCCGGATATCCCGGATCCTCCGATCCCCCGATCCTCCGGATCCCACAGATTTCCCGATCCCTCGATCACCCGAATCCTCCGATCCCCCGGATCCTCCGATCCCTCAATCCCGATCCCTCGATCCCCGATCCCTCGAACCCCCGGATCCTCCGATCCCTCGATCCTCCTGATCCCCCGGAAATAAATATTTGCAAAATTTGAGCAGATTTTCAATAGTCTTCACAGCACCATGTTTTAACTTTAATGAAAAAACTGCTTAAATTTTGAAAACGAATACAAATCAAATCAAATTTGCAATTGTGGTAATCAACATTTTGAATGGTAAATTGTTTTGTAGTCAACACTTTTCAAGATCATATGCTTTGAAAAGCTTTCGTCAAATAAAAAATTGCAGTTTTTAGGAGTTCTTTAATATTCGTAAGATTTCAATTACTTCCTTCATCATTTGTAATACATACATTTAACTTTTTTCATGCAATTGAACCTATTTTTGACTGCATATACAATGTTTTTCAAAACCAACAGGAAATAAGAAATAATTATTAGTCTCATTTTTGTAAAATCGTGAAAAAATACAAATTCAGCGATTATGCCGAAGTGCTGGCAATTTTGACCGCAACTATTCAAAATGGCAATCACGCGACAAAATCTCTTCAGTGGGCGTAATAACAAAAACTGCATTCATTTTTGCTAGCGGTCTTTTATCCTTCAAGAATCGATATGAAAATAACAAATAACGTAGAAAAGGCTTTGTAACCTGCCCCTCCTCCGATTGATCCGCGTGAAAAATCAATCGAATCAATCCACCAAAATCCTTACGTCATCAATTGACGCTCGCGTAGATGTTACGATTAATATTAAGTCATTCCAATAACTTTTATGAAAGGTACATTTTTATTATTTAAAGTATTATTATTTCCATAATTATTATTGTGTTTAATATTTTTAATATCTATGTAGATGTTACTGGGAAGTTGACCGTGTGGACCTCATGGGTCGCACCTCACGGCTTGTTATTTCAAGTTCTCGCTTCTAAATCTCGTCTACATTTCTTTTTTTTCCAATTAGTATTTTCCAAATTTTTGTGCAACCAATTAATTGTGCAAGTGCACTCCAATTGAATCGATGAAAATTAAATGACCTCAACAGATCGCCTATCTATTGTGAGTTCGAGGAGGCCCGATTAGCATTCCCGGCAGCATATTTCAAGATTAATGCCGAAGATACAGATCCGTGGCTGAAGTAGTACGTCTTGTGCATGCTAAGTGTTAGTATAGGCGAGACAAGATCGCTTGCCATTCCTGAAAGATGCGTACACCACGCACCATTTTCAATTGGTGAAGTCCGAGTCGCTGCTGCAGAGTATCTTTATCTCGCCTGGAAGTGTTGTATCTTTTCTTCGGATTTCGTCAAGAGATTGTGGAGGAACGCGACTCCAGAGAATGTTAGTAAACAAAATGTGATGTTGAATCTAAAGATAGATCGCTCTTCTACTTTCGACTGGGTTTGACGATCGGTTCTCGGGCCCAGCTTGGCGAGGCCGGGTGAAAGCTGGTTTGTTGATATGGAGCTGATTACGACGACGACGCGACGGCGAATGCCAGTCATTCCAGCTAAATCCGCCGTGCCAGCTTCGGCAACCATTTAACTTGCTCGGCGGTAATAGACCGTCGTAATGTGGCAGTGATCGCGCACTATCTGCAGCGAAAAGTTCAGGTGTGTCGTCCAGATCCCGCACAGAGTTCAGATCCCGCGAAAAAGTTCGCGAGCAGATTGTTTCCGTCGCCGTGGATTTCGTGCATCATTTTCGCGGCTAATGAGGCAAACACTTCGGTGGGTGGTGTGAAAGTTTGATAAGTGAATCGAGGCGCAATGAGTGATAGTGTAGTGTGTGGAATTCAATCTAATATGCCTTAGTGAAGTGAGAAGCCTGGGTGAATGTTAACTCGTGCGACATTGCGGTTTGGTAGCCGGTAAAACTGGTTTTCTGATTGAAAGGTAATTAGTTTACACGCGAATCGTATCGACGACATATAGTTACGATTGCAGCAAACCTACTTCAAGGTCGAAAAGATTAGTTATGTGATCCGGATGACTCTTATCGACGTGGGCTGTAATTTCAACCCTACAGAAGGCAGCAGTGCTACTACATCTAGATACACGTCTATTATTGCTATGTATTTAGCATATTGAGGACTCAATATAGAAAACCTGTCCAAAGTATGCATTCTTCACGGATCTGAGTTTCTGTGATTAGAAGACACCTTGAAGATAATTCGATATCAAATCTAAAAATCTACAAACCTATAATTATTTCACGATCGTCGCAACTGAATACATAAACATCAATTGTGTAATTTCAAAGATTCTTTTGTTATTACCATGCAATTATGTATATTCTAGCATGCAAATTTTAGCAAGTAATCTTGAATATTCGCAGCCTAGGCTAGTCATCTTGGTTTTTGATGAAATTAATTCTTAATTAGGAAACGAAATTGATAAATGTGTGGTAATAGCTAGTCTGTTGTGTTTTAGTATCTTTTTGTCTATAATTATGATGTTTGATTTTTTTCTATCCTAGCCGTTTGGTCGTTTCCGATTCAGTGCTGTCGTATTTTGTTTTTGTTTTTTTACAGTAGTACATGACCAAATACTTATTTGTATCGTTCAGATTTCGTGTTCCACATGAACTATACCGTCGGTGCAAAAGTCTTTATTAATGATTAAATAGTTTTGCACGCATCAAAAAAAATTTTGTCGTAAGGATTCTACAATTCATCAGTCATATTAAATTCATCAAATATCGCTTCCACATTTTTGTCTCCAATTTATGCTGATTTAAAATTCAACAAAATGCGCTCTGTTTTCTAAAACCTAAGACATATTCGATTATAACTGCTGGTTCATTTGAACCGTCTGACATGATTTATGCATCTGAAGCGTAAGGTACAAGGTATATAGACTCAAGGGCGGATCCAGCATTTGACTCAGGGGGGGAAATCCTCGAAAATCACAATAAAAGAAGACAATATTGCAAAAAAAAATCGTAAAAGCCACTAGTTTACCTAGGCTCAGGGGGGGTCATAGGGGTCATGACCCGCCCCCCTTGTATCCGCCCTTGTAATAGACTACAGGTATGATCATCCGCATCCTCTCGTTCTATTCCGTTCTAAAAATGACGAAACTGATGCCGAATCGTCGCACAAATTGCATGAATATTAGGGCTGCCGCTTCTGGTAATGGGAATATGACACGAAATTTACGCATTGGTGCTACCATGCAGTAGAAGCATCGTGTGCAAATAAGAAATTTAGTGCAAGCAGAAGATATACCAGAAAACCCCTCACACGAGATGCCTGATTTAGAGTACGATGCTCTAGAATATCTTGCCGGCTACATCCTTCATCGCTTTGCACAGAGCCACCCAGATGTGGTGAGCATTCACTCCGATTCAGAACCGTCTTCCAGCGTCACTTGGACGGATCAGATCACGGAGGGGGCTTCGAAGCCCAACTTCCAAGTTTGTTAACAAACTCAACGAATTTAATGATGTTTTCAACATTTTCAACTCTTATTCGTTCCAAGTGGGGCCACAATTTATTCAGTCTCTGATAGGCCTTGCTGCCAGCACTAAATTACCAGTTTTAGTTAAGCATTTATTTTTTGGGTGTAAGATGTATTTTAAAATAAGGATTCTGAATAAACAATTATTAGACAATGTTAAATTAAGATAACGTGAACAAAATAAAACCGTTAACTAAACTTGGCTTTTTTCAATGATTGGTATTGAATTTGTTTGTCACGTTTCTGCAGGATTCCATTCTATAGACCGTGCGGTGCTCTCAATCTATACCATAATTTCCCGAGAAACCTAACATGCCCGTTGATATCCACATCGTTATTATGAAAATGCTTAATTATACAAGTACATCAAAATCATCGTTGGCAGTTGTTTATTCATCATGCATGAATGTCGTAATTTTCATATAAAATTTACTTACGCAAATAACATATCCATCAACTTTCCAAGTGGAATAGAATTTCAATCTCATCGAAGCAAGATGAAAATCTGCACTGGAAATTTTGCGGCATCAGTTACTTATGTGTGCAGCTCGGACGAGTTTGGAAACACGGAAGATCATACCTGTAGTCTTGCGCAAGGTACTAGTTCACATTGAAAATTTCAAAATATCAATTTTTTGGCATTCATCAGCTTCTCGCACCTTTAACAATGACCTCTGAAAATATAATAAATATATAATATAAATATAAATACAAACAAGCCGTGAGGTGCGACCCATGAGGTCCACACGGTCAACGTCCCAGTAATATCTAAAAAGATATTAAAAATATTAAACACAATAATAATTATGGAAATAATACTACTTCAAATAATAAAAATGTACTTCTCGTAAAAGTTATTTGAATGACTTAATATTAATCTTAACATCTACGCGAGCGTCAATTGATTAAGTAAGGATTTTGGTGCATTGGCTTGATTGATTATTCACGCGGATCAACCGGAGGGGGGAGACAGGTTACAAAGCAGTTTTTTTCATTAAAGTTAAAACATGATGCTGCGGAGACTATTGAAAATCTACTCAAATGTTGCAAATATTAATAAACTTTGATTGACTTTCCAACAATGTCTTTAGAATCAGAGATTTAAGGTATAGTGATTCGAATGAACCCATTTTACATGGTGACTTTGAATGATTTTTTATTTTTTATTTAATTAATTTAATTTATTTTGTAATCCGAAGAAAAGTTTTTGCTGCTTTCTCTACAAAGATTTATAAAAATTTATAAATGCTATAAACATTTATTATGACGTTGTGCAAATCAGGTTAAAAATGAATTTTGTTATAAAAAACACTACTTTTCCAAAAAAAAATTATTAAATTAAAAAAAATGATTTAACGATTCTTTTCAAATATAAAAACATCATAAAAATGTTGATACGCATCGATTGACACCTTAATGATGCAAAGATTATACTTGGTTCTCGAGATATAATGAATGACGTAAATGACCTTGAACATTTAATGATTTTTTATTTTTTATTTTATATTTTTTGTAATCATGAATAAAACTTTTGCTGGTTTTTCACAAAAACTATTTGGAGTATATAAATTATATAAATATTGATTACTTAGGTTTGAAAATCAGGTTAAAAATTTTGTGTTTTTAAAAAAAACCTAATTTTTTGCACTTTTTTTTTTAAAATTAAAAAAACGGCTCCAACGATTTTTTTAAAAATTTGATAGATTTATAAAACTATTAATACGCGATTGACACCTTAATGATGAAAATCGCATGTTTGGTTCGTGAGATATAGCGCATAACATGGTTGACCTTCAAGTGGTGAAAACAGCAAACCCTCCCGACCGAAGTTTCCCAAAAACTAATCAGCTCTTAAGATTGCAAAGGCGCTTCGATGTGACTTTGTTTACGTGAGTTATGCTCATAGAAAGACTGTCCGCGAACGCACGTACGTATGTACGTACATACATACACACACACACATACATACTTCTTTCTAAAAACACTTTATATATACTCTATAGACCTCAAAACGTAAAGAAAAGTTGAAAATTTCAATTTCGATTTTCGAGGCGATTACAAGAACTTCCCATATACAGGGAAGTTAATATATATATATATATATATATATATATATATATATATATATATATATATGAACACGCAACTTTTTATCAACAATACAACTTTTTTTTAATTTCTCATTTCTCACAGCTATTTTATAGAGGGCGCCAAAGCTACCACCTCGAAAAGTACCCCATCGCATGACTGTCAATTAATCTCAAAATTTGAAAGTCTGAAACAGAAAGCTCAAAAATGGTTTTAAGGACTAAGATCTCTTACGGGACAATTCACTTTCAACACAATTCTTTTCAACTGGCCGCTAGTTGATCTCCGGACATACTCAACCGGTTTTAATAAATCTTAGTGCGTTTTATTTCTTAACATATTTCGCAAGACAAGTCACCTCAATTAGCCAAAAAAAAATGGAAAACGAACATTTGGCGTGCAAAAAAACGACTGTAAACGAGGGTTGATTTTTCAATTTTTTTCAAAGCTCAGCAATTTATTTATTTTTGAACAATTTTTCATAAGCGGTGGTGAATTGTCCCGCAAGAGATCTTAGTCCTTAAAACCCTTTTTGAGCTTTCTGTTTCAGACTTTCAAATTTTGAGATTAATTGACAGCCATGCGATGGGGTACTTTTCGAGGTGGTAGGTTTGGCGCCCTCTATAAAATAGCTGTGAGAAATGAGAAATTAAAAAAAAGTTGTATTGTTGATAAAAAGTTGCGTGTTCATATCCAATAAAAAAAATGAGATGAAAATTCATAAAAAATCGCTATTTTTGGCTTTTTTATGTGTACTAGTATCTTGAAGCTTACTTAATCTGCCACGAAACTACATATTTTAGACTCCATTCATGATTTTGACCATTATTGAGATCAAAATTACGTATTTTTCCGTACATTCTCAAATTACCTCCAGAACGTCGTTTAGACAAAATCACGAATCAAAACCAGGTTGTAATCGATATTGCATTATGCTATAGATGTCGCTAGTTAATGTTTTCGAATCCATCTCAGTGTTTGATACAATATGTCACGATGATGCAGTGCTCTTAGTAAAAGTTTGTCCACTGTTACATAAATAAACTGAATTCACACAGTTGTGAATGAAAATAACTCGTTCAAATATATTTCCATTGACTTTACCTTTGGGTTTCAGATGGTTTTTTCGTCACAGTTGTTCAATTCCAGCAAAGCCAAAAATTCATCCCCAACTGTTCCAATGTTAAATCAAAATAGCCTACAACTAATGCTAAACATTTTTAAAGTGCTAACACAAGTATTTTCATCTATTATCAACGAAACTTTTTTTGGTTTTGTTTTTTAATATAGTCGCCGAATCATCATTTGTTTTTTGCAGTACTACTGCATTGATGACTGCAATCATACTTAATTGTAGTTATTTGACAATTAATGAATCTTTAAAACGACTTCATATTGGTTGTAAGTACCGCTATCTTTACATTTGTCAATCTTTCGAATCAATTTAGAATTTTTGGCAGTTTTTTTCAATGTCTTGATTATTTTTTTTTAAGCTGAAAGAAACTATCATGTCTATCCACGTGCGGTTTATTATTTGTTAAATATAAATTAAAAATGTTACAAAATGTTCGTTTCTCATTTTTTAACCCAACTGAAGTTTGTTTTCCAATTATGACAAAATTTTTGATTTTTATAGTACAAAATAGTCTATTTTTTGGCATTTTCCAAATCACTTTTCTATGGCTGCGTACTGTTATATTTATCAGTGTCTTGTTGGCTCTTAAACCCTCAAAAAGGATTTCAGAGGTCTCGCTTACGAATAAAAACACTTATTTTGAACAAACAAAAATTCCACATAATAATTGTGGATAACAAAAAGCTCTGTCGAAGTTTATTACAAACTGTTCTCACAAAAAAATATTTCACGAAAGAATAATCGGCACAGAAACGAAGGAAGATTTTTATGGGAAAGATATGTGTTAAATATCTTTCAAAAGATTTCATCTACACATAATAATTTTGACTGCATTTTAAATGAAACTCAGCGATATGACTGATGAAAACTGCACAATTACGGTTGAAAATCGATTTCGACTCTTATACAAAACAAACAAAATTAAAAAGAAAGTTTCTTTTGAAAAACCACAACAAATTAACGTTATAACGGAAATTCGGAGTCAAAATTAGTGAAACACAATTTGGATAAATTTTTATGAAATATTTTGAAATGTACATATTAATTTAAAACACCTATAATGCTTTCAAATTTATTTTCAAAAGGATTGTTCAAAGATTCCTAAAAATTTGAACAATTAATCTAAATTTTTTTAAAATGTGGACAAAATGTTAAAATATCATAAAAAGACCGATCATCTACAAATGAGGCAGTGAATCTTAAAGAATCTCTAACAAAATCTGCATCAATTTTTTATGTGCAATCACACAAAATATTTACTCGAAATTGCAAAACAAACAACGCTTACTAAACAAAGAAAATATTCTGGAAATTTATTATGAGAAAATGAAAACGTTGCGAAAAATTGAATTCTCGAAAAAAAATCCGGAAATAATTTTTTAGAAAACTTTCTGATGATTAATGTTTTGTTGAATCTGTTGTTTTACCAAGTTGCTAAGATATCAGACGTGCATCTTAATTCATACGAGGTTCATAGATGTTCATGAGCCTTTGCGGGCGTCCACCTTACTTTCGTCAAAGGATCCTCCTTTGCAACTACCTAAGGTTTCGTTATTTTATATTAAACACATAATATCTATCCGTGATAGTGTGTCGCACTTCCGCTAATTTAGCTGATGTGGATTACTTTCAAATTGAATTCCGAATCAACCATGGAAGGATGCTGTATTATCGTTCTACACCTGAAAATTTGCGATCAAATCGAACCACATTTAATTGAATATTCGAAAACGGATTTCAAGATTGAATAACCATCTTCAAATTCGTTTCAAATGCTTTCTTGCTTCAAAATTTATTGCTAAGTCTATCCTATAAGCAGGTCTAACTCATTTTTCAATCCTATGAAACAATAAGAAGTGACAACAAAAGATACAATAAAATCTAGGTGCAAAAATTTGCATTTTTCTTTCATGATTTTCAAGTTTTACCAACTTTTTGTTTTGCAGTTTCAATCCTGTAATGGTACAAACAAAATTATATTGTGATTATTTTTCTTCAATTAAATAAAAATTTCTGCTCTTGTATGATTCCATAGCACATTCTACACAAATTCACTTTCTCCATTCATATTTTTTTAGTTATTCTAGGATCCTTTACCTTTACCTACTAAAAACATTGTTGACCGGTCAGAATCTTTTATTTTTCACCATTTTTCGTTGATTTCACAAAAATTTACTGCGCATTAATATGAGATTCGTTGATGTAATTTAAAGCTTTTGTTTAAGGAAAATTAGTATTATTTAAAACATAGTGGCTGATAATTTCTTTGTTTATTCACCATTTTATAACTTTTGTTCATATCAAATGTTTGCAATAAAGCTCAAATATTGAGACATTCATGAACTGATACGCCGGGCCACATTAGTATTTGGTTCGCTAGCAATTTCAAATTGAAACTTCATTAAGGTAAATGTATGTATCTAGTTTCAGTATATTACAGATCCAGATTACAGATGCACACTTGTAAATATGTATATAGTTTGACGAGAGCTTGATTTCAATTTCAGCCTAGATTACAAGTTCAATTAAATTATGACAATGCTTTCATTTTCCGGCAAACAGTTTTTGATTGAGATAAACATAAACATAAAAAATTATGAGCCTACGTTCTTGATAACTGTAAATTAACCAGTCACGCTTGCTTTGCACAGGTAATGATTGTAATGTTATCATAAAGTCGCACGTGATTAATAAATAAAAGCTAACAATATTGCTTGTATCATTAGAGATTCTACAGTATGAACAAATCGATGTCAGTCATGTTTATTTAACGAAAATTTTCAAAAAAAAAATCATTAATAAGATTCTGTTACATTTTAGAAGCGATAAGTGATCTCCCAAAAATTGTGTAGTAAATTATTTTTAAGAATGGACTTATTGGGAACTTCAGTTAAATTTGATAACAGATCTATCTTTATCAATTTTTTTCAAACTTATTTTGTACGCTGATTCGATTGTTTCTTATGAATGATTTATTCAGTTATTCATTTTAAGATTGGCGAATTGGGTTTACGAAACTCTTATCTGTCAGAGGTATTCATTTGAACATAATCTTTCAATTAAATAAGTAACTTTAATCGGAGATATCTTCGTATACTTCCACATTAAAACAGTGTACGAAAATGATATACACTGAATGGCTAAGTTCTTTCATATTTTGTAGGTGGTTACTGATCAAGTGGTTAAAAGTTTAAATTGAACACAATATCCAGATAAAGGAAAAATCACAAATTTACGGTGTAATAAAATTGTATGTTGGGCGAACGATATCACGACAAAAATCAAGGCAACAAGACTTTCGTCTAGTTGGCCTCATAGGCGTTCAGTCCCGAGGTCGAATCAATGAACTCCTTTGTCGCGCAGACTAGATCGGGTTCGGCCTCTACCTAGCTAGAGGTGTGATGGCTGCTGGCAGGCCAGCGCATTTTGGCGCATAATGTTCCATTTCAAGAGATTCAGCCATCTATTTGCCCGATTACTAATTCCGCCTTAAAAAAATATCATCAAAAAGCAAATCATATTATCGAACTTGTTAGGCTATACTTCCGATGTAGTTTTTACCAAAAAAAAATTCTCGTACGCATACCGATATGAGGTCGCGTTCAAAACCTACCCAAGAGTTCAAAATCCTTCATTTTAATGCAACGGAAGTTCAAAATCCCGAAACTACGCAAGTGAAATTGAAAAAAAAGAAAAACACCGCACGCAAACAACCCCTTGGGTGGCCGCGCTATTCCCGGAAACAAAACGAGCTTCAGCGAAGCTCGCCAGTCGCAGATGTCGCTGCCTGGGCCCGTCATTCTATGGACTAGCGTGTCCGCATGATTTTTGCGTGCTTGGCCCAGCAATAATTATCTCAGCCGGGGTGAATCTTACATCCTGAAAAGCAAGAAGGAGGAAGGACCATAATGGAAACTCTCAAAGATGAGGTTTGAGTCCATGAATTTATTCCAATATTATAACTATGTGAGAAATTTCGGAGAAAAAAAACACGCAATTGTTTTTAATAGGTTGGTATATGTATATTCTGCTTGTAGTCAATATATAGCAATTATCAATTCTTTCGCGCGAAAAAAACGTTTTAAACAAATAACAAAAAATATTTCAATGGTGATCAAGCTATACACATATATAAGACGATTCAACAAAAAATCAATTCTTTCATTCCGGGTACTACCCACAAACTCCCAAAACAGATCCAACTTCAACTGGCTACGGCTTCTTGTGGTCCTTTACTTTTCCAAATAAATTCCTTCAGCTCGAGAAAAGGTGCGGGTACAATCCTCCTAATAACACCACGTGCGATTAAACCACTTTACTTCACTAAATACACTAAATGGAGCAAACTGGTTCAATTTTGTATATCTAATTGGCGAAAAGGATTATTTGCACAACATTTTGCACCACCGTTATAGCTTTGCTCTTCAGTTCATTTTCATGCTTCCGTAAAGCATTAATTTTTGCTAGGAAACTTTCCCGCAAAGAACTCAGTCGTCCAATTGAAGATATGGCAATTGATTGACTCCAAGTGCATTTTTGTTTTGCTCCATAACACTACATGCTTTCTGCTGTCTCACAATCGAATTTTGTAGATCAATATCCACCTACTCGGTTGTCGAAACTTCTTAAAAACTTTCCGCCCTGGTAGCCGGCACGAACAAGACTGTTTTTTCTGTCAACCAGCGACCCAACTTGTTGACCCGATAACGGTCCCCCAGTCAAGAAGCGGACTACAGGGTTCGAGCGGTGAAAGCCTGTTTATCGAGTTAACGTGATTAGGTGTGGGGTTGTCGCTTCTTTGCGAACAAACAAATATTTTATAAAAAGGATAATGTATAATGAAAAAAGTATGTAAGTAAGTAAGTTCACCAAAAATAGTGTCGTCATTTAAGATGTATAATAATGACTTTGAGCCATTTGATTGAGAAGACAAGACTATACTGGACTCAATGGAAACATTTAAAAAATTTGACTTGGAAGTTTTATAATTGAGAAGTTTTTATACATTGATCGTTAAAAAGATAACATATAACTACCCGTGAGCGAGTATCTTGTCCTGTCCTATCGTAGAAGCCTTTATTTCCCTCCGTGAAGTAGGCCTCATTCCTCGTGTGGAAAAGCAAGTCATAAGTAATAAAACTGAAACCTGTAGAAATATGATGGGTGTTGTGAAGGAATTTCGGTACGGTCATCACATCATCATCAATGGGAAATCATCCTGGCCCAAGCCTTGGCTTTATAAAGGCGTCATTTATGGTTGTCTTGTATCAATGACCACGTCTTCTCAGTTGCAAATGTTAACACGATTTGCGACCATCGTCAAATGGATCCACAAAACGTGATAAGACTAAGGTAATAAATTCCTTGTAAAATAAGTGTTGTGACTTTAAAATCGAGGGAAAAAAGAGGAGAACTGTTCTATCCGAAAGGGTACCGTAGTACCTACCAACAGGAATCAATGGCATTGACGAAAACTTAACAGTACGTCTAAGGATGAGAGATAAAAATTAAATTAAATTTGAAGGCGGAACAAATCGAACATATGATCCCTGAACACATTGCCTATAATTGCTTTGGCTCAACGACTGCGTCCTCCAGCTGCTGAATCTTATCCGCAATTTACTATCCACTCCTCGATGCAGCCTCGAAATTTTGACGTGGCATTTAAGTCAGTGCTTTTTCCGTCTGCGTTTCAGATGCATTTGAAAACCCCCCACAAATAAAACTAGCTTATTAATTTACAAAAAAATATGTAGAACAATAATTTGCATCCTTATTTCCGATTGTGGAATCGAATTCGTCAATATTCGCTTCCAAAAGGAGTTTGCTTCTATATCATCACCCATGGGAAACCTTTCTGTGACAGTATATCAGCAAAAGGAAACACCAACTTTTCCATCCAAACACGCTGAACAATACCCAAAACGCAACTTTGAAAAATCGTACTATCTCACCTGAAAATTGTATCCTTTGATACATCCAGATAGCATCAGCCCAAAACTTGATGACCTTATATCGAGCCGGTCATCAAACTGACATTTAGATGGCACTGTTTCGATATTGAATTCAATGGAGTGTCGTTGTAGCAAGGACATTCCACCCTTAAAGTAGATATGGACAAACATAGGCAACATTCTCGTTGCTCTCGTCTTCGTTTCTTTGCTGTTTGAATTTCTGGTTTGAGTCGAACCATTTTAAAGGATACGTACGACACAACATAACATATCATATCACTGGTACACCAAGAAGGAGATGAATGGTGATGAACGGTCGGGAAATTGAGCGATGATTCTATGACGCCATGACCTTTGTGGCGAAAGGCATATGCTATGCATACAAGCATTCCCATTGCCATCACTACTTCACGACTTGACTTAGATAAGTTCCTTGGTCGTCTTTCAATAGAAGCCTTTCATCGGCTCGTCCTGTGGATATATGACATGCTTGTGTCAGGATGGATACGACGACGAAAAGCGAGGGGTTGAATGGTCGACAATGTTTATGCCAGTCTCTTTTCCGATGTGAGCTGTATTGAGCGCTCGAGATTATTCCTCGAGGCCAAGTTGAGAATTGTTTATTATCCTTGTGAGGAGATGAGACATGAAAGTTGTTTGCTGTCGCGATTTTGAAGTTTAAACGACATATTAGGGTTGAAATATCAGACAGGATCGATATATTGTCTATCCAAAGCTACCAGACTAGGTGAAAAGTGGCAGAGAACGAGGCAAATGTTGGGAAAATAAGATACAAACAAAATGAAAAATATGTGGAAGTTCTGAACATCAAACACTAATCAAAGAGTTTTTTTATAGATAATACTAGGATTCCCTCTATTTCAAAGCGTGCAAGGACTTCTTGCTACGTAGAAGGACATGTCGCTTTGCCTTAGTTGAGGATGTTTTAGAAATTATACGTTGTGCTTTTAGGATTCTGACTGGGAAGCATCGGGAAGAGATTTTTTTCCAGGGATATTCATAATTTAGAATTTTATTCGCCTTTGTCTAATATCTTTGTGAACACCCACAAGTATTCACTTCTGATATGAGAATTTAATTTGCTTGCTAGTGGCTTGTCCACAAGATCCTATACTCATCTTGTAGATAAGCCAGATCAATCTAAGATCTTGTGGATAAGCCAAGTTGTATAACATGAGGCACTCTTTGGATAGTGGTGATGAAATCTCTCGAATTCATAGTTCATTTCAAGTCACAAAGATTTGCTAAAATGTTGGCTACGAACGTAATATTACTACATAGATCCTGATCCTTTTTACATCAATCTAGGTCTCATTAGAAACCAGGAATATATATTCTGATCGATACCTTTGCTAGGTTCCGTCATCCCTTACTGGCATTGCAAAGCTTAAATACTAATCAGATATGCTGGAGTTCATACTATACAATGGTGAACATTGCAGTTATCTTTGCAATAGTTTAATATTGCGGTTAGGAAGGAAGTATCTGAGCCGCTGTTTATGGACTGTGAGGTGGCTTGTTTCGAAAATGACGATTTCAGGGTGGAACCGGATAAATGCTTGGCTTGTGGGAGTAGAGTCTGCACAATTCAGGATGTACGTCATTTGGTATGAATGAACGGTAAAGTTCAGACCTCTAAGGACGTTTTCATGAATGTTTCAAAATGTGTGGTCCACTCCCCTAATGGCTGGCTCCGATGGCAGATCTGGCGAATCATGCTCGACAAATGGTGGAGATTTTCAATTCAGGATCTTTCTAGAACCGGACATTACGCTGTTGTTACATAGTATTTCTTTAGAGAGTTCGGGAAGGCTTTTGAAGTCGTTAATGCAGCACGTTATGGCGATTCCCCGGTAATGAAATCCGGACCTAGGACATGGTGGGATACCAACCCGTTGAAATGTCCTGGCGTAACACCAGCCCGCGGGTATATCTGCAGACGTATTGGCTGGTCGTGGCGCAGGATACATCGGGCTGAAGTTCATGTAACTCTACGGGTCCCTGCATACGGCTAATTCATATTTTAGGAGGTGTCAGGTGCACTGCACGTAGTATGTTGGCTGGGCTTTTTACAGGGACATTATACCGAGGGTGACTTGGGAATGTAAATAATGAAATGAATTTCGTGTTTCGGATTCATATGCCGTTCGGAAAGGTTATTATTCTGGTGGTGGTAGAATGTGGACACTGGACAGTTATGAGTTGAATGAAAATTGGCAGCAGTAGACACGTTAGTGTAAAGTGTTTTCGTTCATTAGCGAATATCCTTTGAGTTTGCAGGTGATGCATACTCATAATCTTTATATTGCTAACTGTCCAGTATATCTGCATAGAGTGTTTGCTGGATAATTTGAGAAAGCTTATTTGAAAGCCACTCTTAACAAAAGCTGAAAATACATATCTGCATTATTGTAGGTTTCAAGATGGGATGTAGTAAACTAAATATTGTACAGAAATGATGACCGAAAAAATTGTTTTTCAAAGCTTTAATGAGAAAACATTTGCAACAACAAATTTAAGTTTAAAATTGAGAAAAAAACAGTCGAAATGCAGCTGGTCGTCTACTTGAAAACAAACTTCCTTACTCTACACTTTCAGCCACCTTCAAAAGATTGGCGCTGATTTTTGCTAGATTTGCGGTAATAGATATTCCAAAATATATATATTCATAAGATGCGCGGTGAGCTTCAAAGCATAAAAGTGACGAGAAAGTTTTCTATGTTGTGATTCAAGTAAATTTAAGAAGTTTATTTTAAAAATGTAACTCTCATATCTAAAATTGCCGTTATTTTTGAATTTTACTGAGTCCGATTGTATCAATTATATGAGGCAGAATTATTGTCAGTTATAATTACAGTAGAGAAATATACAACTGAATCACTAAGTAGTACTGTCCAAATCAATGCTAAATTCTAAATACAAACCTCTTTGTGTGAATAGATGTTTAGATGCTTTTAAAAGGGTCCATCGTCATATAATTAGTAGTTGAACCCTCAGATGTGTTAAAATGTATCTTAGTTAGTATATTTACACGTGCAGAACTGTTACTGCATATCATCACGCAAATGTAATAGTTCACAAAAATGGTTTAATTTGCATAAATATTTTACGGCCGAAGATTCAATACCAAAGACAGCTAGAAAACGTGATTAAGAGCACAATAATTGGGAATAGTTTCATACCAGCTGTCCTTCGGAAAAATTCCTGCAATAGAAATAGCATCTACGTTTTCTTCAAAAATCAAATTCAAAATAATTATTTTATTTTGGCTTTCAAAAAACCGTTCCTTCAGAAGACACTGTTTTGGTCCAGTAAAGTTGCAAATAATGGTTCGCTTTCTATGACACTTGAGTCTTTGCCTCATTTTCAATAAGGAAAATAGTAAAAGCAGGATAAAATATAATTACAAAGCGGCGATGGCCTAACAGTTAGAGTGTTAGACTATTATGCCGAATGACGATGGTTCGAGGCTTGCTTGAATCATAGCTGGATGCCCGCTTTCAGTTCACTCAGCTAAAAATGAGTAGCTGTTCATTGATTGGGGAGTGAATGCGCATTAATGGCATGATGCTGGTAGCATCGTTTGTCGAGTTGACTAAATTAATCTAGAAAGGAGCTCACTAACAAGCTTCACCTCTAGTTGTGGCATTCCTTTATTTTTACTTTATAACAATTTTTCACATAAAACTCCTTAAAATTTGGACAAAATTCATACACAATTTACAAGCTTCTCCCGCAGACAACCAGTTGTAGGCTTGGCTTTCAACCAGATATTCGCGATCATGTTTATCTCTTAGCCTCACAAAATTGAGCGCACCATGAAAGAACACGATTGTTTGCGGAGTGGCTCATTTGGCAAAGTCGCAGTTCTGATTAAAAATTTAGCATGAACTCGGCTAGGTTACCGAATCGTAGGTGAGAAAAGAGAATGAGAAGCATATGCGTGGACTCCAGTGCCTTGTTGAGGAGATCACTAAATGTTGTCTTCCTATGGCCGCCGCGTGTCGCCGTGAAAATGGTATGTCTTGTAGTGGCGCGTGCAAGCATAGAAATGTGAAATTTAGACGCGTGCGTGTCTGTACGATTTGAGACGAATTCAGCGGCCCATGGGAAGGTAGTATAATAAAGGAAGGGATCAAATATAGAGCTTCCATGCAGGTCGCAAAGATGCACCCATGTGACGAGAAGAAGGACGAGGTTGCCGAGGTTTTGGTAGAGGACGACCAGGTGAAGAGGCGTCTTCCTCTAGAAAAAAAATTCATAAAAATAATAAAAGTAATTATAATAAATTCGAGTAATAATTATTAATAATAATTATTAGTAACGAAAACAAATTATAGCCTTTTTATTCATTCCACTGGGAAGTAAGTCGTGTGGACCTCAAAGGTCCCACCTAGACCACATTTTTTTTGTGTGTTTGCAAAGGATATATTTCTGTATTAATCAAAATACGCTAAGTCACTGACACACCGTAGGTGGAAACACTTCCGAACAGAATTACGCACATAATTATTTATTTAGAACCAAATTGAAGGTAATTAAATGATACGACTTTATAAATAAAATATACAAATGTGGTTTTATGTTGCGCTAATTTTTTTTCAAATTGAACCATATTAGTTCATGTTTATGTAAAAAATATTTTCACCAAAAATTAACTATTCCATTAAAATGAAAAATATATGAATCTCAGTGGGAATGGGGGAGACTTTTTATCGTATTCATTTGTGAAACGTATTTTGTAGAAACCATGCCTTTAAAATTCCTGGAATTTGAAGTATAAAAGTAATTCAAAGAGCTGCTTTTGATATTTTCCTCACAACAAAACCTTGAATGAAACGATTTCAAATTTTTCGATTAACCTTTTTCCATTGTTTCCTTCCAGATTTGATGACTATTTAACCGAATCCAGTCAAAAATGACGGCACCGTTGTAGCATATTTAGTCTAGAACGTTCAAAAGTGGTTTCGTATAACTCAGTGGTTCGGATAGCGAATAGTCCTTTTTCTAATTGAGCTCAACAAAAGCTCAAAAGGTAGTACAATTTACGACGAGTAGTGGAACAGGCTAAATAGGATTTGAGCCGAGCAAGAAGCAACGTGCCATCAAGTCCTTACGTTAACTAGTATTTTAGATACTACTCTGGCTTCGGGTGGTGCTTGGATCAGGTGAAGCTGGAAGAAGAAAACTATCTAAGCAGACAGGTGCAACGAAATGGCTGGCCTGGACATTAAGGTAATTAGTTTCGGAAATGAGTTTCAGATTTGTATCATTTTGGGATTAGGTGGATGTGAAGCAGCCACAACGATTCCACAAACGGCTTGAATTTATTTTTACATACATGGTAGAATCTTAAACCCTTGACAAGGTCTTTGGAAGTTATTACAATGGTAGCCACCTTATGAGGCGTATCGTTTCACATTCCACTTCCTACCGCAACTAGCCATTCTGTAATCTCAAATAAGTAATTCCGGGCACTTAATAGTCGATAGTTTGCAGCACTCACAGCAAGCGGTTGCTTCAACGAAAAAAGAAGTAATCCTCGAGAGTGAGTGTGGCGAAATTGACCAAAAAAACGAACATCTGAACATTATCAGCAATGGTATGCCATTATCATAACACTTTTACCACCAACCGTGCAATGGCTCATAGCAGTTCCCCATCCTATTCCAAGGACATTTTTGCGCTATGCAGGGTTGGTTGGCTTTCGATGGCGCACACGACGCCCTGCTGTAAAGAAAGCTGTTATGTTATGGTGGAGCGTTCAAGAGCAATCTACAACCCCATAGGAAAATAAATCGAATACCACCCGTAATATTTTTTCTCTTGAACGTTTACTTCCTCCTTCCTTGAATATTTTTTGTGTGTTTTTTGTTTGTGTTTATTTTTTCGAGTGGTGGCTTTTGAACGGGGTTGCCTGAACGCTGACAGTGAATATAGAAATGTTCAGTGATTCAAGTTAAATGGAATAATTTCTAAAGAACGGCAATCCACAACACATTTTTGTTAATATTACTAATCGTTTGTTGCCGTCGAAATTTGAAAACTAAATCAGCCACTCATCGTTTGCTGTAATCGATGTTTTAGTTATGTGATTAAGATCCTGCCATATAATTGCAAAAAATTGCAAACTTAAATTGAAAAAGAAAATTGTTGCAAAAAAGAAAATGTGAGCAATCAGAATCAGCTCTGCAGGTTATGTTACCAGAAAATGTTGTGCCTATTGGTCTTTAATTCTACAGTCAACAATTTTTTTTTAGAAAAATAACCCAATAACTGGCAAATAATGTAAATGAGCTTGAAAATTGATAGTAAGAGGACCATGGTGGATTGGAAGCTCAAACATCCACAGCAATTTGCAAATTTCCAATGGTTAAGGAAGTCATGATAAAATTTAAAGAATTTTGTATTAAAAAACTTGTACAACATGCAAATCGAAGATTATTAAAGGGTAGAGTTCAAGAGATATGTCCAGTAGAAAAACCGTGAAAACTATGCGAAGATACTATGGATGCAGAAAGTAGATATTTTCAATGTGCTGTTAACTAGCGAACGAGGTCGCAGAATCGGTACAGCAGGAGGCGGTTAGTTCTGGAGGAGAAGGCTCGGTTTGGTCTGTTGTGCCATCCATAATAATAATCCTAGTTTGCACTAAGATTCGTCAACCCTTTTAAATGCTTTTTTATTTAAAGTCCTTCCATTTTGAAAATGTGTATAAATTCTAAGATGGTACTTAATCTTCAAAAATAAAAATTACGAATAAAATGCAGTTATTATTTTTAACAATCCATGAATTTTGAAAACATTTATCCCATGTAAATTTTTTCTCATTCTTGACCTGAACTTCCGAAAAAAAATCCGCAACCACCGACAACACTAACACTTTCTGCAGCCCAGATATCTTCCTTAATGTCCTATCTCTACAGTAGGGTGTTGTTTGCTAAAGTTGTTAGCAGGGTTTCGTCGATGACATGGTACATGTTTGCTCGGGACCAGAAACGACAGTGCCTCCAAAGACAGTTTCACAACTAACTTTGGACTTTCTTATACAGCTAAACTGCGAATTGATCCTTGTTCTGATGCGAGTTCCGCCCTATTCCACACCGTTTGCTAGTCGTGCTAGAGACTTTGGCCGAACAGAAGGGTTCCAAAGCACATCATCCGTAAAATTGCCAAGCCGCATACACTCTCCGCACAACAATGTACCATTACCATTCTCATTCCCAGTGAGACATCAATCGATTTCCTTAACGGCTCGAGTCGTAAGAAGGACCTACGTGTCCTTCTCTCATCCCTATGGGTGCTTTGGTCTCTTCGTGAATTTCAATGGGAGGTGGGGTTGGTTG
This sequence comes from Oxycera nigricornis, assembly GCA_963942545.1. Taxonomy (NCBI): domain Eukaryota; kingdom Metazoa; phylum Arthropoda; class Insecta; order Diptera; family Stratiomyidae; genus Oxycera; species Oxycera nigricornis. The sequence goes on along the minus strand of OZ012663.1, from coordinate 22,613,579 downwards.
AAGTGACTTAAAAGTAGAAAGCATGAATAACTGCTACAGTTCACCAAATTTTAGAGCTCAAGGCAGAACAAATGAGTTCTAGTTGGATGTGGTGTCGAGGAAGTCGTGATAATAGTTTGTAAATTTTCAACGGATTTTTCGATGTAGAACACTTGGAAAGACCATTTAAATTAGATGGTACGTCCACTTCTTTAACTCGAAATGAAAGTTTTGTACGTTTACTGCAGGCGTTGAATAAGAAATAGTTGAAACTAATGACGGTATGAAAAAAGTTATATTCCTTAGTTGCCAGCTTTCTTGTCGGATCTCATTTCAAACTGCTCGTTAATAATATTGAACTATTAAACACGAATCACTATTCAAGAGCACACTGTAAAGTTTTTCATGGCTCTAGTAACTCTTCAGCAATTCGCATTTGTCTTCCTGCCTATCCTTTTGCCCGATAAGAATTCCAAAAGCATTCGCTCGTCAAACTAACCGAACACATTCGGCGGAAGTTCATTTTAAATATTTACCGAAATGTTTATTTGCAATGCAAATATATGTCTCAACTTACTTAAGGGTTGAAGCTGTTGAGGCGCTCCCTGTACTTTTGGTTTTCAGGACTCTCGTCGGTGGTACTTGAGTTTCATTTTATCCTGTGCTTCTTGAAGCCATCGGGCACAGTTTGCTAACCAAACCCCATCACTTCAGTTCCATTTAAAAGTTTGGTCGTATCGTGAACTGAAGTGAAGGAGTATTTCCTAGATTTCATACGTCACTCATGTGTACTAACTTAATATTTGTGTCCTTATTTATCCTCGATGCCACACTATCGATATTTGCTTTCGTTCTACCACAATTTCGGTCAGGTTACCGCACACAATGTGGCTACGGGATATTTGGACAGCTCACGAAAGGACATAAACCCGAATTTCGTTCATGCTAGCGCAGGTTTTGGTGCAGAAGCAGTTGTGTTAGCGAGAAAAATAAATAAACCGAAGGACTTGGCCGTTGAGGATGTGATATCACTGCATATTGAATTGTGTTCGTACCTGTTTTCAGGATGAATAGCTGTAGGAGTTGTAGGACAACTGGAAGTTTCAATAGGTTCGGATTTAATTCAATATGTGTGGAGAGTTCACGTTGAACGTTGAAGATGTAATTTGAGTCCTTTTTAATTGATTTGATGGGATTGAGGTGAACCACAGTATGGAAGAAAAAGATATCGGATAAATTCAAAATTAATAAACTTAAGTTAATTTAGAAAGGAATAATCCGGATTTGATGTGCATTCTTAACATTTGTGATTACTTTTTATAAGAGTATCAAAAACAAATGCTTAAGGATGCAAATTTAATTCTTTTTGAAAGAGTTCCGCTAAAGACAACTAAATCGTAGAGTACATTCTGTACGGGCGATAATTTTTGTTGTTTATTCACAATTACATGAACAGTTCACCATTCAAATGATATAAAAATTAATTTCATTTCATTTTTTTCTGTTTTAAATTCGAAAATTAAATCTAAAGATGAAAAGATTTTTATAAATTGTTTTTGTATTGAATTTAAAAATTAGAAATGAATTGTATTCGTCTAAGGTACACAATTCATTTCTAATTTTTGAGGAAATCAAAAAAATAAAAGTGTCAAAGTAAATAGTAGTACAAATAGTACATATGCTTGTATGAATCTTCATCATTGGATTTTTGTAATGCACCTTCGTATAGAAAAACTGCAGCTTCTCTATGCTAGAAGACATCAACCTCAATAAAATGATTCGGAAATGTCCTGCATATCTCCCAGTGCACTAAGCATCGAATCATATCCGTGTTGTCCTGTGGTTTTTGCAAAACAATCTATATATTCGTTCATACTTCTCTTTCATATATTCACTGTGTCTCTGATATTCTTCAGGGTTTCACATAAAGGTCCACAGATTTCAGTTTAGTGGCTCTTTCATTACTCTTAAGTGAATTTTTAATGATTGTTGCCTATCTTTCTCTCTATATGTCCTTCATATTATATTAATAATAATTTAAGCCTACTTTCCACGAAAAAGTATCTTTTGTCACCTTCAAATTTTCATTCTTCAATACTGAACTATCTTTACTAGATTTATTTCAGTTACCATCTAGAATTTTCCTTTTATTATGTTGTCTTGTTGATAAAATCGTTCAAAGTTTTTAGTGAAATCTTGTGAAGTTGCCTCAAATTTGAAAAACAAAGCTCTGAATAAATTTGACCCCTTGCGAAAATTAGGCTTAGTCAAACCATTCCGAGTAACGATAGCCGCCATTAGTGACTATCTTTGTAAATATGAAACTACATCATTGAAGCACGTCGAGTGGAGACAAGGTTGAAATTATATTACAGGATTTTTTAATGAATTTTTAATGTAGGTTCGGATCAAAAGGTTCTACATGAAGGAAACAAATATTATTGTTAGAACAAAATACGCTTCGCTTACACAAGACATAAGCAGTAAGATAACTGAGGATATCGTCGATAGCTCAATTAGGTCACTCCCCTCTTGGTTTGATGTACCTACCAATTGTTTCTGCAAACCCAAGGAAGTCTTTGAAATTATTAAGCGACTTAAAAACCGTAAATCTCCAGAAGCAGACCGAATTCCAAACATACTTCTGAAAAACCTCTCCAATAAGCCAATTGTTCTAATCACCTTCATACTTAACTCCTGCTTCAAGTTGGGGTATTTTTCAGCAATCTGGAAAAAAGCGACTGTCATCCCAATACTAAAGCCTGGAAAAGACTCTAGATCTCCCAGCGATTTTCGACCCATAAACTTGCTTCCTGCGCTCAGCAAAGTCTTCGAAAAAATAATTCTTGCTAGAATCGAATCAATCATCGCTGAAAAGAGGCTGATCCCACACGAACAATTCGGTTTTCGACAGGGCCACTCTACTATCCATCAACTGAACCGGGTAGCCCATTGCGTCACCAATGCATTTAATGAGAAAAAGTCCGTAGGCATGGTCACCCTCGATGTCGAAAAAGCCTTCGACTCTGTTTGGCATGACGGACTGGTGTTAAAACTTACACAATTTGCATTCCCAGTTTACTTGGTAAAGCTTATACAATCCTTTTTATCGGAGCGATCATTTGCTGTGAAAATTAATAAAACCCACTCAACTTCTCGGCGCGTCCCAGCAGGAGTACCCCAGGGAGCAAGCCTGAGTCCAGCTCTGTTCAATATTTACACTGCCGATATACCCTCGAACTCCAGGTGTGACCTTGCAATCTTTGCAGACGACGTGTGCATTTTCTCCAAAGCAAGTGATCCTGATTCAATAATTCAGTCCTTGGAAAGTGAACTGCTCTACCAGTTTTATTTTCGTTGGAAAATAAAAATAAACCCTGCGAAAACTGCATCTGAAGTAAATCACCCGGAAACGAAATTCCTTAAATCTTCCAACGCGATGCGTTACCTTCGTTGGGAAGGTCATTCCTTGGAGCGAAACTGTTAAGTATCTAGTAATGCCTCTGGATAAGTCTACCACATTCAAAAATCACGTAGAAACAGTCTGTACCAAAATTCAAATGGCCATAAAACTCCTGTATCCCCTCATAAACAGAAAGTCAAAGCTTTCCTTACATAATAAGGTTGCATTTCAGCCAATTATTTCATATGCAGTACCCGTTTCGGGACAATGTGCAAATCACCATAAAGGTAAGCTTCAAGTTCTCTAAAACAAATGCCTAAAGATTATCCTAGACAAACCCTGGTACTTCTCGACCATAAGGCTGCATCAACTGGCTCAAGTCCCGACGATAAAAGATCTCGTCACGAAGCGGCATAATGTATTCCTCGAAACAACAGCAATGATTGATAATCCTCTGCTACTGCCTTCTAGGTCATCGCTACATTAAGCAAATATCTACATGTTTAAGCCTATCCCTAAGTTAGTTCTAGATTAGGCTAGTTTCTTAGGTGTAAGTATTCGCAAGCCAGGTTTTTTTGACACGTTTTTCCTAGCAAACTTGATAACTGTAATCTTAAGCAAAACCTATCTGCAAGTTTAATTGTAACGAATTAGAGATGTAAAGGTGGCACCATAGTCTGTATCTCTGGCATAAGTCTCTGTAATACCACAAAATTGTATCTCGACACTAATAAACTTTTTATCTATCTATCTATCAAAATATTATGATAGGAAAATGTACTAGATAGTGTAGAGCCTACTTCGGTAGTAACAGTGACTCTCAAATTAAGAAGTATTCAGTGTCAAAGCTAAATATGTTAAAGAATTTGAAACTTAGGAACAGTATTAGAACAGTTCGTGAAATGATGATCCATGTAAATAAAATTAATAATATAATACAAAGAGATGAGTGAGATAATCTACATATTAAGCCCTTGGTGGCAAAAAAGACGAGAAGAAGTCTGTATTGTTTCAGGCAAATTTGGCGATCGTGGTGTACTACGATCAAGGATTGTCGGAGCAAAAGTTGATTAAGAAGTGTGGCTGTGCCGGACAAAAATTGGAAGCCGATCGATGCATTTGGGAAGCAGCACAAAACAACCACTAAATCATCTTCACGTCACCCACAAGCTGGCGAACACGTGAAGCTCCTGTATTCAACCTTACACGAAGACAACAAAGGCTCGGCCATCGAGCAGGCGAAAACTGAAGATGATTATGGAAAAAATGCCAAAAAAAAACCATCTATGAAACCATGAAGTTCTACCTCCTTCGGCTTACAACCGATATATCGAATATCACTCGCCTTCAATTCAGCCTAGCACTTGCCTGGTCTATTGGCGATAACTTCCGGCTTGGGACATCTAAACTAAACTTAACACTAAAAGTGCCAAATATTAATCAAATAGACAATGAAATTCACCATACATCAGATGGCGTTCCGAAAATGAAGGTATAACCTACCAAGATCAAGTTTATCCACCTCCAATGAAACCGAACAAAAATTCTATTCTAAAAGTTCATAAAAGGAAGTGGCCGATACTACTCGCGCTTCTTTTGTTTGTAGGAGTCTTGGTGACAGGTGAGTGATGAAGAGGAGGATCAGTGCGGCCAAGAAATGATAGGTGTGTTGTGTTGTTTTTTCTTTTGTTCGGTGGAAACTTTGGTTACAGTTATTGAACTTACTTATTTGAAGAACCGCTTTTCTTGTGCGGAACGACAACCAGAAACCACGGTTATAACGCAAAAAGTATGTGAACTTTTTGTTTTGCATGGTTTCATATTCACAGGACTTTTATCGAAGCTTGATTAAATAAATAAACAAAAAATTGTACCGGGACCAAAAAATCAGTTGAATAGAATAGTATTTAATATACAACAATAAAAGTCTTCTATTCTATTCTATTTGAAATTTGAATCCAAGAAAAAACTTCAAAATTTTCGTGGGAAGCTCATATGAATAGATCCTTCTTTTACTGTTTCGTGGAAAGGGACAAGCAAGTTTAGTGGAGTTTTCATAAAATGTGGAGAATGTTTGCGTTTCCAGTCCCCATTTCAAATTAAAATGCAGAAGTTCATAGCTGAGAAATATTTTTCACTTTTTATTCAGAAGAAATGTATTTATTCAATCTAAAGTTTAATGTTTGAATAGCGAGTCATTTTGAACCACATGTTTACTGAGGATATTAATAAAACACCACCTTTTTGGACTTTTTTAGTATGCTCTGAAGAGTATAAGATTAAGAGTCTGCCCACCTTCACATAAAGTCGGCCTTTACTTACTTCCAAAACAATTTGGAAAACATGAAAATTTCACAGTTTTTTTCAGGTTTTTCGGTAATGAGCTAAATAAAATGGTAAGGAGACATTCATAGAATTTTCATGGTTAATAAGCTCCCTGAAATCAATCAATGTAAATTCCCTCATCTATATTGCATGCACCTGACCATTTTTTAGGGCGATGCTACTTAGTAAGTGTTTTAAATGCCTTGAAGAATCCTCAATTTTTTTCACTTTTCTTTACTATTATGGAACAAGAGTATTTTTGAGTCGTTCTGTTTTCAAATGTGAATGCTCAGGGACCAAAAACCATGAATATTCTTTTACTTAATGTTTATTGGATCGTAAAATTAAATTTGTCTCCACGCCGTCCATAAATGAAAAGTTCTGAAGCTTAAGCATCCATCAGCATCTTCTGAATTCAACCTGACATCTTTGAGTGTAGAAGGACTATAACAATACTCTAGGATCCCATCCAATTCCGTCCTTTTAGATAAGAGTCCTAAAACTTTGAATTCAAGACACGATTTCAACTCAACGTGTCTACCCCAATTCATGGATTTAACACCCCTTAAAGCCTGAGAAAACACATCATCATTCCCATTCCCGATTGGGCCATTCTCTTGACGCTTCCCATTTTCAACACCGAAACCAAGCAGTTCCGCTCCAAATAAGCTCAAGTTGTTCGGTAATGGCATATTTTTCATTGCAAGCGCAAAAGGATTCAAATCGATTTTAATGCCTCCTATGAATTCACAAATAATGGCTTCGTCGTAAATGTCCTGAATATCGTATAGGATGGCGGCCGTACAATGTCCGTGCGCCTTGTAATTGTCGGGGCCAGACATTGTTTCGGGGACTCTTCTTTACGAGCCGTCGTGGACACCCGCAGCCTTTGAATTGCACTTTCCGAAGTGATCCTGGAATATATAGTAAAGTCGGGACTAGCGTTTGTTGATGTCGCTTGCGGTGGCTCTGTGAAATTTGGCTAGTGTTTAGCTCTGGGACCGTCTGAATAATGAAAACGATGGGTTGTTGAAAGCCATGCATAGTTTATAGTAGCCAACTGTTTGTTTATGGGAAGAAAATGAATTTTCTAAAGAAAGTAGTTGCAAAGGACACCAGATGCTGTTAGTTTTTCGAGTTTGGCTGAACAAGTTTCTTTTTCGAAAAGCAGCTGCTGTTGAGGTGTTTTATCTTCAGGCGAAGTTTTGAGTTGTGGGATTGTTTGAAATGGTTATAGTGTTCGACCTGTTTTCTAAACCAATAATAGCTAAAACTTATTTTTCTTTGGATCGTGCACTCTTCATCACTGAAACTTTATAGAAAAATCACATACATATATATGACGAAAAATACCAGGAGTCGTCATTCAGTTTGACAAAGGCTACAAATTGTTGGACGCTCTATAAAACCAAAAGTAAAGTTAACAATTAATTGGTTTTCATGGAAATGCGCGCCCAGGAAAATAAGCTTGGATTTTAGCAGGGTAAAACATTCTCTCCCATCATTCTTTATTGACCGTGTTGTTACCTTTTTCATCAATGAACTTCTTTGGCCTCCATTCCATCAAAAAAGGGTGACACCAACGTTTTTATCGTCGGAATTTTAATGGAGTATGTAAGCTACGAATAATAAATTTGTTCTGTAAACTTGTTTATTATTAACTGCTCGTCCCGGCCTTGAACGGGTGGAAAATGTCTAGACCATAACGTATAGTAGGGATGGGTACTTTAGTTGCATAAATTGCTTGGTGTAGGTGAACTGAATCCAATTTAGTTTAATATATCTGAGTATACTTTTGTACAAGTATTTTTGTACCAGTACTTTGTAGTTAACGGATTCAAAATGTATTGATTCTTTGATCTTGATAGCCGAGCATTTAGTTGATCATTTTATTCGTAGATCAGCCCTAACATATTGTTGTAAGTTCATGAGCCTTAATGACTTTCCCTGTGATCCCATTCGCTTTAATATAGTGTCGCTATATAATGGGCAGCCTTCTCGAATATATGCGAAATTACAGAGCTCTGGGACAACCTAGAACGTAGTAGAGAGCTCTCAGTTTTGTTAAAATGGGAAGTGTGCTTTCGGGGTAACGGACGGCATCCTCTTCAGGTGGTGTCATTTACCATCCGCCACCAGACAGCACGCCCACGGTTAGGCTTATTGATGGATTAAACTCTCAGTTTTGCATTCTCGAAGTTCCTAGAAGCATGTAGGCAGGTATTTTCTACTTCCATGCCTACTCAAGCTTAGCAGCGGTTTCAAAATGCTTCGAAATCATGGTGCAATTCACATTGTTAACGCCCCTTTCTTAGGACGTGAAGATCTTATTACAATATATACATATATGTTTGATATTGAGATTGATGGTGAAATTTTTGAAATTTTATCTGATCAGAAACGTGTGAATTTGTGCCATTTGTCCAGCTATTTAAAGGGGGGATGTCAATATTTGATTTTTAGACTATAATTTTTTAATTAGGAATTTTTCCGATTAAAAACCACAATTCCGAAAACAAATTTTTCTTTTTTTTCCGTTTTTGGCTCCAAATCTACACCAAAAATGAAATAAACAAAATAAATAAAAAAATCAACAGCGTTAGCTCAAGAAACTCATTAACTAACAGAATTTTTTTGGTTTCAGATGATCCAGCTATTAGGTGTTTACTTTTCTTAGGACGTCTATTTGGATGTAGAGTCACTGGTTCATTTTTCAATATTTTTTTTAATAAAAAAATTACTGGATACTGTTTAATATATGTACTTTAGTATATCCTTTTAGTTAATCAACTATCCTTTATCATATTGCTAAAAAAATCTTAAAACTATGCTTAAAAAATCAAGAATCAACCATACCCCCCTTAAGAAGATGACCGACTCAATTAAATTGTTCCTGGATTCTTTAATCTATAATACTGTGATTTCGTCTCATTGAACAGATTAGGAGGATTAAAGTTAAACATTAAAATAATAGGGTTACAAACGTTTCTGTTTAGGTAGTGAAATGTAAGGCCTGATCAATTCAGAGAATAAAAAACTCTTCTTGGTAGAGAAGTGTATCTTCTTCCTTTATTATCGTTTCCATTGATTTAAAGGACTTTTTTCGTCAGGTTGTGTTTGCAAAATTTATTAATTTATTTGTTAACTGGGGCATTTTTGGCAGGTAGTGTAGCGTTTTTGTATATCTACAAGTATTTTTGAGGCATACTGTTTTTTCATTAATTTTTGAACAGCAAGAACATGCCTACACATTTTTTGATGTAGTTTATCTTTACTCTTGGTTTGGTTGTTATATTTCATTCAACTTCAAGTTATCTGTTGTGTGGTGAATTGTAGCAATTTCATATCTTATTACCTTCTTTGTTACATGTTCGCAAAACGAATGATTGGTAATAATTCTATTAATTTAACTTGAGATGAAGCTATTGAAGTTTGACATAAAGATTGTGCTTCATATTTTCACAAAGCATTTTTGCCTTTTCTGATATGTCCTTTTCTATTGGAAGTAATGTATTTCATTCGGAATTTTGGTGCTGACTGGGTCTACTGCATACATATTGTCATACATTCACTAGCCGTTTTGGGTTCATCAGGGATTTTTGGAATTTCAACACGAAATTTCGACTAAGTGGTAACTGCACGCTTTATTTTTACTGTTGCACTCTTGCACCAACCTACACTGCGATTAAAAGATGATGGTTTTTTTTGAAATATTGTATCGATTCAAATTTTTGCTGTATCAAACCGTTGCTAATACCATGTTCTAATTACGCGGAAATAATATGATTTCATTCATATAACTGATCTCGAACCCAATTTAGTTCGTAATCAAGACATTTCTCGTACTTAAATTTGACACAAAAATCAACTCTGATCTATTCAAGCTTGAATTCTTGTTCATTGTGAATACACAATGACAAAATGGCAGTCATGTGACGCTGAATGTAATTGTGAAACTGATGTCAATTTTACTTAAAAATTCCGAAATTTGAGCGGTTGATACCAATGCATATTGATTGCTGCCAGTTTGTGAACAAAGTTTACCATAAAAGTGCAAAACTGGGTGCAAACTACTGATTATAAGTACCGTTGTTACTATCGTGGTATACCGTTCATAAATTTTGCTTTCCTTTCGGCTACATTCACAACTGTCGATGTCAGCGGAATCAGGCCGAAGAAATACCTGGATTCTAAGGAAGTGTGATCATGGTATTAAAAGGCAAAGACATCTTGTTCATTGTGAATAGGCAAGTAGCAAACGATCGTTCAACTATTTGGCACAGGGTGCGTGCGTGTGTGTCAAATTGACGTTAATTGCGTGTCGTTTTAAACGCGCAACTTTATTTAGTGGTGGAGTAAATTTTTAACAGTTTATCACTTTGCAAATCAATTATACGGTTTCATATGATCTCTGGAAATAGGCAAAATAACCATTTTTTAATGGAGGAACCCCCATAACTTCTCATGGGGGCGTGACCGCCGCTAACATTTTATGCAATAGTAGTAGGGGGACCCCCTCTTTCGATCCCACTACTGTCACCTTCTTCGGGGCTGGGGGCCATAATCTTAACCTTTACCTTCAAATGTTTTAGGGACAAAATTTTTGACAGTCGAATAGCAAAATAAAAATATTTTTAGTTCTCAACAAATATATTTAGAGCTATATTTAAAAATTCAATACTTTTGACAACAAATACGTTCCAAGTAATTAATTTTAAATAATATTTTCGTATTTTAATTAATTTACTAATGCTTACCACAACATTTGGATTGTATCTCATCGAATTGCAATGATTCCGATGGAAATCATAGCCGGCCGTTCGTGTGTTATGGCGGCTAATGGGGAAGTTTCGATGATCTCACCCCAATCTTCCATTTCCAACGGGCAAGAGCCTAACGAACTGATACCGCCACTACCACCACCGCTGCGTTCAACACAAATTCTTCAACCACTGTCAGTGTTTCCAGGTGTGAAAGCATTCTATATAATCATCCATGCATTGTAGACAAGGCGCTTGTTATTAGATTTTTTTTGTTGGTTCACTGAGAGTCCCTCACCTGTAGATCCTTTAGAAATTTAAGATAAATTTTATTTTGTCCATTTTGACACCAACTTTGTTATGTTATTTTATTTTATCAAAATTAGCATTTTCTGCACGCGTTTTATATAAAAGTGCTTTATCATTCAAATCGTCCGTAACGGACCGCTGAATTTTGCTCCTGTTTTGTTTTCTCACATTTTTTCCCCACAAAATGCTTCTCAGTAAATTTAAAAATGTAGCACTATGTTTTTAAGGCATGTATTATTGGAGTGTCCTTCCACGATTGAATCCATTCATCCCTGTTCATAAGAAAATGCTTAGTTCATTTGCCCATCCACCGTTGCTGCATGTCATCGATATTTTGTTGCATTTTCTTTAACTGGCGCCTTTTTGGAAGATCCTTCAAGAGGCGAAACACTTACATTTTTAGGATTTCAATATTTGAATAAATTCCAGATAATACCAACAATATTGAAATGCATTTTATTAGAGAATGCAACTTGTTTTTTAAGTGGAGTCTCAATTTTTCAAACAATATTAACAATAAAACTGAAATAATGATGCAATATTTTCACGTCTTTCCTCTTGTTTCTTCTTGTTTCATTTTTCGTGTGGCTTTATCGTTGATTTTGTTGTAGAGTGAGTATTTTTTCATTTATCATAAATAATAAATAATAAAATATCAGTGCTATTAGTAGTGATTGATTCAAGTGAATAAAATATTTAATTAATATAATCATTCAATGCTGTAGTGTCCACTTTGAGTGAGGACGGATCTTACGATTATGTTTTTGGTGGTCGGCTTGACACTCCGCCATTATCTTCAAAAATCAAGCTGACCTCGCCGCCAATTAGACTGAGATCCGATGGTAATTGATTATTTTTTATTAAATTATAATATTGTGCAATATATTTCCGTAGTCGATTCAAATGTAGTTTTTATTGATCGGATAATGTTGAGTATTTTATATGCCTGTTTTTCATATGAAATGATAATTTTCTTGTAACATACATATCTAGTTTTCATTATGAAAATTTAGCTGGCAATAAATTAGATGATTGCATTTGAAGAAAAGTTGAAGCCAAGTTATAAATCATTTGCCTGTAATCAATTACTAGCTGCTGAATTTAGCGATGATTTCCATTGGTAATCCTGTCAAAACTACTCAATAATTTACTACAACTGCCAAGGAGTGTTTTTGGAAGTATAAAATTTTCAATAAATATATGACATTGTAGTTGTCAAATTTTTCTGTCGTATTACATTATGTTTAATAAATTTTGACAAATAACTATGCAAAAATTTACACGCGAACCATGTCTCGAAATGTATTTGCGAAATTCGCGTTCTATGCGTCAAACTTTTAGAGCTCTTCGTCCGCTCATTATCGTCCATTTGATCAGCTCATACGCAATACTCTATTGGACAATGCTCATCCAACATGAGCTCTTACAGTGCGCACCGAGGTAGTGTGATGACACGAGTTAAACATGGCGCAAAACGCACGCATGACGAATTCTATATTTCGTCACACAAACATCAGTGGCGATGTTGCACACGGTTGGGCAAAGGGGCCCAGGTGCGTGTCACTCGCAGGCGGCGAAATGTTTGACGCACTTAAAAACACTCGGATAATGTTTCACGCACGAGAATGTATGAAGCACAGCTTAATGAGTCTCGAGTGAGTCCGATAAACCAAGTGATGGTTGCTTTAACGACAAAAGATTTTTAAACCATTTTGAAAAAAAATTAAATTGTTGAATGCATTTTAAATATTGAAATTATGGAACAGATTTTTAGCTTAAGGTTTTCTATTTGTAAGTTATTCAAAATTAACGATATCTGTTCAAAAATTATTTGAACATATGTTTCGCTCGAAAGAAGGTGAAAACGGTCAAATCTTTTATCAACGAGATGATCACGAATTTTGAAATACACACGGAATTATCTTCACCGACTACTTGAGAAAGGGACAAAAAATATTTAGAAACTATTTAGCGTCGTAATGACTCCGGTTAAGTGCAGAAATCAAGAAAAAGCGTCCTCGTTTTAAAAAGAAAAAGATCCTTTTCCATTGAAACAATGAACGTTCGAACTATTACCATATCCGCCGGATTAAATTGCGGAGCAGAATTTTTGATTCCGTCGTTTTTACACGACAACTCTAACGATATCACATATTTGTGATACTAAATCATCGAAAATTTCTGTTTCTTTTACCTTTTTTCCGATTGTTTTGACGGAATCAGCACATTTCTTCAGCTTTTTGCATTTTTTATTGAGAAAAAAACTACTTTTTTTTTGAAATTGTTGCCTTTGTACACAAAATCAAAATATGTTGTGAATATCTGCCAATTGAAGCTTGAAATTCAATTCTGCGTTCTCGGTGCGAGTTTTTACTATCGCACAGAAGTGTTATGGTGAGAACCATCGGCTCCCGACCAAAGGTCGAGATTTTGGTCGCATTCCATTCCTGAAACGATATATTCCTGCTGTTTCAATTGCTGATGAAAAGAGAAAAAACAAGATTAATAGTAAGGACTTGCGCTTCAAGTTTCTAGAGATGTAGTCTTTTTAAAATTCTAACAAGGTCTTCACCACTACGTGACCGACACCATATTCGCAATGATCTCTTTACAATCATTCGCGTCTGAATCATGTTCCTCCTTGGCGTGCTTAAATTGGTGAGTTCTGTGGATGAGTACGATTGGAGTCCAGCTCTTCTCTTTCGCTGAAATATTGAAACGTATATAAAAATTAAATGCGCCCAATTCTCGATGACTTGGGTCTCGTTAAAAAGTTTAAAAAAATAATTACAGCCACCTCGAGTGAATGGGCTACGAAAGACATTCTTATAATTTCTGACGAAGAAAAAGTATTGCCGAAATTTTGAAAGTTCCAAACAAATCGTGGTAAAATTTTCACCAAAATTCAATTTTGAAACAAATCTATTTGAGTTGAATTGATATTAGTAAATATTATTTGGAGTTTCTTTGAGTTAAATAAAAAAGTAGGTCCCATTTATTTGTCAATTTAACTATTTGCTTATACTGATATATAACATATAATCAGACACTTATATCTAGATATCCCACAGAAGTTCAATAATTAGATAAAATCAAAGGCATATAAAATACTCTTCATTAAAATCAGTTGAAAATGTAGTTTTTTTCACAAACTCAAATCGAATTAAATATTAAATTGATTTTTTGAATTAAAAAAAAACATCAACCAGACGGAGCACATAGTAGTCACATAGAACATGGACGAAGTTATCGACATTCGTTTGGTTATGCACCACGGAGGTCACGGCCCGTAGCGGAACGTGATCGTGAATCACGCAGTTCAAGAAGGAGTCATGGCGAGGACGAGGCCACGCTACGCCAAATGCTTCTCGAGTAAGTACAAAAAATTTTCACATGAAAAAGAATTACTTAAAAAAGTGCTTAAATAACCAAATTCACAGTACCTTAAAAAATTGTATATATTTTGAATAATTTTCCATCTAAAAACTGTTTAAATATATATTCGTGTGGACAAATTGTTCACACTTGAAAATGCTTCAGTTGAAATTTGTTTTAGCTGTATTGAATTTTTTCATTTGATTTCTTCGATTTCATTAAATTCAATTTGCAATTGCATATGAAGATTTCCTGTTCAATTATTTTTCTAGATGTTGCTCTCTGTTACGAGGATATGTTTCATGTTTCACCATTCATTCATTTTGACTGAGTAAGAATTTGTGCATGATTGTGTGGCATGTGTGTTGAAGTTGCGATGCATGCTTTGTACGAAATTGAATAGCGAACTAATGACCATGCAAATCTAACGCACCCGATGTATGGAAGCCGTCCAGAAACGTAGATGCATGCAGTTTTTAATGAATTGGTTGAATTTTGAATATCATTGATGGCCTTTATGCGTGCCATAAAGGTTCAGACCGTTTGAATTTTATTCATAAAACTAAAAAATCTAAATATGAAAGGTTTTAGCGTTGAGTTTTTTAAAAGGTTCAATAATATTCAAACTGTGAATAGCTGTTAAACATTGCATTCTACTACGTTTCTATAGAGTAACTCAAGAACGAAGGTACCCATATTTTTTTACTAATATTTTTCTTTCTACTTTGAATCTGAGATTATTGTGCCGCTGTTTTTTAGTTCCACCAAAACGTCCGTCTATACCAGAGCAACACATTCATGATTCGCTCAAATGGACTAAATTAATAAGTATTACATGTATGCCAAAAATTATGCATATTTTTCTAAGAATTTTGTATTGTAGAATCACTATTTGGGGACAAATATCCGATTTGATATTTTTTCAAGCGAATTCGACTTCACGGCTCACAAAAATAGAATAAGGTTCACTCAATGCTGGCTCTACAACTCCATTCAAGAAAAACGAGAAGTCATCCAGAAATAGTGCTGGAGATTTTATTTATACCACATCCCGGTGAAATGTGCCAACCATAATCAGGAGTGGACCCCATTGCCTGGCCAAACACAAATTTGAATTCAATTTGATTGGTGGACCCTCCGTTGCCATTTATTTTATAGTCCGTGCACGGTGTGTCCTGCACGTTGCCTTCGGCATATCCTGCACCGCCTCGAAAACGCTGTTAACCCCCGGGGGCCAGGCTTGGCTCGAATTTACGCAAATTAGAGAGCCATTGAGCTCAAGTGTTACTTCAAATGTCGACCATTAGTGGCATATGCGAACGTTCAATTCTGGACCGTAAATTCGATTAGGGAAAGCTGGATGGGTCCTCGAGGAGGTGGCCATGCTGCCACCACGGTTCCGTCCTTGCGAAAACCTTCGAATGGTAAAATAGGAGCATTTCCTTTATTTCTTCGCATTCGAAACTCATTGTTCGACTGTTGGCTGGTCCATTTTTTCGTCGACTAGAGGCCTTTGTGGGAAACAATTGGCAGCCTGGCGTGGTCGAATCTGCTTCCTACCAAAGAGCCTTTCCCAAAAAAAAAATTTCAAGCCCAGAATCCTTGAATGTTTTAGGGCCGAGCGGCTGAGCCCATAACAAATTGGATTAAATTTTATTGCGGAAATATTTTTCTCTCCGAACAATGAACAAAAGTGGATAATGGATGTATTGATTTTCACGGTGCTGAACAGAATCCTTGGAATTGAGCGCTTTCATGGGGATGAAGTGTAAACAGAAATGATGTCTAAGCGCTAATATTTGATATGAATTTTTGACCGATTGGATTTAGTGGATTTTATTTCAAAACTAGTCGAGCATTCGTTTTGAATGGTTGTTTGGAATGTTTGCTTAGTCAGGATGCTCTGGTATTTATCCGTTGGAGTTAATTTATTTTCAGTAGGACTTTGTGAATTGGAAAAAGAATGTCATGTTCCTGCGGTAAAAATAAGCTGTTAATCCGATTTTTCTGCAAATTTGCCTTTTCGACTGAATGGAGCTCAATTGAAATCGGCATTTTAAATAGAGTTTTTGTACCTGGAGGGATTTTGTTCACATTTATTTAAGTGGATATTTAAGCTTCAATAATCCTTTTGTTATTATGAACGAAAATGTGCAGATGAGAGGTACATTAAAATATTTATTCACCTTCGTGGAGAGAAGTTTCCACAAAAGAATTTTCCTAATACAAATCTAATCCTGAGCTACAGAGTCCCTTCACATTTGTAGGATTAAAATTGAGGTTAAGTTCCTCAATGAAAATTACAAGCAGATGAAATATATCAAAATTGCAAGTTATATACAAATAAATATGTGGAACATGTACTGCTAGGATTTTAGCCGGTTAAAAAATGTCTTGAACAATTCTGAAAGTAGGAATTGTTCGCTGCGATACTTCTGACTGATTCCCCATAAAGACTTTCCACCAACATACGAGTAGATAAACCACGTAAGTTAAAATTAGAAAACGAGAATTTTTACACTCCACAATAGTTGAAAAGGAGCTATATAAGCTTCAAGTTAAAAGTCTGGGAACAATGATATGATTAATAGTTAAGTTAGGATTAAAACTCTTTGGGTAAGCCTGGATAGATGCAAAGTGGCAATCGCAAAAACCATTTTCACCTTGGCCATATGAAAAACATATCAGGAATCTGCTAAATTCGTATTGAGTGAACCGATAAAAAGTCTCAAAAAAGTCAACAATATTCTAATCAGCTTTCGAATCTAAAAAAATTTAAAATTCTAAAACAAAATTTGTGTTTTAACGCAAAATTATCATCCATTTCTTATCGACTTGCGTAGAGTGTGTGTGTGTGTTGCATAGTATTTCCTACCTTTTGTTGAATACTTTATTCACGTAGCTTCTCCTTTTTTGTATGCAAATGGTTGAGTTTCGGCACGCACCATGTTCCCATTCAAGGATTCGATATCAGAGCAATCTTGGTGTAGAAACGGATGACTATTTTTGTCATCCGAACGCATCTTTTTGTGAATGAACCCCGAGTGGAATTGCCCAAACCGTATGCAAGAACGGCTTCGGTTCAAAAAGTGAACATAGCAGTGAATCAAACGAAGCTATATAATGTAACTAATTAAGTAAATAAATCGTCTCTTGTCTGCCTCTTGCCTATTTTTTTCGTCTTAAAGAGTGGAGTTCGTAAGGTATGTCCATTATTTTTTGCTGGTTCTCAAATCTACTTCGATTTTTAAGGTGTATTTCTTTTTTTGCCGGTACCCTTGTATCATCCGAAGGTTTCACGTAGGAAGGGATGACAATTTGGTAAATAATAATTATTTAATGTATCTCATGCACATTAAATTATTAATTTCGTAGTGTTTGAGCCTTTTTCTGTAGATGCCTAATTACAACCTTTTAGGATTTTGCTTGGAATTTTGGTACAAATTAAGCTTTGAAAGCTTGGCTTCTCCTGGGTCCAAATATACATGAAGGTCTGTTGTCTATTTTGTAAATGGCACCTTATCATTTGATAGACAGTCTTTATTTAATAGCTAAAACTCCCAAACTTTTCCAATTTATACACCTAAAAGTGATGGATCGATAATTTTTACGTGCAAATTTTGCCCCGTACTCGCAACATGCAACGGTGTGGATGATTTCATCTGACCATCACCTGTGAAGAGAAGCGGGGTTGTTTTGGGTGTCCCTCACGCCACTTTTTACTCACCTGTCGCTTTCTTTCTCAAAAAGAATACGATTCGGATTCTTTTATCAATTGAAAGTAACATTCTTTTTCTAAGGTTATTCGGGAAGGTGGTTGAATTTGACCTTGCTCACAGATAATATAATCGAGATGCGTTTTCCGGTCGCACCCTTTTCATGTGGCGAATTTAGCGGTCATCTGACACTGCTTTGTTGCTTCTTTGTTTATGTGGGGTGTCCTGACGATTGGTATTCTGTGACTCGCCGTGAAATGTGAACAAATTGAATCAAACGGTTGATTGAAAGTTGCTGCCCTCAAATAGAAGTAAGTAATTTTTGTCATGGATGAAAATTATTCAGGGCTTTCTTGTCTTTACCGGCCGCCAAGAGTCGTGAACGTAACAGATTACTTGGCTTGAGTTGAAATAATTGGTTGCCAAAACTTAAATAACGCTGAAAGCAGAGCCAAAAAAGATTTATTTCGATTATCACCGAAATATCGTTGCTCAATAGTGTCATGGAGTTTGATAGTTGACTATTCATTGAAAGTAATAAGGGTTTGTAAACGACTTCATTACGAACCAAATTTTCTTCACAATTAGGCTCTTCCTTGATTATCAACTATAATGTGTCATTAGTGTTGTAGTCAATGTTGTTATTAAACCAAGAATTACATTTCAAAACGGGGACTTGATTATTCTGTTCGATAGCTAGTTATTCCGATGCACAAAAGACTCCTTCAATCCTCCACAATCCTGCACTACCATTCACTTTTTTTTCATTTCCAATTAAAATGAACAAAATGCACATAGTCTCCTCTGGAAGCGCCCATTGGAAAAACTCATTTTTTCATGTATTCCATTTTTCCGCGCGCTTGTTGAAATGTTCCATTTAACATTGTTACGTAATTTTTGTTTCCAATTTACCAATTTTCAGTTGTAGTAATAATATTCAGATTGCAAGAGGACATTTTCCATTTTTCGAAGTTCGTGATGTAGAAATTGCTTGCTTAACAATTCATGGATTGGTGTGTAAAGTTCTGGTTAGCACTTTAGCTTAATTTCGTATTCGTCCTTGATTTCATATTGAAGTGCATTTACCGTTTCCATTTAATGCGATAATATTGAACTTAAGCGCCGAAGCATGTTAAAATCTCGACCACCGATATAATTATTTTGTAATTTTTGGATGTTGCGGAATGTTTTTTGTGGTAAATGTTGTTTTGTTGTTGTTGTTGAAAATAGTTCGTTACGAGTAGATGCTATTGAACAATGAAGTAGATACTTCGTTCGTTAAAAATACTTTGTGTATATTATTATACTATAATCATCTAGCTTTAGTAATTTTCGGCTTCAATAAATTCAACTAAAAATAATTTTAAAGCGTAGATAAAGAATTTCGCTTTACCATTAAAAATATCACAATCATAAATCTTCAAAATCACGTCATTTGATGTAATATGTCATTCTTCTCTTTTTCTGTTTTAGATTTGCATAAATAGGTCAGATTATAGACC
The DNA here is from genome assembly GCA_963942545.1 of Oxycera nigricornis. Classification (NCBI taxonomy): domain Eukaryota; kingdom Metazoa; phylum Arthropoda; class Insecta; order Diptera; family Stratiomyidae; genus Oxycera; species Oxycera nigricornis. Next base: position 22,594,210 of record OZ012663.1, on the reverse strand, counting down.
AGTGAGATAAAAACACGATAACCTGACCATACCTAAGTTTGGGCATACATACGACATTCACCAACCAAATGAAATAAAAAGAATTCTATGAGAACAATTATTAATAGCAATTCACAAATTCCACAAAAACAAAATCGACGAATAAAAATTGAATCTCATAAAAGGAATACTGAAAAACAAACTTACAAAACACAAATTAATAAAAATAAAACAAAATCGGAAACACTTTTCAACGTTTCTAGTAGCGTAAACAATATTCTTAGCGTTCAGTGTTTAAAACAATGTTTTTAATAATAATCTTAACACAAATATCGGTATAGACAAACATACCAACATTATTGTAAAATTTACGAAAGCCTAATATAAATAATCGCTAATTTATCAACCCAATTCATTGATTATCAATTGGAAAATGTAAATAAGCAAAATTCATCATCGTTGATATAAGGCGTAATAGTTTTTATAAAGGACGTAGGTTAAACAAAAAAAACCGTCTTGATTTAAAACCATCACCATCTTTCGTCATCTTCACATAAACTTCCCTGTATATCAAACAAATCAAGTTCATCCAAAATGATGGGCGCTATGCCTCCAAGGTATATAAAAAAAATTTATATATTTATTGTACCTTTAAACAAAAGTATCTTATTTCATATTGCTATGCATCTTCTTTTTTCGCATAGACTGATATTTGTTTCTTTTTTCGATATGATATGAGCCCTTTTTTATTACTTATGATCCTTTCTACTTTATTTGATCATGTAAATAATGTACACACAATTAAATTGATTGCAATGAATTTAAGTCGAAATTGATTGTTTCAGCTCTTCACCATTTTTTTATATTAAAATTATGCAACTTGTCGTCATCTTTTTCAACATGAACAGAATTAGCCAATTGAAAATAGATCTAAAACCGCCATTAATGAGTCATTCAAAATTTAGACCAATAAAAAATAAGTCAGATGAATATTGAAAATAGGAACGAATCCAATATTGGGTTCATTATCGAATATTTCTAAAATTTGGTCTATATTGTGTCTGTTTTTTCTAAATGTGGAATATATATTTTAGACACTAAATCCATGACTATCTACGCAAATAGCCGCGATTGTAATCTGAATCAGTTCAAGAATATTAACGCTTCTTGTAGGCTCACTCAATGGAATGCAACCTTATGGAATCTTGTGTATATCAGTATGTCATGAATGCTGAAAATACAATTAAAACTTATTTTCCATCGAAGTTTTTCAACAGCAATCTTGTAAAAAATAGATAGATGTTTGTGTACATTTTTATTATGAAGATATCGTTCTGAGACTTTGAATCGTTGAAGTCAGTAAAACTTACAGCGTAATAATTTATACCAGAAAATGAACGTTAAGTGGCGTTCAGAAGAACTCGTTCGGTCTCACAAAGATTAGTAGAAAGGACAACATGTACCTTTTTAAATGTGATGATCTGCTTATGACAGAGCTTAACATCACGATTTTCTTAGGTCCTGGGTTACTAATGCACTCACCAACGCTCCACACCAGTTCTAGTTAGGCAGTGTACAGTCACCCTTCGTATTGATCGAAGCGAAGCCTGCCTAACCCCTTTATTTTTTTTTTGTGACAAGGAACTCGGTTGTCTTACAAAGCTCTACGTTGGAAAACCATGGTAAAGAGGGTATCCGCAATATATACATGTATATTTGACTATGTTAAAAGAATCCCGTTGAAGGTACTAAACCATAGCCTTACACTTATACCCACTAAAATATCCTGATGGCAGTCGGTGGATACTTTCTTCCCTAGTCGAATTTCCATGTTCTCCTTTCGCCTCTACTCCTTAACATGCCAGTAGATTAGCCCGATCAGCAAAATCACATTACTCAGGGGCATCAGCAGGACCATCCACTGAGATGCTAGTTTCTACTGTGGTTTTCTGCTCCTAGTGTAATGCCCAAGAAAACACTGCTATCATACTAACACTTCTTTCACTGGCTTTGGTTAATCTGTATATTCCACAGGACGTCAAATGTCCTGCTTCTCCATAAGTTAGATTTACTGACTGGACTGCTCAATTTGACGGTAATTCGGTTGTGGTTAGTTTTTTATAATCAATCAGTAAGACTTCCTTCGCAATAATTTATACCAGAAAATGAACGTTATGTGGCATTCTGGGGAATTATTTCAGTCTCACAAAGATTAGAAGAAAGGACAGAATGTACCTAAATTTATATGTGATTGATTATCATGGCATAGCTTAACGTTTTTCTTTACGTACGGGTGACTAAAATGCGGTCACCAACGCTCTACGCACTCAAACGAGGTTTTCTTTGAAACGCAGTGTGGTATCAATTCTAGTTTGGTAGTGTACAACCACCATTCCTTGATCGAAGCAAAGCCTACCTAACATCTCTTCTGTTCTTTGTGTCACGACACTTGGTGATCTTTCACAACTTCACGTTTGTAATCTATAATACAGAGGGTATGCACAATAGGACCCTGATTCGCGACATGCGTAAAAAAAATCACTAAAATCTGTTGATCACAACTGTTGGAAACTATTTTTCTGGGCCTCCAGAATGCCTGGTACCAGATCGACCCCTGGTCAGCGTATTCAATTACTCCTTTTGGTTCTTCAGCACACCAGTATATTGGGCATCAAACTCGCAAAAGTCGGAAGCGTCAGCAAGACCATCCAGCAGGAGGTACTAGTCTTCAATGTGGTTTTCTGCCTGGCATGTATTATCATCTAAGAAAGCAATTCTATTAGACCCCTACTCATTTCACTGGCTTGGAACAATCTGTAGATTCCACAGGACGTCAAGTGTCCGGCTCCTCCACTGACTGGACAGTTCAATTTGATGGCAATTTGGTTATGGTTAGATTTTTTATAGTCTCCTGCTTTCATTTCGTGAGATTTTACTATCATAAAAATCAACCTCAGCTGCGCTCACCAGACATATACATGCTACTTAATTGTCTATTGCGCATGATACGCGCAGCTAGGCCCTCCATATACTTATCCAATGGAGAATCGAAGTGCTTCCTACTTCGGGATAATAGATGATTCGCAAGGAAGCATTTAAATAATCTGTGCTATTCGATATTTACTTCATCATTTTTGCCAGTTGAAAGTTGTTGTGTTTCTGAAGGAGAATAATATACACTTTCTTTAGTATAATAAGTCGACGCTTGGCAAAAAAACATATTTTTATAAGTATTCGATAAATAGTAAATTTATACCGAACTTAATTCAAAATAGAAACAGCGAATCTCAAAATATTGAAAAAAGTTAAATTAAAGTCAAATTTTTCTTGTAGAATTGAAAATCATACCTTATTGTTTCGGTATGTACCCGATGTACTACTGTTTTCATTTCCATAATTTTAAATTGTACAAAGAAAATCTATAAAGGAGTTAACATTTTTCAGCGTTTTGCGATTGACAAGTTTGGAATTTACAGTCAAAATAGTTTCAACAGCCAAAAATCGATCAATAATAGACTTTTAGTTGTTTATATCTTCTTCATCTGAACATTATATATACCTTGCAGTACAAACAAAAGCTAGTATCTTTGTGTAATCTCCGCTTTGAAAAATATCAGCACGTCTTTCGTGCAAAAATAAAATAACTCCTGAGCATGTTGACGACTATTTTCTCAAAGAAACATGGAACTGTGTTCACCAGCCAATGTTTCATTGTTTAAAAAAAGCGGCATTTGTTTTTACCTGTTTTTACAATATGTGTATTAGTTGCTCTGTATTTTAGAGAATATCAGGGTGTTCTAATACAACTTAGAAACCGGTACAAAAACCTGGCATTCCACCAGGTAATTTAGCGACAATTTGCCAGTTTTTTTAAATTGGCCTGTGACTTTTAAAGGACTCGGTCGCCAAATTGTTTCTTTTATTTTTGTTTCAAAGTCGAATTTAAAAAAAAACCTCTTCAGCTTTATGCGAATAAGTAAAAACTGCCCCATCGAGAACCACGTGACTGCTAGTTAATTCAACATAGGTTGTCGTGCTTTGCAAGGCGGGTATCTCTTCCAGCTGAAGAAGTTCGCTCACAGCACTTAGTTTCGCAATATCTTCTTTAAATCAAAACGGTAGTGCCAGTCCACCACTACCGTTCTGCAATTTTCCATTCGGAAACATGTTTGTGACAATACGCAGTCATCTCACCAGCAAGTACCGCTGTCAGCACAATGTGACTGGTAGCGCGTAGTCGTCTCGACTCATTCAGTACAGCAGTATTTTCACATCTGTGAATTTCTCCAGTTGAGATATGCAGATAATTGTCTACTTCAATTTAGTAGTAATCAAGTTCTCGAAGAAAATCAAGAAAAGCCAGAAATCCGAGTGTTTATCACTGAAAACCTAACCAGAATAAAACTATCTTCAGTCGTCTTCTATCAAATGTCTAGATTAGTATGCAAAAGATATTTGCAGAACACAGAACGGTATAAGATAGAAGGCACTAGTAAAGGATGGTCAATCACGGCTTCCTTTTAATTTTTAATCAGGCCTAGCATTTTTTACAAAGGTTTTATCGGGACTTGAGCCAACTGATGCCGCTGGTTTTTCAAAAAAAAAGGATTTTATTCAGGATGATCTTTAGGTATTTTTTGTCGAGGATCAGAAGCTTTCCTTCTTGGTGGTTCTCAGATTGTCCCAATAAGACATAATGGGCTGAAACACGAACGTGTAAATGAGCAGCTTTTTAAATGTGGAAAGTTTTTACTTTCCGTTATGCATATGTGGCTTTTGAAGCACAAGTTTTTTGTGTGATCCTTGTTAAGAAACCCAGGATTACTAGAAATTTTTTTTGGCGCAACAAAACAGACGTATCAGTTTGAAAGATGAGAGGAACTTCAATTCCGCCTCATGGTCTTTGCCTTTGTGTAGATAAATCATAAGGAAAGTTTTGATACACAATTCAGGAACGCTACTGTTTAAATTTAACCAAATAGAAGCGTATGAGGATGATATGAATATCGTGGTGCGCTGAATTTCTTGCAGCAAAGATCCCTTAATAATTATTTTGAATCATTGTTTAAGCAATTCCTGTTGAAGACTATTTTCATGATCCAAACAAGCTAAGGGAGGCCTATCAGATGCAACATGGCGATAAACAACTATAAATATGAAAATGTGAAACCATTTATATGCCTTGGTGTTCACTACTCCTAAAACGGTAATAAGAAGGGCTGGATCAACCGGCATATCAATATGGTTAGTAGTATTTTTCCTCCCAATTATTATATAAGCTGAGGATATACTAAACGACCATCCGTCTGGTATTAATGTTCGAATGTGAAATGTGGACCCTATTACAGACCTCAGGACAATAATTGACTTATTGAGCGCCAAATTCTACGCAACGGTTTGAACATTTTGGGGCCGTAAAGGACTTACTGGACTGTGGGATTCGTTACTAGCATGAGTTCTATGATCCTTTGAAAGAATCAACAATTTTGATCCCAACCAAGCTGCGTAAACTTTAATAGGTTGATCCTTGCAAGCACATGAATGATAGAAGGATTACCAAGTCACAAGTCAAGGGTTCAGCAACATGCACCCCGGGAAACTGTACAAATGTTGGAAGGACCTAAATAGCAAATCACTATTGACCGATTTCGAACTGAAGAACGCAATCATTGAATCGTTACAGTTGGATGCAAGGCTTTGTGAACCACTTATGATGTTGATGAGAGAGGAAGCTATTGGAAAAACCCCCGATTTTTAGCGGTTGTAGAGAAAATGCTTCATTGGACTCTTCTATTCTGAATAAGAAATATGCAAAATAAGTGCAATGCTTCCAGAATATTGAGCTCTTGTCCAGATTAGTGATGCAAAACACAATGAAATTCAGCTTCCCTAATTGGAGGTTATGATGTTTACATCGCCGCATCAGCCACAGCCATAAAAATAAGATAAATTTTCTGAGATGAGTTTTGTTACGGAAAGGATAATTTGGAGCTAACCTGTATATTGTTTTCCGTTGCGAATTCTCTTTTAATTCACAATTTGGATTAATGAATACAGACAAAATACATAATTAAGAGAGAGAAAAAGTTTTCCAAACAAGATCGATGAAATATATTTTATTCACCATTAATTTAATTATTATTTCATAATATTTGTCCATGATACATCTCGTCTAATACTTAATAAAAATATTCTAAACACTTCACAATTATATGGCCAAGCCAATCTGGGCTTCAATAAAATACTATTCCCTCCTCCGAAATATTTTGTGCCAAAAATGCAAAAACATCCATGGTTAAAAACATTACGCCCTATTTTTTAAAAAAAAAAATATTAATTGGCTGTGGAAGCAACAAAAAGGTTGACATATGGCAAACAAACTATTCTGCGTGTGTTACGAATAGTATTGAAATTCATAAATGAACGTAAGTAAAAGAGAAATTGTGGTATACGTATTTCAGTTTGTATCCTTGGTGTTGGTGAATGTCATATGTCAAACTGTATCTAATTAAATGATTTATTTTCATTAATTTCATAAGAACTACATGAAATCTGGTTGATTTTTTTCTATTCACAAACCCATGACTTTCAAGGTCCATATGCGTAACTAAAAGGGAAAAACTCCGAATGCACATTTGCAAAGTTATACTAAAAGTTCAATACGATTCCCATGCGCTGCTCGTTACAAGATGATCATCCTTTAGCGGATCCCAATAATACTCTGTCGCTGTTTCAGTTAATTATTTTCCTGGAACACAATCCTTCGAAATATTTACTAAAAACATTTTGAAATAATGTAGAGCTCGAGTCATAGTTTCAGAATTTTTTATAGCTGAGAACTATGCAACTATAATATCAAATTGACTATTATGGATTTATTTTATAAATATTAAAATATGATGGTAACATAAACTTTTATATGTTTCTCGGGTCGCGATAAAATCTTCCTCTCTATAGGAGAAGACCTTTCACAATCAACAAGTCCTGATTTCCCCGAATAAATAATCAGATTGAATCGTCCATCGTCCATAAATATTATTCGTATGCCGTAAATAATCATCAAATGTTTTTTTCTCGTCCCTTATGAACTCACGTAGCCTCGAACCACCCCTAGGGAGGACAAGCAACATCACATCCATAACTACATACGTTTGTCCCATTGAATACCTAGTCGTGTGCTTGCCATCAGACATAATACCTTTGAAAAGAGTTGAAAAGAGGTTTTCTTTTTGATTAATAGTCTCGAAGTCCTGATGGGATCGCCTTCGTCTATTGTTCGCGAGAAAAAAAGCCAACGCAGCCCACGGGGGTGGGTTGATGATAGTACTGTGCGAAAAAAATGATAAGGAACTAGACAAAAAGTGAAAGAATAAATAAAAAAAACACACGGCATACACACGACGCATAGTAAAATGAAATGTAAGACGAGTCGGAAAAATCGGAAGAGATGTCGTTGTCGACTCGACTCCGGGCATTATGCAAATGTTTTAATAAAATGTGCCATAACCGCAGGTAACATATTTCCTGCGAGCCATTCTTGCAGTCATATTGTTCTTAGCGAAGACATAAAAAATGAGGCACGGCAGGCGCAAAATGGTGGGCTGCTGGGGATGAATGGGTTCGGTGGAGTGGAGTGTCAGCTCGTTTGAAGCAGCTCTGGCTGTCTGTTGGGGTTCGTTCTTGACGGCTCGTCCTGCCATTTGGAAGATTGTTTGGTTTTACGATAAACTATGATACTCTTCAAACCTGACAAATAGTGAGTGTAATCTGTTTTATCTTTTTATGCGACTTCATGAAGGGTAAATAGATCAGACATAGAACTATGTTTGAGAAATCGTTTGCCTGACTTTGCTTTTGAAAGTAATTTGAATAAGGAAACCAATTTGTTTGAAACCCAGATAACGGTTTCTGACTAATATTGATCGTCCTTTGATACAACTACAATGCTGATTTGATGGATGATGAACATTTTAATGTTCAACTTGACCTCAACTAGCAAAAGTCGCCTTCCCACGGCCTCTTCATTTACGGGCCGTGCCACGCCAACACGCCGTGGGAAGGGTATGGTTCGTAGTGTTGATTGCTGATGTCTATTCACACAAGCTGAAAACTCCAAATTTAGGTATTTCCGCACGTATAAATGGCGAGGTGCGACATGCGAATTCAGAGGCCCTAGGAAGGCGGCATAAGTCATCTTCTGAATGAGAAGCTTAAACGATTTGTTCCGCTAAAACAAAATTGAATGAAAAATCGTACTTTCCACAACTCTTAACTAAGTTTTTTTATTAATTGTTTAGGCTCTAAAAGTGATTTCATGACTCTTTGCGGGCTTGACTAATTAACAGAAATGAAAAGCAGTTGTAGAAGTCATTTTCAATACTGCATTATTATCTAGATCTAGTTTTGAAAAAAGTCTTGAACCCTAATCGTTTCTTCAAATATGATGTATGATGCTTACGAACACAAAAATAATAAGAAGATACCATCACGTAACAATTTCATTATTATATTTCGATGAATATAACACAGGTTTGTGAATTTGTATGTTTGACCTACTCTAATACTCAGCAAATAACTGACATCTCTATGCTTTAAGCATCCTTATTGGTGACGTTGGGAGATCTCTTTAATATATTTCTTAAAAATTAACGTTTAACGACATTGCATGAAAATTGTTTAATAAGTGGGTTTATTTTTCGAGTTTTTTTGCGACTTGAGCCGAATTTCTTTTGGAATCTTACTTTCAAGAAAGGATTTTTTTCACTCCTGAGGTCGTTTTATTGGGGCGAAAACAGAAAAGGTGATTTTTTTTTTGTTTTTCTCAATAAGGAAATTAAGTTTACTATAACGACACTCAGAAACCAAACTACAAGCCAAACGAATGGATACTGTGTAATGATTCCTTGAAGATAAGTTTGAAACCAGTGCTGCTATACATTGAGACTGATTACGCAGATACTACTGTGTCTCATTTTGTAGTTAGTTCTAAATGCAATTGCAATTGAAAACCTATGAAAATTAAACTTTTCAAAGAAAAAATGAACCAAAGCAAAATGTAGCATATAAAATTTTCAAAAGTATCATATTTTTTTTAAAACAGGAAGAAAACCCAACTAGGCCGATGTATTTTTTTTAAATTTAAGATGCGTTTCTGAAATTCTTGTTGAAGAACATGGACAAGATTTCTTCAAGATATTTGAAAAATAAAGGGAACATACCAAAACGATGAAATGACCGTATGGTCACAGACTACTGCTGGATATATAATCGGTATCTACCAGAAAGAAACCATAGGGGAAGAGATTCAAAAACGGCTTTGGCGAGGCTAGATTAAAGTATTTCAATGAGTTGTAATTCTTTGAAAACTGGTGAAAATAGCGTGTATAGTTATAACAAACGTACATACAGCAAAAAAAATATATTTTGTTTGAAAACAACAAAATTAAAACGATAGATTGTCTTAATTTTTTTGTGCTGGAAGCCACCGAAATTTCAAACTTGTTTGTCCAAAATCTTTGCGTGATGGATAAAATGGATTGCATATTTGTGCTCGATGAGGAAAGCTAGTTCAAAAAACTCATTCTCGAATTGACAACAAAAATTTATTCAAAATATTAACAAAATTTATCCGCACAATACATCTATGCTTACTGCGAACGCCTTTTGGGCTCATCAAATCACTTCAATCGGTTCCGTCATCCACGGATCGCTTATTCTTGGAAACAATAATAGATCAGTTCCAACTATTGTCATCCCAACTTTCTAAGATTACATAACTCTTAATTTTGGAATCGCTGCTGCTCCCGGTGTTGGCTCGGCACTACTATATATATCTCATCCCATTATCTTAGCTTTACAACATTTATTCACAATTTCAATAATGTGATTCAAATCTTTACTGTACGAGCCTCAGTCGGATACAACCGAAGTGGGGCTCGCGCCCACTGTACTGTACTAACCTCAGTCGGATACAACCGAGGTGGGGTCTCGCCCACGAAGCCTTACCAGGTCAATCTGGTACCACGTGGACCGGGGCCCAAGGAGGTGGTATACCTCGCTCCGGTCGCGGTGAGGACCCCCTATAGCAGGGTGCGAACGAGGTGGCTGTGGTTAGTACCCTTATGTGGGTAGAGCCTCCTTTGATCCTCCTGCAGCATCATTGGGGGCTCGGCATCGAGTTACGAGGTAGCCCGGTGCCGAAACCGAGAGATCGTCGGAGGATTAGGTGGGCCTCGCTTCCACCAGTAAGGTTACAGAGCCTGCACTCAGTAGGCAAACTGGTGCTCCCAAGTGGTGGTGGGAGGGCGTTGGCAGCCGAATGGTAGCTGCCCGTTGTCCGACCGTGGACCGTGGAGTAAAACCCCATCTGGGTAGGCCTCCACGTTAAGCACCAAGGTACATTCTGTGCGAACCTCTGTGGAATGGTTTCATTTGTAATTTTTGTATGTGGCTATTCTTCCTCAGGATAGTTTGTGATAATCTAGCCTAGGGCGAAAATTACTCAGGACTTTTTTATCTTGATTGATTGCACCGCGTAGTGAACGTAACAGATGATGATCATCAACTCTTAAATATTCTTAAGTGGCAACATGTGCTTAAGCCATGGATTGGGAAAACTCGACATGATCAATTCAAGTCCTTTATTGAGATGAAAAAAATTTAAGCATTTTCGGTGAGAACCACTGCCAATAATTTTGGAAAGAGATCGTGTTGGTTAGCTTAAAATGCAAAAAATGATTGTATTTTTTTAAATATCACAGAAAAATGATTTAAATGATTGAAAGCTGCAATTTTTTCGCAAAAGTATTTCTAACCCCGAAAAACTCGGTAGAATGTATGAGCATTTTGACGAAATATATTTCAGCAACAGGACCCTAATCGCAGTCAAAATGAAGTTAGACTCCCATGCAACTGGCCTTGGTTCCTTAGTTCAAGATGGACGTATACTTTTGTCCAATTTATTTGCTCAAAATCGTCCTGAAAATCGTATTTAGCTTCAATTTTTTTCGTCTAATATAGCTTTTGTATTATCGCAGCATAAATAATGCAACTTACATAACAAGCATTTTCATACTTTTTTATTTATATGAGATTGTGGGTTATTATTTTTAATGGATTTCAGCATTTTTTTGAGCTCATCATCTTTATTCAACTGCATAAAACCTTCAGTTCTAAGACATTAAACAATAAAAATTGTACACACCCTGAAACACAGCACGAAACATAATCCAACGGGAAAAAATCGTGTGTAATGTAAGTTTATCTGTTTGGGAAACGTTCTTATGACTTTACTGTCTACTCCTCGAAAATATCTTCACATATGACTGAAATTCCAGCCACTTGTTTCCATCCATCCGTACATGTGTGCATAAAATACACGTCATAAAAAACACTCATTGCCACGGTATGACGTCATTCCGTTTAGCTCACACGCTCAACAAAGCTAGAAGGAAAATTATTTTATTATTATCCTTGCCTGAACGCCGAAACACTCACAAACAGATTTCATGTGTGATAAAAATGCACGAAAGACATTTTTTTTGTTTGTTAAGATGTGAATTTTGTATGAGAAATGATGTGAATCATAGATATAGGAAAAGTGTTATGAGCTTGCTGGATATGTTCAAAGGAGAAGGTGTTGTTTGGTGCGTGTTGAAAAGGTGTGGTCCATTTTTGGGGCTTGAAGTAAAAGACATGTGGGTAATGGGGTTTTCATTTTGTTTTTGGCTCTTAAATCTCTCAGCAAGTCTTACAAAGAAGTTGGCCAGTGTAAATGGATGCCAAAACCAACAAAATTATTTAAACTTAGTGTAAATGCTGAACAATCCTGACAATGTCTCATTTGAAAAACTATTGAAAATAGTCTAAACTTTTCAGACTTTAATCCACATTGTTCTGCTTATCAACAGTCACTGAGTTCGTGGGAAATTTTTCTAAGGTTTTTGCTAAGACTTCAAACAGCTTCAATCTTCAGGGTTAAATTATGCACAATCGCATCAATAGTCTCGCATCTATTCCTAAATATAACCCTCTGTACCACACATTACCCTACGGCATTCAGATACAAATATCAGAATGTTGTGCAGAAATAAGGATATTTCGGATGCTGTTTTAGATAGCGTTCATAACGCCATCTGCAGCACTCATAAGTATCTTCATTTGTTTTTCGCATAGAGTTAGTGCCACAGTTTTCACCTTTTCCATTACCATTTTTCATGTGCTCATGCTCCTTGATATTCCGTTTTGACTTGACTTCACGTCACTTTTGCAAGATATATTTTGTTTGCTTGAAAATGCCAAGGCTTTTTCTTATCGTCGCCGAGCTTTACTGCAATTTGACAAAGGACTTTCGCCGAATTAGAGATTTTGTTGGTTGGCGTATTGTTGTTGCTTCTCCTCGTCCTACCAGAGAACCACGCCTGCTTGTATTTCATGCAATAAAGAAAAAGGATATGTACATGGGCATTGAAGGATGATGAAAAAATGGTTTATTGGTAATATTATGCCAGTGTCACTGAGTAACAATTTAGTTGTTCGATAGAATTCACGAAGAGATAGCACTCAAGGATACGTTTTTAGTAATGCTGACTGGTGATTTTATTGCCTTTGGTTGAAAATATACGATGTTTCACACAAACATCATATTGATTTATTTAAATTTGACCATACATTTACAATTTCAACATACAATGGCTGTGAAATATATATTCACACCTCAACTGCATCTATGTTTGAAAAAAGGACTAAGGAAACATATAACGACAAGTTTTCAAAATTTTAATTGAATAAAATCTTGAAAAAAATTGTCTCAATACATTTTTCCGGTAAAGTTTTAATCCTTTAATGATTAAAATATTGTTTTGTAAATGTGAAAAATAAAATGTCCTTAACAATTCAGTTTCTAAAACTTTGAGTACGTATAGATCACATAACGCAACGAAAGTTAAGTGTTACAACGAATTCGTTTGGCGTCTTAAAGACCAGAAAATTGGCGATTGTTGTCAGGTTAGCCCAGTTCGATCGAAATGCGACCGAGATTCGTATTTCACAGTCTTCGCCATTGTTTATTTTTTGAATTTTCAATCACTATGGAACTCTCAATGTTGGAAGATTTCCAAAAATTCAAATATTTAAAACCCTGATCAGTCATTAGTACCGATAAGGCTATTCATTCCATTTTATACGGGTTATCTTATTCGTACTTAAACTGACTTTATTATAGTAGTATGAGACCATTTTGAAGATCAAAATCATCAATACTCTACTTAATTCTTAAAAGAACAACATAAAATTAGATACGATACGAGCGAACGCTCTACAATCGTGATTGTCTGACCACTCTCGCTGGTACAGCTGAGCCCATTGTTAATTGGAGGGCCTAACCACGCTTACCATGCTATCTTGCATGTGATGGAATGTAGATGGGTGGACCCAAGCATAAAAACAACGCCAAAACACATCGTTTGGTGGAGGACTAACCGTGCTTATCATGCTGTCTCGCACATAATTGACTGTTGATGAGCCTAGGCATAGAAATCAATGACTTTATGACCTTAAGGGGACTAGAACAAAAGAAATGTTTTTTTTATTTTAGTAGAAAGTAGAAACTCAGACAAACACTTCTACGTAGCCTTTTTTGAAAAATTGACAGTACGATTCGTCCAAATACAGATTTGAGGTTTGCAGAAGCAGCACCTGCAACGTAAGATATCTGATACCTTTCACTTATTCTTCTTCGAAGCATCAACTAGGTATACAGCAAGCAAAAAATCAGGAATACTTCTTGTGCCCAATGATCCAGAAAGAAAGGAAATACACTCAACATGCAAGAATAAAAGGAACGAAAAGCGTTCAGATCTTTGTTGTCAAATCACACGCGCAAGACAGGTGGCTTGAAAAAAACCGCTTTCCTGGGATTTTATATTTTACGGTACTCACGGCGTTTTTATTAAATAATTTATTTTTTATCGGTAAATAAATTGAATGGTTTTTCGAAATTTTCCTTCTAAAAATTGCGTTGTCCCAATAAAAATATAGTGCAATTTTTGGGAATTTAGGAAATTTTGTTGTTCCGATCCATCAAACATTTTTGTCCCTAAAACTTTTTTTTCGTATGAGAAAAAATTTCCGCCAAATCAGCATTTTCTTTTATAAGAAAAGCTGACTTTTATACTTTTTTTAAAAAAAAATATAACAATCAAAACTGCCTAAAATTTTCAAGACTTTTTGGATAGAATGTTAAAAAATTGTACGTTAAAAGTTTAATACCGATTAAATTGTTATTTTGGAAGCTATGAAAATGAAAAGACGCGACAATACAGCTTTGATTTCCGAGCGAACCTCCTTAATTAAAAAAATATTTGTATGGTATAAATATTCGTTTTTATGAAGACTATATGCTAGTAAAACTACCCAAAAAGACTATGCCTTGAAGAATCGTTCAACGCATATTACATGAAACATTTTAGATTAACTTATTATTATCTACTAAGCAAGTTGGTCCATAATTTAAAAAATGGTGATGAGTATGAAATTCAACAAGACTATTTGTAACTTGAAATAAATTTTATTTCGAGCCCCAAATCCTTGCTTGTCCATTCTTATATTTGTCCTTTTTTCTTCTCAAACATTTTCTCATTACACTCGAATATTTTGTTGTTTTCATTTTTCATCAACGTTTCAATTGCAAGATGACATAATCTACTAATACCAAAACTCGGAATTAACTGCGACTTACCATTCACCCATTTCAATCATCCCTTAGCTTCAAATTTGCTTTTTAGATAATTGAAAAGATACACAAATACTTCACAGTGCATATACATTACAACAGTTATATGCAATAATGTAGTTTGCTTTTTACTCAAATCTCAACGGATTTTTTGTCCTCTAGTTTTAGACGTCACTATCCAAAATAGGCACATCTTTTGCTGAAGTTTGAATACATGATTGAATTTTTTCGTTTATATTTCACGATTATGTGATTTCATTTGAAACCAATTTTCTATAAAGACCTTCTTCTTTTCTAATAATAATACTTACAATATTGAGCTTGAGTTGAGTAACGTAGTAACAAAGTAGATATCGCATATCAAATATAAATGTGTGCATGGTTCCATTGAAGAAATATCTTAAAACCGTATTGATTAATTACAGTTTGCAAAAGCAAGTTAGCGTGATGAGTATGAATCTAACAGCAAAGCTGGATGAGTTACAAAGAAGTGATCGACACTTGGAGACTACGGTCGCCCTGTGTGAAATACGGACTCAACTCCAAGAGTTGACAAAGTCCGTGGAAAGCTGCCAAAGTGAAGTATCAGAGGTGAGTATTTTGTTTTGAAGTGTTCACAATTGATTTGATGAACATAAATCTTGAGATTCTCTTAGATTTTTCAAAATAAAACTTAAAAAGTTCCTCTTTGCCGACATTTATCCGTATGGTATCTTTTTTTCCAAAATTCACTAAATTTCGGTATACCGTTGGTCATTGATTGAACTCAAAATATTCTGCGAAACATACATTTTTTATAAGCAATGCAAAAATTGAAAGAACTGGACAACGATATCTAATTTTGCAATTTTTCCTTTCACTTTACGTCGATATGCAAACTTTTGCGAAATTTTAAACACAAAAAGTGGATTGCATCCAAAAATATTCGATGCAAAAATATCCATACAACATTTCAAAATATTTTCGTTTACAATACTTGATATCAAAAACCATTCTAAAAAATTGCTTTAAACATTTTTTTTAGCAATCTGAAGAAGCCAAAAAATTGAAACTACATTCACTAAATTAGAAAATTATTTTAGAACTTCAGAATAAAAAATATATTGGATAAATGAGAATTTAAAACTATATTGGGTGGATGGAAGTTTTTATGAAGCATCATTCGATTTGTTGCATATTTGTCAGATCCATCAGAATCTGAAAACTCAAATATGATACAAAAGCTATCCCAGGGTAAATCAACGCCAGACTCTTCGAGGCAATGCATTTATGTAGACATTTTTTAATATGTCCATAAATATTGAATCCCTGTTCTAAAATAGACTGAGTGATTTGAAAAAACGATAATCTGAAGGAGTCAAATCTAGGAAAAAACGGCTGAAAAAAGTGCTGTCGAATTCCACAATTCACTCTTTGCGAACAAAATTCGGCGATTTTTTAACATGTGATCCAGCATAGTCAAGAACAAAAACACATATTCATTTCG
Organism: Oxycera nigricornis; assembly: GCA_963942545.1. Lineage (NCBI taxonomy): Eukaryota > Metazoa > Arthropoda > Insecta > Diptera > Stratiomyidae > Oxycera > Oxycera nigricornis. The sequence goes on along the minus strand of OZ012663.1, from coordinate 22,578,014 downwards.
ATCACTAGAAATAATTTTAGATGATTATAATAGCTCTTAGTTTAATGCAGTTTTCTCACGTTTCCATCAACAAACCAATATCTGACCCATCAAGGATTCGCATTGGTATCGATTGACCGTATTTAACTGGCTTCACTCAGGCTTATATGTGGTTCGTATGGTTACAATAGACCAAGGTTTCATTTCGCGCAATAATGCGTTAAAAATCCTTTCTCTTTTCTCCTAGAAACCCAAAATTTAACAAATAAATTTTTGTTATTCTTGTCAAATTGACAAATTATTTTTGTGTAGATTTAACACTCTCTCAATCACTGGAGATCAAAATTTCCTTGTATTTTACAAGTCTGTTTATTGACAAAGTTATCCATCAAAAAGTGAACACCAACATGATTTTTTGACAAAACCCAAAATTTAACTAAAAATCTTAATAGCTTGAATACATAAATATACATGCTACCATCTATCTGCCCATTATGAGTTTTCAAAAAATAATTAGTACGTACAACTGTCATATGGATGTGACAGTTCACTGACAAATATGGTGACTATGACCTCCTCATTTCAGTCATGTGGCAGAGAATAGCATGTACACGTTTATCAAGTATTGATTAATCAACATTTCATTTTTACCAAAATGGCGCACAAATGAGAGGTCTGCGATCCAAGAAACTTGAACTTAAGCTCACAAAATTCTGCCGTCAATTTCACGACAATTTGACTGAACTTTAGGCGCCATTGTCTGTATTATGCTGTTTAAGATACACGCTAGTAATATCCTCCCATTCATGTAATTTTCGTATGGTCAGTCCACTTGAAAACCGCCTCACCTCCATTCAATGCGTTTCAAAGGTGAAGTCCTTTTCATAGGCTAGCGTTATCAGCAGATGTTTTGAAGCTCCGCAAGTTTAAACATCTTATTCACATTCCTCATCCTAAAATAGTTTTTCATGTCCTTGAAGTTGATTGTATCGGGATTAGTTTTATCTTTTTGATTTTTTTTTCTACCTAGAAACTTTCTCAAATAATCTATATGCTTAAATTCAATGCCCAACTTGTTCAGGTCCTGAAATCTAATGTTATCTATATTTTTAGGTGAAACGTGATATGGTAGCGATCAAACATGAGTTAGATACAGTGCAACAAGTCAAAGAAGAAATCGAAGAACTACGAGAGTATGTGGATCGCCTGGAAGAGCACACACACCGCCGAAAATTGCGACTTCTGGAACAAGTTCGTTGAAGACTCAAATGCCCTAGATTCAATTTTGACAACTTTCTTTGATTTAGATTATTACATGTTTTATTTGTTTAATGTTATTTATGTGTTACATATGGTAATAAATACTTATTAAATATATTTTGAATTTTTCATTGTTATATTCCTTATCTTTGATTTATTCAGATTAAAATTGAATTTTCATTAATATATAATTTTTTATTCAGTGTTTTTACATATTTTCTTCAGGATAATTATTCAAAGCGTATACACTTTTTGCATACGTTTAAAATGTCCTTTTTTTTCCTTTTAGGGTCTTACGTTCTTCCTGACGTATGCAATATTTGCTGCCGTATTAGGAATGCTACAATTCGGCTACAACACAGGCGTTATAAATGCTCCCGAAAAGAATATTGAAAATTTCATGAAGGATGTTTATAAAAATCGTTATGGCGAAGATATCAGTGAGGAGTTCATCCAACAATTGTACTCGGTGGCAGTATCGATATTTGCCATTGGTGGAATGTTGGGTGGATTTAGTGGTGGTTGGATGGCAAATCGATTTGGGAGGTAAGTTTTTTGAAACGTTTGTCAGGTTTTTTGTTCGTTATAGTACTTTTGGTAGAGTTTGCTAATGTCAAAGGGAAATTCTTTCGGTTTATTCTCTTCATTTGAAAAATTTAAGAAATATCAAAACAGCCGGACTATTTATCCATTCATTTTCTTAGTTAAATCAAACGGCAACTTACTACTTATTTCGGAAAAACCAAAGAGGATTTTGAGATTCATTGAGTGAAAGATTTGTATGGTTTTTTAAAGAAAAAAATTCTATATAGCAGTATGACGAAAAATTTTGGTTCTCTTCAAATTTTGCAGATGAGAAAATTTCGGATGATGATTGTGATTTTTTTCGCATAGATATTTAGATAGGTATATAGATGCAGCGTATTTGATAAAAACGGGACCGCAATTAAAAGAAAACTATTGATCTTCTCATTCTCGCAGAAATCTCACTATCTTTCCTCCTTCTAACACAACTTGAAATCTGTATTTTAATTCACCAATAATTACAGAGAAACCTCAATTCAATGCAGTTTGGTTCTTTTGGCCAATCGTTCGTGGCAATAAAAATCGTCTAAAAAATTCCTGTCTAGTTCCTCATTAAGTGAGTTTGTCTCTTATATTTATAAACTTCACATATTTCCTACCACTGTGTAACTGGAATTTCTGTTTAGTAATATTTAACAAGAAACATCAATATCCAAAAACTTTATTCATTTTTATCAATTGCACAAAACATTAAAGAGGCGTCTAGGCCCTGTTATTTTTTATATCCATCAGACATCTACGAGTAGAGCTGAAACTCAAAAATTTAACGTACTGTACATCCAAATTTTTTCATATCTTTTTCAGAAATTTTCCTAGATGTTTGATTCTACCTACATACCTTTATTTTTATTTGTAATTTATTCTTCATAAACGTCCCGACGGTTTTTATTGGATTGGCATCAGGCGATTGTGATGCCCAATCTAATGCCTTGATCCGATTTTCCTCTTTAAAATCTGTGCAGAGTCGACTTCGATGTTTGAGATCATTATCTTCTACAAGGATTCACTCCTTATTATCGTTACCGTTTAACATTTTAGTGGACGGTAATAATCCTTTTTATATAGTTCCATAATTTTTGGAGCCTTCAGGATTGGAGTAAAAACTGGAAATATGCCAAATCCTTGCGCAGAAAACATGCCCTTTTCCAGGATGTTTGACAGTTCTTTCCATCCAGGATTCGTCTTTTTTCACCACACACGTTAGCCAAAATGAGGATTTGTCTGTAAAGGTTACTTTCGTCCAGTCAAGATCCTTATTCGCTCGGACCCACTGCAGTCTCCTATCAATCTGTTTCGGTGTTAACATTGGTTTCGATAATGTGATTCTGTTTGCGATGTTCGTTTCGTGAAGCCGCTGACGAATTATATATTATTCCATACATATTAAGGTTTTCGAACCTCCGTGTCTAGTCGACGAACTCCAGCCCACTAGTGTGTTTTTTGGTTCGCAACTCTGCTAACACTATTGTTGCACATTAATGGAGGTTCTTGTTTCCAGATTTTTGGCTGGTACCATCATAATTAAATGGGAAGTGTGGTTTCGGGGTGACGTGCAATAATAGTGTTAGCAGAGTTGCGAACCAAAAAAGCACACTAGTGGGCAGGAGTTTGTCGACTAGACACGGAGGTTCGCAAACCTGAATATGTATGGAATTTGCTACATATGCATAATATACGAAACTTGACAGTCGTTATACTTCGCGGATGCAAATAATAAAATAGTTGAAGTATAATGGGCTTGATCCATCAATAAGTCTAGCCGTGGTCGCGCTGTCTGGTGGCGGATGGTAAATGACAGCACCTGAACAGGATGCCGTCCGTCACCCCGAAACCACACTTCCCATTTAATATATATTATTCTTTTTGCATAACATTTCTCGTGCTAATCTCAACGAAGTACTCGGATTTCTCTTAAATATTTCGGCTATCGCCTTGTTGTCTTTCGTCGAAGTCCTCTTCATTTTTATTTTCTTTACCAGTCAAATCATCCACATTTCCGCTTCCCCTATACAAATTTGTCGATTTCTTCACGAATCTCACAACTTTTTAAAGTACATGGAGTCAGTCTTCTGAGTCATTTTTGGTCTTAAAGGGTGGCAAATTAGAAATGCAGCCACAAACCCAATTTTAGAAACTAGACTCATTTTCAATAAGTGTTTTCCTTTCAAAACGCAAAACTAAACTAACGACACTCCTTCACCTCGAAATAGAGAGAGAGACAAATTAGGAAAATTACGATTCGTGATAATACAAACATGCGGAGCTTGACACTCTTACCAAACACCTTGTAGATAGTTTATCTAGATAAAAACTTTATTATTATTAAGATACAATTGTGTGCTAGAACTAAATTAAGGCTAGAGATACAGACCATCGAACCGTTTTTACACCTGTGTTTTTTTTCCAAATAGACAATCCTAATAAATGCTTACTTAATTTCAATCGCAATTAAATTCGCGAGGAAAATGAAACAAAAACCTGGCTTTCTAATGTAAAAAAAAAACTCAACTTTATTAAAGGTTACTTAAGGATATGCTTCAACTTTTATATATTTGCATAATGCAGAAGGTTACGAGATAAAAAACGCTAGTAACCACGGCTGTTCTTTCGAAGAATGCGATGTTCCTTTTTCTTTTTTGGCGAGACTTGAGCCAAATAAGGCAGCTGGCTCTTCGAAGAATACCCTAGTTCTTCGAGGTTGATCTTTAGGCATTTGTTTTGGAGGATCTGAAGCTTACGTTTATGTTTGTTTGCACATCAGCCTAAACTGGTGCTCGAAAGTTTTAACCTTCTGTTAACGAGTTGATAGAGGATCTTTATACACATTTGAATTTTGGAACATATGTTCTCTGACTGAAATTTGTTGGAATTTTCAAGAATCATACCGACATACTTGATTATGTTGCTCCAAGGAATGATTTCCTCGATAAAGTTGACGCATCGGTTTGGAACATGTGTAAAACTTCAATTCTAGTGTAAATGTATATGACAAAAAACACCACAAAAGAGGCCACAGTAACGACAGTAGAACCAGTTCCAAGTTAAACTACTTTTAAGTCCAAATTTTTCAATCACTGTTACAGCAGACCTCCATAACTCAAAAAACACTAATTGTAGATGTATCATATCAGCACCCACCCAGTTATCTGATTTTTTCACTGAAATAACTACATAGTTCTAATTCATCTCGAGATAACATTCTACGATAGCCAAAATTCATTACGTTAATTTTCAATTAAATCCCCATTACAGGAAAGGTGGTCTACTACTAAACAACGTTCTGGGTATATCAGGTGCTTGCTTAATGGGCATTACGAAAATGTCTCATTCCTACGAAATATTATTCCTCGGACGATTTATTATAGGAGTTAATTGCGGTAAGTGTGCTTCCGCATTTTATTGTGCCGCGCCCATCGTCCTGCTCGGCTACAGGACGATAGTACGTTGCGTCTTTGAAATATTGGACTGCTTATGAAATGTCGCCCGATTGGGTGTTTTTTTTCCTAATTTTCCGCCTTTTCATCGGCTGCACTTAATGGCGTGTCCTTTTTGCAGGTTTAAATACATCTTTGGTTCCAATGTACATCTCTGAAATAGCCCCATTAAATCTTAGAGGTGGACTTGGAACTGTTAATCAATTGGCTGTGACCGTAGGTTTATTATTATCCCAAGTACTGGGCATCGAGCAAATTCTAGGAACCAATGAAGGGTGGCCAGTTTTACTTGGCCTCGCCATATGTCCAGCTATTTTACAATTAATATTATTGCCCGTTTGTCCGGAGTCGCCTCGATATCTGTTAATAACGAAACAATGGGAGGAGGAGGCACGGAAAGGTGAGTGCGAGTCCTTTTTGGCAGTTGGCTGCTTACGAATTGTCCTTTTCAGCTCTTCGACGGTTGCGGGCATCGAACCAAGTCGAAGAGGATATCGAAGAGATGCGCGCCGAGGAGCGGGCCCAGCAGTCCGAAAGCCATATATCAACGATGGAGCTGATTTGCTCGCCCACCCTTCGTGCGCCCCTCATTATCGGAATTGTTATGCAACTTAGTCAGCAGCTTAGCGGTATCAACGCCGTATTTTATTATTCCACGTCACTTTTTATGAGTTCCGGCTTGACGGAAGAGAGCGCGAAATTCGCTACGATTGGCATCGGTGCTATTATGGTTTGGCGCCACTGTAACCTTGTGCTAGAATCCTTCTCGACTAATCCGTGATCCTTTTCGTGCAGGTTGTAATGACATTAGTTTCTATACCACTGATGGATCGAACTGGACGACGCACACTTCACCTGTACGGATTGGGTGGAATGTTCATCTTCTCGATATTCATCACGATATCGTTCCTGATAAAGGCAAGTACAGTTGTTGCAATTTGTTTGTTTAGTGAAAACCCGCCAATATGGATGGACCACGTGGCAGCAGGTTTGTATAACAGAGTAGAGTTTTCTGCGAACAATTTCGTTAGGATCGTTAGATCTTACAGTAATGGCTTTAAGTGTAATTAGGTGATTATTGCTTCGATGGAAAATCGTAGGGTTTTGCGTGCGCAAAAATAAGCAAGAATATTTTTTTAAAATTTATTATTAAACATAGAATGAATCTGAGCTTGATTCCAACAAGGTGTAAAATTGTCTTGCAGAGCAGCTGCTGTGTTCTTTACAAAGCTTGTTTCCCAGTATATGACATACTTTAAAGACAGAATACTTCTTCAGATATCATCACAAACGTGCCACAACACTTATTGAGAGTGTATTCTTCCTTTTTAAAATGGGTTATAAACATCAAGTGAGCCATGAAGATGGTATTGTAAGGCTTCGATCTAATATATTTCTGTCGATCGTTTTCTTAGTTTTTTTCGAAGTGCCTCTCTTGTTTTTTGTATTGATAGTGACATTAATTTGGTTGGAAGACCTTTTTGAGTTAGTCTGACTCAAGAACCTTTTTGTTCCAGCTGTGATGGGCTCATTTTTACTAGTCCTCTTTTCCATGGAATATGGGGATAACTCGCATCAAAAATTTCTTCAAATTTTTTATGGATTGTTTTCACCATCAATGTCGCTTCATTTCTAAAAATCACTTTTGATTTCGAGAAGATTGTGTTTAGACAGAATCCTATTATTCAACATTATATTCTATTTCGAACACTTGTTATGAATTTTGAATTGTTTTGATTTACAAAGATTTCTCAAATTTGATGCTTCACGAAGTCTAAATTTGCAACGATAATGAAGTTTTTGGGGCCACATATTTACAGCACTGGCTTAATGGATGAATGTTCATCCTGCGGCAGTACTACAGGCCATGAAAACAAAAAGAAGAAAACTTAAGTTCTCTTAATATTTTATTAATAGAGTTCAGCCAGAAAATATCGTGAGCTAGTTTGAATATCCAAAAATTTAATCAAAATAATTTGATTAGTTTCAAATTCAAAAAATAAGAAAACTGACTCTAATATTTTTTTCAGGATACATCTCATTTCTTATCGTGTTCTTTGCGTAGAATCTAAATGAATCCCCCGCTGTCTAACACCATCTGATTATATACACTATTGTCGAAGCTTCGAAATGTTCACTTCTTAAGTATTTATTCGTTAGACTCTTCATTTTGAAAGTTTTCTCTAAGGACTGTAGGATAGGCTTATTTACTCATAGTACACAAAAATGAAAGATTTTCCCATATTTTTTAGAATCAGAATAAGTTTACCATTTTTCTCCGCAATCTTCGTATCAAATTAGTACTTTCTTCTACCTTGAAAAGAAACATGTTTTAATTGGAAGTCTTCAAAGTTTTCTTGAGGACTCCCCTTCCCCAATAAATTTTGGCATGTAGAAATCATCTCGATGTAGGAAAGTTTCACGTGTTAATTTAGTGTACATAACATATGTGGTCACCCAAGCGTTAGGCCTTGGTAGGGTTGGCCCAGGCAGCTACTTCTGCACCAGGCGAGCTCAGCTGAGGCTCGTTATTCTGACGGGAGTACCACGGACGAATTAGTTTGCTCGTGTAACATCTTTTTTTGTTGTTTATTAATTTCGCGAGGTAGTCCGTTTGTCGGGAAAAGTAGTTACATTTTGGCTCTTTCGGGTAGGCTTTGATTCGGGTCATTTTTCTCGGAATGCGTGCGATAATTTATTCAAGTGAAGTAATGTAGGAGGTAAAGGCAATGATTTTTTCAACATTATACATTTTTAAAATACACATGCTTCTATTAGTGCAATCTTTGATGTCTTGATTCATCCTACGAACTGTAAAGAACTGCAAAATTGCAATAATACACAATTTTACAATTAACTTACGTACATGCCCAACTAGTCTCTCAAATTTTATTTTGATGGAGATCTATTGGAGCTTTCGATCCAACTCAAATCGGTTTTCACTACTAGACATATTTTTTAATGAGAACCTGAATAGGGTTAAGACTTCCGTAATATGCCTAATCTCCGTTGAAGAATATCCTTACAAAGATTTAATTTTTTGGATTCAATAGCCACATGTTCTTCCCAATGAATTGAAGGTTTCAAGTTGATGCTTCTTTTCGGAATTCCGTTTAGTCAATATTTGTGAATTGTACTACTTGTGGTTATAAATATAAATAATATAATATAAAGGAGGTCATTAGAATTAAAATAAACCTGGTGATTTGTATGATCAAATTGATTATTGCTTCGGTAAATAAGATTTTTTTATCTGCCAAGCCAATGATGCCTCTGAAACGACTGATCAATATGTAAAGAAATTTCGATGATATCTTCAACAATATAATCTCATTATTTAAGGTAGACAAAAATTAGTTGATATTTTCAATATGTCAGGAACCTCAAAAAGCTCTTTTATTAAATTTAGCAATTTCTGTTCTTTTCGTAGGCATGTTCGATTCCTTGCGTTTGATTCCTGACTTCTTTTCCTCACGATGCACTGTAACGTGCCAGCTTTCAACAGGTGAACAAAAATGTTTATTTGTAAGTGATTTCGAAAGATTTCTGCTAAGAAAACACCTGAAGCTTCTTCATCGCCCTCAACCGAAATTGTTTCATTTAACACAACTCCTGTGCCAAAAACATTTTGTTCTGCTGTTTCAGAATTCTCAGTTAACTCGCCTTTTTCAAAATTGAGCCGCATTCGGGCAAATAAAAGCCAATAAAAATTTTTTTCTTCATTTTTCGATGCCTAATCTCTAATATCATTAATTTTTTGGGCAATTCTAGCCTTAAAAAAATATTTTTGAAGTAATCGTTTTATGCAGAACAAGCTGAAGAATTTCCAAGATCATAAAAAAAATTATTTCTTTTTCATGTTGTTGGTACCTACTCCTCTAAAACGATCATTCAGAACTTAAAACGCCTCGCAAATAATTCTGTCTATGAACTGTTGCGGAATTTTACAGAATTATTCTTCCATTTGTTTTTTACTCAATATTCAGGAATTTTCAAAGATACGAAGTTAAGAACTGCCAGGAAGGAACTATTTATTTTTGTTGATAATAAATGATATCTCTCGGAAAAATGTTGCATAGAAAGACTAAATTTAAGATGAAGTTCACTAAAATCCTGTCCGAAAATCAATTGATTAGAAATGTTGTTCATATTTCGGTGTATTCCATTCTTTTCATATAAGCTCTTTTCGAAAACTTTTTGAGACTTCATTCAAGTTTCAAGTAAGCTTATTAAACAATAGTGGTTTAAATTTTAATTTTAAAATCGCGCATATAATTTTCTAAGGCTTATTATTTCGATTTATAATAAATACAAAGAATAAAAATATCACAATCAATAGATTGTATTTTCATTTTCATTTGCATTGTATAAAAAGATGAATTGAACATTTATGGAACAAATATTACTTGAAATTCCGTTGATTAAGAACGCTTCTACTAATTTAGTAAGCCAGGATTCATCAAATAAATGAAAGTGTCCAATCAAATAATCATTAAGACACTCTTATTATGAACTTAGTGATTGTGGAATATTTATTTGCTACAATTCAACCAGAAATATTAACCGAAATCACTCCTAAATGTACAACAATTTAATATTCATAAACTAGCCCTTACGATTTTCCATTAGAACAATGCACGAATTTATTGTTACAAAGTAGCACTGCCAATTGTGTAAAATTTGAGGAGTAGTTATTGGAAAATGAACACTAGTATTCAATATTTAAAAAATGTATAAAAAATTAACATAAAAGGTGAGAGCCAAACGCACTGTGATACGTAAGTATTTAGCTAACAGACAACGGTTTCTTTTAGATTTCAACAAAATGTGGTTTCTATAGTTTATGTTTTCAAGAATTAAATATTACCGAGAATATTTAACTTGTAGTCCGTATTTAACAATTTTTTTCATTCTATCGTTAAAAAAACACTTTGCACGTTGTAGGAATGCTTTATCGCTTTCAGCTTCTTGTTCGAATCTTCTTTTCTTCTTCGTTTGGATGATGGTGGTTTATCGTTCTTGTTGTTGTTATTGCTTTATTTGTTGCTTTTTCTAACAATTTCATAGGTTAAGGTGCTGAATGAATGGATATTCAAGAATATGTTCCGCGAGTAATTAAATTATTTCAATGTGTAATTTTCGATTTAGTAAAATTCAAATGATATTCATTCATTCAGCTGTCTCTCCGCCCCTCTTCATGAAAAACTTCTCGATTTGTCAGGCTTTTAACCCCTGCGCATAAATATTCACTTTCTAAAAACATTCAGTTTTTTAACTAACAACAATTCGAATATCAAATTTTGCATTAATCATTTAATATTCAAACATACAAATTAACCCAAACCTTTTTTGTAAAAATTTTCTCAAAGAATATTTTTACGAAATTCGCCAATATTTTGTAAATTGCAACACTACAACAATCGAACGTAAAATGTATGAAATATTGAACACGCTTTTGATTTCCCTTGTGCTTTTTTGTTTGTTCATTTATTTGTTTGTGTTGGATTTTTGCTTTGATTCCATACTAACGAACTTTTCATTTTTCATATGAATTTCCGTACTCCATACCAAAAAATGTCCGCAGTCGATTTTCTTTTTTTCATTCCGTCATTAAACCGCTCATATACATAATATATTCGGCTAGGAAAACGAACGTACTAACCGGAATGTGTATCAGATGAACAGATACACACTTAATCTTTAACAGATATCAGTATATATACATATATATGTTTAATTAGCTATAGAATTCAATTTTTTTGCAAGACTAGCATTTTATTAAGACATCTGAGCCGCACAGCATTCAAATCAAACCCAAAAAAAATTACGATATGCACCAAATATCGATTTTGAAATGATCATATCCGAATTGCAAATCATTTTCAATTTTGCCCACCACGAATTGATTGTACGTGAGGTGAAAGTGAACCGTTTGAAAAGGATTGTTACTACACACAAACACACACACACACTTTTCATTTTCTTCACTACATTGTGTGATATCACATTTTGAATATCCAATGATTTTTTTGATTTTTTTCTGCGATTTTTTATCTGGAATAGTGATAAATTAACACACACACTCACATTGTTTAGTCTCACCAATTTATAATAAATATATATTGCAAATCACAAATCGAACAGAATCAATCAAAGCAGTAGAACGCTGCGTGCTTTTGCGAACACTTAACTCCACGTAAAATGGTATCAATTTTTTTGTGTCTTTTTTTCTCTCTCTTGAAGGACGAATATGTTGTGTCCAATTTATCGTTGATGAAAAAGCTAATTTGAGATTTTTTATCACCAGCATATAAATAAGTCGATGCTTAAATAGAAATGTGGAGAGAAAGAGATGTCGCGGGAAAAATGTTACATATTTTGGAATTGATTTTTTAAACTAATTTTTTTGGATTAATTATTTTACTTTCATTCAGGACCGCAAAAAATTCGTCTTATGGCTCTGAAATTATAAAAACTTTGAATAGAAGTATCTTTATGAAGTTTGCAACGCTTTCAAATAATACAGAAGTGATATAAATGTAAAAATATGTTCAGTTCTTTCAATATTTTGGCAAAAGTTGAGGGTCGGAACAATTATTTCAATTAAAGTAAGGTGACATAATCAGAAGTCAGACTTCAGCATAAAATAATGTCTCAAACACCAAATATGAGATAAAATCGTTATGTATATTGAAGCAGCAGACTATTTTTGTATCATACAAAAATCAAGGTTGGCCTTGGTTGGTCTTGAGGAATAATCGAAGATCTGATCTCTGTAAAATATGGTTATTTAGATTCATAATCAGAATGTTCTCCTTTCAATTCTGTCTTAAAAAGCGCGAATATTCGGTTCTCGTTATTTCCATATAATGTAGGTCATACCATTCATCGAAGGATAAATTTGAAGGTTTTTATGGAATTTTACTTCAGTCCTACCAAACTTTAATTTCTCATATTTGAATAACCGATTGAATCATGATTCTGTAAGATATTTTGAATTGAAGGCAGTAAGTGCATAAATCATCAAAAAAAATTATACTTATCATTTGCCTTCTCTGGGCTGTGCTTAGTTAGAGATGTTGCACACTTTATACTGTTTTGAATTTTTACCGCGGTGTAATAAAGAGGATCCTTTGCCATAATGGGAGTCTCAAAAAGTTCCAAAATGGTTCTTACGCAAATAATGGACGCTCCCATATTTAATCACCACAATATTGAGTTCTTCCACCGCTTTAATTGTCGATAGTTCGATTTCGACCAGATTATAAAATGTTTATATGCGTTCTTGGTCAACATGCTCCACTGACGAAAACTTCATCTAGTTCAAAAAAATTCACAGAGGTGAACTACATGATAGAACTAAAGGAAGACTGAGGAATTGCTGACAAGTTTGCACTGTCAATAAGAAGTATCCATTAATGATATAGGGTAGGAGAGGGTCCAATCGAATTCTTACGTAGAATAAATTTTTACACAGCTTTTTACGTAAGTGACTATTTTCTTGGCGGCACTTGAAGAGCAAAAGATTGTAAGCGATATTTTTCCTGAAATTCAGATTCAAACGTTATTGAATATAGTTTTGTTTCTCTTACTGGAGTCTTACGAACCCTTACCACGGTCTCGAAAATTTCCTAAATGGTCGTTAATCAATTAATGGATGCTCCCATAGTTTACTCTTCCACTTCTTTTATTCTTGATGTTAGTTTCCGATGAGTTACTAGCGTCGCTTTCAAACTGAACTAGAAAATTATGCAGAAAACCATATTTTACAAAATGGATAGAACATATCGAAGTATGATAGATTGTTGAAATGATTTTTATTAAACTGAATCCTACATGAAGAATTCAACCAATGAATGCTCGCATAGAAGAAGAAATTTCAAAACTCCTCTTTTTTGATGTCTTCAATTAAATTTCCTGCTTTGAATCCATTATAATGCAGGAAATAGCAAAACATGAACCAGTCAGTTCAAAAAGGCATTCGAGCAAAATGCTAACGCTATTAAACTTTATCAAAAAACTACTGTTTGAAATTAGAAAATCTATGGTTCGAAATTACATATGGAGTCTCTATTTCCATCATGAAGTGTCCTGCACCAATCTAATAATCTTTTATTCCTTCTGAATTCAATTATTACTTACTTACTCTTGGTAGGAAACAAGTGACATTAATACTGTGAGGGAGTTTTTCTTCAGTTATTAATTTCTTTCCTATAAATTCCGTGATTGTAGTTGCGACGGTTTGTGTTGGATGCCCACGAAGCCTTTTGGGGGATTTGTTCGAAAAAGGCTCAGTTAAAGTTCGATGCCTGGATAGTCTCAGGCGCGCAACGGGATGGTGCCAAATCTAAATATCCTACCTCTCTTCGCGGGCAAGCATCGTGGGGAATTTGCCGCCACGTGACCATTTGAGGCTTCAGTACAAATCGTGCGCATAACAAGCGTCAGGATCGGCCATAGGCAAATATGGAAAAGTTCGTACCGATATAGAAAAGTTCCGCCAACAGCAGTTGCCGGTATCGGTTAATAATGGCTCAAAATGATCATCCACGAGGTGAAGAGAGTCGATAGTTATTTCGCGTATTTTACACGGAAATCTTTGGGAACATAAGAAACAGAGCAATTTCGGAATGTGGTGGAATAAAACGATTTCGTTTATAAATTTTTGCATCAGATAACTTCCAAAAGAAAGGTTTGAAAAAAAAATATGTATGTGTAGTCCCGTAGACCAAGTGGAGTAATAAATATGTCTGAAAAAGTCTTTTTCGGAGTTGTTTTAACTTAAAGTCCGCTTGGGAATTTGAGTCAAATGATGATATGACCTTTTGCAATTTGAAAATCGAACAGATTTTCACTTCATTGGAAATATAAGTGTGGAAGACATTTGTTTTAAGGATAATGTTGTCTCATCCTCATTAGAAATTCGTTACGTTTCGTTTCATCTTAAATGAGTCGTGTAAATTGTATTTTTTTTAGCATTTTCATTTTTCATATAAAAAATCATGAGCAGTTAATACGACGAATCTCAGCAAACTTTTGCTGGACATGTAACAAACGATGAGCAAGGAAACATCATAAAACGAGAACTGTTTTTGTTTAGCAAGTATTTAGCATAAAATGACAAATAATGTAGAATAGGAAAGTTAGCTCTTCTTTGATCTTCTGAATAAACTAGAATTTTTTTAGATTTACGGCCTAAATAAACACGTTTGATCTTGGTATTCATTTCAAATTGTATATGTTATTAAACGGTAATTAAAAATCGTTAATAGATCGTTACGCACAGAAAAGCATAAGGGTATACGGGCATATATTATCCTTCTTTCAAACAGACGATTATCCGTTCAATCTTCATCATTCTATCACATGACTATCTCTTTCTCTCCAACATTTCTCTTAACTAATTTTTATTTAACCAATATAATTTTCAATTCAATTCAATTTCACATAGTCAATTCAAATTTTATAGTTTCAATCTTAATTGGCAAATTACACGTAAAATTTAATATATCTTATAAAAATTTAGTCAAATGACAAAAAAAAATAGAAAGTGAAATCAAAAAAGAAAATACATAAGAAAAATCAATTTGCTAAAAGCCTCCAAATTCGGGACACGATCACTACACGTTTTGTATAGGAGTTTTTTGGTTATGTGCAGGAAATGATCGATTGGATGTCCTACCTGTCGGTGGTATCAACCCTCGCCTTCGTCGTATTCTTCGCCGTGGGGCCAGGATCTATACCGTGGATGATAACAGCCGAACTATTCTCTCAGGGTCCACGACCAAGTGCTATGGCCATAGCCGTTTTAGTCAATTGGATGGCAAATTTCGTTGTTGGAATTGGTTTCCCGAGTTTGAAGGTAATTATTATAAATTGAAAGAAAATAACAGCACAAAAGTATCGATAGTTAATTTTTTAAAAGCCTAATTGCTCTGTGATAATTAGTTGGTCGAAAATTCAAAAATCTAAAACTCTTTTGATGGAGCTCAACATAAAATTAACTTTTAGCGTTTACACAAACTTTTTTATTTATGTTTTTCATTGAAAATTATAGCAGATAACATCAACAACCATGAATTTTGGATGTATTTGAAGTCCAAAAAAACTCTTAGCCAGTTTTAGAGTTCAAGCAATTAAAGTAAATGATTTGAACATCATTTCATCATAATAAAAGCCGTGGCTTTTTCTTTTACTAAAGTTTAATTTTCACGACGCCGTGAACACTGAAGAATCACTGAACAAGGCAATAAGTAGTAGCCGAAATATATATTTGAAATCAAAAATAGAATTTGGTAAAAGAAAAAGTCACGACTTTTATCATTATTAAACCAATTTACCAAAAAGCTCGAATAGAAAACCAAATCATTTCATCATTTTTGTATATTGAAATATTGTTTCCTTTAAATAGTTTTCCTTTTACATTTATTTTGAAAATTTACTTAACATATTTTCTTTTCATTGCAGACTGCATTGGAGAATTATACATTTTTGCCATTTAGCGTATTTCTAGCAATTTTTTGGATTTTCACATACAAAAAGGTTCCTGAGACCAAGAATAAAACATTCGAGGAAATTCTTGCACTCTTCAGACACGGCAATGGAAGGTAAGATCAAAAAAATCAAAAATTCACTAGTGTCGTAAAAATTTCAATAATATTTTAAGAAATTAAGAAGAATTGTTCGAAAAACATGTTTTCCTTTCAATTTGTCTGATATGTCTATAATTAATTCGAATAATTTGTGCTCTTCCTTATCACAGAAGTAAAAAAAAGTGTTTTGTGTAATTCAGATCTCATAAAATTTCATCAGTTTTATGATATAAATTATCTTTCGGTTTCGGTCCAAATTTTTTTCCTACAATTTTTCAGATGCTAGAATTCTCTATGAATGAATTTAAAATTCTTCCAAACAAAAAAAGTAAGTTCTCTGAAATGTTGATTTTGGTTTAGTTTGGGTCGTCAATCATGTCCACTGTGTTGTGTAAAATTATTGTTTTTAACATTTGTAGATGGAAATTTAATAACTCCTTATTTTTTCACTTTCATATATAGTTTTGTTAAAACATGTAAGAAAGAAAACATTTTTTAGATGTTTTGAATCCTCAAAAGATCAAAAAGGTTTAAAAAAAATCTGCTTTCAAAAAAATCTTTTATATATCATTTCCCGATTAAATTAAATTCTATTACAGAAGAATTTTTCTTCTTCTCACATGAAAACACCTTTTTCCCCAAGAGAAAAAGTTTTCTTCTAATATTTTTTCTTTATTGAAAATACATAATTAAAGTTTTTCCGAAATAAAAAATCCTTTTCTCAAAAAATAAACCTTTTTTCGAATGGAAAAATTCTTTTCTCAAATTAGATACAGGATGATTCTTCCGACGTTTGAATCAACCTGCTATCGATGTCTGCCAACACTACCCGTTCAATTCTTAAATATAAAACCTTACATCAGCTCCGTCAAAGAGTAAGACGGATTTTAACGGCGAAAGATTTTATAGGTTAGGGGTTTAAAAGACGAAAGACTTCAAGGACGCGAAATTTCCAGGCCGTAGAGTTTGCAGTACGAAAAAACTTTCGCCATGTTTTCACCACCTTCGGGTCTAAAAAAATCGAAAGATTCTTCGTTTTTAAAATCCATAAAACTCCTTCACGGTGCTGATGCAACATTTTGTGTTCATTGGTTACTACCCGTTGTCAAATGCCCATAGAATTTCCTTGCATATATTGTCCCTAGATTAAGAATGAATTTTTTCTTTTAAGACAGATTTGACTTATCTTAAAAAATTGATTTTTTCACTTAGGAAAAAGTTTAATTTATTTGGGAAAAAGATTTTTCATTTTTCATTTGAGGAAAGATTTTCTATTTGGGACAGAGCTTAATTCAATTGGTAAATGCTATTTTAAAAGAAAGTCATATTAAGTTTTACTAAATTTTAAGCCGCCACTATTTTGGGCGCCGGGACTTGCCGGGCACTCAGACTCAAAGACTCAAAGTGTCGCACAATTATAGATACTCGTTTCTACGTCTGTGGTCACTTGTTGGCTGCGATCATTTAAAAAACTATCCTTTCTTTTAATCCGGCCTGTTCTCGTAGATTCACTTTCCTGTCGCCCATCAATTAGTTCAACCAAGAAGCGTGAGTGATGTCCGCCACTATCTTTTATCATTTGCGATCACGATTAGAGTTTGTGCTCGCCTGAATTGATTTTGAATTTAACTAATATGAGTAGTAATTCGTAGCTGTCAAATCAATATTAAGTTTGTTTGGGCCTTACAGCTATCCTGGAAATTATTAGAAAGAAGCATGGCAATCTCTTTTCATTGTCAATTACTGCTTACGTTAACAAAACTTAACAGCCAATAAGGACTGAAATGTATGTTGACAAATATATATAGTTCCATTGATTTAACTTTTAGTTGATTTTAATGAAACCCATTGAGTTTTTATCAGTGTTCATTTCATTATCATTGCATGATTCAAAAAGTATCAATATTTTGGATTGATTGGTATAAAACCAATAATTTTCAAATCAAATTTTTAAATATTAAACAAAAAAAGGAAAGCATGTTGCAATGAAATCTAAATTTTTGTGTGAAATAAGTCACTTAGTCAATTAAGTCCTAAACAGTTTATAAACATAATTCAACACGTTAAGTCTACCTGCACTAGGACTAGGAAACTCTTCAGTTTACTATGAATTACTCCTAACATTATCGTAGTTAAAACCAATAACGTTATGCAGAAGATACCAATTTTCTCTAAATAGATTTATAGTAGCGTAGCAATGATATGTCACAGTAAGTTTGTATTTGCGACAAAGTTGCAGGAAACATTAAGCACTGAAACTAACATGTCCTTAAATCCCTGAACATATCAATTTCAGTGAAAAACTATATACCATATTTGGTTCATAATTTAATTGCTTTTAAGTTTGCCTTCTTCATTCTATTAACTCCTACTTAAAAATCTATGATATTAAATGTTGATAAAATTTGATTTATTTAATTTTTGTTAAATTACCAATTCACCATTTTTCGTCGTTTTTTTGACACTTTTCTGTGAAAATTATCCCAGAAGGACCCTACGTGACAGTAGGCTTTACGGGTAAGTTAGTTGCATGTCATTCAAAATTGTTTGGTAGTCGGTTTCCAATTTCGCTGGTTTTTTTTACCAACTTGCAAATTTACAAGGATATGGCATCCTTAGAATCCAACCACATAACCTTATGTATATGATGAGACTATAATTTAAACCTAATAGTTTGCTTGCAATTTGCAACAGCATTCTAAACACCACCTTCATGGAATTGTCCTGGTTTAGGGGATTTCCCAGTTTAAATAGAGAATTTTTTTTACTTTTTGATTTTGCATGAGAGCGTTTATAAATCATTTGATTCGCTTATGGGCATAGGGTTTTTGTTTAATTTAAATTTAAGATTATTTTCTTTTCGATTTGATTTTTGTGTTGTTTTTCCTAATTTAGCGAGGACAGCACGCCTGGACAGAGTGCTTCGACACTTGAATTTGATGTTGTCCACGACGAGAGGACGAAACGAAAATAGATATTTATGATTTTATGTGTTTTTATTAAAATGTAATAAATTAAACAAAATAATTTGTTAATATTTGCACGATTTGTGTTGATTATGTTGTTAGAATATCTTTTCTACTTTGTCATAATTGAAAAAAAAACTTACCAATAAAATCCAATGTCATAAATTGATATTTTAATTTTTACTTTATTCAATTATATTTGATTTGAAATAGGAATATATTCTGATGGTACTTTAAATTATATAATTATGATTCGCAAGCTTTTAAATAGCTTCAAAAATTGACCACGAATCTCTCAATTTGTTAGAGCTGAATTTAAATATCCTTTTTACTGGAACTCTGAACAAATAAAGTCATGCATAATTGAAAATCAATGACGCCTTTATTTTTTCAATACAAACTTTGTGGTTACTGTGTTCCAAAATAAATTTTTAAATGACGATGCTATTAAATTGAAACCATTAGATCGAGCAGAGTGTGAACAATTTACACCGTCTTGAAAAACTGATGAGGTCATGTGTTTAACACAAAGAAAAGCATCAATATAATTGAAATCGATTGTTTTAAGCAAAAAGTAGGGCGAAACTCATTAAAAATATTAATTATAATAAGAATATTCACCAAAATTTTCGTAGGAATATTTTGGGTTGATGTGTTTTTGTTTATCTATCCATCCAGCTCTCATGGCTATAGTAACATATTTTACATTGGGAAGGCTATCTGTTGGTTTCTTTTTAAAATTTCTTTCCCCATTCACACTGGCTATTTGCAAATTTTCTTCAAAGAATACATCTTCGCTTGCTTGGTAGCAGCTTCTGTTCGGCAGGTAATTTTATGAAAATTTGTGGAATATTTTGGTCTTATTTCGCGAGTAGCTCGATAAATGTTTTCCGTAAGTGTTTACCTGCTTTTTAAATGAAAATCTGTAACAAATCCTTTAAACAATAGTCTAACAGCATCCAATGTGCCGACTGGCGCTGAGCGGAATTTATTTCAATTGAAAACTTCACTCAACTTTCGATTGATATACATCACTCACTTTCAAAATAATTTTTTAAATTTCTCTTAGTTTTTTCAGTATAAAATATTTTTTTATTAGCATTTTCCGACTAAATGAAACACTATCTCAAATGAAAATTTCTTTCTTCCTGATGGAAAAAAATTATTTTCCAAATGAGAAAATCTTTACCCATATTAAATTTTTTTCCCAGATGGGTTAAACATTTTCTAACAGGTACTTCTTATCCCAACTGAGTGCATCTTGATTTCAGATTCGTTATTGCACGCGTTGGTGCGGAGATTTCTGAAAATATAACCTTACAATTTCCTTCATGCCTAATGTTACTCCATTCGCTTTTACAATATTCATTATAAATTCAATAATTTAATCTTTGCTCTGTTGAATATCGAAAAAAGTCCTTTCTGAAAATTTGCTTACTCCACAGTTTACCGTCGACTGAATGCTAAAACTAGATAGCCTACCAAAACATGTCCATCCACCATTGTCATCATTTGCATCTTCGACCAGAAAAGTTCTATGGGAATCAATGAATCTAATTTTGCACATATTTCAAAATCAAGACAATTAAATTGTTTAATTGTTGCATTTAAGTGACAATATTGATTGGGTGTACCTAATCTGCGATCCTTATCAATAGTTTTAAGCTATGAAAATTGAAAGGTTCATGAGCTAAAACTAACTCTTTCGTTTTCATATTTGGTCTTAACTATTATAGGTAAAGACTTAATTTAAATATAGTTTTTCACTCTTTTTTTTTAATTTTTTGTTTGCTATTTATTTCCCCTTTTTATTATCATCGATGCTTTTTCTTATGGATTTTCGAAGAATTATTGTACTTTAGTGTTTGCTTTTCTTTGTGGAGAAAATATTGTAAGCTAAAAACAATTTGATTGTCGTTAAAATCTGTTAACGACAATACACAATGACAATGTTAGATACTGCACAAAGTCATGATTGAATAAATCGAATGAACAATTTTTAGTTTTTAAGTTCATAAGCATTCAGAATACAATCAATTATTCAACACGTGTAGTCAATCAGTAACAAATCAACTGGATTATGTCATACCTTCTTTATATCAATATACATCAATGCCACTGAACCTATTTTTTGGATTCAACTAAATAAATAAATTAAAAATAGGAAATTGATACTCTGAAAAGATCAAAGGGCTATGAACCAAACATTAAATTTGCTTAGGCTAAAAATAATGTTGAATTTTCAGACTCGTATATCAATTAAACTTAAGTTTGCATTAGTTTTATACATGGATATGTCTCGCCTTTTTAAAAAATGAAGATACGCAAATATTCTAAGTACCATTGGAACTTAAGTTCAATGATTTTATTTCATTTAAAATGTTAAATTAGAATTTTTATATGTTTTAACATCATGCAGTATTATTAGGCGTATTTTTTATTTTATTTTTTAAATCAACTGAGTGCATCCTTTAAAGCACTGTCCAATTTTTTTCGCCCTCACCCCGATCACAATGCATACCAACATAAATATTCTATAGCACAATCCACCGAAGCAATGTCCCCACCATTCAGGGGTTATAGCACATTTTCCGCAAATCAAATTTCAAACTGTCCTTCAAATCTTTTCAAACCACACACTCTGACACACACCCCACCAAAAAGTTACAAGTTTTAACCCATTTCTAGCCAAGGTCGAAGGGTAGCAAGGAATCACCCTACTGTGCCTTTAACCATTAAAAATCACAACTACACCACCAAAGAGTTATAGCGTCAAAATCACGCTAACCCACATTTGAATCAAAGTTTTTTTCTTCACAACAAAATTGAACAAATTAAATAAGTTTTTTTTGAATGTATCCAATTGTATATGAAAAAAATTAAACTTCACATGAAACATAATCGTAGAGTGTACGAATTTCAGGAGTATGCTAAACTGCGTAAATAGTTTGGAGCCGCAAAGCATGAATTCGGGCATCGAACATGCCGCCCTGATGATATCCGAGGAGAAAACTCAACACGATTCACGTAAGGACTCACAAACAAAAAATGCAACATTCGAAATTGTACTGAATTTAACTATAAATCTAATTCTGTGATAAATTAGCCATAAAATTTGATATTCATTCCGTCCTTGTTTGTTTTATTTTTGGTTTTGTTCGACGTCTGTTTTTCCGTTAGCAAAATTCAAGTTTGGTAGCGAAAAAAATTAATTTGTATGATTTTCCAATTTGATAAAGTTTTGAAAATTGTTCGTCTTTGGCAAGAGTGTAAATATCTTTGCGTGAAAGATTGTATCGAAATGCAAAAATTATCAAAATATTCGGAAAGTAGGCGAAAAGTGTCAAAAAATATTGTCAAATGTGGCCATTGTCAAAATTTGTCAAAACTAACCAAAAATTGCCAAAAGTATCCAAGAATTACCAATAATTACTAAAAATTATCATAATTTGTCAAAAATTGTCTAAAACTGCTAAAAAAAATTTCCAAAAATTTGCTAAAAATTTGCCAAAAATTTGCCAAAAATTACCCAAGATTGTCAAAAATCGTTAAATCTCTTCAAATCTAAGTAAAATTTTCAAAGCTTTACTCTAAGATAAAAAATATCCAAATCTTCTTTCCTCTACGATAAATTTAAAGTGATGCAAAATTTAGTTGAATTGGTACGAATTGGAAATGTTTTTTTTTTGATTTTGAAAACGACTCGAAATTCATTTGGTTTGTAGAATTCGTTGCAATTTTAACGATTAGAAATTTTCCAATTCTCATTGATTGAGCTCAAGCATGCATGACTATCTTCCAATTTTCTTGTCTGTATGTTTTCCAAAAATCAATTAACATAAATATCTTTGCGTGAAAGATTGTAGTTTGTATTTATATTTAGTTAGAGATTGGTGATGTCATTAATTTGATTTTCTTTTTTTGTGATTTTCCGTTGTGTCAACTTTCATGACTTCTTAATTGAACAAAACCTACCAAAATATACCAAAACGAAATTCATCATCCGAACCAAATTTGCTAAATCGACAAAAATCATGAATTGGATTGCCAAAAATATTGATAAAATACCAACTTACGGCACGATTGGATACAACAATCGAAAACAAAATTCATCTTCAAAACAATATCTATTTCGATAATAAATTGAAGTTTTTGGAACAACCTCGTTTTCATTGGCGGTTGAAGGAATGGGACCATATCCATTGAGTGATAGTACAAATCTGTTGGGGTCTAGTAATTATCCGTACGGGACGCCGGCGACGTGCCGCTACGTCAACTATGGTACAAATGCAAATACGCCAGTTCCTAAGCGAAAATGCTATTACAGTAGAGACAGTTTCCGGAGACACTCGGCACACGGCAGAATATACTCGCCAGGTATTCGAAAATAATTCACCCGAGTTTTGAAAGCAACTCACGACCAAAGCAAAAGTAATTTGATCTCACGAATAAAAAAAAATCAACAGTTGAACAATAATCTGTATCCCCACCACGTGCAAATTTATTTATAATTTTTCATTCCGTTATTCAAATTTTTTTTGTGAGGATATGAAACAGAAGCTGGACAAGTGTATATCTCTCACGAGAAAGCAAATAATATTATTTAATTTGCAAGGCGCTGAATGCATGTTTCGTAAATGAGTTTAATAAGTGCAAAAAATATTGGGTCTAAAAGTGCAAATAATATACCAAAGGATAATTTACATAGCTGCCCGGCTTCGGAAAGCCCTTTCACAACGAAACGGGGCCTGATTTTGTTTTTTTCCTGTTTTCGTCCCATTAACCTCACGGTCGTTCAGTTTCGGAAACGAGGCAAGGAACGATTCTAATTCATACAGACAATTTTTTTGTTGATCTCTGGAAGACCAGAGGTGTGGTAACTGCTGGCAGGCCATCCAAGTTCAGAGAGTACAGTTGTGGGTAATTTTCCTAGTTTTTCCATTTAATTTCATGTGCTGAGATACAGTCGATATAATATCTGAGCAGCAAAACTACCGAAAAAAACAATAACTACTCAAAATATCAAACTGTATCATAATTTTTGGCTATATCTGGAACATTACTCTAAATTATTATCTCGCGCATATCTAGTTCACAATCAACACCTCTTACGGGTATTAAAATTAAACTACATTCGTAAGTGGAATTGAGTCCCGAAACCCGATCAAAACTATCAAATCTTACGCGTGATCAAGCGATCTCTGGCTGACGTCAGTGCTGCACGCCAGGTCTATACCGAAGTGCCTTAACCTTCCCTTACAATATCGCATGTCAGGTGCGATTAGGCCCATCATATTCATCTTAGCATGTCAGCTTTTATCTAATTGGAAATAAAACGAAATTCATATTTCAATTGGTATTTAGCGGATACTATGCAGCAGAAATCTGTTATTCGGTTTAAAGATGCTTTTTTCATGGGACTTGACGCAATAACTCCCGTTAATGTATAGACTGATAATAAAGTTCTGAATGTTAATGTATAGACTGAAATCATGGAAATTATTTTGGTGAAGATACCTATGCCTATACCTATGTTATGGATGCTAAGACACAATGTCCATGTTGAGTAAAAATGAAAACGTACAAATTTTCAATACGGAGGAGAATGCTTCAATGTTTCCCCACTCGTACATTTGCTGTCTTCTAGTATACAACTATTTGAGAAGATGAATATAATCGTTCAAAACTTCTAAAAGTTTGACTGCAGCAAGCAGGAAGATTATTTGAAAATTGGACCTACTTTGACCAGCTTCGTGCATCAAATATTTCTTACGAATTTTTAAAACAATTTTCTACAAAAATTAAAATAATATTTGACTCGAATCAAAACACTTTTTACTGTGGCTCAAAAATATAAAAAAACTGACCCATGCGATAAACTTTCGGAATGTCCTCATTTTCATAATTTTACATCTCTAGAATATTTTATACACAGATATTCATCCAATTTAAAATTATAATTGGAGAATATTTTGGCATCGTTTTGCTTGGTATAAAAAAGCTTTAATGTTAATGTCTTAATTAAAAACAATCATTGAGACTGATTTCTTCCACAAAACAATAAAAAATATATTATATAAAAGCATTTAATATTCGTTTGTTTGGCTCTAAGAATTCAAACAAAAAATAAAACATTAATTTAATTTAATGATATCCTTTCGTTAACACTATTCATCGCGACCAAATATTACGTATATTGAACATAATTCAGTGGAATCATGCATTCAGTCGCCTTTAATTTATTTTCAACATCATTTTCACACACACTTCATCGTAAACGGCCCTTCAAACTAGGCCATCAACGTTGTTTCCCAATCGAAATGTATATGCAATAATCAAATAACTGCTAACGTACACATATCTTAAAAGGATATTCATTCGCACCCCCCAAAAAAACGAGTGAAGCAACAATCACGAACGTTACACAGTTCAACAAAAAATGGCAAACACACTTTTTCCATTTCTTTTCAGTGTAACTGATTTACATAAGCTTACTTTCTACATTCACTTTGATCTTATCTAACCTTCAATCATTCTCACTTTTGCAGTTGTATTTTTTGTTAACTTTATTTCTGTGTAGTATTTGATTTTTTTAAAATTGCATGTTGAATTTGCCTACTAAAATTTTGCATGCATAGAATTTGAACGTTAGTTGGACGACATTTTCGATGGAATCCTTGAATGCTAGGTAGTTTTAGGTGCTGTGTTCGAAAATCGCTTTGTTACTGCATGAATTATAATTACAATGCTGTTAGCACAAATACTAAGATAAATTCAACTGATATTTGTGTGCCATCAAAATGGGACTCGTATTGAAGTAGAAATCTATTCCTTTCGTGTAAAAAACTAACTTATTTCCAGCTTTTGAGTTCAAGCCCATCTGGTATAAATCAATGATAATATAAGTGTGTGTTGTAAATTTATACAAAAAACATTGTTTTAGCAAAACTAATCTTTAAAAGTTAATGCAGCTCTATTTCTCCTTCGGTTATTTAAATTTTCTTCACCAGCCAAGTTTTGGTGTGGGTTTCGATTTTCCAACAAACAACACAATTGGCATTTCGTATATGTTCATTTGTTAAACTTGGGTACCAGACAATTTGAGCAACTTGCAAAAGGTTTACCAAACAAATTGTCCATTGTGCCCTATTGACTTGAAATTTTTTTGATTTATCCAATGAACCATCCAGATTTCTTAAAGAAATCCAGGAGCTGGTGCATTTTGCAGAATACTTGTTTGAAAATATTTTCATACATATTTGTTTAAGGCTAGATCATTTAATCCTAAAAATTAAATGCTTGGAAGCATATCATTCTCATGTGCAAACTACTTAAAGAAGTTAGTTGAACGTTTTCAGTACGAACACCATTTTAATGACACTCTCATCTCTTTCATATTCAAAATAATGAAATGTGCAAACAAATCATCATTGAATCTATTCTCACAAAACAGCTGCATCCGAGCGTTGTTCCGAAGGCGCCCGAAATATCCGGCAGGGGCAGAACGCTGTCTCTGTGCCCCATCACCTTCGTCAGCAAGTACCTGTTTGCCCGAACAACGCGCCTTGACTGAAGAACGCCTCGCCTCCTGAAAGCGATCACCGTCCTAGTAGCAGCTTACAGCAAACAACGCCCACAAAGCACCGCCACCGCCAGTACGACCTTCACGATCAACTATCACATAAATCACCATCGGCTTCCGCATCATCCATGGTACACCATCAACATTCCTCTGAACATCCTGAGGACGACGAACTGAGCAAGCCAGAAGAATCCGAGCATGGGGGCGTGGATCAGCAACGCCGTCGGAAACTATGTCACCATGCATCACTATCGCATCTGAAATCAGCAGCGGGCTATGATCACCACACACTGCCCGTAACGTACCACAGACACCACCATAGTCATCATTGCAAACGAAGCGCCAGCAGTGGTGGCGGCGGAAGCACCAGCCGGAAGCAGTGTCCAGGTACGCATCAAAACCACCACCCTCACTACCATCATCGACGGCATCGGGTCCACCATCATGGAACCAACACGCGCCAAAACCGATCGCACACGGATGTGTCCAACACCTCGGTGAACACATGCCACGAGCCCTGTCCGGATCAAGAAGTCCGCGAGATCCTTATTCAGCGACCCTGCTGCAGCTCGTCCAAAACCGAAATCGTGCAGTACTTCATCGAAGATCTGTACGGCCCCCCATCGGGAAGGATCTCGTGTTGCACTTCGTCCGACTATTGCTACCACACAGACTCCACCAGTCTGTATGGTTCCCAATCATCCCTTAGCCGGAACGGATCCGTCAAATCCGGCTCAGCGACCATACGCAGAAAGCGGGTTTCGCATCGGCGAAAGGTCCCGCACACCTCAATTTCCCTGTGCAAGCTGAATCGGAGCATTCCAAACAGCCTGGATGATGGATCCTTAACATCGATTTTCGACAAGCGGCGTGATATTTGCGGAAGTGGTGGGAAGATGGTCGTGTCACCCTCCAAAATCACTGTGGAGCGCTCGATCAAAGACATGAAGGTGGGGGGACTGGTGAAGGAGAAACCCAGCTGCGGTTGTTCTGCTTCGCCCATCCGTTGGAGTTTTCTGGCTGGCCGCGGGCGCAAGCCACCACCCGACGACTTCGGGGCGGGAGCTGCGGCCCTTACCAGCCAAGACGAGTCTGACTCAATGAGGAAGTACACCGACTACTCGGGCGAAAGCCACGAAAGCCAAAGCTCTACTTTGAGTCGCACGGAATCGAACACCGTCGTATTTCATCAGGACGGCGAGGCGACCAACAACTGTTGCAACAACTATCTGCAGTACAATGCGTACCTGGATCAAGACCTGCAAATCACTAGCGCGGACATTTGCGATTACCTGTCCTCGACGAAAGACAAGAAAGGTGAAGTGCTCAACAACTCCACCAACTACCCGTTTCAACCGACAAACGCCCTGGAGTTTCAGTACCGGAAAAATTTCCATTTCCCAAACAACGAATCGGCTGAGCTATTTTTCCAGAACCAACGACGACACAGCAGCAAGGAGACGAATCTGAATCAAAACACTGCCGAGTTGATTGCACTGTCGTCCAGCTCAAACAACATTAACATCATTTTCAACTCGTACGCCGACACCAATGTCGGCGAAGTAAAGTTCATCAACACCACGCGCGAGAGCTCCAACAACGTCGAGGGGGGTCAGCAAACCTCGTTCATTCACCAGCACTCGTATCCCAGCTACGAGTACAACAACATGTCCACCAACTCGTTGTTCGACAAACCACTCGGCATCGACGAGATCCCATCCTCTTCGTCCAATCCACGCACCTCAACTGCCACCACCCCGGAAAACTTCTTTGAGACCACTTCGTCCAGCCAAAACCTCCTTTATTGCCGCTACGCCCCCTACCGCGAATGCCAGTCGAGTGCCCCCAATTTCACCAACAATCCAATCAGCACCAGTTTCATCAACAACGAGGCATCCTTGAACAGAGTCCTTCTTCAACAGCCATCGCTCCCGCCCGATCAACAACAGTACGAGTATCAGCCAATCAACGAGCAACGCGTTCACCAACATTTTCAACAATACCATCATCATCATCGCCATTGCCAGGTATCGTCGCGTCGTTGGCAGCACGTCACAGAAAATCTGAAAATCGGCAACGCACTGAAACTGGTACGAAAACGCGCGAGAAAATGCGCTCAATATCTGCGGAAAAAGTAAAATGAAAATCAAACTGCGAAAAAGAGGGTCGGTGAAATGAGGTTTTCAAGAGAAACTCAAGAAAAGCAACTGGACTATGTGTTAATAGGATATGGAAATTTTAGTAGGTGTAAATAATTAAATTAAAATGAATAATCTTAAGTAAATTATATGCATAACGGAACAGCAACAACAACAACGATTGTATGAAGTGTAGCTCATAAATGGAAACTGTAGAGACGGAAAAATCAGTTCTGATCGCGAACAAATCACAATTGCTCGTTTGGGATATTTTTCGCCAACAAAGAAGGCTCATTACAATGTGATTCTGAAATTAAATACCAAACTATTTAGGATCTCAGATGGAACTAGACCATAATATGATTCATTTTAAACTAATTTTTTCTACTGCATTTCACCTGGTGTCCTGATACTTTTCTCAAAAGTTACCTGGTTGTCTTGAAATTCATTGCATGTGGAAGTAATCAGAAATTTTCGAACTGAATTTACGAGACATTAAACTTTAGAAAATTTAGAGCTGGTTTCATCTAGAGAAGCTCAAATTAAAATCCTTTTTAAAAATACTATCCCTGTTTATTTAGCTTTGATCATCGATTGTTTGAATTAAAATCCAACGAAAGACTCCTTTTTTTAATTTGGGTCCAAATAGTTCGTTAATTGACCAGGCGAAATCGATTAAGATGTGATGTATTGTTCCGTACGATGATGGGCTCTTCTTTTGACGTTGATGGATTGTTCTCAGTGTTTTTGAAGCTAAACATCTAAATTCATTAGTCCTGTATCTAAGTATCTCCTTGGGTATTATAGGCAGTACTTTAATAATTTGATTTGGCAGTGCTCAGGGTCATGCTGGTTTTCGCGAAGCCTACTGATTTTTTTGCATCGCCACCCATCCATTTTAAATTTTCCAGTGTTCTTCTCGGCCAGGATGGGATAGTGTTTTTCTATTATTACTATTAATATCTTGTTGCTGTAACTTCTTACTCACTACTTCTTTCTTTCCTTCCGCTGGTTTTTCAGTACATTTTGTCTTAATTTTACACTTTTCTTATTAATTGATGGATTTTTTCGTTAAAATAATGTATAACTTGCGATCATCTACTGTGGCTCATTTGGTTCATACAATGAATCCTCTCAAGTGAAAGTGAAATTATTTCCAAGTCAGATGTATCTTTCGCGGAGTCAAGTGTAACTTTCTCCAAAGCATGCTTTCTCCCGGAATTTTTAAATAAAACACATAAGTAATATTCCTAATTAACTGGTTGCCCAGTTGATCAGAATTCAGAGTGAACTAGTCTCAATATTCTATGAAAATAGTCAGCATCACCCTAATTTTTGAGCGACTTTTGCTTGGTTTTTCGGTTTTAGCTCATTTTAAAACTAAAATGCAGTATTCATCGAATGGTTCTCGCAATGATTTTGCATCCTTCGTCTTTGATGAAGTTAGATGAAATTATTAGTGATCCGATAAATGTACTCTTTCAGTTTTTGGATAAATTAAGGATTCTTTACTATGGACCGAAGTTATCTTATCAGGTTAGCTTGATTATTTAGGGTTTTTTAAGGATATTTCTTTCCTTGTGTCTATTTCTTCCATTCGATTTGAATGTCATCTGCAGATTTAAAGCGATCTCGCTAACTCATGCAATGCTTGTGATCTACCAAAGCTAACGTCTTAAAAACAGCATTTGATATTTATTTTCGCTCCATCGATCCAGTTTTTCAAAATCTCCATACCAAATCATCTACATATGGATTACTAAGCTACACTTTCTGTGCTATTTCCAGGATAATCAAATTTTCGACTTGTTATACTAAATTTTCTGTTTTAAAAAATTCGGTCATGTCAGTCATATTCAGAAAATCGCCAGTCTCAGTTTGTTTCATGGTCGAATTCTTTTCAATAAAGCAAGATTTTTCGGCACAAGTATTCACCTAAGATATATCCTTTTAAGTGGTAAATCCATTTACTTCCTACACTTATGCCTTCAGACTACTCGTTTGAATTTTTATGGTCAGCACTGTACAACTTCTTCTACTCATCATTCAACTCAAATAATTCTCATATTTAATCCTTTTAGAAAATATTCCTGTGGTACTGATATGTGACCCATTTCTGATAAGCGGGCTGCCACTTCAACCAACCAACCATTCCTTTTGGAGACCTCTCTATGGTCCTTTTAATAAACACGCCAATATCTTCTTCCAGCTTTTATCGTTGGATCTTAAAAAAAGCGCAATATAAATCTCGCCTAGAAAGTTTCTTCAAACTTCGTGAACTTCATCACAAAATTGGAAAAGAAGCTCAAATTAAACTTGTTGAGTTGATTCCATTCGATCAACTAATGCAATTAAACCTGTGGATTAGATGTTTTCGTCATTTTCGGACTATTGATGAATGCATTTTTACCTTAGATACATACTGTAGCTTTCATTTTTTCAGGCAACTTTGTCAAAAGAATCCACAACTACCATCTTTCGTAAACTCTAGGCTTTGTCTTTAAGTGTGACTAAAATATTTTAGTGAAACAGAATAGTTGCTGTATGATTGCTATGCGCTATTCCCCTTAAAGTTTCTGTTTGATTTATCTTCAATCTGGCATTTCGTAGATCGTTTGTTTTCTGAAAGTTTTTTCTTAATTCCTGTAGGTTTTGCCTCATTCAAAGCTGCTTCAAGTTCAGAAATGTTAAATTTCCGTGTGTTTGAAATGACACTAAATATATTAATAAGCGTTTCTGCAATTATCTTCAATTTCTTTCAACACAAACATCACCTGTTCCTTCTACTGAGAATTACAAAATACATAAAGTTTGGGAAAATTTGGTCGCTAAACTCAAATTTGACCTGAAAGTGCAAACAAAGTCATGACATTTTAGAAATCGTGGTCAATATTTCCGTAGATCTCAATTCCATTTATTAAAATCACTTTATTAATTTCAAATTGATTGTTTTTACAAAAACGAGTGAGTTCAGTAGATCTTTTATTATTTTTACATTCTGTATTCAAATTATATTGCAAACAAAATTGGAATCATCAAATTTGAAAATAGCGCCCAACGTGGGCTATGTACAATATATAAATTCCTTATTAAAGCTGAGTTCAATAATATATTGTATATGTTTTGGCTTGTCGTCTTTGAACAGATTTGTTTTGTTTATTTCTCCCATACATTTGCAGCCTGTCAGACTTCATGTTAGTCGGTCCTACTTTATATAGCCTCCTGGAGTATAGTTTCCATAAGAAACCGATGAATGTATTTGGCCTAAAAGCCTTAACTCTCATCTCAGCGTAGCTTATCCTTAAATTGCCTTACCTTACCTGATGAAATATTCCTACAAATTGTTAAGTGAATATTCAAAACATTTTAAACGCAATCCCAACTGAACCCAGGAATGAATTAAATTGAATGTGGTAAGTAAATATATTGGGAAGAAAAGCTAAATTCGGACGATCACGATCTTGCCAAAAATATGAAAGACCTCACATTAGTATTATATTTAGATAATCCGATGATTTCATTGTTGTTCAAACTTCAGAATCAAGTTAGTCTTTATTTTTTCTTACTGATTGAAATTGAATTAAAACCAAAGAGTCTCGATCGTCTAAGAAGTTTTTCTGGAAAATGCAATAAAAACGAATTCAAATCAGCTATGACTAAGACATACATTAACACAAAATTTGATCGAAATTTGATAGCCTCTTCGTTTCAAGTCTGCAGAAGAATCTTATTATCTTGAATACTTTCAAATGAATCAGTATTTTACTTCTATAATAAGTACTTTAATTGCGGACACACGCATGGAAACTTTGGCCTTTCTTAGACAACCAGGTGAGCTTTTTCATTAATAAATTGCTGTTAAATCAAAACTATATTGCACTTGAAGAAAACCTCTTCATTCTGTTTCGAATTGTGTATTTGTGTTACTCATTATTATAACCGCCTAAATAATTGCATGACAAGTTTTCTCTGATAGTCGGAACTCCACAAAACTTTCTTGAAAATCACTACACAAAAAAAGATTTCAGAACGAAAAACTAAACTTCATCCAACTAAAAACTATAAAAAAATTGATACTAGACCTATTTATAACTAATTAGCAAAAAATACTTAAAAATAGCAAATACTTTTAAATCTAGACATTAGTTTGTAAAAAAAAGTTCTAATTATTAGATACTAGTAACCATTGAATAGATTCCAAAACATCTAAAACGTAAAAAAAACATGTAAAAATATCTCAAGACGGAAAAAATGTCAGAAACACAAAAAATGAAATTGCGAAGAGTAAATTATCATATATAATATTTCAGATTTAAAATAGTCAGCATAGTGAAATACGGTTGGTATCTGAAATAACCTTCCAAATAATTTGCAGATGTTTATCTGACAAAGGATTGAATTCCAAAAAAAATGCGAATATGTAATCCTAATATTATTAGATATCTTGAAAATTATGAGGCGTGTAAGTGACATAAATGTAGTTGAAAATAGTTTATCGATTAGAAAATGATTGAAAATAATTATAATAATAGTAACGAGAAATAATCCAATGGCAAGGAAAAAAACATGAATAAGTGGAAACAATTCTAAATTTATCGTATAATGATTAGGGGGCAAAAATGAAAAAAAAATTTAAATTAGGATTGATTGAGGATGAGGATGATAATTGGTAAGGTTTGTTTTGTCGACTGTTGCTGACTTTTATTTAAGGAAACATTCTCAAATGGATTGCTTTTATTCCGCGCAACTTCTGTGATTTTTTAATGAGTCTATTGTTTGGAAAGGCGCCACTATACTTCTACGAGCATGGGATAGCTAACAAAATATGAAAACTAGATTACACAACAATCAGTCTTGAGTGATAACTGAAGCTCAATTAGTTCTAAGTTACAATGAGGATGTTTCACAAAAGTGTTACTCTTCTTTTCTTCAAATGGCTTCATATAAATTATGTCATACAAAAATTTAGTCCCGAATATGGAGAAGGCACTTGTGCTATGCTGAGCTAGTAGCTTTACTCATTATTGCACTTCGGACGTTCCATTACTAGAATGAAGTGTTGTAACCATTATGATAAATTCAGGAAGTCCTCATACCGATAAAGCCTTTTTCAATTTAAAAACGCTACGAGAGCAAATGTTTTTGTTTGTTGATTGTTGATCCTAGCCTAACTTCCATTGTGATGCTTAATCGGTGTTTGCATCCTTATCGTATTTTTTCGACCCCATTGACAACTTTCCACACGGATCAGTTAATGACTACCCCGTGAGATACTTTCCTAAACAATCATTTATCTTATTGCTTTTGTCAACGGCCAATAATATTCGAAGTTTTTTGGTTGCTTTATTAAAATCTACTTTGGTATTTAGTGAACGAGTCTTTCACCACTTGGATTTGGCTTGACGCTTGGTTTTCGGTATTTCTAAAATTGCAGTGTTCTGTCCAATCATTGTGAAAATAGCGAATCCAATACAGTCCTCCATGTTATTTTACGGAAACTTCTCAGAATTATTACAACCTGTAGTTGGGAAACTTACATACAATTAGAACTGCTGAAAAAATGGTTCATGAAGAGTTCACCAATTTCTTCTGATTCTGTTTGGTAAAATTTTCAATCAGAATGAGATGATCTTTCAAAGCAACCATTGGTAACTTGGTATCCTCCTGTATGGTGGCAAAGTTATATGACACACTTTAGACAAACTCTAGGCTGAGGACGATCTGGTTTCGAGGTTTGCGTTTTGAATCATAATCTCTTAAAAACTCTTCTTCTAGTTTAAGGCTCAAACTGACCAAATGAATTCAAGAAAATTTCATAAATATAAATTCCTTTTGATACATTTAAAGATGTATTACAGTTCTTGTTGAAGTTATTTCACTAAAATTATCTTCAGTCATTAATAAGACCATTCAGTTAAGACTCATTTTCCTAACATGCTTGCTTCCCACGGCACGCTAAGAAGCATGCCCAGTCAATTGTACGGGCGAGGACAAGCTTCGATTTTAAGTTTCCGACTAGTGTGGATGGAGTTCACAATTTTCGATTGTCACTATTTTTCCTGATTATTTTTATTGCAAGTTTACATTACTTCGAACCAAATCATGGTTTTGAATGTTCTAGAATGCAAAACCACGTATTTCGGCATGTATTTCAAAACACCATCAGAAATGTGTTTTCCGGAACAAATCATAAAACAAGTTGGCGATTGATATTGTGATGGATGTTGCTAGTAGATATTTTGCAAATTCACCACAATGTTTAGGATAAAACGGCATACGAGTCGTATTGGTTTCATCAAGAAATTTACGGCTCCATGCAGAATTATCGAATTCAAATACACTCGAATTTTAAGACCAGCTTCATACAGATTATCATCAATAATTCTTTTAGTTTGCAATGAAAAAAATTAAAATAACCGCAATAATCCTTTTTTATTCACGCGATTTTAAACTTTTTGGTACAGTTCATTCGCTTCGACGTCCAGCTTTAAGGTGTGAATAAATTGCCACAATCGTTACAAAGTTCCAACAGTTAATGAAGCTGTTTTTAAACATTGCTCATCTACATTTTCAGCCAGTTACTATTCAATATGTGTATCTGACAAACAAAACCACCTTAACAAAATGTAAACGCTTTGACATGTTTTCAAGTAAGCACGTATTTTCGTGATTGGAATATGAGCCATGCTTTCGGTCGTGGGCTTTAGTGTAATTGCACCAAAATATACACTGAATAAACCCATGCTTGTAGAAACAAACTAACAACAACAAACAACTATCTTTCCGAATTTTTCGATCAACAAACTACCAAATTGTAACTATTGTTTTGATTTTCTTGTACATAAAACAAATGAAACTAAAAAAGTTTGATGCACTGCCAATACGGTTTTAAAATAAGTAATGAATATTTTTAACTTTAACATACACTCACATGAAAAAAAACACGCATACTGTGAGTAAAAAATACTAACCTAGGCTATAAACAAATAAATTGAGCGCTCGCGATCAAATCAACTCAATTAAAAATAAAAATCGAAAACCATCAAAATCAAGGCAATTAAGTGATCATCAAGTGTTGACTGGCAAATAGATACTTGCAAATCAGATCCAAGATATCCATTCCAGTGGAACAATAAGTAATAAATTATTGAATAAAATAAATTGGACAAGAAGCAAATCGCTGAGTATGGTAGGTAAGCTATATTTAAAAATATTGTGTTAAGCCTATGATTTGATATTTTTATAAAATTAACACTGAAAAACAAACGAACTATGATCAATCTAAAAACTATAATGGTGGAAATTTCACATGGCCAATAGTCATGCAAAATTTATTAATTATAGATACTAACAAAAGTGTAGATTTTTCTTTTGCAAAATACAGGCAAAAATTCAAATGATCGGTATAATTCATGTTTGAATAATGGTATTGTATAAATAAAACAATTTATATACTAACCTAATTTTTAGCGTAGTGTGCTACTTAGTAAAAACAAAACAATGAACGAAGTTGGTAAGCTAGTCATGTATTTCCAATAATTATAAATAAATTGAAGACCGATAAACACTTAAATGCAATAAAAATTTACAAATAAAGTAACGCGAAAGATATGGATGTTAGCAAGACAAGTGACATAAAAAAATTACAGTATTGAATTTTTTACAATAGTTTTTAAGGTGCGTAATCATAATCGAACAAATGACAGTAACATTATGTAAGAAAATAAATTGAAATGAAAACAACTAATTACCAAAAATCCACAAAAAATATGCTAATATCCAATAAACTTATAGAGGAATTCATTCGAAAACAAGCGTAGGCCACAATTAATATTGAAAAAAATCGGAAAAATTCATTTGATGTGAATGCAAATCGAAACCGAAATCAAGTGAAAGGAAGGGAGCCCAATATTGATATTATTAATTTTTAAAATAGTAGTTGGACATACCAATGGACATGAAACACATTATCAAATTCGCGAAAAAAAGAAACAAAGGCGCGAAAAATGGATCCACTTTGCGAATAAAAACTCATATTGCGGCAAAGCATTGTTTGTAAAGAATCGATAATGTCCGCAAAAATCTATAAAATAATTAATATGAAGGCAGTGGCATTTCAAATTACACTGAATCCTATCCAAACTAGAATGTATTCAAGAACCTGATAAAACATTTGTTTGATTTGTAGATCAACAAACTAGTGCGAATTTCTTAACCGACGAGGAGAATAATTTTAGCAATATTATTTCGAAAAATATTTACATTATTTTCCTTTCAGTTCCAAGTTCCGAGAAGACAAAATCAAATTTGATTGAATGCTTATGAAAATCTATTTCGCGTGAATGGAAAATAAATTACATACCAAATGAACTAGAAAAATAATATCGTTTCAAGGATGCAACTAAGAAAGTTTTACAATGACCTATGGAAATCGATATGAAAGAAATTTATCAGAAAACCTTCAATTCAAGTTGAATTACCCGAACCGAAGCGAAAAAATTATTAATGAATAGATATTTAATAATACAATAAAAATTCAATAAATAATAAATTTAAATGAACAAACAAACAAAAACTTTTAAAAGTCATTAACAAATGGCATTGAAATTTTTAGTCGATGTTGAAATAATGGTCCCGTATTAATAAATTTTTTAAAAAATTATTTCGTTAAATTTGTTCATTGTTTTGAGGACACTGATTCGTATTATTTTAACTCACTAAAAATTTTACTGGCCATTCTGAAAATTCGATGTTGGCTCATGTTTAACTTGTTTGAAAACGTGTCAGGAGTGAGTGAGATGATGCACGTGTACATCATCACAATCACTAACACATTATGTAGAAAATTTGGCACCATGTAACGTTTTTTTCTTTTGGTTGAAAAGTAGTTAAGGATAGAAAAAATCCAGTTGAAGATAGAAAAACTTGAAATGGAATGTTGTTTCAAGGTCGATTTTCATCATAACAATGTCTTCCAAATTTTAATTTTAATTTATTTAATTAATTTTAATTATTACGTTTTCAAACTCTAAATACTTCTTTTTTCCCTAATTAAAACTTTTAATTGCCAAGGTTTTCCGCCTTTTGCAACGTCATACAGGAAATATAAAACCCCACTCCAATCATTTTGGATACATTCTAATTTTCAAGAGGTTTATCAAAACCGCTCTGGAAAGGTCGAAATATGGTTCGTAAAACTTTGAAAACGCCATCAGAAACGGTTTTAGAAAAATCTCATTGTATACAGACTGAAAAAATTACGTGTTACGCATCGAACCGAAAAGTCGTTAATTCATCGTGAAACGTTCATGGCAGCGCGAGTCGCTTTCAGGCTTCGGCCAATGCGAGCGACAACGTTGACCTACAAAAGTCGAAACGGAACGCTAACGTTCGAATGACCCAATGAAAGCATCGACGTTTGCCAAATTACATTCTAATCAAATTGAAAGTTAACGTTTAATTAACAACCAAAATTCCTTATCTTCTGTGGTATCACAATGGGCCTCTCGTGGCCTAAGTGAGCCACCTTTGGATAAAAGGGGCTGCCACTACAACCAATCAACCAATCAAACAAAATTCCGTGTAGCAGATTATTTGCAAAGAACGTCTATCATTTTCGGATGCGTAATAAGTTATGAACAAATAAACCTTATTTTACATATTGTTTCAATACCATCTACTGGTATCTGTAATATCCTCAATTCACAGAAAACTGGAGAACTTAATTTTGTTCTACTCCTTTAGACAGTATACAAGTTCAAGTACTATTTACGAAATTGAGCTATTCATTTGGAGGCTATGCAGTTCAAACAATCTTTATTATAAAAACATATCATTTCAAACTTTAAACTTGGTTTTGGCTTATCCTGGGCTCATAAAATGTTTGAGGCAATAATTATGGCAGATTGTTACTTTTCTCGCCAAAACTTGTACCTTTTCGGAAATCATTTTAACAATCGTATCTCCTTCAATTTGCTTAGTTTTCTTGCTACTGATCTTTATGGACTTATTGTTAGAACTGAAGCAGATAACTATTTATAGAACTAATCGGAACGGGAACTAGTACTTCCCTTTTGTGCATCACCATCTTAGAA
The DNA here is from genome assembly GCA_963942545.1 of Oxycera nigricornis. Lineage (NCBI taxonomy): Eukaryota > Metazoa > Arthropoda > Insecta > Diptera > Stratiomyidae > Oxycera > Oxycera nigricornis. The sequence continues at coordinate 22,539,384 of OZ012663.1, read as the reverse complement.
AAGTTCGCTTTCATTAAATATTTCAAATAACTGCAAACAGAGGTGCAAGCCTAGGTCCTTTTCAGTAAACATTAGTCCAACAGGCTAACATTTGAACAGTTAAATTCTGTTATGACTGTTTGACGATAAGACCGGATACATTTCAAATGACCCTCATAATTTATAGCCTTCTATATTAAATCCAAATTTTTTGAAAAACCAGTTTAAAAGGAGTATGGAAAAAGTTATTTCTAGTTAGTACTTTTCGGTTTTGGAACATATAGTCTACATTCATCTGCGTTTTCCATTACATCTTCAAATCAAATCAAAACTTTAACTTATTTTAGATGTCGGTTAAAACCAACTTCTTTGCAAGTTCTTGAAAAGCATGTCGGGGACTGAACTTTATCTTTGTAGAAATTAAAAGTTGTCAACCTACAGCTTTAGGACTTATTTGTATGGTTACATTGATTTCTGCTATATTTCGTACGATCACCAAAACTCTGTGGATCCTTATTTAGGTAACAGCTCCTCACCATTGTAAAATGCTATTGGAATGAGTTTTCCACCCACCAATTCTTACTTAAAAGACATCCTAACTGCACATCCATTTCTTAACATCAGGCCTCTAGCCACTTCTTAAGGATATCAAAAAAATTCACATTGCTGAGTTGCTTTGTTAACATAAAGACTACCATATTTTTATTTCCATTGCCAGTTTAAAACGAATTTCACAGAACATTGGTCTCAGATTTTTTTCTAAACATTTTAGATTTCGATTTTTTTTCCTTTGAATATTTCAAAATCATCTACGGATCATTTTTCTGTGACTCTACTAAGAACATCCTTTAAGAACTTTTCGTCGCCCATATGATTTTTGAATCGAACTCTAGTCCCGGAGTTTGATTGTGGCAAACATGAAATGAGTGTCGAAAAGTCCTTGAAGGATGTTCTCAGTAGAATCACAGAAAGATGATCAGTGGATGATCACTATGCATTATAATCACCGCCATCGTTCGCTATGAGTCCTTCTCAAATACTAGTATTGATAGTCACGTGAAAAATTAAGCTTCCTTACATTGCTTTATTTTAATTTTCGAATATCAGACCTTAGACGATTACCGAAAATTCTCCAATGGTTATTCTCAGGATCAGCATTTAAGACTCAACAATAAATCCGGAAAATCACCACAATTTCCACGTTGCCATCGATCAACAGTGTTCAGGACTGATTTCGACCTTTCTACATCTTGAAAAGTGTTTTGTGTTAGTAAATTTAAATTGATAAAACGCAAATTGAAGTCCTGAATGATATGATATATATTATTTTATTGCACTAAATTCATAAATTCCACATATTCATTCTAATCGAATTAACGCTCCAAAATAATATATGTATCTTTAAATTTAAAACTGCCAAAAAAATTTAATCATTTAGATCGAATTAAAACTACTTACAACTGCCAAAACAAATTATTCGAAAATCAACTTTGATCTCATACACTTGAAACGTTTTCATTGTAACAAATCACTTAAAATGTATTTAATAAAAACAACAACATTTAGGTAATTAATAAATTGATTTTCCATATAGTTCACATTTAAACAAAACGTAAAGCAACATTGCACGTAAACAAACAAGAATGCAAACTAAGTCAACATTGGGCGTTATTCTAAATGTAAATATATAAAAGCAAGAGTAGATTTAAAGTTAATTTAAAGATGAGAAAAATGTGAAGAAAAAGATTTAACAAAAAATATAAACATTTATATTAAATTATTACAAAATGAGATTTAGAGAATGAAAAATCATAAAAATTTAACATAAAGACAATTATTTATAGTTTTATCATGGATTTTCATCATCAAACTATTTATTTTGATAAACGATTTTAACAAATATCGTTAGTTATTATTAAATGTAAACATGATCAGAATGTTTTGTTGACGATTCATTTATCGATTTTAAGAGAATTACTTTCGATACTATTCGTACGTAATAAACCTATCACTCTCCCATAAATACATATGTATATCTGAAATAAATTTAGAATAAACGTTGAATTATGTGAAATTGTTGAATAATGTTATTTAGATTGTTTAGTCGAATTGTTTCACTTGATTTCATCCATTCTACTTTGATTTATTTTCTTATAAAGATCAATATAATAATTTGATCGAGTAACTTTGAGGCAATATATCTGTAGATATCAATAAAGATATTTAAACAAAACAAAAATGAACAATGAACAATTATCTCTCGATTTACTTTTGCTCAATTTAGCAAAGAAAATAAATACGTTAAGAAATTAATTAAATTGAGTATTTTATTTGGCATGAGTCCTTTTTAAAGGAGCTTGAATAATTTCAGTATTTGTTTTTTGGAAAATGAATTAGAGTTTGAAGCTGTGCTCACACTAATTGAAATGAACAAATACGTATGGTATGGTCGTAGAATAACACCAGGAATTGACGGGAAAAAATTAATTGAGACTTATTACATTTGAATTCTAAACTACTTCCTGACCGCCACCCCGTCGCCGCATCAACAAAATAGCCACCGCTAAACTCATGATTCCGCTGTTTTCTGATATGACCCCATTTCGGTCTATATCACAACGTCTCTTCTCCACATCTGCAGTCGGTCACTTTACGGAAAAAATCTAGTTTATTCTGAAATCGTCTCTATGCGATCCGTTCAAAAAGAGATGAAAAACACTAAAATTTATAGCTATGCCAGATTTCTTTTTTATCTCAACTCACCTGTAGCCGTTTCCATCACCCAAATCGATGAAGACGGGCGGTTCCAGCCATTCCTCATTAATCAACTTTGGAACAACGTCCTCAGCTATAAAGTTTTTCGTGAAGAAGATTAAACTCATTAGGGATGAGTTTGTCCCAAAGTACAATTTCTGAGCGCATTCTTTCTTTGTGAAGAGTTTCACGGCACCAGGTGATAATATTGCAATCGGCAAGTTAGGGATTGTGTGCTGTAAATCGATGTCACTACCTAAGCTCAACTGTTATGACGAAGAAGCTGCTGTCGTTGGATCCGGTATGCAAAAAAAAAACGGGTTCACTGTCAAGTAAGCATTGGATTCGCCTGATCACTGTAAATCTAACCAAATTTTTCCATTGGCTCTAACTCGGGAATGGTGTTAAAGGTGAATATGACTGGTTCGACCTGCATATTACGATTCGCAGCCGATCTTTCGTTGGGTGAATTATTTTTCGGAGCAAGCTTGGATCTACAGCTACTGTGAAGCATGGAATATGGTTCAAGGCTCCATGCGTGGAATGACTGTCCTTGTCCTGGGAAAACGGCTAATTTTCAACAATTGTAGACCGCAAAAATATAAAGCTACTGTATCATACGACCTAGACTGTATTCTTAAGGTGTTTCAATTGCTCCTCAGTGAAGTGGTCATTTTATCCTTCTTCAGTTCCCAAGTCTTCAAATGGGCTTTCCATTTTATTGCTCATTCGTTAATTGGTTTTCCTTTTTTTTCAGCATAATTTTTCTTATAATATAAATCCCCATTTGCTTGGAAATTAATTTACCGTCTTTTCTTGCTGGTGTGTCTTTCACTGTATCCTTCATATTCCAATTGATCCTTATCATCCAGCTCTTGATATTCAGATAACTCTTTAATTTTCTTAGTACCAATTATCCCTTTATTCCTTTTCTTCTTGGCACCAAGTCCAGTGCTAGATATGTATGTTTACATAGAAAGATTTCCACTTCTACCAATTTATTGACATACATACTTGAAATTATGTTCAAAAACAAAGTTTGCAATTGCTTTCTGGATCGAGTCCTTATGCTTGAACTGTTTCTAAATTGGAGGATACAATTTTTAACAAGACAATACCTGCCTTTTGAAACTACAACTGTTTACATAGTGCTCTTATAATTATAATAAAGGATATAACTGCAAATCCAACTAGAATGTGCCCGAATATTACCAACAATAATAAATTTTCCAGTGCTTCAATTTATTATCCTCGGATAAGAAGTTTTATTATTTTGTTCACATATTTAGGTACATACACTTTCCAAAATTTTATAGAGGTTTTTGGCAAGCGTAGAAAGTATGGAATACAATTGCAGCTGAAATCATTAAAAAAATAATCGGTTAAATATTTGAATTCTCTTAAGTGAACTCATATGTTCATGTGGCAATACAAAAATTACTTGAAAACACTGAGTTATAAAACTAAATTAATAAAAAAAATCAGCAGCCTATGCAAATCCTAATTATCAATATTTTATGCCAAGAACATCATTCAGTTCAACTGTTTTAAAGGAAATTAAACCAAAAATCAAGAAAAAAAATAATAATTTTTATTTAGCTTTTCCAAGTTAATTCTACATTGAAACTAAGCTAACAAGGATAGTTTGGTGAATGAAATTTCTCTGTTAAATTCTTTTGGATACCATCTGAGTAAATTTCACGGTAATTAAACTACAATTTCTTTATTGGGATTAAATACTTTATAATCTGTGCTTTTTCCCTGCAGAATAAACAGCAAGGACATGTCGTTTCCACAGTGTTGCGTGCCTGGAGTCTGTGAATACTACCCGGTTCCGTACTGTATTCCCAACTATTGTTGCACCGGCATCCCTTGCCCGAATCCGTGTGCCCGCAAAATAGCCTGCGGACCACGCCCGTCTTGCTGCCAACCAACTCCCTGCGTTGTAAATCCTTTCGAGACCATCTGCTACCCGAATTGTAACCCCATATGCAGCTACCCGTATCCGTGTGTGGGAATCAGCCTGTATGGCGGTTGCTGTTGGTAAAGACTCTCAAACCTGTGGGATCGTTTTAATTTTATTTTGGAGAATTTACATTTTGTTTGAAAAATTATTATTATTGGGCATTATTTTTTATTCTAAATAAATTTTTGGCATTCAAATTGTTTTGCCTATTTGGGGATAAATGAACTGAAAGTTAGATTGTTTTTATATCAAAAATATCCGAGCGCATCGTGAGAGCGAAAAAGAGATGCATCTAGATGTGTTTTATTGTTCATAAAAAATTTTATTATATAGTGGGTTTTTGGAGGAGCCAGATTTCAGGAGATCATCATAACAAAATATTCTGTTCATGTACCCAGATATGCCGAAAACAGCAGTTGGTCAGTGTGTTTTGAATACTTCCAACTTCTAACGACGAAAAAAAGTCATTGATCGACACCTCAACAGTACCATGAAAATCCTAACATCTAGATCGACCAACATCCACGTGACAAATCCAGGATACTTACTAACGGACAAAAGATGCCATAAGAATAGCGAGAATGCCAGAGAAAACTTCAGTGAGCTCTACATGTTTCACCAAGATGAAGGCAGCGATAGTGTGAACATCAGCTCCAGCCGCAGAACAGTTCACGAAATGAAAAACACAGTATTTTTACCAAACTTAACGATATATTAACTCACTATTCATTTTAAATCTATAAAGCCAAATCATTTTACGGTAATCTACATTATCTGACGAGGATAAGTTATGGTATATGCTCAATTATTTTAGGACCTACAATCTTAGCACAAAATTTAAATATTTTCAAGATCACCTGGAAGAGAAATGAAGAAACCATTTGTGTTACTTTTTTCCAACTATTCGGAAGTCAGTTTGAATCTTTTCCGGTTAGAACAGCTAGAAAAAGATTGAAACTTCATATGAACCAGCCTCCCAGAGAGTTCTGCGGGGCACCAACATATGCACCCGATTCCAACTAATTATCATTCCGCTTGCATGTAGTTACGCCTTCATTAAATCAAACACTAAGAAAATTGCTGTGGATGGTTAGCAAACTAAGAATTTTTAGGGTTTTGCTCGGAATTAATGTAAAAATTTACTCAACGATAAGTTTTCTTCATTTTACAATTTATTTGTTCTCTCTTTATTGTTTAGAATTGGTTGAATACTTTTTAATTGTCCTGATTGTATAATAATCAAATACAATACAAAATACAACCCCACATTGGGCGCTACCTCAGCAAATAATCTATGAAAATCCATTGTGTGTTACCTAGTTATAATAAAGTCTAGTATAAACACTATTCACAACCAAACAAACTTTTATTTAACCATTCAATAAATATTTGGCAACAATCTTATCTCTAGAAACGACGTCGTGATATCGAACTAGTGCGCGACACTTTGAGTCGCTCATCACTTGATTTATCGTCAAAACTTTCAGTGTATCTAATTAAGGTGGGTCCGAAGTCACCATCGGGTCGCAGAACACTCATTACAAGGAAGCACTTTTCGAACAACAATAGCACTGTTACCGCTACACAAGGATGACGATTTCGTTATTTCACGTATAAGAAAAAGGACTAAATGTAAGAGGAGTGCGAGGCGAATCAACCCCTAGCTCAGCTTACCCGAGCGCATTCTCTTCTGGAAGGCTATGTGCGAATCCACCTTGCCGACCACTTGCAGACGATAGTTGATATACAAGTACAATTTGTGGCTAACGTAGATCAGGATGAAGCAAAGGATACACACCAGTAATGATACGAACACGTAGGCCAATGCGTTCGGGAGATACGTCACAAGCCACATCTCGCCCGTGGCTGTAATCCTGCTCCTGCGGCTTCCAGTTTCAATAGCAGTTTCAAAATCGTCAACTGATCCACCGCACGCAATGTCTGTTATATGTCGCGTTCAGCACAGTCTCAGCGCAAACTGAAAGTAATCCCATGGCATGTTTAAAAATTTCGAATTCGAAGTCTATAAACTCTATTCGTATTTGCTTCTAATTTAGTTTCCATGGAATATAAAGCGTTCGGAACACAGACTCGTCAAAATATTTGGCCATCGTGTTTATATGCAATGGGATCAAACTTGACGAGCTTATCTTTACAGTGGTATGCACTGTTATCATATCAAAAAGGCGATTCCGGCTATCCATGTGAAGTTGAATTCAGCCATCATTCAAAAATTTATCAAAAGTTCTACTAATATTTGGCTTATCCAATTGGCGACCTCTTGGCCTTACAAAGAAATCGGCAAAAACAAGCTTTAATCAGGCGTCAACTAATCAATTTATAGCTCGTCAAATAAAGATATAATCTCTTCGGTTTGAGATAAAACTCCGAGAAGTAGAATTTACTTGGCAAAATCAATCGAACACTACAACAATGCACTGTAGTACCCTCTCCGCTGCAGCAAAACCCTACCCACCCGGGCGGGAATGGCTGATAACAGCGATTTTTCATGAATAGATAACAAGCATTCGTTGAACCGCGGAAAATGCGCGATGCGATCTCAAGGGCCTCCACTAAAGCAAGTCAGTTATATAATTAAGTTTATGACCCTGCAAGCAGGCCCACGACCTATGTATGTATATGGTTCCAATCGCATTCCGAACCAACAGGTTTGTTTGTTTCGGCCAAATTGATTGAACCGTTGAACAATCGAAGATGGGTAGTGCGAGATGCCACCCACTTGCAGCAGAAAGATACAGTACTGAAAGTAAAAATTACGAAAAACAATTTCTGAGGCTCTGGCACTCATTGAAAATTTAAACAAATTACATACTTCGAAGCTTTAGTTAATTGTTATATAGTGATTGCACCCCTCATTCGGACGCTCGACGCAAATGACGCATGGCTCCAAAGGTCTTCCTCAAACAGCAGTTCCGAACGAACGACGATCTTTAGTATTTGACTCAGTCAGTAGATAGATTCGTCTACTATCTGTGATTGTGTGTTTCCAAGTCAAAACAATGGAAAAGAAAACAGTCGCTGCTTTCTTCCGTCACGGATATTTAGTTAATTAGCTGATAAGCCGATGTCATGCGATCGATTTTCTCATTTTGTAATAGGTTTGGGATTTTAAAAAGATCTTACCTCGTTAGAACATGACTTATAAACTGCTTTCGAGTACTTGAATATAATCTCTACTATTCATCCGCGATGAAATAAACCTTATATCCTAACATCCTGCAATAGAAAATGCTCCCCACAACATTACAGAACCGCCACCAAAATTCCTCTTCGATAAATACAGAGGTTCCTTCCTCAGATCGCACCAGTAAGAATTAAAACCGTCGGGTCCATCTAAGTTCCATTTCTTTTCATCAGAAAATATCACCTGGAAATGATATCTTGCACTTAAACAATGAGAAAATATGAAAGCCAGTATTTCTTACATAAGACCAATCTGTAGCCATGTTGTTTTTTGAGAATTCCAGTCAAGCTGCCTTATGGCGATCTAATAGTCGTCGAGCAGTCTTCATTTTACCTTTACAAATGTTGGGATTACGTCGAATCGTTCACCAAACCTTTGTTTTTGACATCTTTGTTTGGGCAAGTGCTGCCAATTTATTGCAACTTAGTGTAAAATTACTTGCTGCTCATACAATTTTCCTCTCTACCCGCGGAGACAATTATCTTTTTCTTCCCTTTCGCATCTTTTTCACATATAACTCCGGATCTCTTAAAAAGTTTTGAATTACACGACGACTGCGAGCAAGTTTTCTTGATATTTTACTTATGTTCAAACCATCATCTTTGAACGCTAAAATTTTACCCTTTTCTACGTCATTTAATGACACACCACGCGGCATTTTAAATAATAAGCTTATTGCGAAACCCTATTGCAAACAACAACTAAACTGATTCACTATGCCTATTTCTAACTGCACTAATCACCACCAATAAAGCTTTATTTTGTTCGAAACTTCATCTAGATTATAAATATGAAACGCAGCAAAAATAAAGAATTTCCAGGAACTGCAGGAAAAATAACGGTAATGAGAAATGATTTACAGAACGACCATTGCACAGACGTTCTCAATGTACTCCGTATTAAATTTGGGGCGAAAATATTTTGAAATTGTTATGTGGGTTATAAATATGAAACGGAGTTTTTTTTCAGTACACTATGCTTTTCTTGCTTCTTCATGATATACATACATAACGTAAAGATTAGCTAAATATGCCATTCACACAATTTGTTTCATAAAAAATCTACCGATCCTGTGTATTTTCTTGTTACTAGGGTAACACCTAGTCACATGGTGTTTTCCATTCAGTGTTTTCCCATTCAGCAACTGAGCCGTTTATTTCGAAAGTGGCTCAAGTCACTATTCAAAAAAATGAAGTTAATGATAACATCAATTTGATTTTAACAGTATCTTTTTTATTTACAAAAAATGCAAATTATATATTAACCCTATGATAGGGGTAAAAGAAAAATTCTAAAAGTGGTTAATTAAGTACTTTTTAACTAAATTAAGAGATTTTCACAAAAACTTTGGGTCCCGCATGTCATGTCCTTGAAAAAATAATTGAAGCCATTTATGGCTTTGTATGCATTCGTGCCTATAACAAACAATATGTTAGGATGCCATATATGGTTGTGTATGCGTTCACGACATAGGCATGAATATGAGCCTTCATGTTAAATAAAGAAAAAAGACATTCTGCTACTATCCTATTTATTAATGATAATTCTAAATACATATACACATTTAACTTAAGTCTAGAAATTAAAAAAAATTGTATTGCAATTGGAATATTTTCCAAAACGGGTCTGATTTTAAACAATTTGTCATGCTCGGAGCTCCAAGCGGCCGAAAATTCTCATTATTATTAAAATGAAGGGATTCCTTTATAGTCTCCTATCTGTTACATGCCATAGTTTCGAAGACGAAACTTTCACCAACAGATTTATTCCAATAATGTCTCACAGAAGGCAGCTTACAAGCCACATGAAAATGGTAATCCCGATGAATTTTTCGATTTCATTTTTCACAATGCTGACGGGTGTGCAGATTTTGTCTTGAAGATCTTTCAAATTTATTCCTCAACAACGATGCCCATCAATTCGTCCGTAAATAAAAATGAAAAAAATATGCAGGCGTTTCGAAGCCGCTCATACATTCTGGCAGTTCTAGATTTCCTTTGAAAGCAAAATTTTTGTCGTCATAAGATTTCAAATTGCCTTTCTTCCACACAAACTTATCCTTTTTCACTTTTTTTTAGCATTTTTCGGCTTTCAGCAGATGTTGATGGAAGGTTTCTGGCCGAACATTTAGTATATGTATCTGAATATGTATCTGAGCACTCACTATTGGTTTCGGAAACTGTGATAGAAAGCTGCCTCGATCCGAACATTTTTTCAACAACATACTCGCTATCCGACTCAGAAGCAAGTATATCGTCATCATCACTAAGAGATCCGTCGCCCGGAACAGGATTTACATACTTCAAAAGTCCATAAAAATGTGCCGGATCCATTTCTGAAAAAAAGCCTAAAGAAGCACGTGCCAATGCATACGAAGCCATATTTGGTCTATGTGAAGAATGTATCATAAAACATATACATCACTGTTTATTTTGAAAAATTTCAAAATAACCGCAAATTAGATTTCACATACTTACCAAAATATATTTTTATTTGTCACACACGCACTCTTTTCAAATTGAAATTTTGTAATGAATTTTCTACTTGTCGATCAATTTTTAAATTATTGCCACTCTCTACAAATTCACCGTTTGCTGTGAGATAAACTTTACACTGAACATAGAAAAGTCATTCTTTGGAAATTACGTGTTACCGAATTACTTCCGAATGATAACCGGTTTACTCGCATGTGATCCTTGGAAGAACTTGAGAGGTAATTATTAAGAACCATATATGGCTTCAAAGGGATTTCAAAAAATGGAAATTTTGTTTTTGCATTTTTCGACTCCTTAGAACTTCAAGAAATGACCTCCAGAAAAATCTTTTCGAAATTCGAATGTTTAATATATAAATGGCGACTTTGAATATGTGCGCGTTTTCGGCTCTTTTTAGGTGTTCGATCAGCTGTCGGCCGCGTGGCGTTTCTTTCATTTCCCTTCTCTAAAATACCGGTTTCTCCTATATACATTATATTTGGGACTTATTGCATGTATTCATTGTTTATTTAAACTTCTACATATCAATTCCGTGTTTTTTTTTTAAAATTGTCTAATTATTCATTTTTCACAAAATGTTTGTCAGCGAAAGAGAACAAAACCTTTAAACACGTTTTACGCAAAACAACGTTTTTTAACTTGGCAGACAGTTAATCTCTGGATCTAACGAACCGATTTTCAAAAACTTTGATGTGTTTTTTATTTGTTAAAAGGTTATTACATCGTAATCCACCAGCATATTAGCAAAAACGTGAAAAAAATATGGGCGTTAAAAAACTACGAAAGAACGGTCAATTTTTGACATATTTTTTTCACAAGTCAGTAATTTTTGTAGAACTGATTTTTTTTTAAAACCTGTTGTGGATTACGGTGTAAGAGACCTTGTTTTTAGAATTGCTGTTTAATTTTTTTGTTTCAGATCTACCAATCCATAGATTATCTATCCGCCGTGTAGTAAAGATTTTTTGACAGCTAAACTTCAGCGCCCTCTATAAAAAACTATTTAATAAAAAATATAAACTATATTTTTTTGTAGTTTTCAAATATGAAATAATACTTTTAAAAAAATCATGCCAATATATAATAAAGTTTTTGAGAAACAAATGCTTGAAAATTTTTTTATTGCCTTCTAAAGTATCAGTCCACTTTAGAAGGCAAAAAAACACCATTAGACCTTAAGTCACTGTTTCCAAAAAATGAATAGCAGAGATTATAGCTTATTAACATTTCTCCGAAAATGCACATTTATGATTGACGCATTTCGAAATGCCTCAGACCGTTTACATTGCATTGAGATGGTTTTGTTTGTCAGATACATATATTAACAGTTACGGTCTCAGGTCTCAGGAATGCCTTTATTCCATTGAAAACCAATGCAAAATCCGATAAACGCCTGTTTGAATTTGTTTCAATTTTTCTTGCAATGTACAAGCTCTTGTTAGGAGCACTGCATTCCTTTGAATTATTGTGTTAAACAGAATGATGAATTCGAAAATATCAACTAACGACAACTATTTCATATGTCAGCGTTGATTTCTTGCTTGTTTTGATTCGTAATTTTGTTCAAACTGCGTTCTGGAGATAATTTAGAGCTGTATGGAAAAATACGTGTTTTTGAATCTGGTAATAATCAAAATCACGAATGGTGCCAAAACTATATAGTTTTAATATGATTTTAGAGATACGGTGACAGAATTCAAATGAAAGAATCAGATGTAGAATACTTGTTTTACTTATTGAATTATAGATTTTCAATGTGCATTTATAGTTCACAGAGATATTCATTCGTGGTTTCGCAGTAGCCTTTTTACACTGCCACGAAACTACATAGTTTGAGCACAATTTGTGATTTTGATCATTGATCGGGTGCAACTCATTTCATTTTCATTTTTCACACATTCTCGTTTCATTTACACCATATTTCTTTTCCTACTTTTCAGTACATTCGGAAGGAAACCCAAATTGTGTGTGTCGCAAAGTGTGAATGGAAATTTGTGTGTGTGGAGAAATTTTACAAAAGGCAACTAGTGCATCAGTAGCACTTGCACTCCAAAATATACTTGAATCGAAGTATCAAGCTTCCTAGCATGGCTGATTATACCCTCCTCCTCTTCTGAAATGCGTCTCAAAGTACAGATAAAGAATTCCATAAAAATCGTATTCTGTACGAGGAATGCAACATCGACCCTTTCTTGCGATACATGCCTGAAAATGAGATTCAACGCATAAACAAATAGACCATAATTCAGAATCAATGGTAAACGATCTCTTGCATCGAAATTTAACTTTATCTGAAGCTCCAAAAGACTCGTCCCCAATCCAGTTACTCTGTTCAGAGGATTTTTCTTTTTACCCGTCTGCACCCCAGGACACTGAACGAGAATAGCCGGCAAGCAAATCATAAATATAAGTAGACCGTAAGGTACTATCTCTACGCATATTTTAGCTCCAAATGATCAACATTTGTTTAACTGTGTGTATGTACTAAAAGTCTTTAGGAAGTATGTTTTTAAAAAAAGTATAATATAGATATAATCTTAAGCGCTTAATGTCATAAAAGCCACATTTTTAGTCTCTGCGGGTCGCATTTAGTCACCCTCGAGTCATCTCCACACTCCTTTTGATCGCATTTAGTCGAATCTTGAGCTCTTTGCCTTCAATTATTTCATTTACGTCAGTTAATTTACTAATCAATCGTTTCCAACAGGCTATTCGTCAAGGGTTCGTGTCTTTTGAACAAAAATCATCAACAGCAGGCATATTTTACAACGAAAATTAAGGGATTTAATTACTTCCTCGAACAAAAAGGTCGCAATAAATGGGAACAATTACTAAGACGGAAGAATTTGTAGTGCACCAATAGTACACTCCCATTTAAGACCACGCTCACCAAAACAACATTAATTTTAAGTTGTAATATGACAATCAGCCATAAGGTTACATTCGAATCAAGGCATAGACGAATTTCGAAACACCACCCTTATTTCATTGCTCAGCTCGATGCGCTCTAGAGATTTGATGGCATGCTATCGACTTTATCGCTAGACAAGTGTGAAGGAATCGCATGTGGTTATTTTTGACGCCACAAATGTGAACCATGTGATTGATTACCATGGATTTGATTACAAGGCAATAATTCATCTTCCTAGGTATTCTCTTCAAAAAGAGGAAAGATTGGGGTCTAAAGACGAATCCGTAGAAAACGGAACTACTTTTCAGAAGAATATACCAAATTCCGCGATTTTGTGTGCTGCAAAAGAGTTATCGGGACGAAGTGGGATTAAAACCCGAAATTGTGAAATGGCTCTACACGGTGATAGGTGAACCAATCCTTTTGTTTGCTCCAGATATTTGGTGGCCAGTTTTCGCAAAATCATCATTTCAAAAGCTGCTAGACAAGACTAGAAGGATTGCAGGATATACGTGGAAATTGCGAAGCAAGAGCTGGTACTGAACTCCAGGATTATATACAAACACCCCAGGTCATCCATCCTCTAGCTTCCGTAAAGCTATGATTCAACCAACATTATATAGAGGATGCAAACAGGGCCTGGCTACTGGAAGAAACCTGAAGGACAACCAGGCAAACTTTGCACGCACTAAGCTCAAAATGCACTAAGCAACTTCTCAACACGAGCCGTGAAACATTCGGTTTCATCATATCCGTACTGACGGGACATTGTCTTGGCAGACATGCAGAACGATTTTACGATCCCTTAACGATTTCTGCTGGAGTTGCAGACCAAAAGAATAGTCCAACTTTTTCTATGTGCCCAGCATTATCCAGAAAACGAACACAGCCCCTAGGCCCACCCTTCCTGGATAGCCGTTTGGAAGTAGCTAATTTAAATACTAGCTGCATATAGCCAGCTTCATAACAGAATCCAAGCAGCTCTCGTTATCCCGTAGCTAGGTTCTAACGCCGTTCCAATCTTTTTTTTGGTATCCCAATGGGCCTGTCGTGGCCTAAGTTAGCGATTTCTTGAAAAAAAGGATGCCAATCCATCTAGGTGACGATGTAATTTTTGAACTTATGTATGAGTATACACATTTTTGTATTTAGCGAAATATTCCTTCCCATAGTTTTATGAGTACATAGAGTGTTACGTTGGCCACGCGTGGTCGATCCACGAACCAAAATAAGGACAAAATAAGAGACTGTCTTGCCCCTTAAGACCCCCAATAAATCAGGTCGGATCTGTTAAAAAACGACTACATTTGGCCGTTCAGAGGGGCACACTGATTTTTGCAGAAAAAGTTGAGAAATAACTCGTATAACAATAATTGACCTATCCTCCCTCTCAAAAAAGTCAGGATCATTACAAAAAATTCAAAATGTTTAGAAATTTTAAAAAATCGTTTTTTTCCTACTTTTCTCACTCCTAACTTTAAAACGGTTCATTTTAGAGCAAAGTTGTACGGAAATAATAATAGTAATAATAATTTTCTATAAGATGGGATTAGTTAAAGTTTTTAAAACATTTATCCCTTGCCGCAAAATAGCAATAAATATAAAAAAGGGGGAAAAGCCTTTTTATATTTTATTTGTTTTAACGATTTAGAATGCATTTAGGACCTTCTTAGCTCGCTTAAACCTTTTCAGTGTAAATGAGCAGCACATCAATTTTCATCAAAATCCATGCAGTAGATTGCGCATATTCATCGTGTTAATTTATTTAAAAAAAATTAAAAATTTTGAAAGCTTGCAAGTCAGAAACATAAGCTTATAGAATTTTTCACATATATAACAGCACTTTATCTATCAAACGCATTTTACAAAATAAAAATCGGATTATTAGAGCAGCCTCAGAAATTTTTGTTAAACTTGGTAATAAATCTAGGCTAGGCGACTGAAAACTTCAAACTTCTAGGAACTTACGTTTCTGACTTGCAAGCTAAAAGGATTTTCTATGAAGGTCAGGAAGTAAGGAAAAAACATTAAATGAAGATAAGGCTCCAACCCTCTTTTTAAATTTATTGCTATTTTGCAGCAAGGGGTTAAATATTTTAAAATTTTTAACCAATCCTATCTTGTAGAAAATTTTAATAAGCAACTTTTATTCCCGTTCAGCTTTGCTCTAAAATGAACCGTTTTAAAGTTAGAAGTGAGAAAAGTAGGAAAAACGATATTTTTGAAATTTTTAAACCTTTCGTTTTTTTTAATGTTCGCGACTTTTTTGAGAGGGAGAATGAGTCAATTATTGTTATACGAGCTGTTCCACAACTGTCCCTGCAAAAATTAGTCTGCCCGTCCCTCAACGGCCAAATGTAATGGTTTTTTTTACAGATCTGCCCTGGTGTAAACTGCCATATTCGACAACTGTTTCTGTTTCTACTCTCACTTCCCATAGTCGGCATTAAAAGCCATTATCGGCTTAACAAAAATATCGGAATTTCGTGTGTCATTGTGATTAGCGCTTGCCACTGAACGCGAGGTGGTTTTGTTTTTCTTTGTTAGCGAAAACAAAAATAATTTTATTCGCAACTTATTACAAATGTCTGAGCGTCAAATCACTCACGAATTTGCTCGGCTCAGTTCAAGCCTACAAACTATGCGAAAGAAAGCAGGAACAATTGCATGATAATCATTTTAATACCATGAATAACCATTAACGGTCCATAAAAACCCATTTTCGTTACGACACAATTAACTGGAAATATTTCAAATTCAATTGTGAACGTTACGCACGTGTGCGCCATCTGGAAGGAATCAGCGTGAAACGGTCGACTATCATTTGACAGCCAGCTCGAAATTTTGGCGGCAAAACGTCTCCAAAATTGACAGTCGCCGAGTGCAAGTTGTTATTGTTGAAGTGTAACCAGCTTGTTGGGTGGATTCCGTTTTGG
The DNA here is from genome assembly GCA_963942545.1 of Oxycera nigricornis. NCBI lineage: Eukaryota > Metazoa > Arthropoda > Insecta > Diptera > Stratiomyidae > Oxycera > Oxycera nigricornis. The sequence continues at coordinate 22,523,138 of OZ012663.1, read as the reverse complement.
GATTAAGGATCGTTTTGTTCGACTGTATTCCGCCGGAAATATTATAAAATGGATGACACATGTAATCAAATGAAGAGCCAAAAGGTGGAAGTTTGCTTATTTATTTCATTTTAGTTGGAGACCAGTTCAACGCGACTACGAGCGCAGGAGGCGTGCAATCGGAGTCCAAGGCCGAGGTAGGCATATTTCCAATTGTCTGGAAAATGAAACGATTTAAAGGTGCTCCTATCTGGGAATTCTAAGTCAATGGATGAGATTTGTTTGTGTAGTGCAACAATTCTTTAAAGTAATTCCGTTCTTGCGTTGCATTGCGAAATGACGAAGAACGTGCGGATGGGCTCCTTTTGTTTCCTATTATTAATACGCAAACAATTTGAAGGAGTACAGTTCACAGCAAAGCAATAATGCATTATTTCCATTTAAGGGTATTGCTCCGGTCTTCATCGCGCAGATACTTCGAGCGCCCGAAGGCGTGTTCCAGTTGTGGGGCATGCAATACAACATCGTGACGATAGTGGCGATCGTGCGCAGCATCGAGACATCTTCAACGAAAATAACGTATTTACTAGAAGACCACACCGGGCAAATTGAAGCGCACTACTGGCTCGAAGAGGAGAATCCCTCGAAAACCCCGGATCTCATGGTGAACGGATACGCCCGGGTCTTCGGTTCAATTCGACAGCACGGCGGAGAGAAAGTGATTATGATTTTCCACATGAATCAACTAGCCGGTGGAGTCGACGAACTAACTACGCATCGAATTGAAGTTTACTTCACCCGCTATAAAGCGGAAAAGTACTCGCAGGTAAGAAGCATTTCCTGACGCGGATTTTGTTCAAATGACTCAAGGAGAAACTGACTATTTCAGAAGGTACCGGACGATTTTCCATCAGCGCAGCAAGAGAACAATGAAAACAGCATTGGACTCACCCCCAAACAGTCGGTAGTCTTGCGCGCTGTAAAGAACTTTATGGGTTCCGATGCTGGCATAAGTTACCAGGAACTTTTGAAGCAATTAAAATACCCTGAAAATGAATTACGGTAAATTGTACTTATATGCAAATGTCGTTTATAATAATTATGCATCCTAGGAACTTGCTGGATTTCTTGGTAACGGAAGGAATCATTTATACGTCGACGGATGCCGAGCATTATCTTAGTACGTAAATTATTTGAAATAATATTGTCAAATGTGGAAATTTTTTCGTAATAAAATGTTTAATAAGGAATGAATACAATGTAACCATTTTTTGAACTCCCGGTATATTGGAAGTTCTTATAGTGACCCAGGAATTTCAAACTGAATTCAACATATCTTTACGCATTAAGTTCCTTGTTAATAAAAAATCGTATTAATGGGGACACCTGACTCATATAAAAGCGTTACGTTACTTATCACCAAAATAAAAGCATCATTTATAATATAAAAATTTAATTTCACTCATAAAATAACACTAATTTGTGTGACAGCAAACATAATTAAAATCAACTGAATGAATTTCTTTCCATTAAATATATACTTATTATTATCGAAAATAAATTAATAGCTACTTTTCAGAATCGATTATTCTGTCAGATAAATCCTGTAATAGAAGCTGTTTCTACCCAGGTGGCTGTTCGTCATTATGTTTCTCAATAGCAGACAATGACAAAGTCCGTGATTAATGACTGTTTTTCCGATTCGATGATTCCTTATGAAGTTCGGTGTAGGATGCCAAAAAATTTTGCAAATCACCTAGAAACTTTTGACTTCGTTTATCACAAGGATCATTTTTATCGAAAAATTATCTTCATTTATCCGCTAGGTCAAATCCTTTCCTCAAAGTACTTAGCGTCATAGGAGGTATTGCTGCGGAATCACTTCCCAAAGTTTCTGAGGTGACAATACCCTAGTTAAGAGCAGCTACTAATTCTGCTTCGTTCAGACCAGTGGTCGACAAACTTATTAGCCAAAGAGCCAAATATGCAAATTAAAACGATTTAAAAAAAATTGAGAGCCAAATCTGTTTGTAAATGTAGTAAACATTTATCATAATTTTAGAGATTCATTAAATTATATTGAATAAAACTTGATTTCATATTTAATAAGGACTTTATTCATTGATAAAAAATAATTTGATATCTAGTAAAGCATCCATATAAACACTACTTAATGCGAAGAATGTTCTTGCATCTCCTTTGAAAGTTTGCTCAAGTCCGGTTTGTAGGTTGTTGTTTTTAATTTTAGGCACATTTCCAGGTTCTCATCTATGAGACGACTTCTTAGTTTGTTTTTAATAAGATTCATACTTGAAAAAGATTGTTCGCATGAATACGTTGAGCAGAAATGGGAAAGAACAGCAAACGCGAGTTTTTTTTAGCTGATCGTAAGCATCCGGAATACTATTCCAGGCGTTGAAAATGATCATGTCTTCTTTCTCCAGGTTTTTTAAAGCGGACCATTTGTGTTGAGAACTTAGTTCACATTTTTTTCTTCTCCAATATTTCCAAATCAACACAAAGTTGTTCATATTTAGAGCTCCATATATCCTTGTTTTTCAAATCCAGTAATTGTATTTCAAAGTTGCCAATGTCGATGCCAAAAGGAGAAAATTCTAAATCTGTTATCGTAGCATTAAGAGGGTTTTTGAAGAATGCTAAGGTCGCTTTGCTGTTTTTAAAATCTTGAAACCTGTTGAGAAACGCTTCCTTCATATTAAAAATGGTTGATTTAAAATAGTATTTATCAATAGAGGCATTATTTTCTTGGCGATGCTTCCTCAGGCTCGGAAAGTGAAATAATGTTTCTCTTCCAAAATCTTGTGCAAAAAGAAATAATTTATTTTCGAATGAAACGACTTCTTCCAACATCGAAAAAATTGTGTTCCCCTTGCCTTGAAGTTTATGATTAAGCTGATTTGGATGAGAAGTAACGCCTACCATGATATAAAAGTTTTGGATCCACTTATCGTCTGTTAGTTCTGGATAGTGAACAGCTTTCTCAAAGGGAAATGCTTTTATTTCTGGTAAAAGGGACGCGAAACGTTTTAATACAGTCCCTCTTGACAACCAGCGTACCTTGTTATGAAGCAAAAGATCAGCGTACTCACTTTCCATTTCAACTAAAAAATCTTTGAATTGGCGATGATTAAGAGCTTTAGCTAAAATGGAGTTGATAATCGTAATCACTAATTCCATAACTTTACACATTTCATCTGGGAATGTTTGAACACAAAGCGCTTCTTGATGAATGATGCAATGGTATGCAAGTATCTCGTGATTATTTTTTTCTTTTTAAATAGCAACAAATCCTTTTCTTACGCCGGTCATGATTTTAGCCCCGTCTGTTGAAACCGACACAATTTTATCGAGAGAAATAAGATGTTTATCCATACATTCAATTACAGCTTTTGCGATATCCTCTCCACGCGTCTGACCTTTAAGTGGTAATAATCCTAAAAGCTCTTCTTTAGGACCAGTATGAGTAACAAATCTTACGAAAAGCGAAACCTGCGCTGCATCATTTATGTCACAAGACTCGTCAACTGCTATTGATAAAGCCGAAACCATTTTCAGATCTTCGATTTGCTGGCCGGTTATATTCGAAGACATTTTAATTGTTCTCTCTTTTATCGTTTTGGCAGACAATGGTAACTCTTTATTTTTTTTTAGAATATCTGCTTTGTTTTTGAAATCCCGAAATAGCTCTTCGGAAGCATTTATAAAACAACTTTTTATGTATTCGCCGTCCGTGTACGGTTTTCGTCTCTTAGCAATCTCCTGACTAATAACCAAACTTGCCATATTAATATTGTTAGAAGATTGCATCCAGTACAGAAGTTGATGTCTCTTGACTCTTCTGAAGTTCCTCAACTGCTTTCTTCCTTGCATCACCGAAAGGGTATTTAGTGCTAAATGACGCGTGTTTAGTTGTAAAGTGTCTTTCCAAATTTGACTTCTTATTATGCGCGAATTTTTCATTACAAATAAGACATGCCGGAAAAAAAAAATTATTATTGCAAATCATAAAATAAATGCTGATTAATATATATAATAATCGACATCAGTCAGGGGTGCTGATATTAAATGATCGTACATACTATTAACCGGCTTTTTCGTCCACAGCCGGATAATATTAGAGGCAGGGCAAGCCCGTAGGATATTTGTGCCAGAGCCACACTCAAGAGTTCAAAGAGCCGCACTTTGCCGACCTCTGGTATAGACCTTCATCTTGAAACAGTTCCTCAACTTCCGCAATGGTCATATCTTCTAAACCTTCGCCTCCCATAGAATGGGCTATGTTCAAAATATCTGTGTAGACTATAGTATCTGCTGTGAGATTCATATTGTCATTATGAACTGCTTCTGGCCAAATATGTTTCCAGCATCCGTTTAATGTGCGCAAATCTTTAACCGCCTTTGATACTTTTTGTATGCAATCCAACACATTGAAGCTTTTCCAGGCCTTGCCCAAGGATACAGGAGGGTCTGCTTCCATTCGGCTTAAAAATTCTCCAAAAGCATTTTTGATATAATAGCTCTTAAATGTGGATATTATGCCTTGATTCAGTGGTTGAATTAAAGCCGTGGTATTAGGCGGAAGAAATTCTACTCTGATGTTCGGGTGATGTAAATTTTGAGAGTTCCCTGGAGCATTGTCGAAAAGTAACAAAACTTTAAATGACAATTTTTTTCTTCTCAAATATTGTTTAACTTCTTAAACAGAACAGTTATTAAACCAGTCTCTGAAAAAATATGAGATCATCCATGCTTTTAGGTTTGCCCGCCAGTGAACAGGTAGGTTTGATTTATCAAGCCCTTTCAAAGCTCGTGGATTGAATGACCTGTGAACCAACACTGACTTAACGATTAACGAAATCACCCGAGGCATTGCTGCAAAGCAATATAGTTATACGGTCCTTTGCAGCTTTCAATCCTGGTGCCGTTTTCTCATTTTTGGATATAAATGTAGCATGAGGCATTTTTTCCGATACAATCTAGTTTCGTCAGCATTGAAAATATGATCTGAGCTGAGGTGTAACCGTTTTCGTTGATGTTCTGCTTTAGTTCATTTGGATAGTGCTTAGCCTTTTCTGTATCACCCGATGCACTTTCTTCCTGAGTCATGACATTGTGTAACGAGTTTCGTGTTTTAAAACGCTCGAACCATTTTTTCTTTAGTTGCTCAAAAATTTTGAGCAAAAAACCTTTCAAGTTTTGAGCGTCTCTTATGTACTACTTCGTGTTGCGATGCGAATTTGACAAAAAGCAATAAACTAATTAGATTTGAGAGAAACCTAGATCTGTCGAAAGACGTTTTACTGTGTTCAAATGCTGCTTCAACGGTACAAAGCGAAATTTTTCTTGCATTGTATTGGTACTGGAGACGGTAAATGGATTTATTACGACAAAACTAAGCGCAAAAATCACACGTGAAGCCTGACCAACCAGCGAAATCCACTACGAAGCCGAATATCCTTGGTTCAAAAGTAATGCTATGTATTTGGTGAGATCCGAAGGGTGTCGTATGTTACAAGCTGTTAAAACTAGGCGAAACAATCACTGGAGAGCTCTACCGTAAACAATTGTTGCGTTTGAACCAAGCATTGAAAGATGAACGTAAAGAATGGAAGACCGGACACGAAACATTAACTTTTCTTCATGACAACGGTCGGTCATATGCTGCGCGTCCGGTTCAACAGGATGTGAAGTTCTACCTCGTTCGCCTTATTCGCCAGACCTCGTCCATTCTGACTACTACTTGCTTCGATCGATGCAGAATGCCTTGTCTGGAACACGCTTCACTTCAGTTGGGGGAATCAAAAACTGAATCGATACGTTCTTGGACTAGAAAAATGAACAGTTTTTTCGAACGAAGTCCATGCGCTGCTTAAAAAGTGGAGAACATTGTCATTTACGATGGACAACACTTTATAAATTAAATATCTTGTACAAATTATTCAAAATAAAGCCTCAATTTCACAAGGAATCCTTTAAAACTTTTTTGTACACCCAAGAAAACTAGGAAGTTTCTCAGTGTTGATTCAAAATACATTTTCTAAATTTTATTTGCGCCTTAATCATAAAAGATTGCGACAATCATCATCGGAATTTCTTTATTTTCGTTGGTGTTCAGAATTAGAAATATTTCAAACAAGGCAATCGTGAATGAGCTAACATCCACAGGTAAAAAAAATCATGAATCTCAAAGAGACAAAGTTGTGATGCATTTTGCTGTTATTTTTGTTGCTATAGTCTTATTTGCTCATCAATTTTGTGCCAGCTTTGCTTCACATATCTCCTTCGCTAGCAAACACCATTATTTTATCTTAAAATGTACTATTTGTTTTACATTAAAATACTGGAGAAGTTTCGATCACACCTAGTCGTGCCATAAATATTGATACAAGACTTTTGAACTATGGATTGAGTGGATTTTAAATTTGTTTTTACCATTAATTGTAAAACTAACACACTACATAATTAAAAAAGAAATTATTCAGGTCAGACCACTTGTCTATTGATTCTCGCACGACTTCCATCGGGAAACTGTCCACAGATTTTCTCAACGCCTGTTTTACCGACTCCAGGTTGTGGTGGTGTTTTTTACAGACCATACCCTCTAGTACTGATCACTATTTGCAATCAAGGGGACTAAGATCTGGACTGGCTGATGGCTACAAATTAACGCTGATAAACTCTGGCACATGGTTCCCCAGCCACTTTTGTGTGGTTTTCACCTTGTGGGCAGGCGCAGAGTCTTGTTGGAAAACCCATTCTTTATTTTCAAACATGGTTTGGCTTAGGGGCTCCACTACCTTCATTAAGATATCCGACCGATAATTTTTGGCAGCAGTTTTAACGCCCTTTTCACAGAAATGGATAAAAGTGACACCTTCGTATCATCATCACTGATGCTGGATAATATCCTCGTTGAACCCTCGGGATCTTTTCTGTAGCCTCCTTAGAAGACCGTGCATATATTCTATCATTTTGTTTGTTGAAGGATTCCTTCACGGTAAAGATTTTCTCGTCTGTAAAAAGTATTCTTTTGTACTGCCATTTCCCGTATCTCGATAACAGCTGATTTGACTTTTCCACCCTATTTCGTTTTAAAGCGGCATTGAGTTTGTGTCCTGTTTTTCTTCTGAAAGCTGCAAGCCCCAAGTCTCCTTTGATAATACGACTCATGGTTCCCGGCGTAATATTCGTGTCACGAGACATGATTTTCTGATTGCGGACAGAATTTCTTGCGATTCTGGAACTTACAGCTTTGATGGCTTGTGGCTTACGAGCAGAGCGAGGTTTGACGGAACTTTTACGGTCTATTACATCTCCAGTATCAGTGAATAACGCTATAATTCGATACACGAAAACACATGTGATTCTTAATAGTTTTAGTGTTTCGAAAATTCGGCCTTTCTCCATTTCACATTTGTGTAAAGCAATCACAGCGATGCGGTTCTCTTCGCTAGACCACTCTATCGTAACGGCTCAAGCTACACTGACAAGATTTGGCGCGTTTTTAGAGCATATGTCAACAATCAGGACTATTAACATACCAATTAGCTACCTGCAAGCAATCATCCGCAAGGGCCGCATTTACAGTTGTATCAATATTTATGGCACGACTAGGTATTATTTCATTTAGCCTTCGAATTGCGAAAATTTAATTGATGTGTAATTTCGGCCAGCCAGAAACTACTATACAAATCTTGGTTTATGATTAAAAACACAGTTTTTCCCTTGGAAGCTTCCAGCGGCCTAAAACAAAAAATTTCTATCAGAATACACCGAAGTCATAGCTTCAAGATGAAATAAAAACCACTTCGAAATTATTTCAGATATTGTTTTATTTATGATCAATTCAATAAAATTCTATTGGAAACAGAAATAGATACAACTTGAAAACAGCAATACATTTTTTTGCTATTACAATTAAGACAGAATATATATTAAATTCTATGTGTCTAAGCAAACACAAAAACAATTCATTTTACCGAAAAAATGCAAATCTTTTATATGAAATCTCGTAAGCGTTTTCGAGGTAATAAAAAAAATGTTTAAGAAACAATTTCAAAAAAATTCTTTCATAAACTAATGCCGTTACACGCGTTTGTAAAGTATACTTTGGTCGCAGTCGATTTGCATTTTGCATGTGAATTTTATTTCGATTGATTTGATGGTGCAAGTTTGAATTCTAATCGCGAGCTCGGATTGCGTGAAAGGAAGATTGTAATTAGGGAATTGAGTGAGCAAATCGTTTCTGAACAAGAATATCTTTCTTAAACGCGTAACGGCTTATTGTAATTAAATTGTTTTATAGTTCAGATGACCCGTGGATCACCTGCTTGTAGATTTTCGATTTGATTTCTTTATTTTATTTTTGAGCACATTCGCATTATTTGCGAAGAAAGCATGAAGTGCTTGTTTTTAAATACAAACGTAATTCGTTGGTAGACAACATTAAGTACCAAGATAGCGATTTGTTTTTAAATGTCTGTTGGACGCATGCAAACTATCTAAAATTGGAATCATTCCACGAGTCAGCCAATTACATTCAGGCATTTATTTAAATACTTTAATAATGCATGAAATGAAACCCGCCGGCGGGTTGCGATGTTGACACTTTCTATATATATATTCGTGTTCGACGCACCAGTGCGTCCAGACGCATTAAAAAATGATCAATTTGTCTTCGATTACTTTGCACGGTCTTGTGTGCTTGCATTTATTCTGTTGCTCACAATGTTTGACTGTAGTTTTAGCGATTCCATCATAAAATCGGCAGTTAGAAAAACAACATTTTTATTCGACATACAAACACCACAACAGTAGATATGTTTCTGATAGTTGGATTGTTCATTCAGGTGTAGCCTAGGCAACTAGAGGACGCAAACACTACGGTTTAGTTTAAAGCATTAAATATAGCGATTCGTCTAATGAATTAGGTAACTAATTTGTAAATCAATCGAAATACACTTATCGAAAATTGTCACAAGGAATCCAGAATGCGCTAAATCTACACTCAAACAAATTTAAATTTTCGTTTTGGCACTTAACGTTCTCTTTCTACTCACAATTGTTGAGTTTGTTTTTCTAAACAAAATTTTATAATAGTTTTATTATTATTGTTAAAATAAATATTAAATTAAATTAACTTAACTTGTATGCTCGTGAATAGCGTTTCGAGGAGACCAAGCAGCCGCACTGTCGCTAAGTTCATTTCGCTAAATTGTCTACGTGTTGAATTCGACTTGGCGTTTTAGTTGCAGGCGGCATTCAGATCTTGAAAATTCGGACAGACTTGGCAATTGCAGATGCTAATGTCGAAAATTTTTACAGAAACAACTTCAGTACGAACTGAATTATTAAAGATAAATACATTTATGTCCTGTCGAAGAATAGCGACGGTTTCATTTCTATGTTACGTGTATAAACATCCTGTTTTCCGTTTTAATACTACAATAGATAGTTCTCTTCAGCTTGCAGCTATCTTGCTTTGGACCTTCTTTTATTACATACAATGTACAAGGATAGTTGTGTTAACATATCAGCACGTTAAGTATGTCCCAGACTAATTGTAATCCAATTTCAATGTTACATTCGATTCAGTGGTTTTTTGTTTGTTTGCAAACTAACGATGATCCTTCGTCGTATCGTTAAAAATTAAAATGCTACGAATACGTTTCAGTGTCCGTTTTGGTTTCTTCACCGATTTGCTACCTTTTTTTTAATTCTATTAGTGATTTGTTGTTGTTGTTTTTACACAGCATTAGTACAATAGTTATTTGCAGTTGTTGTTTTTGTATAATTTTTACTGATTTCACATAAAAATTTCTATTTTTTTTTTACATTTTAATAGTTACATTACGTACAGATTTTTTTCTTTTCCATTCTTTCTACATATTTTCCGTGGTGACCATGACGACGATGATGACGATTGCAGTAGCGATGAAATTAAACGGACAACGAAACGAAACTGTTGTATTGTGTGATGTTGCGTTTTAAGATGTCTGCGCAAGGACCGAGAACGCGTTCGAATCTGCAAGCAAAAGAAATTTATATAAATTTACATTGAGACTGTGTGCTGTGTCGAAATTTTGATCAAAAGCTTATGCTTTGAAATTATCTTGATAATTTGAATGTCCGTAATTACGCATGTTACATTTAAAATCTTCATATAAAATTATCCGTCCCGAATGAAGTATGAGGGTTTTTTAAAACATTTCTTGTTTAAAAGTTGGATCTTGCCGCTACAACAGGACTACTTAAATGATTACTTGTACATCGAAACACTCATAGTTTGCGGTGGGACTAGGAAATAAAGCAGTTTGTCCTGCCAGCGGGATCACCTTAAGTGGCGGAATTTTTTTGGCCTTGGATGTTGCGATTTCATGTTTTTTGTTAGTTAAGCGATTTAAAATAAACAAAAATACTACCCAAATTCACGACAACGCAGTGCTACGATAGTTTCATAGACTGTAATCAAAAGATTACGCTATCGAATTTTAAAGGTAGTTGCTGAATAAAAGGCCGGGATATTCGTATGATAAATACACTGTGTCGCAAAATACACGTTGGATCTCAAGGACCGCACCGAATTTATGTGGGAAAGTATTTGCCGGACACAGAAAATTTATCCGTCGTTTGCCGAAAACCACGACAAACGCTTCAATGATAAGATATACACTCATCGAAATAATTATATAGGCAATGTTTGTTTCGGTTTTAAAATTTTGATAACGGAATTTACTTCGAAACAGGTTTTCATTGTTGAATACTATGACAATGTTCAGTTTATTTTGTTATGAAATAAGCTAAAAATCCACGCTCGCACAAAAAGAAAGAAGAATTCTCAATTTCTCTTTTATTTGCTGCGTAATATTTATATAGGCAGTTTAACAGTTGTGGTTGTTGTGTGAGCATCTCGTCACCGAAGACAAAAAACACGTAAGCTTAAGTCAGTTGAAGGTATTATATCACAAATTATTACATTACAAAATCAATCTTCACTTTTTAATTAGTATGCCCCGTGGAAAGGTATTATATGAAGAGGAGAAGGGGAAAATCATTGCATATAAGGATTTGAGGTTTTCAAATCGGCTAATCGCGAGGAAATTGCAGCGATCTGCTGGCGTGGTCGATAATTTCTGCAAAATAGGCGAAAAATATGGCACAATGAAACGTAAAGGACGAACATCGACAATCACAGAACGTGATCTAAGAGAAATAAAACGAGTTGCTACTGGAGAACATTTTTCGGCGAAAGAAATTTGTGCGGCAACTAAGGCAGGAGTTGGTGTTCGTCGAATGCAACAGGTTTTAAAAGTGAATTTAAAGTTAACATATGGCAATAAGTGTGGCAAACCTGCCCTAACTCAAAAGCATAAAAATGCAAGATTGAGATTTGCAGAAAAACATCGTTTTTGGGTCGATGAATGGAAAACGGTGATTTTTTCCGATGAAAAAAATTCAATTTGGATGGCCCAGATGGTGTACACAAATATTGGCGTTCGAGGAAGACTACGCTAGAAGTTCGAAAACGACGAAATTTTGGAGGTGGTTCGCTTATGGTTTGGGCTGCTAAGCTATATGAAAACTACGCCACGACGATAAGAATGGATTCTGAGTATTATGTACAGTTGCTTGATAATGTTCTAGTGACATTTTTACATCAGAATTCATTTTTCAGCAGGATAATGCGGCAATTCATGCATCGCGCAAAACAAAATCGTTTTTAAAATCGCGTAGCATTCCCACTCTTGATTGGCCAGCAATAATTCCCGATCTAAACCCGATAGAGAACCTTTGGGCTAGACTTTCATCAAACGTTTATAACCACGGACGGCAATTTAATAGTGTAAAGGAGCTTAAATTGACTATTCAAGAACAGTGGAACAAAATAGAGCCATCCTACATCCAAACGCTTATATACTCTATGCCAAACCGTTTAGAAGAGGTGGTCAAGAATAGAGGGGGTCACACTTTATATTAGTTTTATAATGTTTTCTTTTTTCTTCATGTCAGCAAAAGTGCCTTTATATATATTTCGTACTAAGTTTTTTTTCTTCATAATTACTTTCAAAGTGCTAACTCAAGAACTAGTTATTTATCATTAACTTTAATTGTTTCTTCTTTTCAAATAAAATCCAATATATTTAAAGTGGAATGCTCTTAAGTTTTTGTTAAAATTGCAAAAAATGTACTTCCTATATAGTTATTTCGCAGAGTGTATAAAGCTATCATTAGTTGAAAATAAATTTCCACATCTTTACCATTATGCAAACTTTAAAAGGATATTTCTTTTCTAGCAATCGGTCATTTACACAGGCGTGCGATGTTAAAAAGTCTTGAACCCTGACTGTCCCCTTAGATATGTGTTATGGAACTAATGAACGTGACAATAATAAAAAGATTCCATCGCTTGAAGATTTCTATATTATTATCGTTCAATGACCAGAGGGAAAGTAAGCATAGGCCTAATCTAATGCGTTTATTTATTGGTGATATTAGTAGACCTATTTAGTGCATTTCGTATATAACGTTTAACTATATTCAATAGAAATTTTATCACAAATTGAGTTTGCTTTTCGAGCTTTATTGCAATTCTTTCAATAAGTTAAGGAAAAGATTCATACTGCCACCTTTCTATTATCCTACTAAAGTGTTTAAGAAATGGAACTGACATCGAGACAGTGAACACACAACAATTTTTACCACACTTGTACGGTAAAAACTACCAAAAAAGTATCACAGACCTAAAGAAGGGCTTTGGTCTATTCCTGTTTTGGTTAAGCATTGAGTTCCTCACCAAGGTTTTTTAGTGTTTATGTGGAGGGCTGACAAATATGGTCGAAAGTTTTAACGAAAATTTTGAAATTTGGAACACATTTGATTTGGATGGTACCTAAAAATCATGTCGACGATTGTTACTGCAATGTGTCAGGATTTCACAAATGCCGAAATGTTCGATCTGTTATTCGCCCTAAACCTCATAGTATAGATATGCCCATTCCTGAACTACACGTTGAAGTCAAACTAATGGAGTAAGAAACGTTCACCTCCTCTTTAGACGGTTAAGTAGAGGAAGCATTTAAATGCAATTGTAGTGAGCCACAATTTGAAGTAAACAACATGATTTGGAGCTTCTGAAAGATACGACTGAATTTTTGGGATCTCGTCTTAAACAAAAGAATTTGAGGTCTGGATACGTCATTTTAATGATGCAGAAACAGAGAAAGCGAGTTTATTTCTAGTGTTTCCAAACATCGAGATTCAGTTTACTGTAGCGACGTTCCGCAACTAATGTCACTGTTCAACGTCGAATCCAATCCAAATGAATGAAGACTCTATATTAATTCCTCAAAGTCGTGCTGCTACACAGTGAAAATGAATATAGAAGTGTACTCGTAGTTATAAAAGAATGCAACGAGAATATGGAGTTCATACTCTCGAAGCTGAACTATCACGAACATGGGGGGTTGGTTTGTGCAGATTTTAAAGTTATCAGCATGCAATTTTTTTTCGTTACTCCTTTTCTGTTTTGTTAAATTTTAAATATGGTTTGTTCACTGCATTGTACTTTGTGTGTGTTTTATTGGACATGTCTGTTGTAATTTATTATCAACTTTTCAAATCTTGTGCTGATGTTTCTTTCGAAAAATTGGAGGGAGGACACAGCGTTAATCAATCGAAAGCAAATGTCCCTTCACCACGATAAGGCAAAGTCCCATACAGCATCGATCGCTCATAATAAAGTGCAAGTGTTTATCTGGGAAGTTAATTAGCCTTCTGATGTGCACCGTCCAATCATCAGACAAAAATAACGCCATGGAGCGTATTTATCAGGCGAGATTCATTTTTGGAGCATGGAAATATGATGAAACTTCCCGTTCATGGAAATGATTTGTTCCAATTGTTAAAAATAGTTTGGAATGGAATTGCTGCGCTTTGCTCTGGATCTCCTCAATTATGGCAAATATTACATATGTACTTATGTTATGTGTTGTATTTAATATGCTTGCAATATGGATTTGCCTGTAATCATAAGATCAAAGAAGATATCTGAAAACTAGATAAGATTTTCAAGGTCCAAAATAATTTTTTTTTCTTATAATTAATAATTAATTTTTAATAATTTCGTTATTACACTCCCCTTCCCCTTTCAAATCTAAATTTTTATTGTACTCCCAATTCGATAAGAGTTCCTAACGTTGTAGTTGAGTGTTGGAAGTTGCTTTATAGTAAACCCTTGTCTGAAAGGACTGTGGAGTCAAAATCCAGTGCAGAAGATCTACACGCCGTCTACCAAATAAATATTTGTCTAATTGTTCGTTTATTAGATCGTTGCCGAAAAAATTAAGAAACGATACAAAGATATCAATCGGGGAGGTAACTTACCGCGCTCTATCAAGTTTGACACATTTCAATGGACCTCGAGCCACAACCGTAGCAGCCCGTGGTCGATCCAAAAGCAACGCAATTTCGCCGAAATAATCGCTTGGACCCAATCGTCCCACCTCCACTGGCTCGTCTCCTTGCTGTGAACAAAGATGTTTGTCAGTATATTCAATTTATTTTGAATCTTAATTCACCCTACCTCAGCACGTTTTTGCAAAACAACTGCACATCCCTCGACAATGATATAGAAATCATCGCCCGGTTCACCCTGCTTCACAATCGTCTCTCCATCTTCGAAGCTGACTGTTTCAAGTGCATCGGCCACAGTCAGTCGTTCCCACTTGTCTAAACTCTCTGCAGAAAATTGTAAGTTTGTTAAAATGTTCGCTGTAAAAAGATTGCTGAGGAAAAAGCTTACCCAAGATCGACACACGCGATAAGAACTCTTCGTACATTTTCCTCTTACGAATTGTTGAGCCCATCAAAATTCGACGATAGGAGTCCCGATCGATACCCCACAACTTCACATCTGTTTTGGCACGAACTGTGGCCGCTCTGGGCGTTCCGTAGATTAACGCTAACTCACCAAAGCTTCCACCTTCACCAATCGTCGTGACCAGTTCGTTATTCACGAATACCTTGATGAACATATAAAAAGAAATGCATAAGACTAACTATGGACACTTCATAGACCATCTAATTACCTCCACTTCGCCTTGATCGATTACGTAAAAATTGTCACCCTCGTCGCCTTGCTGTATGATATACTCGCCGCCCAAACAATTCACAGGAAACATCGCATCAAAAATATCGGATCGTTCGTTTTCGTCGAGATGCGAGAACAGGACATTTTTGGCAATCGCTTTCGACAGAGCCGCCATCGTTTTGTAGTCCTTCGGGACCACCTTCTTTACGTAGCTGGTGGCATCCTCCTCTGTAACGGGTTCCGCTGAAATGCCACCACGTCTTCGTACTGGCGGAGCTGTTGTTTGTGGCATTGGACTAAGATCGTCACAATCATCGGGGCTGGTTGCCTGTTTGGTGGCATCTAATTTCACTTGTTCCTACAAGGACAAAATGGATTTTTATTAATTACGCTGTTAAATATATTCAATTTTTTGGATATGTTATTGAAATACATGAGCTTTATTTTATTTTTCATCTATTTAATACGTATCTAATCAACAAACAACCTTCTAGCGTGATATAATAAAATTCGACTGAATTTTTCCAGCAAATGTGCATCGATTTGCTTGAACCTTGTCAGATAAAATCATTGAAACTGCAAAAAAAAATTGGTAGGCTATTTTTTAATTTCTGATTTTCTGAATTTTCAGCCATAGTAAACTATAAATAACATTGAGAATATTCTAGATGAAAATAAAAGGGTAATTTCCACATCTAGCGTTTTAAGACTTATATTTACCACGTTGGGTATAGAAAATGCTCACATAACTCTACAAACAGCGAATAGCCGATTGTTCGAGCGACTTTTTAAAATACAGTGCTATGAATAATTATAGACTCAACTATATTTTTGAGTCTTATAAAAACAGGAAATTATTTCAAATAAGTGTTGATTTTATTGGATAATATGCCTTTAAGAAAATTTAGTAGGGATGAAAGGTTGATTATATTTCTTTCGAAAATAAAAAAAAATGTGGTCTAGGTGCGACCCTTATGGTCCACACGACTAACTTTCCAGTGGGGTGAATAAAGAAACTATGATTTGTATTTATTATTTATGTTTATATATTCTATTATTATTCTAAAATATTATGATTTTTTTTTTTAATTTTTTTAGCCACAAAAGCCATTTGATAGTGGAAGACGTCTCCGCCCTCGTCATCTACCAAAGTCTCGACCAGATCCAATCTCCCAGATCCAAAATCTCCCAGATCGTAAATCTCCCAGATCCTAAATCTAATATTAAATTACTTATAACAATATCCCATATTAACTGCATTAGCGTCTCTCCTCTCATTCTCCCAAACAGTCAACAACATTGTCTTCATGACGGTCGTTATAATTCGCAGATGTAAATTACAAAATAGTTGAAATATAACGAGCTTAATCCATCTGCAAGCCAGCCGTGGTCGTGCTGTCTCGTGACGGATGGCAAATGACAGCACCTGAAGAGGATGCCATCCGACACGCCGAAACCACACTTCCTACTAAAAAAACGGATAATATAAGTTTGGAATTTAAAAAATAATCTTGATTTTTTTTCAAATTGCATTTTTTGCGAATTTGATCAGAATTTTGCTAAAACACACAACAATAATATTACTATGAAGGTATTTGGGATCTGCACGAACGAATAGTGCGTTTCAACAGTTTTAAAATTAAGCAATTTTTTCAGTTTTTATCCTCAATAAAAAAACGGCTAAACCGATTTTGCTGAAAACTCAGTTCTAAGTTACGTAATTATGCGTCGAATGAAACCAGTCTCACGTCAATATGGTCTATGGTTCTTGAGATAATCGAGACGAAAAATAATACCGAACGCACATCCGCACATACACACTCACAGACATCTCTCTCAAAACGATGGATTTGGATTCTAGAGACCTTAAAACGTGGAGATATGTCTAAATTTGGGATTCGCGAAATCGACCCCATTACAATAACTTCCCACCGGGAAGTTAAAAAACATAAACACTCGCTGTAAGATATGTGCAAAAAGTATAAACTCCGTGAATGTTTGTTAAGTTTTTCATTTAATACTTAGTCCATTTGCGCTTATTCTTACGTCTAACAATCGACTTGAAACGCTATTAGCAAGACTATTTAATACGCTATCTGATATCTCGTTCCAGGCTACTATTATTCTTGCCTTTTGTTCTGCTACATTTGCAATGGATGACTTCTCCTTGTCGTAGACTTTCCTCGCTAAGATGGCCCACAAATTTTCTATGGCGTTGAGGTCGGGACTTAACGCTGGCCAAGGTAATAATTGGATTCCATAATCCTGAAACCACTTTTTTGTGGAGGCAGCCGTATGGATGGGTGTATTATCCTGCTGAAAAACAATGTTTTCGTCTTTCGCTAGCGTCACAAAAGGCAGTAGATGATCCTGTAGTAACGCCTGATATCCGACAGCATTAAGTCTGCCATTGACGAAGGCTATTTTCCTCTTTACATGTTTTTTGAAAGCCGCCCAAATCATCACAGAACCACCTCCCTGTGCTCTTCTTGGCATGATTCTTCTATCCTTTCTTAAATCGTGCCAGTAGTAGTTAAATCCATCTGGTCCATCGAAACTGAACTTCTTCTCGTCGCTGAAGATCACATGATCTCGAATGGTTCCTTTTTCGGCGAATTTCAGTCTAGTTTCGATGTGACCTTTCATCAACTTGGGTTTTTGCAAACATTTGTGGTATTTAAAGTTTTTGGAGGATGCAGCCCATTTTCTATTAAAGCTGGGATCACATTGCAAGTTCAAGCGGCTAACAATTTTCGATGATGAAGCTCCTGTGTTCGATAGTTCACTAGGCGATTATTTTGGAGAACGACGTCCAGATGACTTCTTTTTCCCATAATTCTCGATTCCAAGCTTGAACAAATTTTTAACTACACTCTGCGATCTTTTAGTTTTACTCGCGATTTGTCTTTTTCACTATTCCTTAAATCAATAATTCTATGTTTTTCAACATCACTTATTTTTTTCCACAGGGCATTCTAGGGATGGACAAAATTCCAAAACTCTCAAAAAATACACTTGCACGTCTTCGCAGTGTTAAAGTGCTACATAAAAACTCAAAGCCACGTTAGAAACACTCTTGGCCAACTTAGAACATCAACTGAGTTTATAATTATTCACAGCTTAAAAGGACACTTTTGTACTTGTGTGTGTTGTGCGTTTTTGGAAAAAAGGAAAAGGTAGATGTTCCTGATTCATGTTTACCAAATATCTTTACGAAAAGGAGCGGTAAGATTAACAAAAGTGCATTTCACTTTTTCCAGGACGTTTTTCAAGTTAAACAGGGCTGCCAAGAATTAATAACCCAGCATTCATTTCGGACAGGCTATCAATTTTCTTTAAAAAAAAAAGCTCTACATTGCAAAAGATTTTGGAACAAAAAAATGAAAAAGGAATTGAGTTATAGGCAGACTATTTGTAGAAAAACTAATTTAATTTCATTTATTGTTGGAAACTTTTAAGACTCATCTCGTATTTAAACTCTGATCAATAAGTTGCATCGTTAATTTGGATAGTTTCTGAGTTTCGGGAATGTTGACAATGTTGTCATGAAATCAAATCGAAACATCCAATTTGCTATATTTTCTCAAACGTCTATTAGTGCAAATTATGCAAATGGTATTTGTGTCATTTGGCACTCCCCGTTGGCTATGTACTTAGCACGTTGCCCGGCAAACGTGTAAGATGACGAGCAATATTTGTTTCTGTCACAAACAGACGCTAATTTGTCGCTAACTATGTACGTAAATCGATACTAGATTCGAGGACAGTACATATGTATATATCCACCAATCTATTTGTGAAGATCTTCTTGCGACCACCAAAAATCGTTAATTGTTCCCGTGTGTCTGTAAAGTGGATGGACATGAAACTCATGCATGTCTTCAGGGAGCTGTCGTTGCGATTGGTAGCATGTACTTTTGATTGCTAAATAAAAAAAGCTAAGAGTGTCAAGAAAAAAAATCGAAGGACAACACGCCTACGTGTGTACCACGGATCAGATCAATAATTAAAACAAGCCGCAAAGTGCGACCCTTGAGGTTCACGCGGTCAACTTCCCAGTAATATCTACATAAACATCAAAAACATTAAATACAATAATAATTTTGAAAATAATACTACTTTAAATAATAATAATGAGAGGTATTCATAGCAGAACTAGGAATGAGTTAATATTAATCATATCATCTAAGGGAGGTTTTTTTGGATTTCCAACATTTAAGCATAAAAAACATTAACACTAAAACACTGAAGAAACTATTAAAAATCTGCTCAAATTTTGCAAATATTATAAAACTTGGATTGAATTTACAACAATTTCCTTAGAATAAAAGATATAAAGTAATATCATTCGTATGAACCATCTATACATGATAACTTTGAATGATTATATATTTTTAATTTAGTTTTTTTTTTTAATCATGGAATATGATTTTGCTGGTTCTTCTTCAAAAACTAATAAAAATGTATAAATTTTATAAACATTTATTACTGTGCTGTGCAAATCACCCTAGACGACTAATTTTTTGCATTTTCTTTTATTAAATTAAAAACCGGCTGAAACAATTTTTATATAATGTTTAAAAATCGCAAAAATGTTAATACACGTCTATTGACACGTTAATGATGCAAATATTATATCTGGTTCGTGAGATATAGTTAATGATAAAAATGACCCTGAAAATCATGATGACTTTTAATGATTTTTTATTTTTTATTTAATTTTTTACGTAGTAATGAGAAAAAATTTTGATGATGTTTTCACAAACATTGTTTGGAGTATCTAAATTTTTTAAACATTGATTACTGTATTTCGCAAATCAGGTTAAAAATTTATTGTATATGAAAAAACCTAATTTTTTGCACTTTTTTCTCTTAAATTAAAAAACGCCTCCAAGAATTTTTACAAAAACTTGATAGAATCTTATAAATGTTAATACGCGTCGATTGACACCTTGATCAAGGAAATCGTATGTTTGGTTCGCGAGATATAACGCATGACAGAAATGACCTTCAAACGGGCAAAACAGCAAACCCTCCTGACCGAAGTTTCCCAAAAACTAATCAGCTCTTAAAATTGCAAAGACGCTTCGATTGACACCTTAACGTAGTTGATCGGACTTTGTTTACGTGAGTTATGCTCGTAGAAAAAAGTGTCCACGAACGCACATACGTACGTAAGTACACACACACATACATCTCACTTTCTAAAAACATTTTATATATACTCTATAGACCTCAAAACGTAAATAAATGTTGAAAATTTCAATTTCAATTTTCGAGGCGATTACAAGAACTTCCCATATACTGGGAAGTTAATAATATACTATTCGTGCACTGGGATATCATAGTTTGGGTCATATCGTGACTTCAAAAATAGGTCGCATGTGCTTCAAAATAAAAGTCTGTAATTCCAGCTCAGTGTTTGTAATTAAGCCGGATGTTCCAGCATGCAAAATTTGAGCAACTCATTCACCAAACAGCTCATTTCATAAATATGCCCACGACAGCATGTTCACCATCTGCAGGACACCCAACAACAAACAGAATGTTTTGCTAATTACATTTGGAACGCTGCTTTGTATGTGATGCGCTAAATTAATTTTCTGCACCCACAGTCGTTCAGTCGTTCTTCGCGTCATACAAAGGCCTTCTTTGTCGCATTACATTTAGTCTGATTATAATCTGCACACGTACAGTTACCGCTAAATCCTTAATGAGTTAAAGACGAAGCGAAATTCGTCAAGTGGTAGTCACCGAACAAATAGAAATTCAATCAATTTTAAAGCTTCGCAATTTCTTGATGACTTTAATGTACTATTGGTATCTGAGTGTAATTAAATTAATTAAAGCGGTAATTGATTGATCGCAATTATGATAGCAACGTATGACTGATTCAATGTTTGTGATAAATGTACGTTTCAATTAATTATGAACACCGAAGAGGTATTGACCATCTTAAAAATAGTATTTTAATTGCTTTAAGTGTGTCAACCATATGTTGATATTAGCGAAAAAGAATTTAATTATTATCGCACCTAATCATGATTCATACCAATTGAGTTCATAATATTTTTTCAATCAATTAAATTCATTCGATGATTCAATAATTAGAGGAAAAAATCACAAAAATTATGACTAAACATTTAACATATGTAGGATGATCCAAACGTATCTAAAGCGCACGTAAAAATCGAAAGAAAAATGGTTTTGGTTCTTTACATCCTAACAATTTTTTTTAAAGTAAGTTCATCATTTAACCAATGAGACAAGATCAGGCTGGCCAATCTAGCACATAGTCACCATAAAAATAGCTTGACATACAATAATATAATACTATTGCAGTTAAGTAATTCTAAGTCAATTATGCTTGACAAAGCACTTGAAAAATATCTATACCCAAGCTATAATCCCTGATTAACGGCGACTTGGTGGATACAATGGGGGACACTACTTTTTATATTCAACACCTGCACGCTGGTGCAAAGAGTTTAAGCTGGCTAAAAAATCCATGGAAGATGGATGGCCATCGCGAATGATATCCATAAGTTCGCAAATCGAAAGGCGACCATTACACATCCAGCTGAGGTCAAAGGATTTCATATCGAAACATTTAAAGGAGTCTTCCTAATACAGTGCATATGTGCAAAAGGTAGCCGCATGTTTAGTACCAAGAATTTTAATATAGGGGTACTTTAAAAAGTATCAAACTGATTTAGAATTATTTTTGACCCATTTTATGACCATAAACGAGACCTGAAAACAGTACTACGATTCATTACCAGAAGATCAATAATTAAAATACAGTTGAGTTATTGTAAGAAATTACACCCGAGACTTACTTATCTTTCAAATATCTACAACTTTCAATGAAAACTATCTAAAAATCTCACGTCGTAGCTTCGGGGACGAAGAGGAGACAGAATCAGTAGAGCATTTTCTGTACAAATGTTCAGCTCTAGCCGTTAGGAGATATAAGTATTCATTTCCACGGAACTAAAAGAGCTAGGTACCATTACCATGGGGAACTGGTGGATTTCCTTTAGAAATCATGATGTTACACAGAATGATTTAGAAGGCTTTCACATCTAGCTTGGCACTCTCATATCCTAACCTATCTAAAAATCTTATAATATGCTGTCAAGCGGTTAGTTGACTAAAAAAACGTAAGTTATAAATTTGATAACAGGTGGTCGTTGAGTCCGAACGTCTTCTTTGTTGCGGACAATACGACGGCTACAGGTGAGTGGGAAAATGTCGAAAAAATGATCAGGAGAATCATTCTTGTGTCACAAGTATGCTCTTTGGCGAGAAAAAACGACGGGACAAGTGGCGTAACAACTTTGTGAGCGACTGAAGATTCTTTTCTTTGCGTTGGACAATGAAAGTTCAAATGGCGAGTCTGTTGTGTAGGTACCGGGACGGCTGTGGACTCGCAATACAATAACATAAACGGCAAATGTACAATCAAAGCCGACTTCAAATCGCCCGCTTCTAGGGCAGCCAAAGTAACAACGGTACCACGTAAGAGCTCCGATCTTGGTCGGACAATATTAAGAACTCTACTGAGTAAATAGATTGGTATTAATAACATTGAAACACCCACGAATTTTCCTTTTATTCTACTTTATATTTAAATAACTTCAATTATTTAAATATAAAGTAGAATAAAAGGAAAATTCGTGGGTGTTTCAATTTTATTAATATAAATAAGTTCTACTAATAGCGGTTACACATCTATATTAAAATAGATTGGGTTCTTTTCAATTGATGAAAAAGTGTCCGGTTGAAGTGGAGTAAGACTTTCTTCTATTCTTTATAACAATTTAGTGCCAGTTAGTTACGGAGTTCCACGGGGAAGTTAGTTTCAGATGTTGGTCCCGAACTTTTTCTTACTTCAGTTTCAGAGCTCGAGGAGTGAGTGACGCTTAAAATAAAATCACCCTGCTTTTCTTCGCGGACGATCACCGGGTGAGTCTACCTTCTCCTTGATTAGTCTCGGCTACGGAACTAAAAGTGCGTTCAACATATCTGCAGACAAAAATAAAATTCGTTTACTTACTTTGGTGGACTCGTTTCCCAAAAAGAATAAAGACAGACACGGATGAACTTTCTTATCAATTAAAAAAAATATCTTCACATTCCGTAGTCGAGACAGGGAACTAATATTATTTTTAAAAAATAGAACTCTGTACGAACTTTTGCGGATAAAGACAAAGTTTTTTTGATTCGGTCGCATTACAAAAACTCACACCGTTATAAAACGAATGGATCATACTTAAATGCCAAGAAATTTTAGCAAACCTAGCTCACATTCATATACATATACTTGAACATAGTTACCTGAAAAATGAGCAGCCTGCATCATTTAAAGTAATTGACACAGAGAAGCCAAACAATCACGTGATTAAAGTAAAAGAATAAGATTTGAATATTAAATTTGTATATTTTTTACCACAGTAGATCACTGTAGATGCATGAACATTAACCAACTTTTAAAATAATTTTTGCCCATTGAAAAAAAATTATATATTGAGGTACAAACAATTTTTTGAACCGTTTTTCAACTTGAAAAAAATTGTTTTATTTTTTATAATTTTTTATTTCATTTTATCAAATTTGAACTGCGTCTTTTGTATGAAACTTTAAAGATTAAAATTTAGGATTTATATAAGATATTAAATATTGGAAAAGTGAATGAAAATTTTTTTATGATTTTTTTCCGTAATAATAGAATTTTTTAATAGCTTGCCATAAAGAAAAATCACAGTTTTTGAAATATACAACTTATTTCTTTCGTCACTAACATTGAAAAAGCAAAAAAAAAAATACTTTTAACAGGATCAAATTTACTGAAGATATACTACAAGAGTAACCCTTTAAAAGCTGTCTTTCAAAAAGTCATTTTGTAAAATATACTACATCGAAGAAAAATATTTTTTATAGCATTTTTCAATTGATGAAAGGGTTTTACCCTTTCTCAAATGGTTTGAACTTTTTCCCAATTGGTTTAAACTTTTTCCTAAAATATTTTGATCTTTTCCCTAATGGTTTATACATTGTCTAAAAACATAATTGAGCTTACGGCATTCCAACATATTGGAGGTAAACTATAAGCTTCAATCTGCCGGAGGAAAGTTTTACAAGTTTTGTGAAAGAGTACGAACCATTTGGCAAAAGAATCAAATATGTTGGGGGGAAAATCTAAATCAACCAGGGAAAAGTATAAATGAGGGAAAAGGTCTTAGCCAAAAAATGCTACATCTCAAACATATACTACCATTTCGTAAAGTTCAATTTTTTAATAATTTTTTTTCAATCCAAAATATATGTTTTAAAGCACAATTCATTTTCATGTATTTCCTACAGTGGCCTAGGTCGTTAAGCAAATTTATTGGCTCTATGAAATTGGCTAAGATAGTTCAAAGAAAAAACATCAAATCAAGACGCTAATAACCTTTGGCTATACAAATTCAAAATCACAACTGAACAAAACCAAAATAACAGAATTTATTTGAAGCTAGTTTTTTTACAGCATTAATAATAGTTTTAATTATTTTGGATTAATTTCCTATCAATAAAATGGAAACACTATTATCTCTAGGTGGTTGTTTAAAGCATTACCAATAATACTAACAGTTCAAATATTTATCTACGAAAATAGAAACGAGTTATTATCTTTAATTATAAGCCTTAGTAATATCCGTAATAAAGTTGCGTTCTCGATTAGCTCGTAAATATTTTTTTTGGTGTTTTCTGAAATTTAATTTAACGCGCGGAATACGAGCACAATTTTTAAAGAGAGTTATATGATAATAGGCACGAATAAATTGCGATCACTCAACAGAAAAAAATAATGTTCGGACTAAAAACTACAGAAAAACATTTTTGTAGTTTTTTTTGCAAAATCTCCAACATCCATTTATTACGCAATGATCATTTTTGAAATTTGTGAGTTCCTAATGCTTTCTTGTAAAGAGTTGCAAGGTTTTGACGATACCTCTTTTTTTCTTACATAATATTTGATATATTTTACTTATATGGCTTAGATTATTTTAACTATATATTAAATGCTTTTTGAGATCGACTAAAAAAGAAAGGACTCTTAATTTTCCCTCTTTAAACGAAACTGAGACAGTTGTAAACATATTCGTAATTTTCCATAACAATTTCAAGCCGATATTTTTAAATTTTAATATTCCAAATTGTTTTTTTCAAAAATCATATTATAAAATAAACATAATACGACGTCAGGGAAGCTTTGGGACCGTTTCTTCTTCTCTTATTTTGTTTGAATCACTGTTTTTAAAAAAATGATAATATGATTTATTTTACTCGGCACCTTTCACATAATTTCAACATCAAACAGATGAAAAATTGAAACATCTAATTCTCTAAATTTTTCAAGTTTTTATTGCACAAAAGTCCACTTCAACCTGGCGAATAAATCTTTATGAGTTTTTTTAGCACACCACAAAATCACTAACAATTAAAAATAGATGCTTTCTCTCCCCGAAATCCAAATTGATGGTTTGTTTTAATGATGCTGTAATTCTGAAATTAAATACGTCCATAAACACGAAGCAGTGCTTCTTCAGAATTAAGTCAAGATGAAACATCGCACAGTCCTGAATTTGATGCCACAAAATCCAACAACTATTCGTGCTGAGTTTGACGTTATGAAAAGTGCAAGGACTATGCAAATATACACAACGTGCGAATGCGAATAGCAAGTTTTTAAATATGGCGGTCGACAATAGAAATATTTTTAACCGCCACAAGGAAGAATGCTTGAAGAATAGCATGACACAAACTAGCAACCGTTTCTACAATAGGAACAAAAGTCAAGGCAATGACTGTCGAGGACTTTCACCAGTTCCTGGCACTAATTACTGTCCTGGCAAGGAATTGTACCGCAGTCGGTTGGGCATGTTTATGGGTTAAGTGCTTCCAAAAGTAGAACAATACTATGCTTGCATAGATAGAAATGTATTGACTAGGCGACACACCTCATTTGGGATTCGAAACTAGAATAGGTTACGCAATGTTTCACTTGTAATTGTTTAGTATTCTCTAGTTAAGATTGCACAATGATATATTCTGTGTAGTTTACTCAGAGAATTTCACAGCTGAAAAGTCTTTATGAAACTTAGAAGAATACAAAATTTTTGAATTATAAGGTCGATAAGCCATTTTCAAAGTTTATCATCCAATTCAACAAAGAGCAGTCTATTATCGTTATTTTTCGCATCCTTTTGATTTTCACACTCGATCCTTATATGATTCATCCACCCTCTAAATTGTTTCGAAACATTTCCATAACATGTAGATGAAAACCGCTTAAAAATTAAAGCAAAACTTTCGCCAACATTCATGCCACAAACATTTTATGGAAAAGCACGTCCCATCATCTCGTCCTGCAAAACATTCTATATAGATTTGCGAGCAGAATGAACAATAAAAAAACCGCTTCAGAGAATGGTAGACAACATGGCACCCGACAGTTTTATGTTTAGTAGCAAATTAGATTGCACGTTTTCCTAATGGAGGGATTTGCTTCGGTGGTTGCTTTTGTGATACCACGAAATTGGGTTAAAAATCTCTTCATCCATGTTCTGTATTTAACAACACGCATCTAACTGATTGCGAACCTAAATATGATATGTTGCTCTTTTTTGGGTTTAGGAAGACTCACAATTTGAAGCGCTGGTTGGAGAGTGAAATAAGGTCGAAGGATGTGATGTAGAATTTTTATTTTCATTTATCGGAACCACATTATTGGCTTCGAAAATTTGCAATTCATAAATTTATATTTGCAGATGAGGTCGTGACACCAATGAAAATGTTTAATACAATTCATCTTGATTGCATGCTCAAATTTGTTGTCAGCACTATATAATTGTTTTCGGAAAATTAGTTTTTTTTTGTTTATATTTTTCATTAATAATTTTCAATCGAAGAGCAGACTATCTAACTTGCTGTTGATAATAGACTAATTGGGGAAATGGTTGATATCAATCCGATCAATTTTGCCTGTTAGAAATTACTGATGGTGAGAATCAAACATAGACTGTGTTTCACAAAAACTGATGTTTAGTACCTTTCGATACTTGGGAGAAAAAGCGTCATAACAATATATAAAAAGCGGTCTGAGGTAGTGTTCTTATCATCCAAAAGGATTAAGAATGAATTTCGCACAGGCTGCAAGCGATACTAAAATTTCTGCTTCGTTCGTTAAGAAGTGGGTTAGGATTTTTCACGAGTCTGGTAATGTTGACGAAGAGCTGGATAGAGGTCCTAAGAGAGCAACCTCTAAAAGACAAGATAAGATCATATGTAGCTTGTTTGAGTCTACGAAATGCGAGAAAGAAACTACTGAACAAAGCTAGTGTATCAACTAGTACGATAAGGCGGAGATTGCAGGAATCTGGCATTGAAAGTGAAAGTACACTTGCGAAGCCATTGTTGACCGAAAAGCATATCGAAAAGAGATTAAGTTGAACAAGGACGGTGATTGGAGCAGCATTATTTTTACTGATGAATCTTCATTTGTTTTATATAATTACTGGAAAAGAGCCTGGACGAAAAATGGTGAAAGAACTTTGCGGCGTAGAATAAAACACTCGGCAAAGGTGCACGTTTACAGATGCTTCTCGGAAAGGGGATTCGGAAGCTACTCGTTTTTACAAAAAAAAAAACCTGAATGCTGAATTAATGATCAAACTTTAAACAAATAGTCCGTCAGGACAAGACTGGTTTAAAACAAATTATAGTTGAAGTGTAAAAATAACATGTGATGTTTTTTTCAACTAAGCCCCTAAAATGAGTGATCCAGCCTGGAACGATATATCAAATAGCGTATTAAATAGTCTTGCCAATAGCGTTTCGAGTAGATTGTTAGATGTAATCAAGAAGCTTAAAGCTCGTGGTAGTTCCTCGGAGCTACCCAGCGTTGAAAATTGATAGCCCACTTTTTACTCTAAGTTTAACGACTAGTGTATCCATAGACTATGCCCACGACCATCAGGATTACAAAAGGTCAACAAACAGCAAAAAAAATTGGATTGTGGGGATGATCTCTAAAGCTATTTGCTGTCTCGAATGGGTTAAATCTGCTGACAGTTTACAGTGCTGTAAATAATTATAGACTCAACTATATTTTTGAGTCTTTCATAAAAACAGGAAATTATTTCGGATAACTGTTGATTTTGTTGGATAATATTCCTTTAAACAAATGTAGTAGGAAAGTGTGGTTTCGGCGTGTCGGATGGCATCCTCATCGGGTGCTGTCATAAGCCATCCGTCACGAAACAGCACTACCACGGTTAGCTTGTTGGTGGATTAAGCTTCGTTATATTTCAACCATTTTTATAATTTACATCTGCGAATTATAACGACCGTCAATGGGTTCGTATATAGCTACGTTGCTAAGTTTAAGTGATAACGATGAACCAGCATAACCTGGAAGCTAAGAACTCCCATTAATGTGCATCAATAGTGTTAGTAAGTTGCTAACCAAAAGCACAAAACTAGAAAACAATGTTGTTGACTAGACTAGGAGGTTCTAACTAATGATAAACTAAATGTAGTAGGGTTGAAAGGTTGGTTATATTCCTTTCGAAAATAAAATAAAAAAAAACATAAAAACTCGCTGTAAGATCTGTGAAAAAGTATAAACTCAGTGTAATGTTTGTTAAGTTTTTCATTTAATACTTAGTCCATTTGCCCTTATTCTTGATGACATCTAACAATCGACTCGAAACGCTATTGGCAAGACTATTTAATACGCTATGTGATATCTCGTTCCAGGCTAATATTATTCTTTCCTTCAGTTCTGCTACATTTTCAATGGATGACTTACCCTGGTCGTAGATTTTCCTCGCTAAGATGGCCCACAAATTTTCTATGGCGTTGAGGTTGGCACTTAACGCTGGCCAAGGTAATTATTGGATTCCATAATCCTGAAACCACTTTTTTGTGGAGGCAGCCGTATGGATGGGTGCATTATCCTGCTGAAAAATAATGTTTTCGTCTTCCGCTAGCGTCACAAAAGGCAATAAACGATCCTTTAGTAACGCCTGATATCCGACAGCATTAAGTCTACCATTGACGAAGGCTATTTTGCTCCTAGCATGTTTTTTTAAAGCTGCCCAAATTATCACAGAACCAGCTCCATGTGGCATGATTCTTCTATCCTTTCGTAAATTGTGCCAGTAGTAGTTAAATACATCGGGTCCATTGAGATTGAATTTCTTCTCGTCGTTGAAGATCACATGATCCCAAATGGTTCCTTTTCGGATGAAATTTTTCGGCGAATTCCAGTCTAGCTTCGATGTGTCGTTCCGTCAATTTGTGTTTTTGCAAACATTTGTGGTATTTAAAGTTTTTGGAGGTTGCGGCCCATTTTCTAACTAAGCTCGGATCACATTGCAAGTTCAAGCGGCTAATAATTTTCGATGATGAAGCTCCTGTGTTCGATAGTCCTCTTGAAACTGCGCGTTTCACCCAAAGCGATTATTTTGGAGGACGTACAGATGACTTCTTTTTCCCATAATTCTCGATTTCAAGGTTCAACAATTTTTTAACTACACTCTGCGATCTTTTGATTTCACTTGCGATTTCTATTTGAGGTTTTCCACTGTTCCTTAAATTGATAATTCTACGTTTTTGGATATCACTTAGTTTTTTTCCACGGGGCATCGTAGGGATCGACAAAATTTCAAGACTCTCAAAAAATACACTTGCACGTCTTCACAGTGTTAGAATGCTACATAAAAACTCAAATTCACGTTAGAAACACTTTTGGCAAACTTAGAACAGCAACTGAGTTTATAATTATTCACAGCTGTAAAAAGACACCTTTGGGATTTTTACCTTGTACTTAGTGTGGTTGAGAGAAAGGGAAAGATAGATGATTGAAGGATTTCTTGAGAATCTAGAGAATCAGGCAAAAAATTCATTTCCTAGAAATGTTTTGGAAAAATTCGAAAAATATGTTTGAGTCTATAATTATTCACGGCACTGTATATGAAGCAGACATTCGTGATTGGATTCTGCAAGAGGACAACGCTCCTAAACATCGGAGTCGTCTCTGTACCAGCTAGAAAAAAGAAAACGGACTCACAATTTTGAATGGACCACCCAACGAACCCGATACACGATTTTGTGAAGCACACTGTAGAAACAGGTTGCAAATTGTATTGAAAGTTATTATGCGAGGGTATTTGTTCCTAAGCTAAAAACAAAAACTGCTATTTGTAAAGAATTCAATAAAGAATTCACCATATTTTTTTAAAAATTGAAATCAACAGGCAATCATCATTCTTTCTATGGATTTTGATGACTTCATAAACAATTTTAGTCAAAATTAACGACCGTGTGCTAAACAGTTGAACAAACAAAACTTACACCGTGATTAGCAGTGATAATTATAACCATTTAATGAAAAACATTGTCTGGTTTTCATTGAAGAGCCGAACTATTCGTCACTTAGCTGGCTAGCTGGCATTTTATTACACATCAAGGACTTCGCTTTGAGCTGCTCATCTTCGAATGATTGTGCGACACACATTGACTGCCGTTCGAAAAGCTAATAGCAAATAAACATAGCAAACAAATTGCAAGTTTCAGCCAAGCTAAGTATCTGTCACCACACATTTCGATTGCGGACGATATGTGCATTGCCTTGATGGAAAATGCTTCTCCCATATTTTTCCATTTCATATGACATGGCAAAGCAATTTATTTAATACATCCAATTCATTATTGTTCTTGGCTATGGATTCACGGTCGGAGCAGCATGAGTCGCTCTGGTTCAGGGGGTCAATGTATGCCCTCCACGCGACAATTTATTCCATCCAATAGGTAGATGAATATCTTTCATGCCACGCAACACTGAAAAGTTCATTTGAAACATAATTCCGATAAATTTCCACCGAAAGAGATGTAAAGTGCAATGCAAGTAATTCAGTAACGAGCTTGCCAACGGTGGAATTGTCTGAATTGTGTTTATCCATTACAACACGTTGAATGGGCATATCTTATTTCATGTATGAAACAAGAGCCTGTAAAAGACGTAAACAAACAAACACGGCTACAAGAATTCTCCCTTGAATTACTTGATTTCTTAGTTTTAGCAGCACAGGAAGCAAACAGTCATGAGCAGTTTCTCTATGACGTGATTCTGTGTCTGATCAAAGAACCAATATGTACCTCCATAAAATGCTTTTGAATTTTCAAAGAATCTTTTGATTGGCATGGAAAAGCTGCAGATGCTTATTTCGGTTCGGAATTGTAAATAAGTTTCTATCAAAACTCGTGGTTCAATCAAATCGAAGCAATGCTGAATGGACCGGCGCCAACACAGGTAGTTAATAAACAATCAATCTTATGTGCACGTAAAATCGATTGCAAGATTGGAATTAATAGTGGAGATTCCATGAAGACGTGAAGTGTCTTACAATGATGGATTCAGGCAGGCTATCGTCAAAGATCATGATTTATTTTTGTCACTGTTTTAGGATGAGTTGAAATATTTGCTTGATTATTTTTGAAATTTCTGATGGGATGGCTATTTATTTTTCAACAGTTTCGGCATCAAGTAAAATACTTACATCATTTTTTTACATAATTTTAGGTAATAAAATTCAAATAAATTTACATATTTACACGCATGAAAAACGAAAAAGTATGACCATGTATTAAATACATTAGTAAGGATTTGAACCTCCTAGTCTAGCCGACAACTTTCGCCTACTAGTGTGCTTTTTGGTTAGCAACTTACTAACACTATGCTTGCACATTGATGGCGGTTCATTTACTTCCAGATTATAGGCTGGTTCCATAATTTAATGAAGTCCATCCATGGCCGTAAATCAAAAGTAGAGTTAGCAGATGCTTCAGTTGCAGCACCCATCGTTAAAACAACTAAATTGACTTTAAAATTAATTAGGAAAATGTCGCTTTTCTATGGTCTTGCAATAAAAAGATAGCCAGATTCCGCAGAATGTATGAAAAAAGAAATCCTTGCCAGTGAATTTCTACAGATACCAAACCGCGAAATGAATACTGCAATCCGAAATGGTGAGAATTTTTAAAAAAGAATAAAATAAACTATATTACCATAAACGAGCACTTGAACTGAGTATACAAGGACATATTTTGTCAGTTTTTGAGTCGGAGGGAAAATTGTGCCGCATATCTTAAACAACCGTGTCAATAGTATACTCAACCGAATTGAGGGGTTACATAGAACGAATTTAACATGTTGTGCAAGTATTTGTGTTCAGTTTTGGGAGGCACTGGATATATTCAATGTATTTCTTACACATTATTATTATTAATTATACATTGTTACCTGTGGTTACCTAATTTGTTAAGTTCTAGTTAGAAATTTCAAGCGTGAAAGAAATTCCATCCTTTTGGGTCACATTGAAATGAATAAATCTTGAAAATCCAGAAAGACTGCAGTTGATTTTTTATGATCAGTTTTTTGAGCCTAAAGGATATTAAGGACGTTATAGGCTTTCTACATCCAAAAAACTGACCTATTTTTTAAAATTTATTACAAGACCCCTGGAATAGATATCAATGTAATGTTTTTGGGGGTAAGCGTACTAAAAAAATTATTTTATTGAATTATAAAAAAATGCATATTAAACGGTGACAATGATCCTGAAGCGAGAAATGGTCTGAAACAACAAATTCAAAAAAATTATAATTTGAAAACCCAGCGGCTATCATTTGAATCAAAATTATCAAGTTATGTACAATAATAAAATGGCGGACAGTTGAAAATAATTATTCGAAATTTGAGTTTTTTTTGTGATTTTTGGGTTTAAAAAATAGAAAAAATCAATATTTTAAAACGCCCGTGATTCACACAATAACTATATATGTGTTCAATAAATGGTAGAAATTTCAGAAGGATCGGTTATGTAGTTTCGGAGAAATCATTGGCACGGCATGAAAAAGTGGTTTTGAGAAAAATGTATTTAAAATTTTGAGAAAAAAGATTTTCCTCCAAAATTCAAAACGTTACTAGTATTCAAAATATCGGTTAGGCAAGATAATGAGGCCAGCATTCCCTTATTAAATTCAAGGTTACAGTTATTATACTTGTTTTCATGTATTTTTCGATCATTTTTTGTATACATAGAGCTAAACACTATACAGAGGGGCGGAGCTTTACAGAACCGTGAGTGTCTACGAGTATACACAGGGCGCGCGCATTAAATCGAGCATTACTATAATAATGATGCCCGGATCTACGAATTTTAAAATGGTATTTTTGAGAATATCTACTTTCGAAATAAGTTAAAGTTAGTGTATAAAGTCTATAACCCCCTAAAAAGTTCTCATTTTTAGTATTCCCGAACAATTTTCTAAGCAGCTTTCTGATTGTTTTTGAAAATATTTAAGTGACGATATTTTTACGCTTAAAAAAGAAAACTGGTACATCCAAAAAAATATGCAGCAGATGTCAAATAGCTGCAAGATTTAGTAGCAACGATTTTGACTTCTAGAAATTTTTTCACCTGAGCGGTGGAAAATGGTTAAGCCATATTGAACTACAGAAATCGCACGACTTTTCAGTTTTTCTGTTTCAAAACTCTGACGAGCATTTTTTGGCATTCATAGCAAATTGTAATTCATGCAGTTTTCTACAACAGATTTTAATGCTTTGTTTTCCAAGAGTGACAGTTTTTAAGCCGCCACCGAGGAAATTCAGAAGTTTTGAACTTATATGGGCCAATATGCAAAATTTACGATCTGTCTTTGGAATTTCGAACTATCACTGATAGCGAAAAGAGTATTCAGACCTCTTTTGTAGAAAATTGTATGATTTACAAAATTTCGCGTTTACAGTTTGCCAGATAGTTATTGAAAACAACATTTCGGGATATTTTATTCACAAACAGGAAATAAACTTTGCAAACCACAATGTCACAGAAATTATCAATTATAGAAAAAGATTTCCAACTTTTATATTTGTTCAAATTTGAATAGGATTTCCTAAGTGTCTATGAAAATAATGATGATCGTAAGTGTCTACCACTAGAAAAGGACACCGAAAGATTTGGATTTACGTCTTTATAGTATACATTGAAAGTTCTTTAGACCTTTTATCCTTTTCAGTCGCAATATTTCTAAAAATACACTAATCCGAGGTGAACTATTTTGGGTTCTTTTAAAAGACAAGCTGAAAATATCGAAATACTTCTATCATGTTTCATTTTGTGCTTCTTCTAATTTTATCAGCTGTCATTTCGCATCATTAATCCCGCACCACTTAATTAAGTACAGATTTTGACATCATTTCCAGATACTTCATCTGAAACTCGAGTTGGGGCCATCGAATTCGTCAGAAAACAGCACAGTCGGCCTCAAAACGTGAATGTCATCATTGGAAGAAGCGCACAAAGGCATAATTAATAAAGCGTCATCATTACGTAGTGAAACATTAAACAAAGCTAGCTTTTTATGATCCACCATAAATTGGCTCCACAAATGCCTTTCGCCGTCCCCGAATCGGACCCCGATGAAATTCAATGCCAGTTAGCCAAGTTTGTGCTAATTGAGTTGTGACGCTTGCGATGCACGTTTCGGTGGAGTCAATTAGATCGCCAGCTCATTTCCTTATTATGAAGATTAATGGGTTCTAACGTACTTGCAAGGCATCCAATGAATTCCAAACGAACGGTGGAGGCAATCCTGAACATCCTGAATTTTTGTATATAATGACCGAAGCAATCATGAAGTTGTTCAATTAACTATGCAGCATAATTTATGGAAGATGAAAATAGCATACTTAATTATATGAAATCAGGATCAAATGTTTTCGGTATCGATTTGTATCGAAGAATGTGATTTCATATAAATATTTATTGCTTTCGTGATTTCTAATTATATATTCATTCTATTCGGTCTTCTAGTTTCTCTGCACGGACATGGATTAGTCGAAGGATGCAAAGCAAACATATCAAAATTTTGAGAGTTTGGATCAGCATTTATTTCAGAACAACATACTATACTCAATGACATCATTTATCGTAACATTTGTAAATGATGTTAAGAGAGTTACATTGACAGAAAATAAGACTAGAAACAATTTTTTTATCCATTAATGACACGATTTCAGTATGAATTTTCAGCTTCTTGGAAATTTCGATGGGAATAATTGTCACGACTATTTTTAACAATTGAAGGGCTCACTCTAAAAAAAAGTTCTATCCATAAAATTGCTGTTAAATAAACTGATAAAAATACTTTCAATGGCACTTTCAATGGCATTACTACCTTAAATTCTCCCTTAATCTCCATATATGCGCAGCACACAATTTTCAATGCTGGCAGTGCTGCTAAACGTCAAAAAGCGCAGCCATCGCGATACTATAAACAAACAACGGCAAAACAAAGAAATTCTACTCTGGGTTGTCATCGACATCGGTCGCTTAAAACAAAGGAATCGAGCAAAACGAAGTGAAGTGAACTAGTTGAGCATAGGAAAATCGGGAGCATCCGCGTGTGACTTTGATAAACAAAGACAAATTTCGCCTCAAATAAGTGTCTTAGGATTGAACAATTGAACAACGAGCGGAGTGTAGCGGTAATCAACATCCTTGAGAGCCTGTTCTGACCCGAATACCGTGGGGATCATAAGTCAACGGCAGTAAGCAGACGAAAGAGAAACAGAGATCGGCAATTGCATTAGCCACGATCATCAAGGTATTTATGCTGATAATCTCTGTGGGCGTCACCAGGTATCATTTTGATACACGAGAATGTTGCGTGACGTCCACAGACAGGGTTATCACTGCCTACCGTTGACATCTTCATTGACGCCACAAAGAGAGAACAATCAATACGATTGTCGAGAAATGTTCTGTGGTGGTCAATGAAGATAACCATGCTGATAATCTCTGTGGGCTTCACCAGGTATCATTTTGATACACGAGAATGTTGCGTGACGTCCACAGGGTTATCACTTTCTACCGTTGACATCCTCACTGATGCCACAAAGAGAGAACAATCAATACGATTGTCGAGAAAGGTTCTGTGGTGGTCAATGAGAGTAATTATGCTGATAACCTCTGTGAGCGTCACCAGGTATCCTTTTGATACACGAGAATGTTGCGTGACGTCCACAGAGTTATCACTTTCTACACTTAAGATCCGCATTGATGCCACAGAGTGAACAATCAACACGATTGTCTAGAAAGTTCTGTGGTGGTCGGTCAACGATCTTGGAGTAGTGGCCTTGCGTCATTCACCCTCATTGTAGAACCAGTCAAGACAAGTAGTTTCCTTTCTTATTTCCACAGGTTGAACGTAACAATTTTTGGTCCTTCGAGCCGGATTTTTAAGCACCTAGTAGTATTGGTTTGACCAAAAGTCAAACTTCTCACAATAAGATGCGAGTTGAACATATCAACCGCCACATTGGCGAGCAGATGGTTATCGTTGATACCTTCTTACACGCTTATGATAACCTGATCCGAGTGGGTCACAACAATGTCTCTCGCCAACGTGTTGAAACACGCCTAGAAGCGCTGAACGACGAATGGGAAAAGTTTCGCAACAACAACATCGCGATTAGAATCGCTACTAACCAGCTGCCATTTGAAGAGCGACGAGTAGTAGAGTCGACATCGTACTTCAAGGAGAGCGTGTTCACTACAACTGAGGAGCACTATCTTGATACGGTCGAGAAAATGAAATATTTGCTTGAAGTCTCTCAGGACGGGTCATCTTCTACATCACCTGCTACAATTCAACCAACTATATCACTAGGATTCATCCCCTTATCTACCCGCAGCTACCAAGACCCAAGATTACCACGAATACCATTACCCGAGTTTCACGGAGACTATGAAAAGTGGCTCAGTTTTAAAGACTTATTTGTTCCTCTTGTTGTCGAAAACCAATTAATCTCCAATTCTGAAAAACTTCATTACTTGAAATGCTGTCTCAAGAGTACTGCCGCTCAGTTATTTCAAACTGCTTCATCGAGTGAAGATAGCTTCTATCAAGCTTGGGCTGCAATACAAACCTTCTATGATAGTCGGAGAATTTTAGTTAGTGCCACGCTTGACTCACTTTTTAATATCAGAGAAATTAAAGAAGAAAGCGCAAAGGAGCTTGAAAGACTCTACACGTCTACTACACAGATCTTTAGGACTCTAAAAAACTTGAAACGTCCAGTTGAACACTGGGGTGACATTCTAGTGCATATTATTGTACGTCAAAAACTTGATTCTAAATCAATTAGGTCATGGGAGCAGCATGTTGGAGCCTCTGATGAACCTCCTACATGGGAGAAGTTGCAGTCATTCTTGATTGCACGGTCAAGAACTCTGAGAGCAATAGAAAACTCGCAAGGAAAAAGGTCATCTTCATCGTCATCCAATCAAGTTAAAAAATATGCAATTAAAAGTCATTTTGCCAGTCAACCTCAAGACAACCATTCGTCAAGCTCTGAAAATCAATGTAGTTTATGTAATGAATCACATTACATTGGCAAGTGTTCAAAATATCTTCAGAAAACTCCTCAGCAACGTAACCAGGTAATCAACAATCTGAACCTGTGCTACAATTGTCTCAGGCCACACAGAGTGTCTGTTTGTAGATCCACCTTTAGATGCACTAAGTGCGGTAAACGACATCACTCGACACTGCATTATAGTAATTTACCTAAAGAACATCGTGCCTCATCTTCTCCAGCACCAAAACAAGTCAACCATGCTCATCAAATTCAAGGTACTCCAGCGATCAGAACAATCATTCTTTTAGCTACAGCACGCTTGAAAGTAGTCAACAGTCTCGGAGAATCTCTGATCGTACGAGCCCTGTTGGATCAAGGCTCAGAAATCACTTTAGTTTCGCAAAATTTAGTGCAACGACTACGACTCAAGAGAAAGCCATCATCTGTTCCAATCCTGGGGATAGGAGCACACAAATCAGGGAAAACAAAGGGAATCGTTTCACTAGTCATTCAACCTCACTTTGATTCTCCAACAAGCATCAAAGTCGAGGCTCATGTCCTCCCCAGATTAACATCTTTAACTCCATCAGCTCATTCATCTACATCTAAATGGTTTCATCTCGAAGGATTGCTACTAGCTGATCCTGAATTCACAGAGCCAGGTGAAATTGATCTTATTCTGGGAGCCGACATTTATGGCCACCTGTTAGAAGGACCAATCGCCAAAGGTCCACAACATTCACCCATCGCACAACAGACAAAGCTGGGTTGGATTATTTCTGGTCCATCTCAGGCATCAACTAATCATCAAGGAGCTACTGTTCATCACTGTTCAATTGATAATGATCTTCACTCATTACTTGAAAAGTTTTGGCATCAAGAAGAAGTCAAATCATCAAAGCAACAAACCTTATCATCACTCGATGAGGAATGTGAGAAACATTTTGCAGAAACTCACCGAAGGGACAACACTGGACGTTATGTGGTGCATCTTCCATTTAAGAAACCGATCAGCAGCATCGGCGAGTCCAAACCTTCAGCATTAAGGATGTTACATCATCTCTTCCGTAGATTCAAAACAAATTCTGCCCTTTTCGACGAATATTCAAGTTTCTTGAATGAATATGAACAACTTCATCACATGACTCGTGTTGAGTCTAATTTGAACTCAACAACAGCATTTTTTCTTCCTCACCATGGAGTAATACGAGAAAGCAGCTCTACAACTAAACTCAGAGTCGTATTCAACGGTTCGTGCAAGGTGTCAGGAGGAATCCCGCTCAATGAAGCTCTTCATACTGGACCCAAGTGTCAATTAGACCTCTTCGACATACTAATCTGGATGCGGACCTTCCAATACATCTTCTCTTCAGACATTGAAAAGATGTATCGTCAGATCCTAGTTCACCCTGACGATCGAAAGCATCAACGAATCTTGTGGAAAAAAGATGATCAGATAATCGAATATGAGCTTGCCACTGTCACCTATGGCTTAGCTTGCGCCCCATTTCTCGCACTTCGATCTATTTTACAACTAATTAACGATGAAGGATCCAAATATCCACGTGCAGTGGACATCTTACTAAAAGGACGGTATGTAGATGATATTTTCGGTGGATCCGATTCAATCGAAGAAGCACGTCAACAGGTTCAAGAAGTGAATAAACTGTGCATGGCGGGCGGGTTCCCATTGAGAAAATGGATCAGTAATGACCCTGGAATATTAGCAGACATTCATCCTGATTTCAAATTAAAAACAGAATCTATTCCCATAAAAGATCAAGTTATCCACGCTCTTGGATTGTCTTGGAACCCATCACTTGATGTATTTCAGTTCAACTTTGCCTCATCATCATCTCAATTAATAACAAAACGATCAGTGCTATCAAAAATCGCTCAGTTTTTTGACCCTCTTGGTCTCTTGTCTCCACTTTTTATCAAAGCTAAGATATTTATGCAGGAGTTGTGGGCGATTAAGGTACATTGGGATGAAACCTTACCTGCTGATCAACAACAAACATGGGAAACTCTTGTGAAATCATTCTCAGGACTCGCACACATCAGAATTCCTCAGTGGTTGG
This sequence comes from Oxycera nigricornis, assembly GCA_963942545.1. Lineage (NCBI taxonomy): Eukaryota > Metazoa > Arthropoda > Insecta > Diptera > Stratiomyidae > Oxycera > Oxycera nigricornis. The sequence goes on along the minus strand of OZ012663.1, from coordinate 22,483,489 downwards.
GAACCACTTCTCAGTGTTCGATAGAGATCCATGGTTTCAGCGACGCGTCTCAGTTAGCTATGGCTGCTGTTGTTTATTTGAGAACGTCCTACAACAATACTGTCCAAACATCATTACTTTGCTCAAAAACCAAAGTAGCTCCACTGAAACGCATGACAGTCCCTCGCTTGGAATTATCTGCAGCAGTTCTACTCACGAAATTACTCCAACATTGCATAAAGGTTCTCAACTTATCAATTACACCTTGCTATCTCTGGACTGACTCATCTATTGTTCATACGTGGATAAATAATCATCCCTCTAAATGGAAGGAATTTGTTCATAACAGGGTTTGTTTCATTCAGGAAACTTTACTAACAGCCCAATGGAGACACGTTCCAGGAATTGAAAATCCTGCCGATTGCGCCACACGAGGCTTAACAAGCGCAGACCTTCAAGAACATTCACTTTGGTGGCAAGGTCCTCCATGGTTAAAAGCCTCATCATCATCATGGCCCACTCTTCCATCATTTTCTGACCGTCAACTAACAAAAGAGTTAGAGGAAAGATCATCCCCACCACACCGAGTTCTTCATACCAAACTAGAATCAACTGGTTGGGAACTCCTTCATCGATACTCATGTCTGACTAAATTGCTGCGGACTACTGCACGCTGTATTCAAGCCATGAAAGATAAAAGTTTAAAATCTCTCATGAAGCCGTCATCACCTGAAGATATTCTTGAAGCTCGATTGTATTGGATCAAAACAGTTCAGCAACAACATCTATCTAATGAAATCAGGACTTTATCTGACAACAAAGAACTCCCAAAGTCATCACCAATCATCCGGTTACTTCCGTTTATTGATGATCACGGTATACTTCGCGTTGGAGGGCGCTTAAGAAACTCATCGCTCCCAGAGACTACAAAACATCCATATATACTTCCCCAGCAATCTCCGTTATCAACATTAATCATTTAAGATGCCCATCAACGAACACTTCACGGCTCCACCCAAGAAACATTGTCCTTCATCAGAAATTCCTTTTGGATTCTTGGAGGTCGGCGGCCAGTTCGATCCTTCATTTTAAAATGCGTTCAATGTACTCGTTACCGACGAAATCATGCTCAGCACATCATGGGTCAACTGCCAGCTACAAGAGTTACTCCATCACGAGCATTTCTTCACACTGGAGTGGACTATGCAGGTCCTGTGGATATCAAAACATGGAAAGGCAGAACAGCACGATCATACAAGGCATGGATATCATTGTTTGTCTGTTTCTCGACATCAGCGATACATCTTGAATTAGTTACTGATTACACCACTGACGCATTCCTGTCTGCTTACAAACGATTCACTTCAAGACGCGGAATCTGTGCAACCTTGAGTAGCGATTGCGGCACAAATTTTAAAGGAGCAGACAAGGAGCTAAGGAAACTTTTTCATAAATCGTCCACAGAACTTCAACATCTAGCATCAGTGATCTCTCAAGATGGAACAAAATGGAGTTTCAACCCCCCAGCTTCTCCACACTTTGGTGGCAAATGGGAAGCTGGAGTAAAATCAATGAAATATCATCTTCGACGAGTTGTAGGTGAGAAACTCTTAACCTACGAAGAACTCTCAACTCTAATCACTCAAATCGAAGCTATTTTGAACTCTAGACCATTGACAACGCTTACCGATGATCCAGACGACCTCGACGTCTTGACTCCTGGTCATTTCTTAATCGGTCATCCTCTCAACTTAATTCCAGAACCAAGTCTCCTACAAATTCAGACATCTCGCTTATCTCGCTGGCAACAGGTGTGCCAAATGATGCAAAGTTTCTGGGATAAGTGGTCAAAAGAGTACCTTCAACGACACCAGGCAATTTATAAATGGATAAAACCAACTCCACCACTCAAGAACGGATCGTTAGTCTTTATCATGGATGAGCGTTATCCTCCTGGCAAGTGGCCACTAGGCAGAATCATCAAGTTACATCGCGGACGAGATGGAATAGCTCGTGTTGCTGATGTAAAATCAGCCTCCTCAACATTAATCAGACCAATTGTTAAGCTTTGTCCACTCAACATAGAAACATCATCTCATCTCTGTTCGTCTCCAGAGTCAACGAAGGCGGGCGGGAAATGTTAAATAAACTGATAAAAATACTTTCAATGGCACTTTCAGTGGCATTACTACCTTAAATTCTCCCTTAATCTCCATATATGCGCAGCACACAATTTTCAATGCTGGCAGTGCTGCTAAACGTCAAAAAGCGCAGCCATCGCGATACTATAAACAAACAACGGCAAAACAAAGAAATTCTACTCTGGGTTGTCATCGACATCGGTCGCTTAAAACAAAGGAATCGAGCAAAACGAAGTGAAGTGAACTAGTTGAGCATAGGAAAATCGGGAGCATCCGCGTGTGACTTTGATAAACAAAGACAAATTTCGCCTCAAATAAGTGTCTTAGGATTGAACAATTGAACAACGAGCGGAGTGTAGCGGTAATCAACATCCTTGAGAGCCTGTTCTGACCCGAATACCGTGGGGATCATAAGTCAACGGCAGTAAGCAGACGAAAGAGAAACAGAGATCGGCAATTGCATTAGCCACGATCATCAAGGTATTTATGCTGATAATCTCTGTGGGCGTCACCAGGTATCATTTTGATACACGAGAATGTTGCGTGACGTCCACAGGGTTATCACTTTCTACCGTTGACATCCTCACTGACGCCACAAAGAGAGAACAATCAATACGATTGTCGAGAAAGGTTCTGTGGTGGTCAATGAGAGTAATTATGCTGATAACCTCTGTGAGCGTCACCAGGTATCCTTTTGATACACGAGAATGTTGCGTGACGTCCACAGAGTTATCACTTTCTACACTTAAGATCCGCATTGATGCCACAGAGTGAACAATCAACACGATTGTCTAGAAAGTTCTGTGGTGGTCGGTCAACGATCTTGGAGTAGTGGCCTTGCGTCATTCACCCTCATTGTAGAACCAGTCAAGACAAGTAGTTTCCTTTCTTATTTCCACAGGTTGAACGTAACAATTGGACAAATAGACTTTTCAGTGTAAATAGAATCGTTGCGACCTAGATTCTTTGGTGATGTTTTTTGTCGATTTCCAAAATATTAATAGTTCTCTGAAGAGACAAGTTTGGCTGGCAGTCAACGTAAAAAGGTGCCAGCTATACCAAAATCAACGATGGTGTCACCTATGGGTTCCTTATTTAAAAAAATATTAAAAAAAGGAAAGAAGCGTAGAGTCTATGTTGATCAATAGATTCATGTGAAAAGCAAAAGATTGAAAGATCATGGAGAAGAATATTTGGGTGCTAAAGGAATTTTTAGAGCTTCGAAACGGCTTCCGGAAACGGAGTGTGTAAAAAGGTTACATTCACAATGTTTTGTTTGGAATGATTTTTCATCAGACTTTTCATATAAAATCTAATGTTTGCGTTCGCAATATGAGAAAATATGGTCACGGCGTTTCAATTTAGACAGGTTTTATGATCAAAAAAATGTTAGTGGTTCCTATGAAAAAGTGAATTTTAATCAATTTTTCTTGATTTGTATTTCTTAAAAGATTTTTTCAATATTTTCAAAAGTAACCATACGTTTTATTACTGTACGAAAAAGCATATTTTTATGTTTGAAATGATCGAAAATGACGAAATTGTGGCCACGTATTTCGGGAAGGTCCCAAGCAAGAGCTATCAATTAGTGAAGTTTGTAGACCCTGTTGCATTACTTTCAAAGACTGAAGGTAGTTTTTGTACCATCATAGAGGTCAAATAAAAAGTACCAATATTTGTTATTAATTATCTTTATTTTCATATTGAAATAAGAACAAAAAAACACAAAATACAAGAAAAAAGTCCAATATATTAGTTTTCATGAAATTACAGGGGTGTACTCAATCGAGTACACTGAGCGCCTAGGTATGAAAATTTTCACAACACGCTTTTTCGACACAAAGTGTTTTAGGCACTTCTTACATTGCCAGCGTACTCTTGAATGGCAAAGGACACACCGCAGCTGTTTTTCGATTTTGACGGGATAATGTCCAACTCCATCTTGAGGCAGACCTTCGACGATTGATGCAACCTGGTGAGATTTGCTGACCAATTCTACGCTTATATCTTCATCTAGAGACCAGTACATTGGTTCTCGAGGTAGCTTATGGTACCCAGATAATATCAAAATCCCTAAAAACTTTTTCAAATCAGTGGAATCCATATTTATTTTGTTGATTAGCGTTTAGTTTGCTATTGAATATAATCATATCAACAATATCATTATCAAACAGTTTTTCAAATATTTGTACAGGGTTGGCCCTTTAGTTCTTCACAAATAGCACTCTTCCTGGCATAGACTTCCGAAGCAAGCTGAGAAGAGTATGAAGGGGTACATTTCCGCCAGGTTGGGTTTGGATTCGGAGGGGATTGGCGGTTAGCATCGAGTCGTCTTCTTTTTGACGCCAGCGGTTCATCATCACTGTCGTCGTACACACTATCTTTGCTACTACTATCCTCTCGATTCATAAATACCCCAATAGTACCAGGTACGTCTTGCGGTAAGGAACACGCCGCCATATCCTCACCGGCACCTTCCTCTTCATCAGTCAATCCACTTTGATTAGGTGGTATGATAGCCAAGTCACATTCATCATCATTGCTACCCTATAAAACGGCTCCAAAAGCTTCTTCCAGCCCCTTGTAGCTCTTTTGAGCTGTCAATTGCTGTTTCTTCATTGCAAAGTATCTGAAAAAAACAGTTTTTTTTACTTACGTATGTTGTCACTGTACTTAACCGAGTACAGTAACATTTATATGACCCTAGTTTTATTTTAGTTATAAAAAATTAATTATGTTGTTCCGTATAACTTAGTTTGACATTTATTTTATATCAATGAAATGAAAAAAACAACTTATAACCAGTAATTATTTTAAAAAATCAAAACTCATTCACTTACCTCCCCAGTGTTTCGGTGGCACAACTTCAACTGGCACTTTTTATCAAAAAAACACACTACCCGCGTAATATTTATCAATATACTTGAACAATGGTATAATGAAGTAAAATAACAAAGTAACACACGTAAACTTTACGAGATCTGTAATTTACACTTAGGGATATGGCTGTACTCAATTGAGTACAGTGACTTCTAATGGGTTAATTTTACTAGACACGGTAAATGAACCTTTAAAAAGTTACTAAAAAAATCGCAAATTCCGACATTTTTCAAAAATATCTGAAATTTAAGCCATATTTTAAAAAAGTTTTGGCTTAGAAAAAACACTTTTAAACAGATTTTCCTAAATTTTCAGATTTGTTTAAAAATTAATCTTATAGAAAATATGTATGCCAAATGTCAGCGGAATTGGACAATAATTTTTGAGTTGTCGATTCCACCAATTTATAGAACATAATTTTGAGAAAAGGTTGTTTAAAATTTAAGTAAATAAAGGTTGTATCTATAATGGCGTTTGAACGCCAGGTAGAAAAGGATAATGTACGCTGGCTGTAACTTAAAAAATACTTTGAATTGAATCCGAAAACTTGGTGCCATATTTTTGAGATGTTATACTAACGGTTTTTGAAAAAAGCCAAAAAATTAAAGATTTTAAAGATCTTTTGCCCAAATATAAGAAGTACCATTTTAAGGTTGTCGACCTCTGTTTTTCGAGAAAAATTTTACGGACCATGCAAATCTGAAATTTGTTAAGTTTTTAATGAGAAAACGGACATAAATGAGAACTGAATATCTAGCTAGCTGTATCGATCTTTAGTAGCCAGCTAGCAGAACCGTACCAGAAAATTTGTCAAGTCGTCACTGTACAGTGGAGTAATACCTTCCTACTTCAGGCACAACTTTCAAATTGAAAGCGTGTAAAACTAACAACTTTTGCCCATATTGTTTGTCTCTAAAACATGCCTGCGAAAGCTGACAGAAAAAATACTACACGGCCAAGGCCTCTAAGATTTGAGAAGAACTCATTTTGACTAACCCCGTAATATTATTGACAATGACAAGGTTTAAATATGTGGTTAGTTATCTTTATTTACATTCATGAGTGTTAAATGAAGGTGTCTAATGGAAATATTATCACCGATTATTTTCAGTTTTTGATAATAATTTTTCGAATCGAATAAGACAAATAAATATTTCTGCATTCTCAAACACAACTAAATTTTGCTACAATCCAGCGTGATTTATCCTAAAACTATTTTCCAAACATCCCTTGAAAAAATTTGAAAGTTTACAAATTTGGAAGGGGAAAAGATCAGTAAAACGATTTTGAAGCATTAAATTGTTAATTGTTTTGCTTGCTTTGGGTTTAGACTGAATACAGCGATTTCCATCGAGTGAGTAAAAAGGGCTTCTGAAATTTTTGAATTGAAGCCTGCAAGGAACGTGGAAGCAAGAAAATTTTATCAAAGTCTGCAATTCAATTTTAATCAAAACATGAAGCTATTATTAATTATTTTGTTTATGGAAATTCGTGAATAGTTTGAAAACACAGCATGTGTTTGGTTCGCGACTTCGCTAACGCATATTGCATACCAATGTAGGTTTCGTTTCCAGAATCTGGCCTGGCGCCATTATGATAAATGACGAAAATTTGCGGCTTCGGAGTGAACACTGGTATCCTCATCAGGTGCTGCCACTTCAAAACCTCACATGAGTTTTTTTTTTGAAAATGTGTTTGATATTTTAGGTTTTAATTAGTCTAATGTAATAGTTAAAGTATCTTATGAAAATTTTCAAATGTCTATGAAAGTAATACTATGGTTGCTTAAAGCCTACACAACATTTAAATGTTTTTTCCTCTTCAAAAATTAGACAACCATTTATTTGAAATGAATAATAGAAGGGTTCAACTTTCACTAAAGTACCTATTGATTTTTCGTTTTTTTTTTCTGTGCCGAAATCCTACATTTCAAATTTGCTCAAAATATTTTTACCAAGCTATTTTGAAAACAAACTTATTCATTATTTCATTTACAATATTTACGACTTGTTCATGCCCACCGTGGATAAATATAATACCGTTAATGTTTACCATTGACTCGACCATTAAACAAATTACTCTGATTTATTTTCGAAATGAATTTGCAATGAAATAATAATTTCTTTAATACGAGCGGACGTAACAGATTTTTGTCTGTTTTACTTGAGTACTTTCACCGAGAAGGCATCAATAAAAACGCCCACGCAGTCTAAGACAGTCGTAAAACAAAGATGTAGCTATAAATCTAAGGCTCGGCTAGAAAACGCACTCTTATACGTAATTTCACTCGAAAAAGATAGAATAACAATGAGCTTAAAAGGAGGAAACTGCTAGATTCAAGTACGCGCGATAATAATAATAGTAATATGAAGTACGCGTATTTTTGTTATGTCTTTGACTGACATACACACAATTCATGTTGTATTGCTTGTTTGATGAACAAAATCAGTTCTTTGCGCGGCCACGTGGGATTTATGTTATTGTTAAGAATATCCATTCAGTTTGTAGGATAAATTTAGTATCGTAATAAAAATCATTTGGATATTGACAAATCGGTTGGCTTAGGCGTATTAATGTGACTGTACAGCATAAATACCAGGAAGGCAACGAAGAAATCAATTAACAACATTGGCATAATAAGCATTGAGTCTACTGTGAACATATTTAAGGGGGTATATTTAACTGGGAAGTTCTTGTAATCGCCACGAAAATCGAAGTTGAAATTTTCACTTATCTTTTAGTACAGTCAAAGCGTCCGAATTTTGACGTAAACCGTGCATTTTGGGTAGGCAGAATTTTTTTAAATGCAATGCGTGAGCAATGGTATAGATAGCTTAAGTCCAAGTTTCTGGGGTCGCAGCTCCTGTCTTTTGGGTTCCATCTTCAAAACAAAAGAAGTTGGGCCACCTTCATATCTCCGAAATCATGGCTCCCACAAAAAAGTTGTGTATGGCAAACTTGCACAGAATAAAATGTTTAGCAAATCGTTCATAAATCACTTTTACGTTGGGTCAATAATAAAAAAGTTACAACCCAAAAACAACGGGCGCCACAACTTTTTTAATTTCACGTTTAACGCGAATCACATTCAGACACTATTCCAAGATAATTTTATCGCAAATCATTTGCGGTATTGATTGTTGCAATCACTACACATTAACGGGAGTTATTCCATCCCAAAGGGGAGAAAGTCGCGTAAAAAACCCGTTTTTAGGCCAAATAATCGGCTTTTGATGGCAAACCCTCGTTGCGAAACTCGCGGAGCATTTTGGTAGGCAAGCAAATTTTTGATGCAATGTGTAGTATGTCTTACTAGCAGCTTAAATTCAAGTTTCTGGGGTCGCAGCCCCAATCGTCTGGGCTGCATCTTGAAAAGAAACAAAAAGTGGGGCACCCCTATATCTCCGGAACCATGGCTCCCACAAGAAAGTTGTGTATGGCAAATTTGCGTAGAATACAATTTTTAGCAAGTCTTCTTTACAGCTCTTTCACGTGGTATCAATAATTAAAAAGTTATAGGCGTAAAACGACATCCAAAAAGGGGGGGACATCTTTCGAGCGCTACAAATTCATTGTTTTCACGTTAACCCCAAAACACATAGAAGACAACTTTCAGGCAATTTAGTTGCAAGTCGTTTGCGTTATTGATTGTTTTGATCGCTGTACACTGGCGGGAGCTTTTGCATCCCAAAGAGGGGAAACTTACGTGAAAAGGGAATAATCGGCTTTCCATGGCAAACCCCCCATTGCAAAACTCACGGAGCATTTTAGTGGGCAGAAAATTTTTAATTGCAATGAGTAGTATGCCTTTATGTGAGCTTAAATTGAAGTTTCTGGGGTCGCAGCTCCAATTTCTTTGGCGCCATCTTGAGAACAAAAAAGTGGGACGGTCCCATATCTTGGAAAACATGACAAACTTGTGTAAAATTCAATTTGCAGTAAGTTGTGGATACATCATTTTCACGTACTGTCTATATTAAAAGAGTTACACGCCAAAAGCGACGTTGCAAAGGGGGGATCATTTTTCGCGCCACAACTTCTTGGTTTCCCCTATTACCGCGAAATTCGTTCGAAAATAACTTTTAGACAGTTTTATCACCAAACGTTTGCGGTATTGCTTGTTTCGATCACTGTACCATTTCGGGAGTTATTGTGTCCCATAGGGGGGGGGGGGCAGCATTCACCTGCTTATCTGGTCCTGTATCTGCAAAAAACCATTCGATACACTTATCATTCAAGAAAGGTCGATCGATTTCATCATCAAAGACAACATGCCTGCCGAGATATCCAGAGTACGCCAAAAAAAATTTTGTCAAATATTTTAGACTTTTCAATTGATATACAATCTTATGTTCTTTTTTATTCCTTGAGTTTTCACTAGATTTCCTAGTTTTTAAAGATTCTCATCATTGAAAATATTGCCAAAATATTCTTGGTTTAAATTTTTTTAAAAATGGAAAAATACTACACAACAAACAGAATATTAGTATTTATGTATAAAGGTTGGTGTTTTGAGATATACTGAAGCGTTAAATTATTTCAAAAACTCAAACCGAATGCGATACATACATGCGAATAACATTTTTACTTGTTTAGAATTGCTCTTGGAAGAACCTAGTGTTTGAAGTCGGGCTTTGTATACCTCTGTTTCATGACACCATTACCACTATAGTTTTTTATTCATTGAAGAAATCCGAAACATGGTGTTGTGTGCTCTTTTCAAAAATAATTTTATAAGAAAAAGACTCCTTCAACGATGTTTGCAGCCTGAGTGGCGCTGACCAGAATCAGCATCTTATCTATTTTTTCCAGAAATTCTGAAGTCTATTTTTAAAAGTATCAACTAAAATAATAGATAGATAAATTAATCAATTTTCAAAAATCTTATTTGTGACCACTCCCTTAACAGAACTATTTTCTTCTATTACGACTTTCTTGATCCATTGACAGTGTCGTAAAAATCGTTTCTTGCTTTATAAAACATATTTTTGTGACCGACAATTTTGTTTGTCGATAATACGATAAAAGCTTTTGCTAGGCTGAATAAATATCGTCAATAAATATTTACATCAAATCAGTAAAAGTTCCACACTAGCATAGTCTGAATCTTGATTTTTAGGACACAAAATAAAACTCAAGTGTCCGCAAACTCAATAAAGATATATTTTCGTTGAAGAGCTTTTGTGGTTCTTCGATTAAATATTCCATCAAGACTTCCATCAAGACTCAAATGCTAGAGCAGTATGGATAGTGTGCAGAAACCATTAATTGAATAAATAATATTGCTTTGATTGTATATTATTCATTCACTATTCCAAGTATTAAAGTATGATGCAAATAGTTACGATAGCTGATAAAATTTTTGTTTGTTAATAACATAAAAAGGCCTTTGAAAAATGTTTAAAGCCTTCTGAATTCGAGCGGCTTCTAATAAACTCATATCAACAAATAGTTACGTTTTCTGACACCCAAAGATTCTTTGTAAAAAATATCAAAGCGTTGTGAAATCAGCATTTATTTGGAGGGAAGTGGCATGTTTATGCAATTATTGTAGATTGAGATAATTTGATCGGAAGATGTTAATCAAATTACAAAAAAAGAGCGTCAAGTCGAATGAAGATAAAACACATAATTTAATTTTTTCAGCTGAAGGCTTATAAATTTTTGTTTTTATCCAGCAATGGTAAAATTAAATTTCCAAAATCAGTTTCTTTTTTGATTCTGGTTTGCTGGAATATGACGTAAGCCAAGAAAGCATTGGATCATACAGGACATAGTGAACTAGGTTTTGATAGAGAACAGAGTAATTGATGATGTCAAAAGACACTTAGATCAGTTATAGACGTCAACGCAAATACCGGGTGGTCCATCTGTTGGTTTTTTTAAACTAACTATATTTGGCATACCACATGTGAAAGCTGTCATTTGGTATGCAGATATCAACTGTCAAAGGTTTCGCAAACCTGAACATGAACTTTTTAGCAATGCAACAACGCATTTTGATCATCCAAACTTATTACGAAAATGGAAGTTCTGTAAAAGAAGCGTTTCGCAAAATTCGGGATAGTTTTGGTCAACCTTCACGTCCAACAGAGCCTGGAATACGTAAAATTGTTCAACGTTTTGAAGAAACTAGTTCCGTGGAGGATCGTAGACCATATCAACATGCTTGTCCGGTTCATACTCCTGAAAAAATTGCCGCAGTAAGTGAAAGTGTCAGTTAATAGCCATCCACATCGACAAGACATCGTTCACAGGAATTAGGCATCGCTCGGATCACATTATTGCGGATTTTGCATGTTGATCTTCAACTACACCCATACAAGATCCAACTAACTCAAGATCTAAAGCCAGCAGACCATCAGCAGCGTCGAAATTTCGTTAATTGGATGCTTGGAAAAAGTGAGGGTTTTTCGGCCAAAATCGTCTTTTCGGATGAAGTTCATTTTTACTTCAGTGGCCATGTTAACAAGCAAAACTGTAGGATCTGTAGGACTGAAAATCCTCATGAATATCATGAACAACCATTGCATGCCGAAAAAGTGACTGTGTGGTCTTTGGTCTGGCGATATCATTGAGCCGTTTTTTTCGAAGACCATGAGGAAAAGGCTGTGACTATCTATGGCGACCGTTATCGGGCTATGATAAAGGACTTTTTGTGGCCGGAAATTAATTGTATGGGTGTCAACAATCTTTGGTTCCAACAAGACGGAGCCACAGCTCACAATTCTCGTCAAACCATCAACTTATTGCACGAAAAATCCTCGGACCGCATAATTTCCAGGAATTCCGACGTCAATTGGCCGCCAAGATCGTGTGATCTAACACCTCTTGATTGTTATCTTTGGGGTTTTTGAAAAGTAAAGTCTACGCGAATTCCCCCGCACAATTCAAGACCTTAAGCGCAACATTAGCGCTGAAATTGAGGACATACCAACGCTAATACTGGAAAAAGTCATCGAAAATTTTGATGTTCGAATGAGAGCCTGTAAACAGAGCCGGGGTGGGCATGTGTGCGATGTTGTGTTTCATACATGATTGCCATAGACCAACAATTTATAATCAATAAAGATTTCCAAACTTCTCTCACAAAAAGTGTGTTATTTTCGCTATAAAAAAAATAACGGATGGTCCACCCATTATATGAATAAATTCGAGGCGATTTGTGTTGGTGGAGCAATTTTTGAAGGATCCATACTGCACAGGAAACAGCCTACGATCAAGAAATTGGCAGACATTATTATAGACTGTACGTTTAACAAGTTTTGAAACCACGAAAGTAAAGAGCTTAAAAATAGCCAATACACAAACCTTTCAACATCATTCAATGAATATAAATTGCTTCATTCAATTCTTACTTGGATGAAGTATATAACGAAGTTTGAATGTTCGTTTGTCGTCACACACGATGAAGTAAAGAACATCGAATCGCTAATGTTCAATCAGTGTTGGTTTGTGTTTTGGGCTTTAGCCAAAGTACAAGTGACCTCGTTCACCAATTATTCATGGATTCAAATAAATTTATTTGACTCCTATTGGAAACCTTGGAGACATTTTATTAGTACGTTTTCAAATTATTTCATCTTTTTTTAGGATATAAAAAATTCTGCTCAATACAAGCGTTCAAAGATTTTATGTATGCAGGAAAAAGAGAAAAGGGAGAGGAGGGAGGTTTAAAGCTTCTTCAATAATGAAAATAGAATTAATGGAAAACGTGAAGTAAGTACTGAATTCAAATTTAAATACATACTATGAACAGAATGTTAAAATATTTAGCGTGAAACGAAGAAATCAACAGTACAGCATCTTGAAACCTTTTGAGAATATCGTGTTTTTCTGCGGCGAGCCAGTATCAACGACCATCGTGTGTAGTATAAAACACACTTTCCTTCAATTTTAATCGCGCATACTTCAGAATAGGCTCATTCGATTGGGCGTACTTCAATCATATGGAATCGATAGAAACCTCCTGTTCGAGTTTTCGTGCTTGTTTTTGTGTTTCTTCGTTCTACGATACATTTGAAGGGGTATTTTTTGAAGTGCGTGTTATTTAGACATTGACAAAATTTTTGTATCTGCATTGCTAAATCTCGATACCAAGAAAAGGATTGTTGAGCGCCCTTAGGAAGTGTGAGTTGCAAAGATACGTATGAGGTATAAAAAAATTCTGAATCAGCAAAGTCTTCTAAATAATGAAAGGCAACAGATCATTACGAATTGAGACATATTATTATTAGCTTTATCCTCAACATCTTCATTAATTATGATCAAATCCTCATGATACGTCACGAAATAAATTTGAAACGCAGCTCATTTCATATGAAAATCTGATTTATTTACACAATTTTCAACAAAGAATTGCCGGTTTAAAGCACAACTAACGTCTGCTCCATTTTCTGCATGATGTACAGAATATGAGATTTAGAATAAGAATGCGCATACTAATCCCCATTGGCTGCATGATGTTCATATTATTTGAATAGAACCTTTCTTATTTGTGAACTAAGAAACGAATTTCTTGATATATGAATACTAAAATTTTATATGTTTATTGTTTATTGTTTAATTTCAACGGGGCAGCCCCATACAATGAAATTTACAAATTTAGCATAATTGTGCATTCACTATCAGTAATATAATGCTCATTATAAATTTAAAAAAATATTTATTAACTAATATTGAATTCTATTTATATCTAAGAATATTTTAATAAGCAAAGCGATTTATTTCTTATATTATCAAGTGTACAATTATAAATATCAAACCATTCAGAGTTATTATTACAAATTTCAGACAATCTCATAATGATAGATTGTTTTTGGCCAATTAGTAAAGTTGGATAATCAAAGAGAATGCCGTTAGTTCTTAATACTCTAGGTGGAACATAAAATTCAAATTTATCAAGAACCTCGATGCAGTCTATACGATTTGTAAGGATCTTAAATGCAAAGAGCAAATCTACTTTATCTCTAGCTGAATCCAAAGTTGAAATCGAGAATCTTAAATGTATATGTATTAAAAAGATTTTAGGATAAGAAAAATAGCCATCTTTCTGTCGCGACATTTCAGCGCAATTTTCATGTAATTTTTTAAGGAAGATATAAAATATATATATAAAAAGCTTTTCTTCCAGTGAGGATTTGAACTTTCTCAAACAAATGAAAGTTACTTCTACTACTCCGAACTGTATGTTTGGATTGAAGTTAAAATTAAACCGAATTACATTGACACAAAATACATAAATCTACTGAAAAAAATATAAGCACAGAATATAGTGGATTATTTTGAATTATACTACAATACGAACACACAATTTAGTGAAAATAATGCCTCAAGAACCAAGCTCGGTTAATCACTTTAAAAATTAATTTTCCCAAGTGAGTTAAATCCTGGGCAATGATGAAATTTTCATATTGTCACACAATGTTAAAGGATGAAACTTTAAATTGAGTTTTCGTAGTGGAAGAGTACCAAAAAGCCACTTTAACGAGCGTTTAGGTTCAAACGATAGATTGTGGTGGATCAGAAACGATGCAATATCATGACAAATAATGGACGAAACTTTTTATGAATAAATAAATCTCCCATCTTGCCTGGGTTGGGAGAACTTACGTAATTTGAATCGTGGACTATAAAAAGTGTGCAGTGTTATTAAATTTAAATATCTTGAAAAATATACCAACAAATACAAAAGAGAAGTGGTTTGTCTCTTTTGGGCAAACTTATTTGCATAACATTTACTTATAATTCTCGCGAACTTTTCAAATTTCACGACTCAACGATTATTAAATTGAATTTACACCTACCACCTACAATTTATATTTAGTAGGCAATATTTTTTGGTTAACCCACCAGCACAAATTGAGCAAATATTTGAACACTATTTCTTTTTGCACTCCTCCGCAAATGTGACATCGTCTAAAAAAATATCTACATAAATTAATTTCGAGCTATAAAAATGTCTTAAATGTTAATTTTTTGTTCATTGAATACGATTCTCGATTCTATTCTTAATATTTTTGTTGCGTAAGCTCTAAACCAACGCAAACACGTATACAAACTATGTTCAAATCAGAATGGCATGGAATTGTTAGAGTCTCATCCGCACTCGCGACCAAGTGTTGATCATTAACAAGACATCAAGTGGAATTAAGTGGGAATAACACTTAACGGATAACCGTTGAGGTAGGCATGTATCTTGCATTTAATTTATGAATTTCAACTATCAAAAATATAAATTTAGTTTAGTGTAGATAGGAACAACACACGCAGCGAAAAGTGTGACGTTCTTCATACTACATGGCTAGTGCTTGATTTCGTCTCAGCTCGAATGCGAGATACACCACCATGTTCCTGCAACCATCTATATTTCTCTCAATAAAATATTGTGAATTTATTTTCACTCAAATCTAGTAAATTTCAACGAAATCTAAATTGAATACGAGCGAAGAGACGATCATAGATTGCCGGCCGTGTGCAAAATATATTATGTATGACTTGAGACACGTAAGAGATAAAAAATACATGACGCTGTTGGAATTCAACCCTTTCTACGTATTTCTGAAACAACTGCACTAAAAGCAGTTTAAATTGCTCGTAGCAGGATGAAAACCATACTTGTGCAAACAAAGATTGTCTTTCAATGGATATACTACTTAAAAAATTTGACCAATGCAAGGAAATCTATTGAATTGAAAATACCAATTGTATATTGTTTATAATTTTAGCAAAGAATCAAGTCTAACTTTTCTTTAAGTCTATTGTATTTTATCATTGTCAGAAAATTGACAAGATAAACAATAATAGTGTTATTGAAATAACACTAAGCTTAATTTTTCTCGGTCGCAAATGTATCTATAATTGATGAGTACTGTTCAATATTATCTAGCGTTATTGTGCCATATTTTTCTACATTCAAACCTGATAAGAAAATTTGCGATTAAAAAAACACATGTAGTTTGATTATGAAAAATCAATTTCGTTAAACGATTATAATAGAAATTCAGTTGTAAATTAAATAATTTTGTCTGTTCCATTAGTTATGAAAAGTACTAAGATAATTTTCTTTTGAAACGCAAATACTTTCTTTTCCTCGTCTATTCTATGAAAGCCATACAATATCGAAATTGAAATTAATATCTGAATAAAATCAACGCCAAACTTTTCAAAATGCGACTTTTTCAATACGAACCCCTTTTTTTCATCCAACAAGCAAAAGTATTTTTCCCTTGAGGGAAGATTAATTCCATACGAAGTTCTTTTCACACTTTCGACTTAGCTTCAGACCCTTCCCGAATTTTTTTCCCTTCCTTTTCTTTTCAATTTAACAATGGATATTTCGGTAGTAATTGTGATGCTTCGACTCAGGTATCTTTATATTACGTAAAAAGATACTATCGTCCATTTTCTTTGAATTACCTTGTCGATGAAGTGAAGTGAAAGCTGATCTTTTTTCGTTCCATACTAGATGGAATATTCTACAACTTGAATACATTTAAAAGTTTCCTCGGAACTGAATGTAAACGAACATACAGTATTCAAGTTAATCACAGGGGTAGGAAAATCTACCAACAAGATGATTATTAAGAGTTGAATAAAGAAGAAAGATGAAAAAATTCAATCAACTTCGTCAACATCATTTGTCTAATTGTTCAAGATAGACTCGCTGGAGAAATTCATAGAAAGCTGAAGAAGATAGACTCTTCAAGACATCTACAAAAAATGCATACAAAAATCATTGTTGAAACTTTAAAATTTTTTCTGTAAACTGTCAACTATTTTTTGAAAGAAGTTTAATCCCTACTTTTTTTCTTATTTTAGGGGCGGAATATCAACCTGAACGGCTTCAAGCTGGTCAACTGCAAAGATATTTTCCTCAAAAAAAATTTCGGCTTATGGATTATTTTCCTAATATTCGCATGGTAAATTTTTCGGTAAATTATTTTCCAAAATGTTTACACAAAAAACTTCTTCGTTCTTAATAGCGTTGTAACCCCTGAACGGAGCTGAATCGAAAGCTATTGAAAGGACAGCTAAAATTTTCTCTGTAAATAAATTTTTTCGCAAAACCAAATCTAGCGAAATTCATAAAATGCTTTGAAAATTTATATCCTAAAAAAATTAAAACAAGAAAATAATTTAAATATATCGTCTTTCGTTATAGTCTTGCTCACATGATAACAATAAAACTATATTGAACATAAAAAAATTTCAGTCAAAAATAAAAAAATAAAATCTGAAAGAAGGGCGATATTTGTTGACTCAAATAAAGGCGCAATGTCAATCAACATTCTGCAGAAAAACCGACTGCAAATATCATCACTCGTTGTTTTTATACGTACAGAATAGGTGGAGCCTCAATTGTGCATATTTACCTTAAAAAAATCCAGCAAAAATTTTTATCGAATTTTTCTTCAGGTCGGAGAACTCAAGTGTCGCGGGCATTAATTGAATGCAGGTTTTACTTTTACCGTACCGTGTGTGTGTATCGCTCGTAAAAAGATATTTTAGTTGTGACAAATATATTTGCATGAAAATATTTTCCAGAAACTTCCTAAACAGATTTTTGGAAAGTTTTTCAAATAGGTATTTAGTAAAAATATTATGGAAAATTCGTTGAAATTATCTTTCAATACTTTCGTCGAAAAGAATATATTGCTGAGATATGTGGCATTATTTGTGGAACTTTCACATCAATACTTTTTTTGATAGCTTAGTTGCGTTTTTCGATCGCATGTATGCTGCGTCTTCGGTAAAATAAGACATTTTCTCGAATGTGAAGCTGAAGTAGGACCTTTTTTAAAAATACTTCCCGATGATGAAATCTTTCTTTCGACCAGGCATCGTATAAAAAGTGAAAATTTTCTAATCTTATTTGGAAACAATTTTACACATAAACATGGCATTTGTAACAATCCAAAAAATAGGAATCAAAAACTTTCAACATCGGGGAAATACAAACCGGCCATTAGTAATCAACTGTTTTTTAGTCTACGTTAAAAAAATATTTTTAAACAAATTGGCCCGAGCGCCAAAGTGGTGTAACCGAAATATACGGAATTTCAGGAGCAAAAATTCTGTTCTGTTAATTAACGATACTTTCAAGGTGAAAAAATATTCGTCGAATAAAAGATTTTACGAACAAATTCAATGGCATTTCCCTATGAATATTTGTAAGCGTTTACCAACATCAATGGTGCATCAGTCCTAATAGAGTCTTGCCCTCTTGAAGACACTTCATCGGCTGTATCGGACGACGACAAGTTTGCGATTTACTAAACATATTTAAAAAAAACATCAATTGATTTTTCTGAGGTCTGTGTTATGGTCGAACACACAATTCATATCCGTTCAATAAAAACGGCTGGCTGGTCGATTTGCCTGTTTTCAACTTATTTTTCAGGAGTATTTTGTTATGCGTGCTCTACATTCTTGCCGAGAACGGTTGAGAACTAGAGTGTTGACACGTTTCTTGGGTTCTCATCATGTTTTCAGATATGTGTCGGTATTTTGTCCGAAAACAAGATCGAAAGCATCTCATTTTTCTCAAAAAAATTTGAAGTGAGAACACATAAGCCTCATACAGAAAAATGATACCAACCTCAAGTTTTTGGGGGAGCTGAACCTCCATCTCGGACTAGCCCTTACAGAAAAGTGGAACCCATGCATGTGAGTAGCCGCCATTTTCTCAATAAAGTTTTCGGTGAGAATCCTCAGCGAGAGTATTGTGCTTGAATTAGACTTTATTATTGAAACGTTTGACATTTTTGGGTTTAATATAACGCTGTACGATTTCGTTCTTTCCATTTTGCTCAAGCAAATACCGATCCATTTCTTACAGTGGACACTGTATATGTATGTGACAATATGTCAATCATGTCACTGTTGTCAATGTCGAAATAACATGAACTTCGAAACGATATCCATTTTTTTTCTTTTGTGATATGATTTAAAACTTTAAACGCTGAGAAAGACACTCACAACACCGCAAGCTGTTCGAATTCAATTTTTTTATAATACAAGTAGCTGTACAGATAAATTATTTCAAAATTAAGAAAATCTGAGCAGCATTTACGATTGTAGTTTTTACTGGATTGAAAACTAAAGGTTTTTTTCTTGGATTTTTATTCAGGTGAAAGGCCTTCTCAGCCACCATAAATTATACAGGAATTGTTACAATACTAAACTTCTTGCGCATCCTACAAATTTTAACAAGATTGTATTTGCTGATTGAAGCCATTTCGGAACTTATTTACCACAAACATGTCGGTTTTTTAAACAAAATTCAATGAATTTTTTTCATTTTCAAAATTTGATAATTTTATAAAAAAATAAAAATGTAATAAAATTCTATGAATATTTTTTTTTAATTTTTATAATTTGATAATTTTACAGAAAATAGTTATAAATATATTATAAAATTAGTTAATAACATTTTCATTCCGTCTTTTGGTACATTAAAGATCAGACTGTAGCTTGAAAATAGTTTTTAAAAATGGTGGGTGTATATTTTCTGCTAAAAAAACAAAATCTAATAAAAGAAGCACTTCATTACGTACGACAAAGAAGGTACAGGAAGGAATTGATTGATTTTATTTTACGTTCGAAAGGAGATCGATTAATAGAACAGGTGGATCAATTCAGAAAACTTGAACGTTGTTGTTAAAACCAACATCACTTAAACTAATAAGCAATTTTAGGGTCTTGAACTTCTTGAACTCTTTATACGAAGGGACTGCATAATTTGTTTATTTTTAATTAACAGACAAAACTGTATGATTATTATTTTTTGCTTCAACGTTTAAGTATTTCAATCAGAAGGTTTTTCGTTCAACTGAACTCACCATTTAAAAAAAATCAATTTTCAAAGGATCCGAGCAGTTTAACTGCATTTTTCAGGGTCATTTGTGCTGCTATGGTCTTACCATTTTTCAAAAGTAAAAAACAATTTAAATGCATTTTCTGTCTTGTGTTGTAGAAATTTTCGAAACTACTTAACCGATTGACATGCAACATACAACCACATGATTCTGATTAGTATAATTTTGATTAGAACTTAAAATAAGTCGAAATTTTGTATTTTTATCATATTTTTTGCAATAACAATGAAAAAACCCAGTTTTTCGTTTTGTTCTGCAAATATCCGTCATTTTGTTATTCATGCATAAATATTCAAAAAAGACGTTCGGACTAGAGCTGTGATCTACATCTCTTTGGTTTTCCTGTTTCAGATATTCCTTCATAGAAAAGTCGACAACGCAAAGGACATGTATACCTTTCGAGTTATGTTTGGCTGACATTATTGTGTACAAAAACTGTGTAAAATTAGTAAAAAAAAAATACGCTTTTCTACTATTTTTAGAGTATGTTTTTTCAGCCCAACGAATTCTTAAAAATAGTCTATTGTGTAGGTCCAAAATCGTCTGATCCCTTCATAAACTGACGATGTATCGATACTTTTAACGACTAAGACTGCAAGGAATAATAGGTGATAAAATATTCCACCTTTACCAAGCTCAATTCATCCTCAAAGAAGCCTGGCACACACAGCATCTCTTTGTAACGCTAAAACATTACACACGTTGCAAATTCAGGGAATATTTTTGAAAGGATTTGTTTGAATAATGTATTGATGTCAACTTTTAAATTGCACAACATCTTTTCTCTGTATAAAACTTGAAAGTTACATCTGTACAACCGAATGTGTTAAAAATTCATTTACACGGCATGAACAATTGCTTAAAGCCTAGACAGATATCCTTGCAGTATTTCGACAAAAAAACATCGTACAATGGAAACCCAGTGAAATGGAAAACTTGCTGGCGGCGTTTATTGAAGAAGAACAATCATAATATATACGTACAGCTTTAAGTACCTTTGACATAGTTCTTGATTACGTTTCCGCTGCAACAATCCACAAGAATTGGAAACAATGGGAACGAGGATAATCCAATTGACAATGGCGAGGAAGCACTTACACTTACTACGATACAACGAAAATAACACTTGGATTTATCGCATTTCAAGCGAAATTTGCACTGGGACTACTACAAGAAAATCACATTCGACTTTCGGATACTCCTATGACCACTTTGAGACCATCAAACGTATTAAATATCAACGCCGGAATGCCGAAGACACTGTCCAGTGATAACGAGCGGCGCGCAACAATCAAATCCGAAGACAAAAGTTCACGCACTGGTTTGTGGCTTATCAGGAAGCAAGCGGACGTCACTTATGAGAATATTATCAATCTTGTTGGACGACGGCACCGTATCTAACGAGCCAAATTAATATTATTTAAATCTTAACCAAAAGATACACGACAAGGAAGCGACCAACTAGTCTTCATGCTCCGCGAGAATGCAGGGAAGACGAGCGATGTGCTTTCGCGTTTTCCGTGACCACGGCGAAGTCTTCTGATGGAAAGAATAGCGCGAAACTGACTGAAGCTGCTGAAGGCTTCAGCTAGGCACGGAAGAACATCTTACAAACGGCTCTGCGTAGTTCCGTGTGTAAATGGATCTCACATCCATTCTCGAGAGAAGTATCTGCACACAGTTTCTACGTGAGATGTTGTTAGGGGAAGCTGGCCGAGCTAGTCTTCGTGTAGAATGTTTGATTTTGAATAATTTATGTTTTCGTATTTTTAATGTACTTTATGTTTATATATTTGGTAAAGGTTAAGATAATGAGAGAAGAGGCGATCGAAAGTGTGGGGGGGGGGGAATCCTCTGCTACTATGGCATCGCCCACCAGGGCTGGTAAGGGGACCGGGCGGCTGATTTTATGGAAGATTAGTCTTCATCAGATGTAGATGATTAATTTGCAAAACATCAAAAACATCAATTTATGGCGAAAATGACTTTCATAAACTTTTTTTATTTTTTTTTATTTTTTTAATTTTTTTAATTTTTTTAATTTTTTTTTATTTATTTTTTATTTTTTATATTTTTTTTAATTTTAATTTTTTTGGCAAAAAAAATCTAGTATTTTTGTTTTTAAATATTTTCGACTTTTCCAGGTTAATATTACGGTTTCATATGATCTCTGGAAGCCCCCATAACTTCTCATGGGGCCGGACCCGCCGCGAATTTTTTATGTCATAGTAGTAGGAGAACTCCCCTCTTTTGATCCCCCTTACTCCTGCCCTTCGGGGTTGGGGGCCATAATCTTAACCTTCACCCTATTTTTATATTACATGCATGGTTCAATATTTTTTTATTTCAATTTTTTAATATTTTTTTAAGAAAATTTTATATTTTTTTAAAAAAAAATTATATTTTTTTTAAAAAAAATTATATTTTTTTTAAAAAAATTATATTTTTTAAAAAAAAATTATATTTAATTTTAATTTTTTTATAATTTTTTTTAAAATATTTTTTGCAACAATATTTTCGACTTCTAAACAAATCTAAAACTGACTTTCTATGTTAATTTTACGATTTCATATGGTATCTGGAAATAGGCAAAATACCCATTTTTTAGAGGGGGGACTTCCATAACTTCTTATGGGGCCGTGATCGACGCGAACTTTTTATGACATAGAAGTAGGGGAACCCTCCTCTTTCGATTCCCCCTACTACTGAAGTGGGTGAGGGGCATAATCTAAACCTTTGCCATATATTTTTATAGTTTAACTGACGTTCGGCAGCTCATGTTTTCGGATTATTATCATTGGTGGTGCTTAGGCTAGACCGTGGACTCTTTTTTTTTGTTATACTAGTGTATGTAATGATAAGAACGCAGAGCATCCTCATAGGGATTTAAATATCAGTGAAAATTGCAAAAAAAATTTAAATCGACATGTCAGCGATGAGAAACTTAAAAGAAACCCAAAACTATGCCTCAATTGACTAAAAAAAAAATTAAACTACAGAAAAAAAAGCAGTGTGGCAAATTAAATCAAAACTTCTCCCTAAAATGTTAACCAGGCGAGAATATCACAGCCAAACTCATATATTCTCATCATGTTGGTTGAATTTGAAAGCAGCTGGATGTACACTACCGTCCATATATATTGGATCGACAGCATTTATCACCTTTATGATAGGGAAAAACAAAAAATAAGTAAATAAATTTTTATAAAACGTATATATTTGATTAATATACTAAATTTTTTGTTTAGTTTGAATGGAACATGTTCTGTATTTATTTTTATAAATATTTGTCAGTGATGTAACCACCTTTTGCACATATCACAAAATTGTATATTTTTGGCATTATTGCTATCAATTTCATAAGTGTTTCTTCAGAAAATGAATTCCAAACTACTCGCAAGTTTATCAAAAGATCATTTGCACTTGCAGGTATCGCCTTGCGTACTTTTCTATCCATTTCATCCCAGAGAAGTTCTACTGGAGAAGGATCTGGTGATTGTGGCGGCCAGATCATCATCCACTTGCATATATTTTCGTTCTCTAAGTTGTTCAAATAGGTCCTGCGAAATTTAGATGAGTGCTTCGGGTCGTTATCTTTCTTAAACATAAGTTTTTCGCTGAAAAATGCGGCGTGCGTAGGGAATGGCATTATTTTTTTGATATCACCAGGTATCCTTCTTTTCATAGAATTCTTCCTGTTTTCTTCAAATTACCAACTTTACCACAACCCCAAATCATAACACTTTCCCCGCCATGCTTTGCCACTACACTGTTCCTGCACTGCACATTCTCCAGGTTTTCCATGGACAAACACGCATTTCTTCGATCCCAGAGTTTTTTTTTTGCAAAACACCGACATGTTTAATGCAACAGAAAATCAAAAGAAAAACACATGCAAATTGTACTTATCATAGCGAAATTGATAAAACAAATCACAGCGTATATTTTTATAGAATGAAAAGTGACTATTACTCACTTTAAAGTAAGATTGACCTTCTCTTTGGGGTTTTTTGGAACGCATAGTAATTTCTTTAACTTCTTTTGTTTCGTATTTCAAAGTGTCTTCCAGAACATGTTCTTGCTAGAGATGAGTCCTCTCAAGCTTTTTCTTCGGTACAAATACTCAATTAAATTTATGTCAACGGATTGTAATGGATAATCGAGCTGCTTCGGAATTCTGTAGATGTCAATGTTTTGCTGAAATATTCATGAGATCCTTTTTGGAAAGGTTAGGTTATGAGGGTGCTAAGCCAAACGACTTCCGCTTCACTTAATCCGTTTTAGGTTCATTTTGCCCTGTAGACGTGAACATCTTCTAATTCATTCTATGAGTTGTCCTGATTTCTTAAGGAAATCGAGAAGACGGTCCATTTTAAGGTTACTCGCGAAAAAGAATGCCCCTAAGTATTTATGATTCCTAACAGCTAGAGCCGAACATTTACTCAAAAGTTGTTCTAGTGACTCTGTCTCCTCTTCGTCGCCGCAGCTCCAACATAGGTCGCTAGCTGGAAGCCCGACTTTTTTTGTGTGTCCCCCGAAAACCACATGACCCGTCAGTAACCGCTGAGAGATACATTATTCAAAAGGACTTTGAAATCTTTTCCGTGATCAGAAATCCCATTTATTATAACATGATTACTGATTCCTGATGGAAACATGCAATCGAAAACCATAACAAAGTCGCCTCCATGATTTATGGTTGTGTAAACATTTTGCTCCATATATTTCTAATTTTTGCATATTTTTTTTATTTTTGTCGTTTCAAAAGATTTCAAACTTAATTTTATCAGTGAAAACATTGTTACTTCAGAAGCAGCTATATACTGTGTTTAAGTTAGTTTCTGATTATTTTAGATTCAGAAACTCTTAAAGATAACATCTGCATAGCCGGCTTCATACGAGAATCGAAATGGTCCTCGTCATCTCACAGGTTCTAGTGCCGCCCTCGTCTTTTTGTGGTATCACAATGGGCCTATCTTGGCCTAAGTGAGCCATCTTTTTGACAAAGAGGGCTGCCACTACAACCAAACAACCAACCAAAGATAACATCTACACTAGAGTTTGATTTGAAAGTGATACACATAATTTACATTCACCGCAATTAACACTAACATAACTATCACACTTGTTTCGAATTATTCCTACTCATAATAGCCGAGACTCCCCTAATTCTCACAAGCAACACTACATCCAAGATACTTGCCATGGAAGAAAGTCACTTCTAAAAGTACGCTCCCACAACAACATTACCTATATGTAAGCAACTAACAAACTGTGTACTTACTACCTGTAGGTAAAGCTACAGTTTTACACAAGAAACCGTCATTGGAGCTTTTTTGTCGTGTCGCGTGCCAACCGCTAAGTAGTCAGCTCACAAGTTATCATTTATCTTTCAATCTTCATTAAGAAAATAGAAAGTTTAATGGTACTTGGCTATTGTTTGTAGTTACCAAGATAATGTGTTTACGAGCTCTCATGCGAAATAAGACAACAGACTTAGAATAACAAAACGCTATTCAACTCTACTTCCAGGATAATTAAATTCGCCATGGATCAGATGAACTATTATCTGATGTGATTTTTCAGCCGCAACGGGCCATATTCACTTGCTCACACCTTTTTATTTTGCCGATGAAGATTTTTGAACTTTTCAACATTTGTGGCCCGAAGTCCTTTTATAAAGATTCAATGCTGCAAATATTATTGATAGCTAGATAAATAGACAAAACTTTTAAGAAGGGACAACATGATCCAACACATTTCATTCACAACGCAAGGACATTGCGAAAGATTGTCAGTATTAACTGGAAAAACACAAGTTACCAGAATACCTTTTCGGAGATGAGATTGACTATATTGAACTGGCAAACACCTCCGAAATATCAAAGGACCTTTTCTCAGGGATCGATATACGAATACTAACGATTCCCAAGTCAAATGTAGATAATATCGAATGAATTGCGTTCCATTTGTGGTATTAGCAAAGATAATATTGGGGTAACGATTAGTATGTGAGGCAGAACTTGCATAATGGCGTATCCATCTGACCCAAATTTCGAATTGTTAATCATCTTTTGATTCGAAGATTTATTTTTGCGATTATGAAATTCAGGTCATCATTCAGCTCGAAAGCTATCATGGTTGCTGTAATATCTCATTTAAATCTTATATCATTGAAATTGAAATGAAATGTGCCGAAACTTTTGTAGTTTCAAATTATGATAAAGTTATACTATATTATATCCAACGAATCACAATACATATGTGTGCACTTGTGTTAGCATCGTCAACTTCTAAATTATGCAGAAATGGAAAGTAATTAACGAGTCGTAGATAATTCCAAACTACAACATATTTGTTTGGGTTTGAAGTCAAATGCAAGCATATTTGCATAGATTTTCAATGACTGGTGAGTAAATTGCCTCTGTAATTTGGTGTGATTTTTTTTAATTTGCAGTGTACGAAAGCAGTTATTAACATTTTCGAAAAGAATTTGGAACCATTCTTCAATGAATCTCGAAAAGATTATTTGCTTGCTTCTTTCCTGATTGACTTGCATTAGAAGTTGCTAATATTATTGGAAATATTAGCCCGAAATTAACTCTGCTTTAAAAAAGAATAGGAAAATTCATCGGAAGAACATAGGATGCGAAAATTAAAGATGAATTCACTTTGAAATGTAAATTTAGGTTGCAAGATTTATGATTTGCAATTAGAAGACCTCGTTCAAAACACATATTTTTCGGAAATAACACACTTCGAACTCATGATTCTTTCAATTTTGCTGGAAAACACAGTGAATTTTTAACTAGTTTTCAAATATTTAAGCTAGAAACACTAAAGATGGAAACTGTTTTTTAAACCAACTATCGAAATCTGATAGAATCAATGCATATTTTGGTATTTCTACAAGAGTTAATTTATCTAAAGCATTTCAAAAAAATGCATTTCAAAAAATATACATTTCAAAATATATAAAAAAAAAAAATACGTCCGATTTTTTGTGTGACTCTATTGAAGAAAAAAAACATGGTAAATCATTATTTTTTTTAAAGAAAAACATCCGGTTTTTTTTGAAAATATGTTCTCATGACACTAATACGAATTCAGGACATTTGCATTTTTTGGGCAGGTTTTAGTCATTTTCGGGGATTTTTTATAAACATCACAACATAAGAAGAAATTTCACTCTGCACTATGTGAAATAGTTCTCAAAAAGTCATCAAAATACGAATGTGGATATATAGATTTTTTTTATCTTTACACAGATATTCCTCCTTCCCATGACAATGCAATTTACTCCTTCCCATGACAATTTATTTACAGTTTATTTGTGGTGATAGCAGTTTCAACTATTTTTTGATGCACAGAATATTGAAAAATCAAATAATTTGCCATGTTTTCCACTATTATTACTTCTTTACAAATGGATCTATATTCAGCCGGGCTTCTAGCATAGTATTTCAAATGTTCCCAAGTATCTCATTAAATAAATTGCTAAAGTTTAATTTTGAATTTCACAAATAGGTCATGAATCCTCAACAGGATCGTCTTTCATATTAAATGTGCTCATCCTTTCCCAGAGAACCAAAATTTTAATGCCCATGTGTTGTAGGAGAGCGTCTAGCTTTCGAATTCGTGAAAGTTTGACGAGCGATAGATCCTCGAAGAATTCTAAAAATAATTGCTTAGGAATCCGAAAGGTGAAATCTCTAACAATTAAATTACAGTAGACGCTCAGTATATGAATACTCACAAATGTGAAATATTCGGTAACGAAAACACTCATTTTTTGCACACTGGACCTTATAATCTGAACTGACTGGAAAATTTATGATCAATGCACAATTTCTCATCGATCCCATTAAGTGCAGAGTTCAGATAGTACGGAAGTTTTGTTTTGAATTGAACAAAATTATTTTTTGTTTTTTTTTGTACCGAATATAGCAAGTGGTTTTTAAAGGGACAGAAATTTTGATAGGCTTATCTGTCATTGTAGCTGTCAAATTTCGATGTAATTTTGACATTTTGTTTAATTTACTTTGAAAAACTACCATACAAAGATTAAGGCCCACACAACGTCTCGAAATAGTGGAAATTTATTTTCGAAATTCGCATTCTCTGCGCCAAACTTATAAAGTAATTTACGGAACTCATAATCGTCCATCTGAGCAGCTCACACGCAATACGATGGAAAGATTTATGCCCACGTGTACTCTTTTGGAGAATGTTCATCCAACACGAGCTCATACAGTGCGTATCGAGGCAGCTGACGCTATTGTAGAGGGTAGTATGACTGAGCATCCAAATTTATCAATTCGACGCCGTTCTCAACAACTTAGCCTCTGTCTGCCTCATACATGAAAAATTTTGAGGAAAGATCTTGAACTAAAGCGATATAAGATGCAACATGGGCAGCAATTGAAGCCATTGGACCATCGTTTGCGTCGTACGTTCGGTGAATTGACTGAAAGTTGGAAATTGAATCGCATTTTTACCGTCAAATCATTTTCAGCGATGAGTCGTATTTCCCGTTTTTGGCTCAATGTGTTTGTAAATAAGCAAAATTGGCGTTTTTGGTAGGAAGATAATCCTCAAGAGACTTCGGAAGCCCCATTACATTCCGAAGAAGTCACTGTATGATGCAGAACCAATTATGCCGCCGTTTTTTTTTTCAAATTTGATGACGGAACTAAAGTTATCGTTAATTTCGATTGCAAATGATTCGAATTTTTTTGAATTTCAACACCAATGCCAATCGTCTAAAGGACAAATGATTCCAACAGGATGGCACAACATGCCATATAGCGCGTGAAACCATTACTTTATTGGGCCAAACTTTTGGCGAACGAATCACCACAAGAAATGGACGTGTTAACTGACCGCCCAGATAATGTGATTCGACTCCTTTGGGCTACTTTCGTGAAGGTATGTGAAGTCAACTGTCTATGCTGTTATTGGCGAAATAAAGTCGGCTTTGCTGGAAAAAGTAGTGCGAAATTGGATAGACAGGATGACCTTCTTAAGATGCAGTCGCGGTGATCATGTGCCAAAAATTATTTTTAAACACTAAATGCCATAAAATTTGCTAATACAGCCAAAAAAATTCACCATTTCAATAATTTATGCGTTTTATTCGTTTGAAAAGTTCTATGCCTCTAAAAAAACACCTTACACTATTTTCTATTTGTTCACTTTTTACGCAAAGACAAGGAAGGCAATGAGTTTTGTACAATTTAATTATTCCTAAAACAATAATGTTTAATAGCTAGGTGAAATAATTGTAGATAACATGTTGAGTTGGGGACTATAAAAGCCATTTAATAAAACCAGTCAAAGGATGTTCGAACTTTTATGTTCTTTGTCATTTTTACGTAAAATGCCGATTCCGCAAATTACCATTCATATTCGAAATTGAGAAGCTGCGAATAGACACTGCCAAGACAAAAAGCACATTTTTCTTCGAAAACTAAATTCATAAAGACAAAGCTATCTAGCTATAAAACAGGGGTCCAACATACACAATGCTAAGTCAATATTTTTAACACGAAACTTTTCTATTCAAAATGTTTCATCAATTTATTTTCTGCACAGCTTTGTACGTCGTCTGTCTTTTCATCCAAAAGTGGCAGATAATTTGTTTTTTTTTTGGCAATTCCAATGACAACAAGAATCTCTATATCACTCGACTACGTGTCTCCATTTCTATTGTGTGTTTTCTTGAATAATTGAACGGTTTTGTGTGTTTGATAGAATTGCCGCCAGCCATTTCAAGTCCAAAAACCAGCCTTGAACAAATGTGGGTGAGACTTAATCCATACATTTGTACGCATGGCGTATATATCTGCATCCATATATTCCACTAATGCCAAACTGAAAATGGATATACTACTTGGTGTAGGAAAGATACAACACGAATGTGTATCAAACAAGATACGCTAGAAACAGCAAAAACGACAACAACATTCAGTCGAGTACAACTGGGTCAAAGTGGATATTTAGATGTCGAGTCGGGCAACATTGCAAATAATTTTTTGCATGCAATCATTTTTTCAGTTCTTATTTTTATCTTAAATTGGAATGTTTACTACGGACCCCTTTTATGATTAGACTATTGTGACATGTGGGCTGAATTAATTGCTTGGATAATAATGAGATGCGGTCCGTTTTCCTAAGTAATATTTTTAATTGTTTTTCTGAGCTAGAAGAAGCGACTACTGGATATCTTATAAGGATTACTTGTTTCCAAGGAACAGATTGTAAACAAAAATCACTATGCATGCACACTCCCATTGACTGAATTCGGGTGAATCTACTACTTTTTGATATATACGTAGATGGCTATGACATATATGAAATTTGATCAACCAAGAATTTGGAAGCACCTTGAAACGTAGAGTGTTTTTTTCTGTATTTTGAAATCATCTTCTGAGTATGATATTGGAAACCTTTTTTTGTGAACTTGAAGTGTTTTCGCTAAGTATTCAGAGCTTCTTATCTGCACTTTTGGAAAATCTTCGCCAACATTGAATTACGTACTTACCAACTTGGGCACGATTAATTAATTGATGTAATGACCTTAGGACATGACGAAGCACTTACCTGAAAAGAAAAAAATAAATATAAATACCCCATTTTCAATCTTGAACTTCTATTATTTCATCTTTTAAAGAGTTTTGCACAAACACATCCTAAAGTAAAGCTCATTTTCTCACCAAGCCGGGAAAGTGTTCAGGCAACTTAATTACAATCGCCCAACTAAATAAAATTAGCTGACCTAAATCAACGAACCAACAAAAAAGAAAATTCGAATTCATGAATATTTAACAGGTAGGTGAAAACATCAATTTCGGTACGGTTCGTCTTTGCCCAACTTCAACTTTCTCAAAAGTAAGAATTCAAATTAAGTGTCCTTGGCAGACGAATCCTCACTGAATCATCTTCGTACTTGTGTGGATTTCTTTTACAGCTTTTTAAAGTAGAATTTCTACCACCTGAGCACATTTTTTTCACTACCCTAAACGAGATCCCTTTTTGTCGCAGTTATGTAACAATACGAAGACATTCTATTACAAAATCGAAATTCACTTTCATTCGTTGGAATTTCTCGTCGTAGGTCTGATAGGTACACCGCAACAGACAATTTATCTCGACATAATATCTGAAATTTATGAATGGCTAAATTTAATTCGATCTATTGCAGGATTTGCAAGAAGAAGAAAAAACGATAACTCGTCAGAGTTTTCCGCACAGTTGGGATTTAATAAATTGTTGGAATTTTGTCACATTTTTGATGAAAATAGTATTTAAAATCATATTTACATACAAATAATGACAAGAATTTTTTTTTGGGATAGGAATAAATCTTTTTATAAACATATATCTTTTTTGACTTAAGATATTAAAGATGATTCGAATTAAAGGTGTATTTTTAAAGTTGATGGAATGTTTAGAGTTTTCTAGGAAAAAAATGATTTGGTCATGGGTCCGTTTCAATGACACTGAAATAAATGCTGTATGGAAGGTGAGGTTTGAAAGTTTAATAAATTTTAATTTTCTAAAATTTGGTATTCGGCATCCGTTATTTAGATCTATAAAAAAAATAATTTTGATTGAAGTCGTTTATTTTCTGTGAATCATTTTTACCACACAAATCTAAAAACATGCAAGAAACCGAGCGTTCTGTGCAATATTTTTTATGAGAATTTGGATCCGTGAACTCTTGTGAATCTAATGAATAATGGCATACTAAAATTTAAAAAAAAAACATATACTGAAAAAACGGTAAGAATATATTTTAAGGAATCAGTTAGGGAAATCCAGATAAAATCCATTCGGTCTGACAGGGAAAAGTTGCTGTGGTATCAACATCTATTTTTTTAAAGTGAAATTCACCCCAATCCATGACAACTTACAAAAGATATGAAATGAATGAATCCGATATTGAAGCTTTTTCTTCACATATTGCCAAATGGAAAGCAATATTTCACGTGATCAAGCAGCGACAACAAATGTTTTTATATTCCGTGTGTCAGAGTCAAAAAGTTGCAATTTGCTTCTTTGTACCACATCGAAACGATGCACACTGTCGTGAAAAAGAATTAGTAGCGATGCGGTCGAAGCGAATTAATTAACTAATAAGTTTAAAGACTTCTAGAATCTCAAAATGTCTTGCAGGTCAGATTTTACCACTTTGTTTCGGACTAGGTAGCTTTTGCCTAGGTGATCAATTGTCTATGAGATGTTTCATCGCAATAACATGGATTAAGATTTGATTTTTCCACTTTACTATGGCAAAGCTAAAGCTCGTTGTGGGCGTCTCTCATCTTTCAAAATTGAACGAGCCATGGTTCGTTCGAATGAGTCTTATATCCTTATTAGTAAGATTGAAGATTTCTTCTGACTTCGATTTTTCAGGTTTAAATAAAGCCTGTCGGTCTCGTCAGTAGCTTTTTACCAGTTGCTGAAACTAGTTGTCAAAATCAAAGATAAAATGCTCTTTGGCTTCGCATCAGAATTGTTCGAGACCAAAAAATAATGTTCTCGGCAGATCAAGTAACAAAATATGCCTTGAAGAATCCTCACTGGAAGCGAGAATTTTTAAGGTGAAACTTCAAGTTTCTTTGAGAACCCCTCAACCACTATCGGTACATCGTGTAGGTAAACGTCGTAGAATGAACATAAAGTACAGCACTCTACACAAATCATTAGGAACGTAATATAATTGGATTAGAATTGAATTTTGATTTTATGGTTAAGGATATTAAATTATAAACATGATTAGGGATTACGGTAGAGCAAAGAGCAAAGAGAAATTACCATAACCTGGAGGGACAGAACGTGTGAACTGGATGTTAGGGTCAATCACCCCCGCTACCGGAGCGCTATCCGAAAAACGAAGAAATCAAAATGAAGCCGGCGGAACTGAGCTCATTTTGGAATTTTAGTAGGTGAGAATTGGTCGTTTTTAGGAGATTATTTATCGGGAAAGTAGTTTTGGGGAATTTGATCAGGATTAAAGTGGTATTTCGTGTAAAATCCGTGGACATTTGACGAGGAAATTTTAAATTCTGAGGGATACATGATTGATAGTTTTGAATTGGATAGTGAATTGGACCGTTTGGGGAATATCTAGAGTGAAAGTCGATTTTTGGGAGTCCTGAACGCGACATGTTACAGTTGGAGTGAATATGGCTTTTCCCATTTTCGAGGCTGCTTTCATCAGCATTATAGATATAAGTATCTGTTCCGTTAGATTCTTTCATTACGTTGTAAATTCGTTCTACAAACAGATTTTCCATTGTAGAATCATTTGACAATTTTTTTCCACATACTTTAAATGGTTAAATTTTACGTCACTTTTTGAAAGTTTACAAAATACCCGCTACTTGCGTCAAAACCACCTTCCTTTTCTGAATTTTTATTGTGCAGCTGAAAAGCCTTCTTTTCCAACATTGAGGGTGTTTGAGGAAAAAAATCATTGATTATTATGGCAAAATAATCTACGTATTTCGGGCAAACAGATTTCCTCAAAATGTGTTCGATAAAGTTTTTTAAAAAAAATTATTTAAATAATATTATTCAAAAATATTTGATTAAAGGCGCTTACCAAAAGTACCGCCGAATATAAATAAATAAATTGGCTTCAAATTTCTTCGAGAAATATGGAAGTGTTTCTACGGAAATATAAATTCGTAAAAATTTAAAAATGTTTGGAGCACAGTTCAATATGTAAGATATTAAACATACTTTTCTTTTTTATCGTTTTCATGGAATTCTGTTTAGGATTTTACAATATTTTTTGATATGCTTCCTTCCTGTATAAGTTATGATATTTATGCAAGAATATTCCACCAGAAACAAAGCGAAATCACATTACAACAGTTTACTTAACACATAATTTATTGAAAATTCGAAACGGTTTGCCTTTTGTTTTTGTTGTTTGGGAGTTTAAGGTTTTGGGATAATTTGTGATTTTTCTAAGGACAACAAAACAAATACATCACCAAAATACTTACCAGTGGAAGCGTTAGCATGTTTGTCGACATTTTGTGTTCGGAAGTACTTATTCGTTTCTTTCAAAACTGATATTTCTTTTATTTTATTCACTAGCACTTTAATTTACATAATAAAATGAAATCATCTTGTAAATCAGTCTGGTTTTTTTCTTTAAGCAGAATAAATTTCTTGATAATGATAATGAATGAAACAATAAAGGTTACAGTTTTGAGTAAGATAACAGAGAACTAAAAATTTTGAGAATGAAAGTGTAAATTAATTGAAAATGAAGGAATGATGATTTTAAATCAATAAATTCCAACAAACAAAAATTTGAGAAAAATCTAAGAAACAAATTTAGAACCAATTTTGGAAGAAGATACAGTCCAGTGCTAATGTGAGACGTTCAGGGCAATTACTCGCAATAAAATTAAAGTGGTCGTAAAAATCTTAAAATTGGTTTTAACAGGTAAAGACTGTCTCCAACACAGCATTTTTTGAGATTGGTTTAATAAAACTTCAAACCAATCATTTTTTGACCTTTTTTGACCAGGTTTGCCGCGAGAACAATCGTAGATACAATAAAATAATTGGAACACTAATTGTCGGAAACCGTCTACTTTACCAAAAAAAAATTAGCAGAAACATTGATTTATCTAGCATCTTTAAGAAGTTGTGACCATCTCCGTAAAAATTGAGAAGCCACCAATTACGCTTAAAAATTCATACACCGTTCCTACGCAGAAAATAAGAATCTATTTCTGGCTACACTAAAATTAAGAATATTTCTTATATAAATTTTTAATAGTTATTCTAGTCATAAACTACAATTGCAAAGTATGGAGGACTGAGGATGAGATTGAACAAAAACCTATTGAAGTCTGTTTTCTAAAGACGCAGCAAACCGAGCGTCTCAAATTTAAATAATAATAAATAGCAATCGTTTTTGTCAAAAACATGTTGAATATAAATAATTAACACTTTCTCAAAAAAATGCTAGAAATCAGTCGATAGGTGTGAAGTAAATTGTATGATTTATTTATAGAATTCAAGACTAAATTCAACGCAGCATATTCAATATAAACTCGCACATCGAAGAGTCTTAAATTAATGAAAGCTATTTTCAACTAAAGAACGAATTTCCTGGTAGTAAAATCAAAGGTCGACAACTTTGAATGCTGAATTATTTAAAAGACGTAAAAACAACAACTAAACATTTGTTCGAACATATTTTGAAATATTGACAACAGCTGAGGCAATTTTTCAAACAGTAATTTCTTGCAATATTTTTATGTATTTTTAGGTGTCCATACATCACTTTTGTGGATGGATATCATTCAAATCTTTCAAAAGTCATTGGTGTATTGAAAAACAATCACCGAGAGCAGTTGATCTGTCATGTCTTGTCGCTTTGGATGAGTAATTTTATTTTTCTAGTTGGCGCAAAAAAATTAGATAGTGTGATTTGACAATATGTTTGTTTCAAATTTAATGGTACTGATATTTATAAGACTATGTCAGAAAATGATAAGAATCAAAGTAAAATTGAATACTAGAAGTATAATTGAACAGATTTTAAAAACATGCACTTATAGCACATTCACACTGCCTCGAAAATAAGTATTTATGATTGACGCATTCCGAAATGTATCGGACCGTTTACATTGCACTGAGATGGTTTCGTTTGTCAGAAGTTAAACAGTTGCATTTTCAAAATATGGATGCCTAATTATTTATAAAAGGTCTTATGAATGAAGGTTATTTCAGAAATGTCAATAAAAATCCATTTGAAGCAGTTCTTTGCATTCGTACCTGTTTCAATCGCGATTTATTTTTCCTGCAGTGTACAAACTCTTATTAGGAGCACTACATTTTCCTCACATATTGCGTCAAATAGGGTGCTGAACTCGAAAATATCAAATAGCGATTGCAGCCTTGTTTTGATCCGTGATTTTGTCCAAATTACGTTCTGGAGGTAATTTGGAAATGTATTAGAAGTATGTATTGTTGAACCTGATAATGGTTAAAACCATAAATGGCGCCAAAACAATGTAGTTTTGTGGCAGTGTAAAAAGGTGATTATTTGACTTTGAAAAAAAAAGAAGATACAATTAGTATCTCTTTTGACAAAAGATAAAATGTTTCGATTCAGACCTCAAGGTCCTTTAGTACAATGAACGAAAAGTTAGCAAAGGGGAATATTTTGATGCATAAAAAATTGACGATACATTCGGTTTACTACTAAATAACTGCAAATTTGACGGATAGATGTCTCTAGTTGAAGTTTACGACATGTGGTAGTGTTCGAAATGACAATACCACACACTGTTGTCTGACAGCTTCGTTTGAATCTTTTTAATTATTCTAGCGTCATTGGAAAAATGAAAAACGGTTGTCATATTTCGCTGGCTTTCTATTGTAAAAGAAAAATATATGGTAGGCTCTCAACATACTGCCTATTTTTCATGGGCAACAATTTAATTTAATATCCTGCTTACAGACTCATCAAAAAGGGTCCAATTACCCATTAATTACCATTATCTATCATGCCATCATACCCAGATTTCGTTGAAGAAAACAACCATAATTAGACAACATCAGATTGTTGTATCGCCTAGGCTGACATTGAAAAAGGACACTAACATTTTGTATGGCACGAGCCATCGTTTAAAAAAAGACTTTTTCTTTTTGTGCTTCATCGAATTTCGACTCAAGATGTAACATTCATTCTTAAAATCGTTTACTAATCCCGAAGAGAATACTTTCCTTTTATCCATATCTTTTGGTTCCCTTCAATATCATTTATATCACAATAAATCAATTGAAAAGTGAATAAATAATGTCGCCGAGAGATTCACAAAGCATGAATTGTGTTCAAATTTACCTCTTGGGAAATTTCGGTGGAGTAGGATCAACTCTGTATTTATACCTATATATTTTTGGATTTACGTAGACCATCTACATCCCATTGGAAGCATATTATATATTCACTTTGTGTTGCTGTAGCACAATACAAGGGTGCGATGCGTTCGAATGTAGGTTACGTTTTGGGAATTTTATCTTGCGTTTGCAAGAGAAATCATCATCAAGTGCTCACCAGCCCAAATTCAGCCTACCTACGACTTCTCAAGATAGTGACTCTACTTGTTTTGGTTCAAGTATCGCGTCTTTCAGTCGAAGATGTGCTATTGAGATGGGTAGTTACATTTCATTTTGTTTGAAAATTCACTGCTCAAGTGAATTCAGTGAATTTCAATATTTTTGCCAAATGAATTGATTACAGTTTTAAGAGTATTTGAAGCAATTGACCTTTTCAAAATTCTAATTATTGCTGTAGTTGTAGCAATTTTAAGTGAGCAGGGCAGAATCGTCCCGCACCTTCGGTAGCTATTCGGTATTTGTAGAAGACCTTTGGAACTATCGATTTGTAGAAACATTGAAATCCTATTCCTGAAATTGTTCAGAAAGTATTCAAACAGATATAGGACCGATTAACCAATGCCGATTTTTCAAAACGCTGTTTAGAAGGATACACCCAGAATAACAAAAACAAATTAAGCGCTTTTATTTGGTTTGTGACTTCAAAAGTGCATTTTAGTCGCGTAAAAATTGTTTAAACTGACCAAATATATTTAGAGAGGGATATACGAAATATATTATGTAATCCTTAAAATTCGGAATTGGTCCAAGCGCACTGCGATTATCCGAGAACTTCTAATGCCTAGCGGTTATCTATAGCCAACATGAGAGCCTAAGAGGACACTAACGAGTCCGGGAAGTTGAAAAAAATTGCTTGTAAGGAGTCGAAGGCCGTTGTGAAGTCCATGGAAGATCTCATGCATTGTTTAGGAATCGCAAATTGAAAAATATATGGTTTTAGAATGCAGGATCAAACTGACCGCTAAAATATCTCACGATTTACTTGACAAATTTGACTGACATGTAAACCAGATATTTCTTATCTTATCTATCTAAAACCTGAAATTGGATTTTTTTTGATTGAAAACTGCGTTTATTTTTATAAATTTTGAAAACTCAAAATTGCTGAAAATCTGTCTTTTTCTACAAACAGTTGTTTTTTCTGCGACAAAATTTTTTAAAAAAATTTTCCATTTCTTTTCTTATCAAGACGATTCCTGATACGAATCAAGACAACCATCGGCAGAGATTTTCAAAAAATGGTCCAACTTTACGGTTCATATCTCCATCCACCATTATTCTTTAAATAGTTAAATTGGGGCGTCTAAAAAAGGTCTTTGTTTAGGATTTTTTGGCCGAATCTTAAAATAATGAATGATAAATGTTTTTCCACATGGAAGATATGTATTTGAAGAGAATATTATAAATTATTCAAGAGTAAGTATTAAATAATACGTGGAATACAGCAAATTTCCGAGGAGTCCAAAAAAAATCAGCTCGTCACTG
This sequence comes from Oxycera nigricornis, assembly GCA_963942545.1. Taxonomy (NCBI): domain Eukaryota; kingdom Metazoa; phylum Arthropoda; class Insecta; order Diptera; family Stratiomyidae; genus Oxycera; species Oxycera nigricornis. Next base: position 22,445,187 of record OZ012663.1, on the reverse strand, counting down.
GATCACTTGAATTCAAAAAAACAAAAAGGAATCATTAGCTAATGACATAGTGCTCCGGATGGACGAAGGGATTTGAAAAATTTTGATTTTTTTAAAATGACGGATGTTGAAATTCAAAATTGTTGATTCGACCAAAATTTCACTCGTATTTTCAACTATAAAAAAATGTCGTCCAAAAAGCAAATCCTTCGTCTATCCAGAAGACAATTATATATAGAATAAGTGAGAACAATTTCAAACTAATCGTGAAAGCCGTTTTCAAGTTACAGTGATCACCGACTTGGACAACATGGTTTCTAGCAAAACGCATTTAAAGTTTTGAGTACGATGCATGCAGGTAAAAAAGCTCAATTGAAAGTTATTCACCTCTATAAATAATAGTCCGATTTGTCTAAAATGTTTAGAGAATACTTTGAAATATTCTACTTTCAGGAAATGCAAAGAAAGAAATCGATTTTTACAAAATTCTAACTAGGTTAGCCCCCTTAATCAAACTTGTGTATGTATTTGAATTTAAAAAAATTCTTTTATATGTTTCATAACGGCGTCAATTTTTTCTCTCCATTTTTATACCCATTTTTCAGAGCCAAAATTATGTAACCCCTTACTTTACTTGTCCAATGACTATAGTCATTTTTTAAGGTTTGTCATAAGTTCAAGCATTATTGAACAATAAATTTAACAGCTTCGCACTTGTAAACCGGCGAAAGTAGTTTACGACCAACAAGTTTATGCTACAATAAACTTTTTATTAGTCTATTTTATTCGAATCCAAAATCAATAAATTTGTTTTTTTACATATATTTTCGAGTTTCCTTAGCTGGGCTACAATCGTTTGCAGAAATAGATTTTTCAACCCGAAATTTTAATTACGATGAAATTGCCAGGAAAAAAATGAAAATATCTGCTGCCGACAGGAAGATTGATGGCGCACCACTCTTCATTGGACGTGAGTAAATTGATACTGCCAATCTAGTCGAATTTCATCCGAGATTCCTTGTAAGTTTACATGACAAACGATACCTACATACTAAAGCACTTTGATAAAATTGATTCCGATTTTTAAATCTATCCCGAAAATTCGTTGAACTCAAGTCCTAAATGTCAAAGTTAGGACAGGATTCCTAAATTGAGTTTAAATGGAAATTTATATTAAGGTTCTTCTTAGAGGAGGATATTTTGCGAAAAGAATTTTCGTATTTGAGCTCTTAAAAGAAGGGGAATGAAGAGATTAATTTTAATAAATTTTAAATAATCCACAAAAAATACGAAAAGAATCATTAAAGGCTTGACTTCATCTAGTATTTTTTTAAACTATTTTTCTATCTAATTGAAATAATATATTCAAATGAATATACATTACCGATTGTAGGCGATGTCTCCTACAGGTTTGCTTTCTCCCAAGATTATTTCCACTTCATTTTACGCCTGATATTCAAGGTAGTCAACTCAAGAAGACATCGTTCAGCACTTAAAATACTTTGCCAACACAACCAAAATACCATAGTACATGTATAGTCACTATTTCTCAATTCAAGCGTGTAAAAGGGGGAATCGTAAGAAGCCTTTCACCCTCATGGGCTTCTACTTTAATTTTTCAGCATTGAAAATATCCTTGCTTGATTTGATTTTCGTTGGCGTTAAACCGTTCGCTTCAAGAACGTTTGGCATTTGTGGTTGATGGTGGAGGAATAATAATGGCGAGAGTCACGCGAAACTGCAAAATCAAACCCCGATAAAATTTCAAGGAGTGTTTTATCGCTCGCGATAAAATCGAAGGCTACATTTCGCTACCTACGAATTGAGATCGCAGAATTTTGCTTAATAGCTAGAGATTTATTTTTCCATTTGTCAACATCGAAGCAAAGCGTGGTGAATGTGAAAGGACACGGTCTGCTCGAAACGAACTGTTGAGTATTTGGAACGCAAAGTGTTGGGGAATGTCAAGGATTCACTCACTAACGGCGTGAGGACGAGCACGAAATTGATTATAAAAAAGCAAGCTTGAGAAAACAGATTGGTATCAGATACCTTTATTTGTCTTTGGAAAGAAAAACAAACCTCTACACCAGGTAGGGAAAGGTTTGAAAGTAAAATCTTTAGCACCTACGCCAAATGGATTTATAAGATATGAAGCTATTTCGATTCAAAGTGGTAAATATTGTTTTTTAAGAATCGGATTGCTTTAGCAGCGGAAACAAGGACTAAGAGAAGGTATTTTTTGATAGTGGGTGTCACGACAGTTTTGAAAGAAATTTTCGAAACCAATGGAACGAGAAAAGTTAATCAAAACGAATAGTAAATATTACTTTTTATCGCGATAGACTGTACAACAATTTAAAATTTTTGAGCGAAAATACTTCGATATTGTTTTCTATTTTCTTTCAATATTAATCCATGTAAACATCATGTTTCGTAACATTTTCAATGGAAACACTGTCGCTTTTCAAGGAAAATTGAATTGCTTTTATAAATTGGCTGCCACCATACATTGAAAATTGATTTCACAGTGTGACACCATAGCATATCAATACGGATTGAGAGGTGCCATGAGCATCTTTGGTGACCTCACCTTGCCACTCAGGGCGGTCAAACAGAGCATGCAAACAAGTTTTAAAAAAAGAAAGCCCTGAATAATTTTCACGTGAGGCAAAAATTATTCGAGGCTTAGTCAAACTACCCCGAGGGACATTAGTCACCCACCTATCTTTTCATTATGAAACTAATCCTCTGAGGCTCGTAGAGTCAAGACTGGAATGATTATAATCGATTTGGTACATATTATTGTCTTCTGGAACTGCACAGCAGAAGAAAATTTCTGAAATGAGAGTAGGATAGCGCCGTACCAACACCGGGAGAAACAGCGACTTCGAAAACAAGAATGCGGGACCGAAAGATTATTGCGCGGTTTAGGGGAAACAGGTGAGTGTCTGTGGAAGAGTAGTACGGAAAATTCTAAACTTTTTTTCTTGCTTAGTGTATAAGCGATTTATTGGCAAGCGTATCAGAAACAATTGGATATAGTTTATCGTGTGGAACGGTATCAACGAAGGGACGGATAGCAGAGAATGATACGGTGGACAACAGCCCTCGGGCTAAGGCGGAATCAATCGTAGAATCTGTGGTTGAACCATGAACTACACAGGAGTGATGGTAACGTCGTAGATGGACCGCGAGTCACAGATTGGAAGAGGCAGAAAGAGCAGCGATGGCGCGATATACCAGTTAAGCTGATGGTAAGTAGAGTAGTCGTAGTTCAGGGCAGGTTATGGAAATTAATGAAATTAAGTAACAAGAAAATTTCGATTGTCCGTTTTTTGAATAAGAATAATCGCATAAAATCTCGAAGGAGTGTGTTGATTTTGGCTCGTTCAGTTTCGGCGAATTGGTTGTCCTGGAACTTGTTTTCAGTTGAAGGTGTAGGCTCTGCACTTTTTTAAATTAGGGTTCGGTGCCTGGATAGCAAAAACAAAATTATTTACCCCACCCCACTTCGTGGGCGAGTGCCCTGCAAGTTTGTTCACCCGTAGCTAGACGAGGCTCTGGGACGAATTGTGGATCATCTGGATTAAATTTAAATGCGGTTTGAAACGCTGCGCCCTACCTCTAATCTTCATAATGTTATCAATAAATTACATCCAAAAAGTCAACTTGGAGTTATTTCTAATCATTGTGTGGTGCCACTCTACTAATATGTGATTGAGGTCATCGAAGTGTCTCACGGCACAGGGGCTATCATGGAATGACTATCACCGGTGGTTCCAATGACAGCTAACCTGTTAAAATAGAAACAATTTCTTTCAATTGTTTCCAAAATTTCTGTCCGATGCGATAAACAAAGTATGCAAAGTAAGAGCATTTTTCCATCGATTTTCCAGCTTAGTTATAATTTAGTAGGATCTACACAACTATGGTGAAATGAATGTTCAAAATGTATACGGTTTAAAATAGCGTTAGTCACAACCCTAAGAACAACTCTTATCAGAGCCCGATGGTAGAGGTTTCTGAATTTAATACACTTATTGCAATAATTCTGGAAAAAACCGTAAAAATTCTAAAAAAAAATACGTACAACTTTTTGAAACTGAAGTAGTAGAATTATTAGTCCTCTTCCAAAAAGGAAAGTAAAAATACGATACGGTTTGGGTTTTTTTATATTCGCATTGATATCTGGATGAACGAATGCATAGTGTCACATTTCTGCACGACTAGACGAGACAGAATGGCGCCTATGTACGTGAGCGGGAATCCAGCGCAGTAATGCACGTATGGGTTTAACAATAGCGATATCGTGGGGAAAAATCAATATGCATACATCGTGTGAACTGGATACATTTTGATTATGCTTATGAATTAAGACATAAGTACGTTATTTGATCTGAACAGAATATTTCTTAACAAGAAGGCACGGCAACTTTCAATAACTATAACTATACTCGCATATCCAACTTGCAATAAATTCATACGGCGTATAATTTCTGATTGAAATGTAGAAAAACTGTATTTCATCGATGGATTATTAACATCGTTCATTACTGCGTAGGACATATTTTCTAGGAACTTTTATTAAAGCACATTTGCTGTTTGATGTAGCGAAGTGTAGATGAAAATTCAAGTCAAGAAGCTGTACTATTTATATCTTTTCCGAGTTTTACTAAGAACTTTTAAGAGGCACATGATTCGAAATACAATAAATATTATATGAGATAGGGAATATATGGTACATATTCTGTGTATTCCAGATAAGATTATCCTATTTCCAAGAAAATAATAATGATGAAAATGAAATCATTCTACTATTCATTGCTTTCAGTGTTTACTATTGTGATTTATACAGAAAAGAATTTTATTGCGTAATATAACAATCTGAAACGAGAGAATACAACGGAAGCCTTTATATTCAAGGCGTTAGAATGGAATTCAATTTTGGCTTGTGACGAATATTGTATCGGAAAATGTTAAATTTCTTAGAAAATCTTTTCAATGACATTAGATTTCTAAAACTATAAATTGCTGGCATTTAAGAATTAATGAACTACACTGAGCCTCTTTGAAGATAGAAAATCTTGATAAAGGGATGGAAAAAATATCTTCAATGAGTAGGCAGACGTGTTGTATGAGCAAACAGTATGTCGTATTTATATTTCATTCGTTACAAAAAATTCAACGATATGTCAAAAAAAATCTACTATCCAAAAATTTTATCTTATCTCACAAAAATACTTTGGTGGACCCATATTTAAGGTAATGAACGTTTTTAAGATTCAATATGCGTAGAGCGACAGAAAAGTTCTGAGTCTAAGATAAAAATCTAAATGAAATTTATTTTTCAATACAGCCTCCTTCAACTTTAACGTACTTTTCACATCTTTTGGACCTGTGTCCAACTTTATCATTTTCCTCAAAACGTTTCATTGCGACAGCTTTCTTTTGTTCACAGGTCTTTCTTAAAATTTTCAAAAAGTGCAGTAGAATGGGTGGTTAGGTGCATTGAAGCCAGTTTTTTAAGGGCGCCGTTTGAACTGGCATTTTTTTGCAAAATAGGATTCTTCTGCTAATTTTTTCTGTTCTTTTTTCCAAAATGGCGTCTCGTACGCTTTTCAAAAGTGCACCATAGTAGTTACTCGACATTCATTGTAATTTTTTGAAGGTTATCAATCGCAATACTTTGGAATTGCAAAAAAATTGGCCATGCGTTTGGAAGTCCACCTTTCCGCCTTGAACTTCTTCTGATTCTGGATTCTACTGTTGAATCCATGTCGCATCAATAGCGACGATGAGAGTAGAAATGTCGGCGATATCATTCTGACAAAAGCCAAAAAAAACCTGTGAAGTTTCAATTCGGCGTTGTTTGTCGAAGCAATTTTACCATTCAAGGTGCGCGGACTTTATTCATGTGAAAATGACTGTGAAAAATGTCTCCAACTCGTTCTGTACTGATCTTATCTTCTGTCTGACACATTTTTATTTGGCGATTCTCCAATTACAATGGCAGATAAAGGATCAGATTCTCCGAAGACTGAAGGCATTTAAAAGACAATTTGCACTTCTCCCTTTTTACGAGTAATTTTAAGACACCTCAATGCACCAATTTAACTAAATGCAGCGACGACAAAGACAAAGTTATGTTAACGGTTCAATTACATAAAGTGTAATGGAGCACGAAACTTTTCTTATATACTAATTAGATGTTGCTCATTTAGAAACCTACGGGACGAACAGGTAAAATGACTGCAAGTATCTTAGGCTCAGCCACTCCTCGTATGTAGAACAGCGAATTTCCTGGAAGCTTCTTGCCTGTAATTTTCAATAGGCTTACACATAAGGTTATGAGTGCATAAGTGCATACTTTGTATGAAGTCTAACGTGAAAAGGTGTTCTACACCCTCTACTCGAGAATTTGTATTTTATCTGATAAATGACTGACAACACGATCCACTGTTTAAAAACGAGTACCAGTGTAATTTTAGATGTCCAAATGTAATCCTCTAAAAATAAATTACAAATTTACGTAGGAAGAAATCATGTATCTGCGCTTGGGTTTGAGCCGTAGCTGCCATGATTAAGAAGCAGAAGCTCTATGTGATGTTTTTTCGTTACGCGACGTAGATTTGTTCTAGGATCTTTCAGTGATTTTCCAATGATAAATATGGGAAAACCCATTCTACTTGTCATAAATGATATCAGGGAGCTTTATTCTAAAACTCGGTGAAATTTCCTCTAGGAAGTCTAGGAAAAGTGGCGTCACCTCAAAAGAAAAAGTTCATAACAGTCACCAGTAAACGTTCCAAGTTTAAAGTATCGAAAGAAATACGTGAAGAATTGAAAGCGATACATGATTTTTTTGGAGTTCGTAACAGCAGTGAAATGTCGACATATGAAGGCCGGACCGTTAAAACGAATATGTTGCTGAAAAAAGAAGAATCTGTAACCCAGGAACACAGGCGTTGAAGCCTTGATCTGTGAAGCAGCGTTTCTTTCTTGGACGAGTCTAGTAATTTGACGAAAACTGTAGACAGTATATACGACGCTTGGAAAAGGAATGATGCTTCGACAATGTGAAAACTTCACAACGAAAGATTTGTATAGTATGATTTGTTTTGGAAGAAGACTTCTTCAGAATTGTGAAAACTGGACTACTATCAATGTACTGCAAACTTGGAAGAATTTTGAAACTATATTCAAATATCATGGAAATCCATTGCATCTTTGAACCGGATGAAATTATTATAAAGAATGGCACGAACTTTTTAGGGTATTATTACGACAAAAAAAGATAATCAGAAAGATAGCCCTAACAAACTTTTCAGCAATCTTCAGCGTCAATGTATGAATTTTTTTCCCAAAATGTTTCCATGTACGATTTCTATAAAATAAAATTCACTAATTTCTTAAGAGAGTTTTTATTTTCGTAGACTTAGTAAAGATATTTGAACAAAAGATCAATTTATCAATCTGCGAAATTGTTATCGATTTAAAACAAAATGTAAAAGCTTCAGAAGCTTATTGAAAGTATGTAAATCATCAATAATAAATTGTAATATTCCTTGAATTTCCATTTTTTATTTTCGCCATGATTTCGTCGTTGAAAAAGAATTCTTGAGAATTGTTTGTTGTTATAGGCGCACATGTGCAACTTAAGATGAATTTTAATCTTCGATACTTGCATAAAAAAATTTAGAAAAAAAATATGCATCAACAAACGTACAACATTGTTATCCTGCAGCGATGTTTTCAATTTACAAAACAATTTTGAATATTTGATATGCCAATCATTTGAAATTGCTTCATATGTACAAAAAAGTTGCTGCAGGGTATGAAAATGGATTGGTTTTTAAGCAATAAATACTAAAATTTATATTTATCCGTACATATACATGACATGAATAAATAGTTACATGAGATGAATAAATATTTACAGTTTCGAACAGATCGTAATTACAGAAAATCTTCACCGTTTTCGTGAACTTGATACTAAATGATTAAACATATATAGTGATACGATGTATTAAAATACTGTACAATCGCCGAAGTTGTGTATGATTTAAATTATTAAATTTTCCAATCCAGTAACACACAACAAGAAGTTTGACAACTAACGGAGCGTATGTAAAAAAAAGTGAGAGAGTAAAATGTACATATTATGTCCTTAACTAATAGAATTTGATTTGAATCACCTATTACATTCAGAAGTCTCAAACTAACTGATAGACCATATCATAATCCTTTTTATTCTGCACAATATTTCATTCGAATCACAATTATTTACCAGGACATAATGCTGGTTTGTCATCGCGCCCTAGGCATCCATCCTATATAAAATTCAAGTCATATTCTTTTATTAACAGGACAATAGTAGGTGTGTTCGTAGCGTAGTAGCCTCTGGCCAACCCACACTAGCTATTTTTATGAAATTTTCTTTAAGCGGATCATTAAACGCAAATGCCGCTTTCGCTTCATATGAAATTAATTTTCCTGAATTTGAGTCCCGGACATCGATCGATAAATAAATGGTACGATGAGGAGCGTCTTATGGGAGTTTCCATTTTATCACATAATTTTCTCTCAAAGTGAATGCACGCTCTGATGTTTATGACATGTTAATAATAGTTGGGGTGCCGTCCGGGTGAACCAGACAAAAGGTTATAGGTCACTAGCTATTGCGGAGAACTTGCACCTATCGATTTACCGTCGCATGCATGCATGTTTTTGATGCACATATGTTGCTTTTGCTGATTTTACAAAAGCATGCAGTTTGTAAATAATGCTGTTTAGAAGGCTGGATGTTTACGGACATGTTTATATTGAATGCTAGTTTATAGGTAGATGGAAAGGTTTTGAACAGAGCTCATGCTATTTTAGTTTCATGTTTTATGGGCTCGGAAAACAGGATCGTAATGACCTATTTGAATATATTAGCTTTGTAGTTTTTGCCTCATGCACGTGTGAATAAAGTTTAGCTAGTTCAATTGTCAAGCTAGTAAATATAAAATATTAGGACATTTATATAATAATTTCAAAATTAAGCATTTTATGTGTTCATAGGTCCTTAAAAAATGTCTAATTTATTTGATACACACATATACCAACACCAAACTGCAATGAGACAAATTTAAATGGTGTCAATTTTTTCTTACGTCTTTACGTACGTTATTGTAGTGTAAATCAAATTCAGGATTTTTGTTTTACTCAAAAACTTGCTATCGTGAATTCCAGGATACTTCTGTGCTCAGCTCAAACATGGCTTTCAGAATTCAAAAGAATGGTAATTCTATTTTAAATAGTCAACATATTAGCGATTTCTGACTGAAAATTTTCGGAAGACAGTGAAATGCTTTACAAGTAACAATGTCAAACAATTAGAATTCAAATCGTTTTATTCGAAATCAAAAACTTATTTGAGGGAAGAAGTTTTCTATATTCTCGATTAACTCCAGAAATGATAGATCACCATTGTATTTTGTTTAAAAGTAATTCAGTTTCATTGAACACTAAGCAACTTTAAATGTAAGGCGCATCCATAGTTCGCGAAAAAGTTCGCGTTTTATCTATTTTTGATATACATACATATATATATACATCAGACAATACTCTTGAATTGAAACTTTTTATGTAAACTAAGCTTGAGCTCTGATCAATTAAGTAATTTACATTCCACCTTCAAGTTAAATCAGTATTCTGGTCCAGAAAATATTGAGTAAATTGAAAAGTCAGCTTTTTAAATATCACAAATTTTTTTATCAAAAAGCAAATTTCATTGTAGTTTGTTTTGGCTTCTAGAGCACTTTAATCGATAAAGTTAAATTTTAAGATCTTTTCCATCAATATAGTAGCTGTACAGTCTGTCCAACAATAAATGCACCATATTACCGAATGTGAAAAACATATGTTAGTACATGAAAAATACTATGGGACATTTTGCTAGTCCAGGATGACATCGCCACAATTCTCGAGAATATCTTAACATTTTCTGGCCAAACCTTCCACCAGTTTTTTAACGTAATTGGTAGAGAGCAGCAGGCCTTTTTTCGGAAACACAGTATGAGCTGCTTCAAATCGTACACACGTTTTCCGATAAGGTCCGAATCCGGAAATTGAGAGGACCAACCCATCGTTACAATGTCATTTCCGACCTTTTAAGCTTTGCAAAGTTGGCTACGGTCTTCCTGATCGTTGTCCTCTTTGTTATTGAGTCCCAAAATATTATTGGTTGATTTGGGATAACTGCGCTCTGATGCTGCTTGAGAAACTCCAAATATTGGAAACCGCCTTCAGGAGCATCCCTATCCAATGATTTTTTGCAGAGTATTTAACAGTTCGTAGGATGAAATTTCTGCCAGGGGCGGACCATGCACGCTTCACTGGAACCCATGCCTAGAAATTTTTTTTTAACAGAAAAAATAACGCTCCACCAACCGTTATGGATATTTTCGTCCAGTCCAAGCGTTGTTGAAAGTGGGTTTCGGGAAGCTGGGTGTTTGAGCTCAAATCCATAACACATTTTTTCTTAGTTCAAACGCTTTCTGATAGTATTGATAATAACGTCTTTTCCCTTTTAAAGTAGGTGGTTCTTAACTTGAAGCAGTCACAGAGTTAGGGTATACTCAAACGGCTGAAATATCACATTGTCCTTATTGCTGGTCGTTACTCTCATTTGACCTTGTCTGGGAAGGTCGCCTACATTTTGTGACTCGTTGTAATGATTCATCCAGCTCTATACGGCGATAGTGGAACCAATCCTTTTGTATGGCGCAGTTATTTTGTGGCCTGCTATGGCGAAAACATCAAATGTAAACCTGGTAAACAAGGTCAGAAGGATTGCAGCTATTGCAATCACCGGGGCTCTACGGACTACTCCGACAAAGGCACTGTTTATGCTGTTAAATTCGCTCCCGACAGAGCTACTTACGCAGGGATGGACCAACGCTAGGAAAAGTGGACCTTGCTTCACCGATCCCCTGTTTTCACCATGGTTTCAGGTCAGTCGTCCCGAGTAGGGAGGACTGGATCATGGAAGGAAATAGGATACAGGAATCGGTCGACATCTACACTGATGAATCAAAAATGGAGGGAAGAGTTGGCTGTGTTCTCAGAACAGCTAGGCCTGAAACTATCCTTCCGATTACCAGATCACTGTGTGACACTACGGTGTCTTTCAAGCAGAGGTCATTGCGATTTACAAGGCAGTCGACTAGCTGAGAAATCAGGAAATTTAAACATCTTTTTTGACAGTCATCTAAAATTGCAATGGAATGCCGCTCACAACTGAACGTGATATCGCTTCACTGTCAAGTAATTCTTTGCTGGATACCGGGGTAAAGTGATATACCGAGAAACTGCGAAGCAGATGCCCTAGCGAGAGCGGGTACTGAGCTTCAGGAGTATACTTTTACCCCCCAAGTCGATCAACCACTAGCTTCCATAAAGCTGGGATTTAGGCAGCATTACATGAAGACTGCAAGTAGGGCCTGGTTGCTGGAGAAAACCTGCAGGACAATCAGGCAAACTTGGCGCGCATCGAGTCCCAGACGCACCAAGCAGCTTCTAAACACGAGTCGTGAAGCCTTGAGTTCTATCGTGTCCAAACTGACGGGTCATTGACTAATTGGCAGACACACAGAAAGGTTGGGTGTTCCCTTCAACGATTTCTGCCGAAGTTGCAAATCGGAAGAAGAGGAAGAGACAATCCAACATTCTCTGTGCGAATGCACAGCACTGTTCAGGAAGCGCATGAAAACCTTAGGCTCGCACTTCCTGGACAGCCTCACGAAGGTAGCTTATTTAGACAATGGCTGCATAGCCGGTTTCATACGAGAATCTGGATGGTTCTCGTCAGCTCGCAGATTCTAGTGCCACCCTTATCTTCTGCGGTACCACAATGGGCCTATCGTGGCCTAAGTGGGCCACCTTTTGGATAAAAGGGGCTGCCACTACAACCAATTAATGATTCATCAACTTCGCAACGATTTGTTTTGTCTTTCTAATACATTTTACGGCAGAAGCAAACGATGATTTGGATCTTTTTGAGCTGGGGCACAGAAAAATCACCTCGAATTACTTCGCGTACACCGAACCCATTCCGAAAATATGTTTTCTTTGCTTCGAAGCATACGATTGCGTCTAAAGAACGAAACGTAGATAATTTTTTTCTAGTGAAAATACCGGTACCGTTTCAGTTTAACAGACTGTAAGCAACAAAAAATTGAACACAGACTCAAAATTCATATAAACTAAAATTATAATGGTTCTACATTCTGGTGCAACATACAAACTTAGGCAACTATCGATTCGATTCGCAAGAAACTTTTCAATTGCAACCATTTTGAATATATATTCCGATACTCTGAAAGTATTCTCTATACCTGTAACGGTGAGCTTAAATTTTCGACAAGTTTGTCATACTCTACTTTTTCGTGGAAGACATGGTTACTGAGATCCAATTTTCATTTTCTTTTCAAAATGGCGGCCGAATAGTGTAGTCTTCGGCCATACAAATTTGAATTTTAGCTCACAGTTAGACCCCGTTTGCGTAATTGAACGGTCGGCGACTTTGCGCAGTGGGGGTTTGCACTTGCGAATCGTTTCTTGGCTGAAAAATGCAATTTTTTCATGACTTTTCTTCCTTTGGCACGCAATACCTTCCACCAAAGTGTTGTAATTGCAACAAGCAATGCCGCAAATGACTTTTCACAAGATTAGCTTAAAGTAAACTGTAGATACGTTTTACGATGAATGTCAAAACGAAGAAGTTATGGGCCCTAAATGCAGATGATTCCAGAGGTTTCAGGCTCGTCAATTGTTTAAATAATGGCACAACATGAAAACAATCTACGCACAAGTTGCTGGAAATGAAATTTCATACAATTTTGTCGCATACAACATTTTTCTGTGAGCCAATGTTCTCGAGGTACAAAGGCGGTTTTTTACGTCATCTTTTCAAAATTGAACAAATCTCACCAGGATAGGAAATGGCAGGCCACGCAAGTTTTTTTATTACTACTTATAGTAAACTACCACTAGAAATACAAACTTTCATTGAATAGATGGGCTTACATTTTGTGCGTTCATTAAAATTCTTTCTTCAATTTGTGATTTAAATAGGTTTAGAAAACGGTCAAAATACGACACCCAAGTACTGCTAAGGTTAACGCGTCAAACTCTGAAAAACATCTCGTTCTGGTGTTTTGTGAATTTTTCCATGAGTTTCTTGGAAAGTAAACAAATATAACAATTCAAATGAAAGTATTTGTCAAATATCTGTTCACGATTTCTGTTACTGAACCTAAATAAAACTTATGTCCACGATTATGTACAGACGGAACGCATGGGGTAAAGGGTTAAAGAGGGTTACATATGATTTGATGAAAGGAGAAGTTGGATGCAAAACGCAATTTTTGGCTATTTGGAAGGCAGATGTTAGTTAAAGCTTCGATGTTATTCTCCCAAAAAGCAGTTTCAGTTTGAAAATAAAACGAAAACTTGCATATTTTACTAGTTTTTGAACTGAAACAATTTATTTTTCGAAATAACCCTAATCTGATACTAACACTTTTGATTGCATCGCCTCATATCTAGGATAGAAGTTACAGAATAACTTTAAATGGAATATCGATATCTCATCGGTTTGTATGAAACTAACTCGAGTTTCATTTCGTCTGAATATTCGGGATTCCAACCGGATTATTCTACCACTGCTATTTAAAAAAACTCCACTTAATTACACTCCCCTGCTGCATAAACCACCCGTAAAACCTTAGATCAACTCTTATCATCAACAATAATCGGAAAAACGGTCCCATTATCAACCAGCAGGACAGTAATTATTCGCCGACCTCAAAACTTACTTCCATTGCCCTTTGAACCTTCAATGAAGACAGCATTTAAACGTTCCGCATATCAGCACACGAAAAAATAGAAGCTTCCTCATGATAGTCACTAAAACAAATACAACCAACATACATTCTCCCCTGGTTACAAACATAATTGTCATTCCAACGATGATCCCACCGAGCGCTAGGCTCAATCCAAAGGACATGCAGATATTTCAAATATGCCTCCCACGAACTGCTGCGCTAGCACACATTGCCGTTTCGGAGCACACATTGTTGTCCTGCTATCAAACATCGAAAGGACGAATATTACATCCTCAACGTTACGGAGCACAAGTTTATGAATTTAAACAAAATGCTATGACGTCACCGTGTAATGGCTCCCAGGAAGGAATTTTGTGTGCTCTCAAGCGGAAGTAAATTCTTTGTCAGCACTAGACAACATTCTTGCTAACATATATAGACGAATCGATAAGTGGATGGGAACAGTGAAGACCTTTTCATAATATGAAATACATGCCTGAGCAACGGATCTTTGCCCATCCGGTACGCAAGAAAAGAAGATTCAAGGTGAGAATAATGGCTGGTTTGGAATATTAGGGGAAATTTTTTTGGCTGGCATACATTTAGGATGGAATTATGTTTTTTTTTCTGGAGAGCTGCAAAAGAGGACGTCAGGATCCGAAAGTAGTGTTTGCCTAAGTGGTATGTTTATTCGGTTCTGAAATGGAGGTAAATACTTCATATAAGTATGTTCCCTTGCTTCTGTGTTTGTCGTATTTCTTGTGAAATAAGGACGATATTGTTTACCAAAATATATTTTTGTTCAAATTTCTTATTGCTTGTGAGTGAAAACAATACTTATAATGGCAATTGTAAATATATTTTTTTACAGTTAAAAAGTTATGGGAAACATACAGGAGGGAGCGAAATGAAAAAACCAAAAACAAATATGGCTGAAAATGATTCTAGCCGAGAAACTGTCCATTGAAGTGACTCTAAGCTTTTCAAATTAACTATACCGCTTAGAGCTGACAGCGACATGATTGTTCAACTTTTGTACACATAAAGTCACAAGCAAATCGAACCATAGCGCACTAGCCAAGATATTAATGCTGTTTCTATCGCCGGGTCTATATCACTAGGTTTTGTACATGGCTTACTTGATATTCGATAACTGGACCTCGATACAAAAAATGTATTTGTCGAATACTAAAACAGATTAAATTCGCAAACTCCTTTCTACATGCCAGTGTAAGGTATTATATTTTACATTGTTTATTTGGAATTACTTTAAATCAATACTATCGAACTGTAGCTTTCGATCTTTTTTCAAATGGTTTGAACCATATCCCAACTGATTTAAACTTTTCCAAAAATATTTGAACATTTTGTGAAATGGTTTGTTCTTTTTTTGGGTGCTTATAAGCTTTTCCATTACAGATTTAAGCTTCTCGCTTACCAACATATTAGCGGTGAACCATAAGCTCAAATCTGTTGGGAAACAGGTTAATAGGTCTCGCGAGAAAGTACAAACCATTTGGTTAAAAGTCCAAAGGTTTTGAGAAAAAAAACTAAAACATTTGGGAAAAGGTCTTAATCTATTGGGAAATACGACAATAAAAATATTATAGCAACTTGTACAATTTAAAAACGTTTAAAAACCAAATCTCCGATAAAGAATCGTAATTGACAAGAAAATTGTCGAAAATCGTTATTCTATTATCATATTCAGAAGTATTTACGTTTG
Source organism: Oxycera nigricornis (assembly GCA_963942545.1). Classification (NCBI taxonomy): domain Eukaryota; kingdom Metazoa; phylum Arthropoda; class Insecta; order Diptera; family Stratiomyidae; genus Oxycera; species Oxycera nigricornis. The sequence goes on along the minus strand of OZ012663.1, from coordinate 22,429,608 downwards.
AAGCTCTTACGAAATTTAACCAGAATGATGGTATGAAGTGTAAGCGTGTTTCAAGTCACACAAATACGTCCATAAAAGAGTCAATTCAGTGCCCAACCATTTAAACTTTCTCCTAAATCATTTTGACTTGGGAAAATTAGTTTAAACGGACTGAGAAGTGAACAATGGCGGCTCAAGCTCAATTATTCTTGGGAAGTAATTTCGATTTTAATATCAAACTAAATATTTCGTTGGCTACATAGCTACTCACACAATCTATTTGTGATTGAATGTAGAATAATGCATCCCACAAAGCATGCTCCCACAGCAGTGTAACTATTTGTAATATTGTTAATTTAGACCAAGAGAAGGGAACATCAAATTACTTCTTCGATATCTTACATGGATGTTGTATATAACATTTGTATACAAATCCATACCTTTTCATGCGTTCGTAGAAATGCAAGTTATATAGCAAAAATTAGAAGTAACGTTTTCGTTACATTACAGCTCCTCAACAAAGTATACCAGCACAAAACAATATGCTTCTCTATTAGAATCGTCGAATATGCGAAGTGAAAAACAGAAAACAGAAATTCGATAGATATAAATGATTTAGAAGTAGTGCTTACGTTACTTCCACTGTTGCGAACGAACAAACGACAGAGCGAAGAAGAATGTGCATTTTTATTTTTTTCAGATTTTCCTTCATTGATTTAAGTAAACAGCGGCTTATAAGTTTTTCGGGAAAATTATAGCCTATCAACGAAATGAATTTCAACATCGAAAGGGGAAGTAAAACTACCTTTACTTCGGCGGTAAAACTACAACTCGATATGATACACTACAGAACAGGAAACATGCTGAGGGTTCAATCCAGACTTTTTGAGGGACAACGCAGTTTTCTTTGCAGGTTAACCTGAACACAATTTTCGGCGACCAAGCACAAGTGCAACTCGGACTGAAGATAGCAGATTTGTTTTATTAGACAAAATAGATTTAATTTTTTTCATAAGACAGGGTCAGAAAATCGTCCAAACTGTTGACAGAAAATGTTAAGAATATTAATTTATACTGCTCGTTCTGATAGACTAGAAACGAAAATATTTTTAGCTTGTCGAGGAAATCCTATTTTCATACATTCGTTATTACACTAGTTTTTTAGGGCGGTATACAAGGTCATTTATTATATTGATTTTCTGTCAAATAATTCCATTTCATAAATTTTCAACGAAAAAATCGTCCTCAGTTTGTTTATATTGAACTTTAAATTAATTGCAAATAAATTGTGTATCGCTCTAGAATATCTATCAGAGAAGCGACAACCAAAGTTTCAAGTCAATTCGATGAAAATTGTTTGACCTGCCTATCAATTTGTAAGCATGGTTTCCAGGAAAACATTTTCCAAATGTGTTTACTATATGAAATCTTTATAATATGTCCATGAAAGTTTTTCACTTTGTTGCCATTCAGGATCATAAAACATCCCATCCAAGTTCTAATTTAGCTCCTCAGCTTCTTTTCGGAGTGATGCAAGGCCCCGAGCGTCTTTCTGATTTTTCGATGATGAACTCTTGGCAGCTTTAACTCAACGTTCGTCAATTTCCATGCAAAAATGGATAAAAAAACATTTTAAAAATTGATTTTTCTGAAGATTGTCAGGACCCAGTTTCCGCATTCTTACATTAATACTAGACGCATGATCGTCTTGCATATTCGCAGTTACCCACCAGGAGAACCATACAAACATTGAGAGGATTTAGTGGACGCAGATAGCAAATCGCTAGAGATTCGCAAATAGGAGGACGCAGCCATGGAACCGACACAACGGCAGGCAGTGCCTTCAGGAAGTCAAGGCATTTGGGCTGGTGTGCCAATGATGACAGTTATTATTGAACACATATTAAATATTCTTTTGATTTTTTTGCGACATATGAATGCAAACTCGTTGATGCAAATTTTTGGTTACCAGAACAACTTTTCATTAAATGTATAAATAAGTAAAATAATTAAATTTTATGGGAAAATAGCGTGACATATTTTTAGAATTTGCACCGATTTATTGGCATGACGACTACAGCTTAAAGAGTTCTAGAAGTAGAAGAAAACTGTCATGAAACTACACATGTAGGTATGTGTCCTTAACATTGTTTAAGACCTAGCAAATTTAAAATCTTAAAAAATCTTATCAAGTTTCACGTAATTTGCAACAAAAAAAGGATTGAATACATTCATCAAATAAAATCATTAATTATTCCTTTGCCAGCTTCGTAGCATGTCGTGCATAAATATTAATACGTTTCGGCACCTAATTTTCCAAAATAACTATTCTGTAGTACACAAATCCTTGCGGATAAACGAAATTAATTGTAGCAATTACCACGCCACTTTACTGCATATTATCAGAATTATGAATTGTTATTGTGCTTATGGCGTGAACTACATAACAAGTTCGAAACACGACATGCTCCATCATAAAAAATTCTGCGGTAAAATTGGCATAGTTTTCGTGACTTAAGGTCGTTTTAATTATCTCGTTAGTACCAACTCTACAGCTGTTTTGGTCAAAAATCAAGGATAAGAATCGTAAAATTGTTGCTTAAAATAACATTTTTATGGCAGAAGGACCTCAGTTTCAAATTTTGGAATTGTTCTTAAATAAAAGCTTATTTAAAATTTATTAAAAACTAAGCGTTTGATTGTAATCAAAATTAAATTTCTCGTAAAATGATAAGCGGTTCAATAAATTTTTCTCCTCTTGTTAATTGCAACAAGACTTTATTGTCTTCATTCGAATGAATGATCAGTGAGATTAGCTTCATTGCAATGAATGATCATTGAGATGAAATTCATTCGAATAAACGATCATTGAAATGAGCTTCATTCGAATCAATGATCGTTCATTTCCTAGGTGATATATGACATTGTTCAAATGCCGAATAGCAAAGGCACAAACCTTGCTGAGAACTATCAAACATACCGATCTGGCAGCTTCATTGAATGAAGTTAAATTACTTCATTCAATTCTTAATTGGAAGATACATTACATGAGCCTTGAATTTTTACTGACTGTGGTGCATGATAGAAAATGAATATTTAAAGGGGTTTCGTAATGTTGTGTGTCCTGGATTTAAGGTTATGTTTTAAAAATAATTTACCTTAAGATTTTGATTAGTTTTGAAATCCTTATATATATCTGAACCAACTCTACGATTAGTGCAAAGGTGTTGCCATCAAAGTAGTCTAGCAATGGACAGCCATAGAAAAATCAAGCCGGGAATGTCATATAAGCTAGTTAATATTTCTAAAGAAATCCGATTTATTTCTGCAGAACCATTTTTCCTTACACTGACAGTAGAAATCGATTTTTCAAAATAGCTTAAGCAAAAGAATTTTCACGTTTCTTATTTTGTTTCATACTCCATTAAATTAATATGTTTCTGGCGGAAATGGAGTGTCCTCGAGTATACATCTCAGAAAATCTACTTACGAACCTAACGAACACAAAACCATTATTTAATGGCTTGTTATAGCTATTAAGGTTGATAATGTCCTTGCGTTCAAGTTATGTGCGACCATTCAAATCCGTATTGGAAATATGCGTAACAAGTGGCAAAGTTCAAAGGATCGTAACAGGCAGCCATGAAAATAGCAATCAACTCAAACGTGTCGTCATTATGGAGCTCAACACACCAACCACCCCCCACCGCTGAATTCCAGAAACACAACAGAAGCTTTGAGCTACCTACATATAGGCTAAATGTTAGCGGCTTTCAAGGACTCTTGTTGCATGGAATCAGTTCAATGTACTTTAGAAAATCAAGTAACATTCAGACAATATATTGTATAAGTAATCAACTACGTCAACATGAAAGATTTCAGGCTGAATTCTGTTTCGACAGAAACTGTATCTGAGCATCATCGTCACCATCTTTGTTCAGATTAAAATAAAATATTCTAGGATCCAGAAATATAGCCACTCTTCCAAATTAATTTCATCTCGTATCCTAAGCGCTAATTAGTGGCAAACAGAGTTTATTCAAACTTTCAGCCGTGATATTGTTGTATCTTGTTTACTTTCGAGAATCATTTGGTAAATAATTAATTTGAAAACGGTCGCCGCAAGAGAAATTTTTGGTAAAGTGAAGTTGATTTTGTTGCTCTTTGTACGTTAACAGAGTCAAGTCCAAAGTGAAACTGATGACTTCCTTGTGCATATTACACGTTGTTTGGTAGCACTTCCTCATCAAATTTGCAAAATCTCCAGTAAAATGTTTGGGGATGGCAACATTTTGCCAAAAGCCAATTAATTTCAGTTCAGTGTCATACTACCTACCTTTCTTCCTACAACCAGTGTGTCCTTAGAGTGTATAAAATGAAGCACATTCTTAAGAAGTTTTGCATAAAAAGCATATTTTTAAAAAGTGAGATTGCGGACGCGAATCCGTATAACATTTAAATTGATTGTCGATTTTTTTACACTAATTTCCTCTCCTTTTGGTATTTTTGAGTTAAATTCCAGCCAGAAATCCTCCCTCTATTACAAATAAATATCGTAGTATGATAATGGCTCACACGGCAGTGGCACTGCACCTTCTGCCAGCGGTGCGACGCACGCCTGGATTATTACAAAACCTCAACGATTCTTGATAAAAGTTGAAAAAATAATTTATTTATCAACAAGACGACACTCCAACAAATTACCTGGAAGTTCGAAGTGTCCCAGCAACATTACATTCTAAGGAAAGTAAGCTGGCAACATAAAGTATAATGGAAAAGTGAAATGTTCACGTGGGTTTAAAAATGTCCCATTATAGTAAATGGTGAATTTGAAAGAACGGCAAAGTAAACATGAGTGGGCAATTTAGTTTTATTAATCCATCGCCAGTGGGTGGATTCGAACTGCCTGTAAAATGTTTAGAATTTCTTTTCAAAAATTGTCTGAATATATAAAAAAAAATCATACAGAAGTTTAATCTTAGTTAATAATTCCAGGAAAAATTCATTTGATACGATATCTTTGTGGTGTTTGTAATTTAATGGAAAAAGAAAATAAGTCAAAAAATAACTAACACATGTGATTTAGTCTCAGTTGATTGTGATATTCTAAAAAAGTTGGAAGTTAAATAATAAAAAGGAGTTGATTTCTACTTAGCACTTCTGAAAATGGAGGAAACTAATTTCCGTGCCACTTCGATTTAAGGGGTTATTCTACCTACAGCCCGGAAAAAGTGACCTTTTTTCAAACTGCCATATAAACAAAACTACAACAGATATCGTTTTGAAATTTCGTATGCTTATTTATTAAAGTCTGAACATTATATTTATATATATAAAAAAATTATGAAAAGAAAATGGCGGCTTCCAAGCCCCGCGTTGAAGTGCAGGTAAATCAAAAAAAGTTTTGCGACTGGTAAAATTCTGGTAAAAATATTCATCTACAATCATACAAAAGAAAACAAGTTATTAGTTTAGAGTATAAACTACTGCACTAACCTCACTTTATGTCAAAAAAAATTTTTGTGCCATTTGGCACAAGTTTGAAAAAAGTGTCGATTTTCGACATTTTTTCAATTAAATAATGTTATGCCATATTGCCCAAAAAAATATTTTTGCTTTAAACTGTGGTCAGTGCAGTAGATAAATAGTAGGAAAGTATGTGCTCAAAGTTTGAAGTAAATCGGTTGAATAGTATTTTCGCATTTTTACCACGCGCATAAAAAAGTACGTTTAGAGAAAATCATGTTTCAAGTTTTTGCAACCGAATTTTTGCTGTATATCAAGAAAATTCTAACTTACGCTTAATCTGCGTATATATAATGTGTTATATATTGAAATTTGTTTTGTGACATATTTGTACTTAGAAACTATCTAATACATATGGTACCGTTATTTTCGAGATGTTCGAGCGCTTCAAGGCCGCTTAAGCTACACAAATTTTCGAAATACCGAGAGGAGCCAAAAGTGCTACAGAATCAAAACAAAGAAAGATATCGATGTGAAATTTTAAACAGTTATTCTTGAGATACTTTTCATTCAAAATATGCAAAATGAAAAAAAAATTGTATAAGTAGAATAACCCCTTAAAGTAAACATAATTGCTCACAATATATTTTAAATTGCTTGGATATAGAAGTACCAAAAAAACAAGCCAAAATGAAGTGTCTGAGGGCGTTAGTGACCACTAATTGTTAAATAAATGGAAGATTGATACCTATAATGTCTGAATTCTACATTCGGGATTTACTTAACTTAGTAAAGGAGTACGGAGTGCGGAGTCCGCATTGAATTTTGAATTAAATTATTTGGCATTATTTTGAAGGTCTTTGTCTCACGGAAAAATACAGGGGATTTTTTTCGTTTAAAATAAATTTTTCTATCTCTTGTTATTTATTTATTTTTCGTAAAATCTGTAGTTTGCGAATTTCTGGGCATTAAATTTTCTTTAAACTAATTTGGGAAAATCGAAAAAGCAGTATCGACACCTTGAAAGTCATGCGATATTTCCATGATATAATTCTTTTTAGAGCAAATGCAATATTCACAACTTAAGGGGTTATTCTACCTTTGAGCGGCTAAACACGAGGATCAACTTTAAATGGTTGTCAAGAAAACACGACAAAAGCAATCAATATGAAATTAAACATGCTTATTTATTAAAGTGGAAACTTGACTATTTTGATGATATAAGAAATTGAAAAACAAAATGGCGGCCACACTGGCCCGATGATGCAGCATTTTTTTCGCCAACTACTACTTGCGCGGCACAGTACCCAGGTCTTTCAAATGATTTGTAAACAATTTACCAAAAAAAAATCTTTGGTTATGATGTACATCTACTGCAATAGCCTAAAATTGGGCATAAGTATTAAATTTTCGCAGTTTGACAAGCGTTTTAACATAGGGTATTCGATTTTGGGCACTTTTGAAATTGAAACTAGAGCTCCTAAACTGCCAAAGTTGAATTTATATGTTTAGTTCTAGGCTATTACAGTCATAAATCGGTTGATTAATACATATAGGCGCAAAATTTGAAATTAATCGGTTGATTAGATTTTTTTCAGAGCTGTTATGCGCACCAAAAAGTCGTTTTGAAGAAAACGCGTTTGAAGTATACGCAACACATTTTTTACAAAAATAAAGCAATTTTTTTTATACTTAGGAAATATGTGAAAAATGCATGATTTACTTTTAGAAAGTCATATTTACACGTATATACCGTTAGTCTAGCAAAAAATATGTTCAAAGCTGGTCGCGCAACAAAAGCGCTCGAATTCGGAGGGGACGCCTAGGAGCGCACGCTCCGAAATATGTTTGTAGAACAAAAAGGAAGAGAGATATCACTTTGAAATTTTAGATACTTATTTTTGAAGGTCTAATCTATCGAAAAAAACAAATCGAAATATTTTTTCAAAGTTAGAATAACCCCTTAAAATATTTTCCCTCGACAGTGGCTGACTAGTGTGGTTTTTTTATCTTAGATGATGAATATCCTAAAAGTCTACTACCGATGTGTCAAATTTCAGCTCGATAAGAGGTTACAAAATCGTGCGCTGACTTTGTTAGCAAGATTTTCTTTAAAATACCAATCGTCTCTGATGCATTTGGCATTGTTCACATTTTAAATTTCAAATGAAAGAATTCAAAGAAAACTGTTTAATATTCGATGCGATTATTTTCCCACTTCACTTAATTTTCAAAAGAGAAAACACAATTCAGATAAGCATGGAAGGCCTAGCCGTTCATACCGTGCGGAATTGCACGTAAAATGCAGTGGTAGGGCGGTGTTCGTCTTGCAAGATAAATGGTCGCCTGGTTTCTTTTATCGTGCGCTAATATTTTTTTTGTAGTACTCAATCGTTATTTATACAGGACTACGTTTGCTAGTTTACCATTTGTGCTCGCGGGATGCTTTTGATTGCGATTTAGAACTCGGTACACGAGCAAGATATGGTGTAGAGTAAAGTAGGTACAAACCTGTTGTTTTATATTTATTTCTTTAGCATTTTTTCCTGATTTTTCGTAATTTGGCCATTTATAGCGACCAACATAATGCGATTTTGGCGAAGACTAACGACACGCGAACGAGTATTCACTGAAAAGAGCTGACCTGCCAGCAATCACCGAGCCTTTAGCTGTCGACGGGCCAAACGAACATTAAACGTTTGCTGCCTCGTCCCAGGACAGCATGCGCGTGACGTCAGTGAGCCGCAACTATTGTTGACTTTCACTTTCATCAAATATCAGTAACACAAATGAAGTTTCCGTAGCGAAATTTTTTGATAGCAATTGTTTCTTGAATTGACAATGATCTCTAAAAGTCATGTATGTATAAGTTTTCGTCTTACAAAATCAAGACTGATTTGTTTAACTTAACCTGAAAATATTCACAATTTGAACAGCGAAATACTTTCTTGAAAATTTTAACATGATGTGTTTTAAGCTAGCTGTTTTTCAATTATCCTTTCCAAAATATACGGTCAGCAATTCAATAAGCCCCACATCACGTCTATCAGTTCCGAACCCTAATCAGTTGAACTTGACACCGAAATGCACTCTAATATACATTTTCAAGAAAGCTTTTGAGGTTAATCTAAATACCCCGTAGACATTCCAAATACTGTTGACTAATACAATTTCATACATTCTATACTTCCAGCGAAACACCGACTGACTACATCTTTTTTCGTATCCCCGGATATCGTTACAAATGGAATGTCTCAACGTACATTATTTCATTGCAAATTAAGCCCACGCCATAACGTTATCCATTTAAATAAAGATGATGTTCATCGTGAAAATACTCAGAACCGATTAGATGAAAATTTCCATGGAGAATAGGCAGACAATTTATCCGAAATGAAATTGTATAACACGCGCTGCAAGGAATGAAAATTAAATGCTCCATCTTCCACAAAGAGCGTGGGCACATACAACGAAACCTACATCACCATCTCGCCATCACTCGACATTAAGGATAATAGGCTCATTCAACAATCGTGTTGACGGTTCCATTTACAATGATCCTAAAGAAAATCAAGAAAATCTCGGATTCCATTTCACACACATCACAATTCTTGGCTGACACTCATTAGATGTTCTTTGTTACGAGAAAAGTAACTTCAACTCCCGTAGATCTTAAATTCATTCTGAATCAGACTAGAGTTGGTCCTGATATGCACACAGGTGATGTGAAAAAAATCAACAGGTATAAAAACGTATTCCTTAAAGTATGTCGGGCTTTATTCAATCGGTGCGGAACAAAACTATCGTTATTATTAACTGAAATGTCAATTATATATACGAGTATAATGCTTGCAGACACAATAAATACTAATCTGTCTATCCACGAATTTTATTTTTACACTCATTCCAATTGCGGTTAAACTAAACACACAAGTTCGACTCAATTTTTAAAACAAACTCTACCGCCCAACAACGAATCTAACTGGACGAAAAGGATACATCGTATGAATGCGAATTGCAAAACAACACATTTGTATTTGGGAAATGTGAAAATGTGTCCTCTATTAAAGAAAATCCGAACAATTCATTAAAGGATTCACTGCTCACACGTGAACGGCTTACAAAATATGAGCGTCATTAATCTCAGTTACTTTGTAGAGAAGAATCCTAGAAGATTCTTGGACGGTTAATATGTGCGTGTGGGAAGCATGAAAAGACCAAAACATTTCATAGTAGAAATAAGACTGAATAACGAGCATTCTATAAATCAAAGAGGGTCATGTGGAGGAGCATGTGTAATATAGTTAGAAGAGTGAAATATTGTGTAGATGTTATTTGGTCCAGTAGAATATGGAATGTAATATTCTAGGAATATTATTTATAGTTGAGTGTTACGAAGTCATCCTGATTAGAATAAATGTTGTAAATCTTGTTTAATTTTGTTCTAGCCTTCGCTATTTTTTGGCAGGAGACACCTCTTCGGTTTTGTTGGATAATTTAAATTTAAAAAATCAAACTAGTGTTTCTTTTCTTAAAAGAAATATTCAATTCAGCATATTCGTTAAAATAAAGTGAATTTAATTAAAGTATGTTAAACTAATCAACAACAAAATTTTGTCTGAAGAAAAGATTTTCAAAATACATACTAAACATGAAAAATACGATTGTGAAACAAAATTTTTTAAAATGTTTAAATGTTTGGATAAAAACATGAAAAATATTTTACTTGAAAAAATAAGAATAGAAAAATGAAACTAAATGATTCTCTACTAATATTAAGGTGTTCGACGGTTATATCGATCCAAAACGACCAAATGCCACTTCAATTCAATTTTAAATCACGATTTCTTAGTGGAGTGGAGAACGTTGCAATGTGCAGCTGCGGATTTTCCACAATCAAAAGAGATTCGGCAAAGAACGACGAGAATAACTCAGCAGCCACAGCCTTGACATTCCGATGGGAAATACACAGTTACCTGCAGAATTTAGCACGAGATCGGTCGCGCAAGACTAATTTTCTTTTTTTTCGTTTTTCTTTTCGTTCGGTGGTGTGATGTTTCGGACCCTCAAAATACATTTGCGATTGTTGATTCATCATTGCGATATCTTGTGGAAATTAATCTTAGGGCTAGACTAGCCATGCTAGTTCATTTTGCATACTGACAAAATAAGCGATCCAAGTGGGTGCTCTGACGATACCGCGCAATAGGGTGATTGACAAGTTCAATTTCTAAACTGGAGGTTTACGAACTCTGTTCATGGATCATGACAGAAAGCAGAATAATTAATCGCAACAATATGGAGCCACTTTTTTACGTCAGAAGCAACTTGCTGACGAAAAAAAGTGGCTCCTTTCCCCAATTTAAATTCTTTCTCAGGAGCAGATAACATTTCGATACAATGAAAGAGTTCCGTGGATATTCCTCGTTAAAATAACTCATTGAAAATTTTATTGGGAAGAATTGAGAGCTCGTTTTCAACTCCACCTAAGAATTAAAGTAGCCCCCAGTCATGGTTGGTTGGTTGTAGAGACAGCCCATTTCATCCACAGGTGGCTCACTCAGGCCTAGATAGACCCATTGTGGTACCACAGAAGATAAGGGCGGCACTAGAACCTGCGAGATGACGAGAACCATCCAGATTCTCGTATGAAGCCGGCTATGCAGCCAATGTCTAAATTAGCTACTTCCGTGAGGTTGTGTAGGAAGTGCGAGCCCAAGGTTTACATGCGCTTCCTGGACAGTGCTGGGCATTCGCACGGAAAGTGTTTGATTGTTTCTTCCTCTTCCTCTGATCTGCAAATTCGGCAGAAATCATTGAAAGGGACACCCAATCTTTCTGCATGTCTGCCAACCGGACAGTGTCCCGTCAGTACAGAAACGACGGAACTCAGGCTTCACGGCTTATATTGTGGAGCCGCTTGGTGCGTTTGGAGCACAGTGCATCCCTCCTCATGCTTTTCTACAATTTATTTTCAAGTATTTAAGCAATTAATTTTATTCTTGATCCCGCGGTCCATTTAGCATGAATATGTCCTTAACACGTTGAGTGCCAACGCACCCCGCCGGCGGGATCATTAAATTTGCGTAAGAGGCCACACGCGCCGCCAGCGGGATCAAAATGCATACTTTTGCATCGCAATTGAAAACTAGTACCCAGATTAAAGAAAATTTGCAAGAGCACCGCCGGCAGGATCACAATCTGCGGAGAGACTTTGTTTTTGTATGGTGGCACTCAGCGTGTTAAGGCGTGGCAATTGAAGGCCAAATTCTTATTTGTTGTACTGCATATGTTTCCAAAACATGATAGAAATGCAAAAATGACATAACACAATCATTCTCCACTGTCATCGTAGTGACCCTGTTGGACCGATCAGGTTGCGAGTGCGACTGGCAGTCGGGTTGGGAGTTCAGGTTATATGAACCGGGCTTAATATTAAATTTGTAGCCTTGCTGGGATTTACTTCAGTTAGTTTTCATTTTATGAAATTGTTAAATATTTAGGATGTAACCGTCTTTTTTGTTGAATTTATAATTGTTTCCTCAATTGTGTGCAACTCTTAAGGTATTTATCACTAAAAAATTCAAGTACATACTTATATTTGGCACAAATGATTAATTAAACATAGATGAAAACCAGCTTTTCTGCTACATTAGAATTAACGTTCCGTTTTCAAAAAATGTTATTGTGCTGATAGACTGATTTCCGTATAACCTCTTCGTAAACCATCAAAGATTTTCTGTTACATATTTTAAAGCGCTACAAAAATTGGCTTGACGATGAAAACGGCATTACTGAAAGCTTCGATCTGCTCTATTATTGTTCTTTGCTTTTGCCGTAACTTGATAGCAGTCATTCTGGGTAGGGATGACTAAACCGACGAGGACTTCATAGCCTACCACCCTATATAAATTTATATGGGCGTCTTGAAGACGTATAAGAAAGCCGATTGCGATGTTTTCTCAAAAATAAGGCTTTAGGCTATCTTATTGACTTTCTGACTACTTCATTGTTTTGCAAACACAGCAACATTCCACATTTGAATAGGCATTGACCGTAATTTTCTAGGTCAAATGCATTATAGTCTTATTATTATTACTACCAGCAGAAACAGTAATAGTAGAAGTAAAAATAGAAGTATGAGTATTGATATCATGTTTAACAATTGGATATCTTTCTAACAGTTTTATTTTCAGATCAATATTTAATATAAAAGTGCCCCGGTCACACCAAATATATTAATCGATTTATTAGAGAATTGGAGTCAGAAGACACATCAACTATTGTCTACCCTTTCAATTTTTAACTTCCCAGTATATGGGAAGTTCTTGTAATCGCCTCGAAAATCGAAATTGAAATTTTCAACTTTTCTTTACGTTTTGAGGTCTATAGAGTATATATAAAGTGTTTTTAGAAAGAAGTATGTATGTGTGTGTGTGTGTGTATGTACGTACGTACGTACGTGCGTTCACAGGCAGTTTTTATACGAGCATAACTCACGTAAACAAAGCCGTATCGACTTTGTTAAGGTGTCAATCGAAGCGTCTTTGCAATATTAAGAGCTGATTAGTTTTTGGGAAAGTTCGGTCGGGGGGGTTTGCTGTTTTCACCCCTTGAAGGTCAACCATGTTATGCACTATATCTCACGAGCCAAACATGCGATTTTCATTTTTAAGGTGTCAATCGACGCGTTTTAACATTTGTCTGATTCTATCAAATTTTCAAAAAAAAATCTTGGAGCCGTTTTTTAATTTTTTTAAAAAAAGTGCAAAAAATTAGGGTTTTTTTCCAAAACACAAAATTTTTAACCTAATTTTCAAACCTAAGTAATCAATGTTTATATAATTTATATACTACAAATAGTTTTTGTGAAAAAACCAGCAAAAGTTTTTTTCATGATTACGAAAAAAATTAAATAAAAAATAAAAAATCATTAAACGTTCAAGGTCATTTACGTCATTCATTATATCGTGAGAACCAAATATAATCTTCCGATCATTAAGGTGTCAATCAACGCGTATTAACATTTAAATGATGTTCTCATATTTTAAAAAAATCGTTAAAGCGGTTTTTTTAATTTATTAAAAAAAATTGGAAAAGATGTGTTTTTTTCATAAAAAAACATTTTTAACCTGATTTGCACATCGTAATAATAAATGTTTGTAGAATTTATAAAATTTTATCACTTTTTTTAGAGAAACCAGCAAAAAACTTTTCTCCTGATTACAAAAAAAAATTAAATTAAAAATATAAAAGCATTCAAAGTAACCATGTAAAAAGGGTTCATTCGAATTATTATACTTTAAATCTCTTATTCTAAAGACATTGTTGTAAAGTCAATCAAAGTTTATTAATATTTGCAAAATTTGAACAGATTTTCAATAGTCTTCACAGCACCATGTTTTAACTTTAATGAAAAAACTGCTTTGTAACCTGTCCCCCCTCCGATTGATCCGCGTGAATAATCAATCAAACCAATGCACCAAAATCCTTACGTAATCAATTGACGCTTGCGTGGATGTTACGATTAATATTAAGTCATTTCAATAACTTTTATGAGAGGTACATTTTTATTATTTGAAGTAGTATTATTTCCATAACTATTATTGTGTTTAATATTTTTAATATCTACATATGTAGATATTACTGGGAAGTTGACCGTGTGGACCTCATGGGTCGCACCTCACGGCTTGTTATTATTGATTCATACTGAAAAGGGAATAGTAATATACAAACAAATATTTTTGGTTACAATTTATTAAGTACAAAATAATCTATTAAATGATCAAAATGCATATTATTTTTGAACTACTTCATATTTTAATGGAAAACTTCTCTTTTCTAGCGTAATTACTGTAGTAGCCACCAAAATAAACAATTCATCATTCATTTTCAGTCGTTTCGCCGAAAAACTGAAACCTCACAAAATTATCAAAACATCATCCACAAGTTGCACGAATGTTCGCATACTTTTTTGCCTTTCCTTTCACCACCAAACCGTGATCAACTTTCCCACGGACTATATTTGGGAAAGTTGCCATGAAGGACGTCACGAGAGAAAGCAAATTTGACTGAGCAGAATAAGTTTGGGTAAACAATCTGACACGTGCCACATATTCAGGATTTGCTCCCTACCAATCTACCATTTTTTTTAATTACATCCTATAATAAGGGAAGCAAAAATAAAGTTGTTAAGAAACGAATATTAATTAATCATTGTTGCAATACAGAAAATAACATTTTTTAAAAATACTAGGGAAGATATATTCTGCATATTGACGAAAATTGCTAACAATACGTTGTCACGGACCCCTACGCATTTAAACTTCAAGCGTTATTGCAAATTAAGCACGCAACTCATTGAGTGAAAATATAACCGGCGGTCCTTCCGTTCTTTTTGGGACCAAACACCACAAACTCGTATAAACACTCAATCAAAACAAAATTCATAAACAACGGCCTACGTCCGAATCGTGTTTGCACGAAAAACTTTCAGTCGCGTTCCTAGTCTGTGTTGACTTCTGCACTTTCACCAATTCCTCGACAATATAATTACTAGGTTTCGAGAATTAAACAACTTTTAACGAGGATAATAGGCATCTGTTTACAAACAACCAATTAACCTCCGATTACGCTAAGTGCCGAGCGTTGGAAGGAAGAATTTGTGATTTCGTTCGCGATAAGGTCGAGCGAGAACTAACCAAGCCAAGACAAACTCAATGATTTGTACAGGCGAAGGGGTCGACCTTCAAAATCCTGCGCCGGGACACCGCCAACCGACACAAGGCAAACAAAGTCCCGGCTCCTATCTTCCCATAATTCCATTTGGCGTACGTAAGAGCTGATTCCCACAACCCAGTGAGCCTACCACAGGATGCCTCCACTTCCTCCCCAAGAGCAGAAGCACTCAGTCAGCCAATGCTGAAAGCTGTTTGCTGATGACGCCACTATGGACTGTCGGAGGCTATAGAGTCTGCCCGGAAAGAATTGAAATTGGATCCTTTGGAAGAGTTGCCAGTCCACTAAGACGACTGGATCCTAAACATTCAGTTCGCATCGAAACTAGCAGAGGACTTTCGAACATATCAAACGATAATCTTCTGCAAATCTTGCAAACAAACACTTTTCCAACCCGCTTTTCTTTGCGTGTCCAACAACGCTAGAAACGACTAGGACCAAAGGATATTACCCTTAAATGAAAGCTTTTCCATCGTTGCTTCAGCAAAATAAAACATCCTACGAAAATACATGGAATGTTTGCGTTTTAGCGAAAAAGCTTTTGAAAATTTTCCCCGACCAAATCTATTGATGTGTTCGTTTGGTGGAAAATGAAAAGAAACACTACACGACATAAATATTTTTCTCGATTTCCGAACACTGAGAACATGAAATTGAATCTTGTTTGGTTTAGCTCTAATAGGAAATACTGAAGATTTGCGATTTTCATACTATCATGATAGCAAATTAATTAAAACTTTTAGGAGTAATCGACGCCATTTTACATTGCATCTCGAATGAACAAATCTATTTCCCAAACGAAAAAGAAAAAGATCCAGCTAGTGCTTCCCCCGTATGTTCGATGAGGGCTGAGAATGAGTTAGAATTTATAATTTTCAACAAATTGATTTTTTTATTGCATTTTTGGAAAGTATATACCAGGTGTGCAACCTTAAAACGGCCGTTTTCTAATAGATGGCAGTACGCGCGCATGATGCGTGAGCCAACCTTGCCCGCCATTTTTAACTTCCCAGTATATGGGAAGTTCTTGTAATCGCCTCGAAAATCGAAATTGAAATTTTCAACATTTCTTTACGTTTTGAGGTCTATAGAGTATATATAAAGTGTTTTTAGAAAGGGAGATGTATGTGTGTGTGTGTGTGTGTGTACGTACGTACGTTCGTGGACACTTTTTTCTACGAGCATAACTCACGTAAACAAAGTCGTATCGACTTCGTTAAGGTGTCAATCGAAGCGTCTTTGCAATCTTAAGAGCTGATTAGTTTTTGGGATACTTCGGTCGGGGGGGTTTGCTGTTTTGACCCTTTGAAGGTCATTTCTGTCATGCGGTATATCTCGCCAACCAAACATACGATTTGCATGATAGAGGTGTCAATCGACGCGTATCAACATTTGTGTGAATCTATCACATTTTAAAAAAAATCGTTGTAGCCGTTTTTTAATTTAAGAAAAAAAAGTGCAAAAAATTAGGTTTTTTTTCATAAACAATAAATTTTTAACCTGATTCACGTAATTTAGTAGACAGTGTTTATAAAATTTATATACTCCAAACAATTTGTGTAGAAACAACATCAAAGCTTTTTCTCATGATCACGTAAAAAATTCAATTAAAAATAAAAAATTATTAAAAGTCATCATGATTTTCAAGGTCATTTTTATCATTCACTATATCTCACGAACCAGATATAATATTTGCATCATTAAGGTGTCAGTTGACGTGTATTAATATCTTTGTGAAGTTTTTAACATTATAAAAACTCGTTTCAGCTTTTTTTTAATATAATAGAAGAAAATGCAAAAAATTATAGTTTTTTTCATAAAAAATATTTTTTTAACTTGATTTGCACCGCACAGTAATACCAGTTTATAAAATTTATACATTCTTATCAGTTTTTGAAGAAAAACCAGCAAAACAATATTCCGTGATTATAAAAAAACTGAATTAAAAATAAAAAATCATTCAAAGTTATCATGTAAAGAGGGTTTATACGAATGCTATTACTTTATATCTTTTATTCTAAAAAAATTGTTGTAAATTCAATCATAGTTTTAAGATATTTGCATAATTTGAGCAGATATTTAATAGTTTTTATAGTCTTTTAATTAAAAAAAAATGCTTAAATTTTGAAAACCAACAAAATTTTTCAACACCAAAAAGGCCCCCACCGATTGATCCGCGTGAATATTCAATCTGTCCTCATCGACCAAAAACCTTACGTAATCAATGGACCCTCCCGTAGACGATATGATTCATATTAACTCATTCCTGTTACTGCTATGAATACCTCTCATTGTTGTAATGTTGTTGATGTCTATGTAGATATTACTGGGAAGTTGACCGTGTGGACCTCAAGGGTCGCACCTCGCGGCTTGTTTATTTTTGCAAATCGTTTGTGGAAAATTGCATAAACAAATGTGTAACCTTGTACGAGTATTTGAAATTTTTTTGTTAAGAATAGTTTCAGTCACAACATACCAGAATATCTGAACCGAAAAAAGCTAATATCATCTTTGAAATGTGAGGTTTATGACGAACATGAGAAACTGCTATCAACATTACAATGTGTAAATAATTCAACATGTAATCCATTCAATATCTAGTAAAGCAGTTAATTTTTTTAAAGCTAATCAACTTTAAATGTTTAACTGGTTTATTTTGAAAGGAATTTAAATTTAAATCAGTTTCTGAAAAAAAAATTCTTCTTACGTCATTAGGTCCGGTTTAATAATTTAAAGTATAATTTCAAATACTGACTTAACAACAATTTTATTATTGAGAAAGGAAGGTAACATATATATTCATTAAGTTGTTAAAAATGCTACAACGATCATAAAATTGTTGTGTAAATTTATGCTCCTTGTGTTTTCTGTTTGAAGTATTTACTACGTAAATATTTAACTTGAAATTTATTTAGCAAATTTTTATATTTTTCAAATTTTAACTTGAAACTTTCGATTGAATCAAATGTACTGTTATCTTGAGCAAATTTTTCTTGAGTTTTCGTATTGTAAAATTTCTATAGAACTTCCCGACAGTTTTTTGTTTAAAATGATCTACCTTCTTCCATTTCTTGTGCAATCAATTGCAACTGAAACCGACAGAATTTTATTTGGAATATATTATATTATGACACTAAGCAGATTATTGCATACAATTTGTCATGTTTTCATCGAATATTTTATCTTTGAATTTTTTTTTTCATAGTCATCATATTTTAACAAGCATATTATAACCTTACCGGCAGTAGTTTCAAAACTTTTTCGTAAATATTAAATTCAAAATTTTTCATAGTGTTTTCTTAGTTAAAATACAGTCAACGAGTTGTTTCTTGAAAGTATTTGAAAGACATAATAGACCAGGGCGGATCTGTAAAAAACGACTACATTTGGCCGTTGAGAGGGGGCACATTGATTTTTCCGGGAAAAGTTGGGGAATAATTCGTATAACAATAATTGACTTATACTCATTCTCAAAAAAGTCGGGAACATTAAAAAAAATCGAAATGTTTAAAAAAAATTTCCTACTTTCTCACTCCTAACTTTAAAACGGTTCATTTTAGGTCAAAGTTGTGTGAGAATAAAAGTTGCGTAATAAAATTTTCTATAAGATAGGATTGGTTGAAAATCCTCAAACATTTAACCCTTGTCGCAAATTGCAATAAATATAAAGACAGGGGAAAAGCCTTTTTGTTATTTTACTTTTTGCCCCTTAAAGTGCACTTAGAACGTTCATATTTTGCTTAAAATTTTTTTACAACATCATAAAACAGCAAATAAACTTTCATCAAAATCGATTCAGTAGATTGACCATAGTAATTGTGCAATCTAAATTTATTTAAAAAAATTCAAAAAGTTTGAAGGCTTGAAAGCTAGAAACCCCGATTAAATCTGCAGAGTCACAAAGATTCTTCATGAAAACTTGTATATTGGCCACCGTTGATCAATATCTTCTCAATTTGCAGTACTCTATGTTTGCAATAAAATTATTATAAAAATATTCAACTTTAACGAAACTGTGGCTGATTTGTTTCCTGAGCAAAAAACGCCACGCGCTGAATTTTTAAAAAAAAAAAAATTCTGTTTAAAAGAAATAGATTTTGTTGTTGATGCTGATTGAAGCTGTTATTTTTTTAACACAAGATTATTTATGCCTTGTTTATTAGCAGATTTTGCTTTAATTGCATTGTGAGTGTTGGAAATATTTTAGTAAGGAAATTATTTGTCTTGAAAAATGCAAACAGACGAAAAATAACTCATTATTTTTAACTTCCCAGTATATGGGAAGTTCTTGTAATCGCCTCGAAAATCGAAATTGAAATTTTCAACATTTCTTTACGTTTTGAGGTCTATAGAGTATTTATAAAGTGTTTTAAGAAAGGGAGATGAATGTGTGTGTGTGTGTGTATGTACGTACGTACGTACGTATGTACATTCGTGAACACTTTTTTCTATGACCACGTAAACAAAGTCGTATCAACTTCGTTGAGGTGTCAATCGAAGCGTCTTTGCAATCTTAAAAGCTGATTAGTTTTTGGGAAACTTCGGTGAGGGGGGTTTGCTGTTTTGCTCGTTTGAAGGTCATTTCTGTCATGCGGTATATCTCGCGAACCAAACGTACGATTTTTTTGAACAAGGTGTCAATTGACGCGTATTGACGTCTGCGGGGTTCTATCAATTTTGTAAAAAAAATCTTGGAGCGGTTTTTTAATTTTTTTAAGAAAAGTACAAAAAAATTAGGTTTTTTTTCAAAAACACAAAATTTTCAACCTGATTTTCAAACCTAAGTAATCAATGTTTATAAAATTTACATACTCCAAATAGTTTTTGTAAAAAAACCAGCCAAAGTTTTTTTCATGATTACAAAAAAAATTAAATAAAAAATAAAAAATCATTAAACGTTCAAGGTCATTTACGTCATTCATTATATCTCGAGAACTAAATATAATATTTCCATCATTAAAGTGTCAATCGACGCGTATTATCATTTTTATGATGTTTTTATATTTTAAAAAATCGTTAAATCGTTTTTTTAATTTATTTAAAAAATTCGAAAAGTAGTGTTTTTTTCATAAAAAGATTCATATTTAACCTGATTTGCACATCGTAATAATAAATGTTTGTAGAATTTATAAAATTTTATCAATTTTTGTAGAGAAACCAGCAAAAACTTTTCTCATGATTACAAAAAAATAAAATATAAAAAAATAAAAAATAAAAAAAAATAAAATAAAAAATAAAAATAAAAATAAAATAAAATAAATAATAAAAAATAAAAATAATAATAAAAAATAAAAAATCATTCAAAGTCACCATGTAAAAAGGGTTCATTCGAATCATAATACCTTAATCAGTCAATCAAAGTTTATTAATATTTGCAAAATTTGAGAAGATTTTCAATAATCTTCACAGCACCATGTTTTAACTTTAATGAAAAAACTGCTATGTAACCTGTCCCCCCTCCGATTTATCCGCGTGAATAATCAATCAAACCAATGCACCAAAATCCATACGTAATCAATTTTACGAGAAGTACATTTTTATTATTTGGAGTAGTATTATTTCCATAATTATTATTGTGTTTAATATTTTTAATATGTTTTTAGATATTACTGGGAAGTTGACCGTGTGGACCTCATGGGTCGCACCTCACGGCTTGTTTCTTATTGCTTTGATCGTTGTCATTAGTAAACAAATGACAAAATCAGCAGTTTCGAACAAGAACGTGTCCTTTGATCGCGATAAACATGTCGAATTTTGTGCCAGATAAAGAGCATTTGCGGGGAGCACTGCTATTCCTCTTCAATTGGAAGAAATCTGCCGCCGAAGCGCATAGAATTCTTGTGGAGGTCTATGGCGAAAATGCTCTCAGTGAAACTCGGTGCAGAGCGTGGTTTCGGCAATTCAAAGACGGAATTTTAACGTCACCGACAAAAAGCGCGAAAATCGACCAAACATTTTTAAGGATACGGAATTGCAAGGTTTATTGGATGAAGACGACACCCAATCGCAGAAACAACTTGCCGCGCAGTTGAATGTTAGCCGCCAAGCAATTTCGAAACGCCTTCATGCTATGGGAAAGATCCAAAAGGTCGGGAAGTGGGTGCCACATCAATTAAACGACCGACAGATGGAACGACGCCAGAATACGTGCGAAATCTTGCTTGATCGGCACAAAAATGAAATGGCGATGAAAAATGGATCTTCTTTGAAAACCCTAACCGCAAAAAATCGTGGGTGGGCCCCGGCGAACTCTCAACAACGTCTGCTAAGCCAAATCGATTCTGGGAAAAGGCAATGCTGTGTGTTTGGTGGAACCAGAAGGGGGTGGTTTACTACGAACTGTTGAAACCTGGTGGAACGATCAATACTCGACGCTACCAACAACAAATCATCGAATTGGATCGTGAATTGTGCAAAAAAAACGGAATACGCGGAACGGCATGAGGATATCATTTTCCAGCATGACAACGCACCATCACACACAGTAAGATTGGTCCAGGATACGTTGGATGCACTTGGCTGGGAATTGCTACCCCACCCTCCCTACTCCCCAGATCTGACCCCTTCCGACTACCATTTGTTTGCGATGGGACACGCGCTTGCTGAGCAGCACTTCAATTCTTATGAAGATGTTAAAAAATGGCTCGATGGGTGGTTCTTATCCAAAAGGGATGAATTCTTTTGGGGTGTAATCCACAATCTTCCCCAAAGATGGGAAAAATGTATAGCCAACGAGGGCAATTACTTCGAATAAAATATTCTTCAATTTTTTGCGTTAATTATTGTGTTTTGCTAAATAAAACAACAGCCATTTTAAGGTTGCACACCTGGTATATACAGAAATATCATATTAAAAAATTTTAAAGATCGAATCCGTCTAACTGTATTTTTGGCCAACTTTAACTTTGTCACCCGGGTGCGATTTTTGATTAAAAAAACTTTAACTGCGTTTTTCGCGTAACAATGTTTTTTGACGCCGATTTGAAATATTTTTTTTTCGTCAAAAAACGGTGAAAAAAGCATGTTTTTCTTCGTAATTTTTCAAAAAATGTCCGCCATTTTGTTAATTTTGCAAAAATTAAAAATCGCCTCATTTGTGCCATAGCAATTAACATACTGAACCTAAAACTATTTGATTTTTTTGTTTGAGACCAACAATCTCGAAAATTTTATCAACGGCGCACACCCCTCTCGTTTTTTCGATATTTTTTCAACCAGAATTTTCATTGATAAAAACTCACATAAACGAATAAAATTTTTTTTTGTGTATTTCGGGGTGTATTTATTGAGTATCACCCCTTTTTTATCAATATTTATAATTTAAACCTATCTAAAAAATCATTAAAAATAGCCCGTTTTTACGCTGCTAAAAGAGGGTAGACCTCTTAAACCGCATTTTTTACAAAGAAATCATTTTCAGCGATGAGGCTTATATCTGGTTTAAGGGAAGAAACAGAGTTAGGACAACGTTTCCTCAATGATTTTCATGCATTTTTCATAGTTTAAAAAATGAATATAATTTATTGAAACTTTGAGAATATTTTATACATATATTTAAGTATATACAGTAAAACCTGTCAATAACGGAATCTCGTTGAGATTTTTTTTCCACTATTGGCACGAATTCCACTATTAACAGGTTTCATTGTTGACAGGTATTTGAGTCGAACCAAAATGATTTTCCATTATTGAGAGTAAAATTGAATAAGAAACCAATGTATATATTTTCATGGTCAATTAATGATCAAATCAAGTGAAATAATGAACGTGAAAATGAAATATGTACTGAGATAAAACTATTTTTGATAAATGAATGACGGAAAAACTGAAAATGAAAATAGGAGCGAATGACAAACATTATTATTTAAAGTAATTGGTAATCGAAGATTGTTTTGTTTTGCTTGCAATCAAATCATCCTGTACTAAATTGATGGATTCTACTATTTTATCGAGTAAAAAAGTATTTTCAACATTTTGCGATGAAAGGTATTCGTCGATAATTTCTTTTTTGTCTTTAATGACCGTGTACACGGCAGACTTACCACATTTGTATTTTTCTTTCAAAATTTCGATTCCAAATTTTGGCTTCATAATCTTTTATCAAATTTTACTTGTTTTAACGTGAGACGTGAACGTTGGATTGGTTTATTATCTCATTTTTTACGATTCATTTTCAATAGCGACGGCGAAATTTGAGAGTAATGAAGTTCTAATTGTGTAGTCAAAGTGTTTTTCGCTTAAGTGCAATTGACGAACTGAACAATCTATGGTCGCACACACAAAGACAGTGCATAATTCATAGCATCAGCAATCAGCAAAAAATTGAATTTCGATTTCTGAGAAGTGCGAAGTTGTCCAAACAATAACGAAGTCTAAACAATGACTCGAAGTGAGAAAGTAAACGATACATTTTTTTGCGATGCCAAATTGCCGCAACAGAAGTGATAAATTTTGCATTTTACGAAATGAAACAGTGATTTCAAAACGATTTTTATAATCATTGGTTGTGAAATTGGAAAAAATATATACAGTAGAATCTCGAAAAAGTTAACTCGCGTAAAAGTTAATCGCTCGGTTAAGTTAACCGAATTTCAGCTTCCACGTGCCGCTCTGAAAAGTTAACTTTTCAGTTAACTTTTCTGAGCGTATGAATTTTTCAAACCACCGCTTTTTTGGTCACTAAAGGGGCAATTTGGCTCCTATCAATACGATATTGAAGACGACATTCCGTTGTCTAAATTGATTAAATCAAATAGTGCTTACGACGATACACTTCGAGAAATTCAATTGTTGATGTCGAAGTTGGGTGATAATGTTGACATCAGCATTGATGTCATTGAAAATTCGAACAAGGATCAAATTGCGGAAGATAACGATGATTTCGAAGTTTCCGATAATGATAACGACGGGTCAATTATCGAGGAAGATATTCAACAACCAAAAGTGAGCTTCTCGAAAGCAGTTGAAAGCACCAATATCTTGATAAAATTGTTTGAAAACAATAACGATGCAAATCAGGTGGCAGACCTTGTCCATATGCGTACGAAAATGATCAAGAGCTATTACACAAAAGAAAAGAAACAAACAGGTCTCAACTGCTTCTTCAAACGACTCCACAAAAATTAATTAATATATCGCACGAAAATGATCAAGAGTGACTGAGAACCATAAACCAGCCGGTACAAATTTTTTTGTAATGATGAAAACTAAGTCATTGAAATAAATTTAACGTGTTATTTACGAAAAATCTATACTTATTATTGTATTTTTCAATTTTGAAAACCACTTAGAAAAGTTAATAGTTCGAAAAAGTTAATTACCCTTGGGACATTTCGGTTAACTTTTTCGAGATTCTACTGTAGTTTCAAATAGAAAAAAAAGACGAAAATTTTTTTGTTTCCAAGAATTGTTTTTCCCACTATTCGGAGTTTTGATTTTCCGTTATTGACAGGTCAATTTGTATGGCAGAGCTCAACGGCCAAATTTTTTTTCCACTATTGACACGAATTCCACTATTAACAGGTTCCGTTATTGACAGGTTTTACTGTACTATAAATTTTTTGAAAAAATTCCTTGAAAAACACCGAAGATATTAGCGACCCCATATTGTAGGTCACAATCAGACTCAGCAGGCTCCCGAAGTGGAGCCCCTTCTTTCGATCCCCCCCCCCCCTAATCCCGCCCCGTTCAGAGATGGTGGCCACAATCTTAACCTTTACCGAAAAAATTATCGTCAATTATCGCCGATTGTTTTCTTGGTTTGATGATCAATTGCATAACGTTGGAGACCCTGACATAATCGGCGTTTTCATACGAAACGTTGAAACACGTTCGCCATCAGAAATATTGATAAGTTCTACAAAAGGAATGCATTTTCATCGATCGATGGCCAAACGTAATTTGGATGTACACATTCTTTTAGTGTAGCTGAAAATTTCAAGCGGAGGAGTAAATAGTGGTTCTAGCTTAGACTATCGGTCGCAATCTACTAAGCAGCCTAAAGCCATGAGTCCTTGTCCAAACAACAGCCACCGGAAAGTAAACAAAACTCCACCTGACATGAGCACAAGAGCGTTTGACACATCCACACTACAGCTGACCGACCCCGAGTGACAGTCGCTGTCACTTCATCCGTTCGCCACCCACCTCCACTCAAAACGGGCAAATATTCTGAATATTCCGGCCAGACCACCCTTGGCGCATCCCCTTCAAGACTCTCGCTTTCACACACGCGTTTCGCTGCCGCTGACACCCTGTCGCCCACGCATTGCACTTACCCTTTCGAGCTTCTGGAAGTACTGGCGCAGGAACGCGATGGGATTCTCGGGGCGGCTCACGCACAGCTGCACGATGCAGTTCTTCAGCACGCGCTGGATGCAATGCGTCTGGATGTAGTTCTCGCACTCGCGGAGGCTCTGCTCCTCCTCCAGCGTAGACGCCATGTTTGACGACATTGCGTTGTATTTTCGATAGTCCTCGTCACTCAGCGCAATGGTTCCCGCTTGCAATTCACCGCGAGCACACTTCAAATGCGTGGCGCGACCGATATTCCAGGTGTTTTAAATGCGATTACCAAAACCGAAACCAAACGCGACAAGAAAACTTCTGGTTGCCAGTCAAAATCGAGCAGTGCAAATTGGGGACTTCACTCACGCACACACACTTTCACGCGTGATAAAGATGCGAAATGTCAGATGTTTTTCGTGGAAGCGATCTGAGCGCCAGCGGTGCTTTATGAAGGTGGATTTAATTCTGCTCTCATAATCGTTTCCCAAAACATCTAATTTCCTTAATAAAGCATAGATTTAAGTTCATTTTTCATACCTTTTTGAATGATTTTCGATTATCTTCAATTTACTACTTGTCTAGAGTCGTTAAAAATATGGTAGGCCATGAATTCAGAAACATCGAATCTTCACATTCAATATATCGAATCTACCCGAGACACTTAATCAAGTAAATTTATTAATCCCGTAAATTAACAAACCTGCAGAGGTTTTATTGAAAATATTTTTCCTTTTTCTAAGGTTTGATTTGTTCGTACAGTGAAATACTTCACGCTCGTGTTAAATCAAATTCAGATTAACATTCTAGATAACTTACATGCGCGTTGAGCGGTCGACACCCCAACCAAATTGGAACAAATTTAGCTGCTCCAAACTGTCAAACTGACAGTATTATTGATTTTGACGTTTTCGTTTGCCGTCAAAAATCTGTTCTTCTGTTTACCGCTCGCAAACAAACATTCGATTGCCGGAAAAATCCTCAAAAAGTGTTTCAATACGAACTTCAATGGACTATACATCGATTTGAATAATGCCTGGGATCAAGTGGATGGTTGCCGCTTCATTATTTGAGGTGACTAACACCCGTCCCCATTGAAACATACGCAACAATTATCGATTTTTCCACATTAACACCTCCACTTGTGATTTTGCATTCCAGTTAAGATGCCAAGCAGCGATTCGCCGCAAGGCATTTACGCGCCACTAAGTCAAACCATGACCGATTCAGAGAGCGAGGAGGAAATCCACAACTCGACGAAGCATTCGCGGCATCATCACAATCAAAATTTCCGGAATTCAAATCATCACAGCGCGATGAACAACAACAGCACGGCGATCGGAATGGAGCACATGCACTACGATCGCGGGATTAACGTGACCGCCCTGAACAGCGACAGCGAGGAGAGACACCAGACTGAGGCGGACAACGTGGCGATCCTGGGCAGGGACCCCAAAGACGAGCCGATGAGTCCGCTGCGGAGGCTCGCGTTCGTCCTGTCGCTGGCGCTCTGCGCGCTCACGGTCATCGTAATCCTCTGGGTGGCGCCGTGCGGGGACGACAATACATGCCCGGCGCCGGCCGATCGAGTGAAAAGCCACAACTGGCTGAATAACTACACGAAAGTGGAATTGAAGGGGATCGTGAACGTGGTGGAGGGGCTCCGGAGCTGGGAGCACAACCTGATCTTCATGTACCGCGGCGACAAGTTCTTCCCGGAGTTCGAGCAGACCAACCGGAAGCGAAATGGGATCATATCGCTGATTGGGAGCTCCGGAGCGATCGCGTGGTACGACGAGATGGTGAACGAGCCCGTGACCATCGACTGCACGCTCCTGGACGTCGACAAGAACGGGAAGCCAGACTGCCTTGTGATCGACGAGTTCGGCCAGTTGGGCGCGATCAACCCCGTGTCGGGCCAGTGGCTGTGGCGCTTCGTCGATCAATCGTCCCAGAAAGCCGACGTGCTGAACTTCCCCGTCGTCCTGCCAGACCTTGACGGGGACGGCGTGTACGAGCTGCTGTTCGCCACCAACAAAGGCGACGTGCCGCGAAATTTTCTTCGCATCCTGTCGGGCCAGACGGGGCGTCCAATCGGGCGCGGCTACAAGGTCACAGACTGCGCGTACATCCACAAGTTCCGGCTGGACAACGCATACACTGTGAGCTACAATTGCGTGAACAACGACACCGAAGCGCAGCGCTTCAAGTCCCTGCAAGAACTCTACTCCCTTACTACGAACAAAGCGATAGGTGCGAAACTGCCCGCCGCGTCCGTCATCGCTCAACACAAGCTGTACGGGCAACGCAAAGAAACAGAAGCCCAACGGAACATCTACTCGATCAGCGACAAGCAGTTGGTGGTGGAGAACCGCGGCAAGTGCCCCGAGAACTGTAACGTGTCGTTCGTCCTGAGCGAGGAGAAGCACGGCGTGAGTCACGTTATCCGCAACTTTAGCGGCTCCATGATGTACGGCATGGTGCCGGCGCAGCTGTCGTTCAAAGGACACGACGGCAGCACCAAGTTCAGTGGCTTTGTCATCAAGTTCTGGGAGTGGAGCCGAAACCAAACCGAGTTCTCGGCAGCCGACGCAAGGTCAAAGCGTGACGCGCCCACCGTCGAAGACAACTACAACATATTCGACCATTTGATCCACAAAAAGCGGTCCTACACCGTTCCGATGGCCGGTCCGCGGACCGAGCGGAGTGCCGCGAACATCACGAAGCATCGGACCAGCAACAACATCTTCCTCAACTACAAAATGCGCATGATCAAGGAAACGGTCGTCCTGATCATATTCAACTCAGCCGACACTCACATCGAGAACACCAGCCAGAGCAACATCGTCCAGTTCTGCCGCACGGAGAAGAACGAGAGCGAGATGTCGTGCCAGCCGGACCTCAACAACCAGGAGAACTCGCTGCTGATCGCCGACCTGGATCAGGACGGGTCGCAAGAACTAGTCTCCTACTACTCGACGTTCGATAACAAGGACGGCGCTAAGAACGATTGGAAGCTGGTGACCTACGTGCAACTATTGCGTCTGGAGTCCGAGCTGCCGATCCTCTACGAGGTCGTCAAAAAGAACTAATATTGGCTGGAAGCCATCGAGTCCAACTGCGGCTCCACGCCTTCTCCTGATGTTACCAAGCGCCACGAGGCCAGATTTTAAATGCATGCTTTACACGTTTGATGTGCTTCAACGCGAATGTTTGACGGGGACCATAAGCGATCCGGAAGACTTGAAATTTTAGACGGCGCGTGATTGTACAGAGCCCGCCGACAATATTCATTCACTTCACACGATACTTAACAAAAGATTACTGAGATTCGATCGTACAACAAACAAGTACATAGTTAAGATAGGTAGGACGTTCACGAGCATGATAAAGGACGCGGGAACATTTCTAGTCATTTTCTTCATAAATTAGTCTGATTTGTTGTTTTGGGTTTCTCGAATTCATAGTGCACTGTTACACTTTTTGTCAGTATCTAATAAAATAGATGAAATTTTAAGGTGCTCGTGTTCTGTTTCAAGGTTTTACGTTTCATGTAGTAGTTAATCAATTCTTTTCCTTTTATATTTATGAAGTGATCAAAGTAGAAGATGTGCGAGTGAGAGCGCTAAATGACGAATCCCTTTCAAGTTATACGTCGATCAATCGAGCGATGCCTGTCGCCCGAACGGTCAAACCTGCTCATCAGGTTAAATATCAAGATATAATTTTAGATTTCAAACTCGCGTGGAAAGCAAACATAGCAGAAAGAGCGCGTAAGGCATTACACGCAATCTGCTCCTGCAATAGAGCCTTGGGAAGAGGTGTGGATCGAAACCTAAAATTGTGTCATGGATCTAAACGGCGATAGTGTAACCAGTCTTTCTGTTTGGCGCGGTTATTTCGTGGCCAACTTTCGGAAAATCGTCATATCAGAAACTGCCGAACAAAGTGAGAACGATTGCAGCTATTGCAATCACCGGGATCCTAAGGAATACCCCGACAAAAGCATTGTTTAAGCTATTTTATTGGGTTCGGACGTAGCTACTTCCTAGACAGCAGACCAAGTGCTCTGCGATTCAACTGAAAGCTTTACAACTCTAGCATGAGAGTAATGTAAGCCACTCGTTCATTCTACAACGGAATGCAACATCGCAAGAAAAAGGAGACTTTGCTCTCCGATCGCCTGCTTTCTCAGCAGTTGCAACTAAGTCTAAAGAAAGGAGTGAGGAACAGGAATCGGTCGACATCTACTCTGATGGATCAAAATTAAAGGGAAATTATCATTCCGGCTTCCGGACCACTGCAGCGTCCTCCAAGTAGAAGTCATAAAAAATCATAACATTTCTATAAAAAATCTTAACATCTTCTCTGACAGTCAATTGTAATGGAATGTCTCACAACTGAACGAGATGACCCTTCACCATAAAGTGACCTAAAACTGAGTACCAGGAGAGATACCTGGGAATTGCGAAGCACATGCCCCAGGCGACAGCTGACACGAAGCTTCAGAATTATACACGAACACCCCAGGCTAGCCATACTCTAGCTTCTATAAAGCTAGGATTCAAGCAACATTATATAGAGACTGCAAACGGCCTGGCTGCTGGAAGAAACCTATATAGCAACACGGCAAACTTAGGAAGCAATGAGCCCCAAACACACCAAGCAACTCATTACGCCAAATTTTCATCATATCGACACTGACGAGGTACAGTGTAAAATGATTGGGCGTTTCCTTGATTAAGTCTCCTTGTTTCGAGTTTTATTTTAAGTATCGTGATTTTGAATTATAGCTCTCTCCGGTAGACTTTGTTCGTGATCCTTTCTCGGCGTGCCCCAAAGTTCTCTTGAGCGGAGTAGAATAGTAGGTGTAGCCTCAAGAAATTGTTATATGTATGATTTTTTTATGTCAAATTTTGTAATCGGGCAATCAGATGGCTGAATCTCGAACTAAGCTAGCCTGCCAGCAGCTAATGCACCTTTAGCTAGGAAGACGCTAAACCCAAATTATTTTGCACAACAAAAAGGTTTGTTGCCTCGTCTCCGGGACTGAACGTCCACGAGGTCAATGAGGCGAAAACAAAGGTATTGGCGACAGAGGACACGGTAAATTAACCGACCGATAAGGTTTGATATATACTCATGTTTTAGAGATGTGTACTGTACTGTAAAATACATTTCCAAGAAATATTGTTATGTCATAACCTTGATTTCTTCTGCTTATAATTTACTCAGTCAGAACATTTCAAGCGGGCATATTCATACGTTCAGTAAATTAGAAAGCTCTGTTTGTGAAATTTGGAGGAATTAACTGGAAATTTTTTAAGTAAGTGAATTAATTTCACTGAGAGGAACTCGTTTTTTCACATAAATTAAATTTACCGTTTTCCATAGAAAAATGCCACGAGGAATGGTATTATCGATGGAGGAAAGGGCAAAAATTGATGCCTACAAAGAAAACTGTTTCTCCAAGCGGGAAATTGCAAGAAAGTTTAATAGATCTGTATGTGTAATTAATAATTATATAAAATTGAAAGAAAGGTACAACGCTTCGAGACGAACAGGCAGAAAACCTACCATAAGTGAACGTCAAAAACGGCTAATACAGCAGAAAGCCATAAACAAAAGTATGAATGCGTCTCAAGTTTGAGCAGATTTAGACTTGCCTGTAACGGTGCGGCACGTTAGAAGAATCCTGAGTAGCGGCGACAATTTAATATGGACAAAAAGGAAGTCCAAACCACAATTAAAGGAGAGACATAAAAGTGCAAGATTACTGTTTGCGGAAACCTACACGTCTTACAAAGATGAGTGGAAAACGGTTCTTTTCAGTGATGAAAAGAAGTTTAATTTAGACGGGCCGAATGGGTTTCAACACTACTGGCACGACCTAAGAAGAGATAAGGAATTACGACTCTCGCGTAATTTCGGTGGCGGTTCGAATATGGTTTGGGGATGCTTCTGTTACCATGGGCAGCTTCCTTTGGCCACAATATCCACAAGAATGAATTCGAAAAAGTATGTTGAACTTCTCGAAGACTTGCTTATTGATCACGCAGAGTCAATTGTTGGACCAGATTTTGTCTTTCAACAAGACAATGCTGCCAT
The DNA here is from genome assembly GCA_963942545.1 of Oxycera nigricornis. NCBI lineage: Eukaryota > Metazoa > Arthropoda > Insecta > Diptera > Stratiomyidae > Oxycera > Oxycera nigricornis. The sequence goes on along the minus strand of OZ012663.1, from coordinate 22,398,033 downwards.
ACATGTATCCCGAGAGACAAAAGCTTGGTTCAACTCAAAGGATATACCAGTTTTAGAATGGCCAGCTTGTAGTCCTGACTTGAACCCCATAGAGAATCTATGGGGAATAATATCGAGAAGAGTATATGAAAATGAAAGGCAATTTTCGAACACAAGAGAGCAAAGGGAGCAAATAATAAAAGCGTGGGACGAAATACCAGTTACAATATTACAAACCTTGGTGAATTCAATGCCAAAACGTGTATTTGAAGTAATTAAATCCAAAGGAAGCCACACGAAGTATTAACCTTATCATTTTATTAATAAATATGTGCCCCATTTCTGGTGAACTTATAATTATGTCCCCTAATTTAAGAGAGAAAAATTGAATTGTAATTTTTTAAATTTTTTTTACGGTTGAAATAATTTAATTCCATTTTAATTTTGTTACATATATTATTAAGTTTTTCTTGACATCTGTTCGTAATAAATATAATGAATTAGATGTGAATTTTATTTGAATTTGTTTGTGAACTTATAATTATGTCCTCCACTGTAGTTAGAAGTAAGAAGAGCTTAAAATAATGCTCTTTTTCCATTTACAGGAATTTGAAATTTGCCAATCTTATATCTTTTTAACTCTAAAGTCCTGAGGATGTTCTACACCGAGAGTGTAAATCACGGTACTATTGAATTTCTATAAAGAACGTAGAATTTTCAGGCTATCAAAAGTAAATAAAATTCCTTTTGGGTAACGCTTTTCATATAATGCACCGAAATGTTTCAATGGTTTGCAACTTAACATTAAATCCAATAAAAATTCATTTGCAAAATTATCAAAAACTTGGTTTTTTGAAAACCTAGACGTAAATTTTATAAGTCACACAGTCAGATGAATTCTGAAAACTAAATTTAAATGTAATTATCAGTAATTTTACTGATAAACCACTCTTGGTTATAGTGAATTCAAACAATTCGTATATATTATTTGGTTTTAGATTGGGTAAATCTCTACACGAAATGTTACTGCATTTCATACAATGATTTTTGGGCTAATAATTTTTTCTCTTTGTATTTTCGGTTTAAATTCTAATTAAAGAAAAATATTCTTGTCATGTTAGTTGATGACTAATATTTTGTTATTGAAAAAAAGCTTTAACGTCGACATCCCATAAAAGTACCAAAATTTTCTATTTTATCGAAATCGAAACTCTGAAATTCCGAAATTAACTTGCAAAAAAATTAAGAAAGTTTAGTAGTCTTTTATTGCACTATTAAATTATATTATATTGTTTCAATACGATGGCGGCCAATGCGGTTGAGTCCAACTCAGCACCAGACTCGTGTCGGCGGGAAAAGTGTGTTGATGCGATCGCGGCTAGCGAGGAACAGGCCGAGTCGTCGGCCCACAGGCATAAAGCTGGCGCGGGAGCAGAGTCTGCTTGCGCCGTGAGCTTTCTGCCGATCGTGAGCTTTCTGCTAATCGCGGGAGCTTGCGGGGCTCCACAAATGTAATAGACTACCGCTCGCAAACAATTCTTGGGCGGCCGTGCTACTTCCGGAAGGAAAACGAGCTGCAGCGGAGCTCGCCAGGCACAGATGTTGCTGCCTGGGCCCACCCTACCATGGCCCAGCATGCAAATCACATGCAGACTGGGAAGCGTTGAGTAAAATAACGTAGGAGGTATAGCCTCAAAAGCTTAATAATTTAATTTTATTTGTGTTAATTTTTTTTTGGTCGGAATGAGTAATCGGGCATTTAGATGGCTGAATCTCTTCAAATAGGATTCGGGACCAAAGCTAGAGACACGTACCTACAACATTACGTGCCAAATCGAGCTGGCTTGCCAACAGCCCACGCACCTCTAGCTAGGTATCATCCGTAACAATCCAAGCTAGAGAGGAGGGAGATGGTATTTGAAAATGTTACTAAGTGTTACATGGAGGAGGAGTTCAAAGTCTCTAAAGTGTTACGTAATATATGGATGGCCCCCTAGCTAAAACCGAACCGAATTAGTCTGAATTTTCGTCGCAATATCGTTTGCACATAAACATTCCAATACAGATTTATGAACATTTCAAAAAATTATCATTCCAAAAATATATGAAAATTGTAGTCGTTGTATGAAATTCGCAATTGTATGTATTATAAATGTTTGTTTTGCGTGTATTAATGGAATGAATAAAGAATTATTACTATTTATCATTATTATTATATCGAAAGATAGTTTGATCCTGTTTAATTTACACCGCCCGTTGAAAGAATGTTCCGAATATTGTCGAACTAATTTCAATGTTTCTAGAGGATTCTATCGAACGTTAGAAAAATTAGATAACTTTTCCATTATACTTATAAAATCTTGCCAATAAAAACAAGCTGACCCTAAAAATGCATTGGCATGTGTTGCCAAAAAGTTTGGATAAATCCTCGTTGAAAACAACCCCTCGAGAAATAAAGCTGTCGTATTATTTCACCCATTTTGATAATCCATTTCTTTAAGTTGCACAAAATATATATAAATCAACAAATGGTGAGAAGATAATATTTATTCCAACTGTTTCAATAAATACATGCAAAAAATTTCTTATGCATGAAAAAAATTACCTATATTACATTAGTTAATATAACAGTGAGTTGTGCTCTGAACATGTTTTACGTTTAAAAATTCGTAAATCAAAACTTAGATTGTATAAGGCGTCTGAGCATAGAATAAGCATTCTTATAAAAATATTTTTTTAAATAACTTGCCACTAGGAAGGTACAACTAGGATCCTGAGAGCTGTCGAAAAGAGTACGGCTAACTGTTCTACATAGTCTGCATTCGGAAGTATCTATCTGCTCACTTAATACTAAGAAGCTCTTAACTTATTGTATAATTAGATTAAATGCATGAGCGTTTTCGTAAAGCGATGATGCAGTTCAATTAAATCCGTTGCCGGTTCATTCATTTATAGCCTTTACCATCCTGCACATTAGGTCGGCGCATCTGGCTTGCATTTGACGACCCACGCTGACGACTTCTTCGTGGTTAGCCTCATCCTCGCTGCTATCGTAGTCGCTAGGACATTTGTTCGTGATTAAACTGAAGGCGAAGACGGTCAGGTCGCAATGTCTAGCCGTGATCACTTCGTGGACAGTGGACATTCCTACGGCATCCACTCCAAGGATACGCAACATTCGCAGCTCTGCCACCGTTTCGTAGTTTGGTCCGCCCAAACAAGTGTACACCCCTTCGTGGACATCCTTTTCGACTCCCATCTCAGCACAAACTTTCTTTGCCTTCTTGATCAGATTCTGGTCGTAGGCCTTGGTCATGGGCGGGAAACGCGGTCCAAAGCGTGGGTCATTGGGTCCTTGCAGCGGACTATTTCCCGCCAATCCCATCATGTTGACGTGGTCACGCATAAGCATAATATCACCAACCTTGAACTTCTTGTTCAACCCACCCGCAGCATTGGTGGCCATCAGGTGAGTGCATCCCATCAGCTTCATGACGCGCACGGGCATCGAACATTTCGACAGTGCGTAGCCTTCGTAGTAATGGAAACGTCCTTGCATGCACATGACTGGAACTTCTTCCAAGTATCCAAACACCAATCGACCCACATGTCCTTCTACAGTCGACATTGGGAAGTGTGGTATTGTTTCGTACGGGAAGGCATCGGTTCTGGTGAGGTGGTCTGCCATCGAATTGAGTCCTGAGCCGCATATGATACCGACCTTCGGCCGAATGTTGGTTTTTGAAAGTAAAAAGTCGGCGATTTCTTTGATGATCTCGTAGGAGTAACTGCAACGGAAAAAGATTTATGTATTTGTTTTATTTAGGAAGCAAAGGCTGTAGAAGATATATTTATTATCAATTTAAAAAAAATTACTAACAAAAACCATGATGAATTGTGTTTTATTTTTAGACTCTGAAACGGAAAATTTTCAAAGATTGTTATTATAATTTTCAGAAAAAACATAGTTTACTACCTACAACTGAGATCTAAACCGTTCAAGTATCAAATCGCAAATTGTAGCCTAAAGGATTCTCAATGCATTAACTTATGGTTTGTTTTATTTTCATTCTACCACAAAATAAGTCGCTAAACACTAAGATTGTTAGCGATCCAGTATTTTTTCCATATCTACTTAGGTGGTCTATGTTTCAGGATTGTTTGCAGTCTAGTAGAACTTTTTTCCATGTCTACTTAGGTGGTCCATTTCTTTGAAACACAAGTAGAGTCTCACTCAAGTGAGTATCGAAAATTCGGTCGGCTACCACTTGTATCGAAAAATTTATTATTATTTATTTGAACAGTGTTCTGGCTGTCTACAATTGTTATTTACGTCTTCAACTGTTGTTTAAAAAAATTGAAATTATGGTATCCTGTATGTCTGTATAATGTAGTACTTGTTTTATATTTGGCCATATGTCTGTAGCACTTAAAAGACAGAAATTGTATCCTTTCTTCATTTGTGTTTTCCGTGGATTGGATAAATGTATGTACATTATTTCAATATATTCATACACTTTTTTGGAAAGATATTTGAATATTGTTGATGCCTTCACTTCTATTCTTGAATGGATCATATTTATTGCAGGTTTATTTTTTTCTACGTTGGGAGGTGGAAATCTTCAAAAGAAAGGAACTTTTGGGAAAATTGTCCCAAGATTTTTAGATTGGCACAATTCATTATCTGAAGTAGTTTGATTTTCAAGGACTTGCAGAAGTTCATCAAAGGACCATTCTTCGTTGTATGATAAAAGCAACTCCTCAATTTAAAACTAGTCGACATTTGAAAATTCGATTTGTCGAGCAAATTCAACAACTTTTTCATTGAAATATTAACAATGTTAACACATCCTAATCAGACTTTTTCCATGGTCTGTTCATACATAGTTAATTTGACGAGTCTTCATGATTTGTCTGTGATGAAAATTGTTTAGTTAAATTAAAAAAATTCCGGGTCCGAAATTTACAATCCCAATTTGATTATGATCTACAGTACCAACAACGTCAGCAAGACGTTGAAATAACCAATGAAAATAGGACGTTTTCTATGTTGATATAAAATCCTGCTCCATGAATTTTAACAACGACATCGCATTCGGTGAAAAGAAGATAACCTTAACATGTTCATATGATTCATTAAGGTTTACTGGATATTCAGATGCATTATTTAGAACCAAGAGCACTTTAAGTGCCAAATTATTCTCAACCAATTAACTTTAACTGTGGAACAGAAATATGATTTAAACCAATCTAAGAATAAGAATAAAGTAGAGGTCATCCAAGTCTAGTTTGAACGCCAAATAACTTTCTTGGAAACGTTTTGAAGTGCTCTGTGATTTTCCGACTGACTAATAGGATGCCACTTCAATTTAAAATCGTCTGCAAAATTTCATCAAGAAGTAGCGTAAAAGGTTTCTTTGATGTCTCATACCCTGACTTTTTGTCTCATCTAATGTTGTGAATATCCTAGACGGAATTTTCTTCCAAAAAGAGTTATCTCAGCTACATCGAATACCTTCTCAAATATGTAAAAAAAAACAGTTTGCACTGAAATGTATCAAAATAATTTCGACTAGCATTGAAACATTAAATTTGTTCAGTTTACTTACATCTTAATTCTGTGAAAAATTTAATGACCTTTTATTGTATGAGTTTTATACAAACTGGAATATTTTTTAGTTCGTATTTTCAATCGAAACCGTTAACAATTTTTTAATGTTTTCCTCAAAAAATACTTCTTGATTTCGTTACCATTTTACAGGTTTTTGATGTGCTGATCCACATTTCCACGAAATTTTGGGAACATTTTTAAAAATCCTTAGAACCAATTTAATTGCGCGTGCAATGCTAATGACTTTTTCACCTTCATAAAATGCCCCTGTTCTTATCTACCAGAATATACTCTACGAATCGAAATATTACACCACTAATTTTAAAATATTATACAAGGCGGAAGGTGTATCTCAAGATTTGAACAAAATATCAAAAGTCAGTGTCTATAATTCGGGGATGCCCCCAATACAAAATACGTACATATGCGTTCAAAAGCAACAGAATCGTGGCGCCGCGATTTTTTATAGGAGGGCCGCTATTAACGTTATTTGGTGCTAGTTGATAAATTTTCTAAAAACAAATTGTTTACGAAAAATCAAAGACGTAAAACTGTAGCAAAAAATATATTATGTTACACCAAAAAATGGTGCGTTATTATTCGAAACGTAAAAGCGAAATGGAGTATGAGTTTTTGTATAAAGGAGTATTTGTTTATTGGCTGAAGCAAAGCTCATTTAAACTTCTGTCGATTTTTGGGAGACGGCATCTTTTGGGTTGACTCGAGAGGAGCCTGCCCCCGACAACATCACGTATATTCTCCCCAGGGTCCTCGCCAAATTCGGTAACAGGATTTATCCCCGGGATTCCAGTGCCTATGGTAGCAAATTGACCCCTGATTGAGCCTTTTTGAAAGAGCGCGGAAGAAAATTCATCCAATTTTATTTCGGTTATGCTACAGTAACGTCCGCAGTGGACCGAAGCATTTTAGGTGTTAAAATGCTTTTTTCCTATGACTTGTCCCTCTTCGAGACACAATAACTCCCGACATGGTACAGTGATCGAAACAAACAATACCGCAAACGTTTGGTGATAAAACTGTCTGAAGTTGTGGAGCGCGAAAAAGACCTCCCTTTTCAACGTCGTTTTTGGCGTGTAACTCTTTTAATGACAGCACGTGAAAAAGATATATCCACAACTTACTGCAAATTGAATTCTACACAAGTTAATAAACATTTTTGTGGGAGCCATGCTTTCCAAGATATGAGGCCGTCCCACTTTTTTTGTTCTCAAAATGGCGCCAAGGGTATTGGAGCTGCGACCCTAGAAACTTCAATTTAAGCTCACATAAAGGCATACTACTCATTGCAATTTTAAAAATTCTGCCCACTTAAATGCTTCGTGTGTTTTTCAATGGGAGGGGGGGGGGTTTGCCATCGGAAGCCGATTATTTGACCTAAAAATGCGTTTTTCACGTGAGTTTTCCCCCTTTTGGGATCAATAGCTCCCGCCGGTGTACATCAATCAAAACGATCAATACCGCAAACGACTTGCGACAAAATTGCCTTAAAGTTATTTCCAATGTGTTGTGGAGTTAAAGTGAAAACAATGAAGCTGTGGCACTCGAAAGATGTTCCCCCTTTTTTGGATGTCGTTTTGAGCTTGTAACTTTTTTATTGTTAAATCCACGTAAAAGTGATGTATGTACGACTTGCTGCGAATTAAATTCGTCACAATTTTGCCATATCCAACTTTCTTGTGGGAGCCATGGTTTCGGAGATATGGAGGTGTCCTACTTTTTGTTTGCTTTCAAGATGGAGCCCAGAGGATTGTGGCTGCGACCCCAGAAACTTGGAGTTAGGCTGCCGGTAAGGCATTCCACACATTGCACTAAAAATTTGCCTGTCTACCAAAGTGCTCCGCGAGTTTCGCAAAACTCGTCAAAACGCATCAAAAGCCGATTATTTGGCCTAAAAACGGCAACTTTTTCCCTTTGGGATGGAATAACTCCCGGTAATGTGCAGTGATTGCAACAATCAATATCGCAAACGATTTGTGATAAAATTGTCTTGGAAAAATATTCCAACGTGTTTCGCGTGAAACGTGGAAATAAAGAAGTTGTGGCGCCCCCCTTTTTGTGTAAAGTTTTGGCTTGTAATTTTTTTTTATTATTGGCCCAACGTAAAATTGATGTATGAACGACTTGCTGCACATTTTATTCTACGCAAGTGTGCCATAAACAGCTTTCTTATGGGGTCCATGATTTCGGAGATATAAAGGTGCCCCAACTTCTTTTGTTTTGAAGATGGAACCCGAAAGACTGGAGCTGCGACCCCAGAAACTTGAACTTAAGCTATCTCTACCATTGCCCACGCATTGCATTAGAAAAATCTGCCCACCCAAAATGCACAGTCAAACTCCCATTCGACTGGACTATATTTTAACTGCAACAGATGCTTTCGAAAACATAAAACTCATATTAAAGTTTACACTTTTAGCTTTCTTGTGAATGTAATTTCTATGATCGCAAAGAAGACGAAATTCATCTAGTTTTTGCCTTTTTTGATTTGTTTGATATTTTTAAGACTGTCAATTTAATTTATAGTTGAAATTTATTGTATTTAAATTACCGTTACTTTGAGAAATAAATAAATAATTATGAATTATGAATTATTTTCTAATTTCTCGAAAGAACCACCCAAATATCGACTGAAACCAGAATCAAATTTACAAATCTGTAGTTCTTGGACTCCTCCCAAACATTTTAATCGATTTGGTATTTGCAAAAAAATACGTTTGAGTTATCCAGAATAAGAATGTTTCACATATTAAAGAAAGTATTTTTGAAAATTTATGCAACGAAATAATTTAATAATCATTTGTTGAAATTGCTTGCAAACATATCCATGAAAATAGAAAAAAACATAACTATATGTTTAAATACCATGGTGCCGTATTTTTAACGGTCAAAGTGATTTTAATGGACAAATTTAATTTAATAGCCTAAATGAATAAATGGTCTGAAAAATCTCGAGAAAAATCATAATACAAATTAATTTTAGACGAAATTTGCTCTCGTGTAATGGTGGGTGGGAAGTATTGAAAATATTTTTCAGATTTTCGAAAATTGTTTCATTAATAAAAGAAACAGTTAGAGAGTTTATGCTAGTGTAGTATAGTTACTAAATGTTTCTAATAAATTTTTTTAAATTTAAACTATTTACAATAAACTTATTTTAAAAATGTAAGTTTTATTTATTTAATATCTTTTGCACAATCAGAATACAGCAATCAATGATGTTTAACTTATAGATCGGAAGAAGAGAAAGAAACGATTCTATATTTTATGTCTGAATTTCGAGGACATTCCATGAGAAGAATGCAAGTTCTAAACACTTCCCCATCTAGGATGTCTCACGAAAATATTTAACTATAATGCTCTAACAACAACAATAATACTTAGTAAGGACACTATTTTCGTGAGAGCATCTAAATGTTTGTTAAAAACCTAAAATTTAGAATTTTTAGTGTAGTAGCTTACTGAGGTCTGAGTGATCCATCTTTCTATAAGAAGGTTACCCACTACTACATAGCCACTAATAATAAATTAGAGTTTGAGAAAAATCTAAAAAATAGGAAGAGGGTGATATTTTGACTATTAATGTTACTAACTTTGAGAAGCGAAATTAGTACATATTTTTATATAAATATATTTTTATATAAATTTGTTACACTAATCGCATATTATGAAAAGCCCTAATAATTCCTAATACAGGAGTTCACACAGCCGATAAGAAAGATCTTCAACGACCACCAGTCAGTAATTTGCAATATAAAAAAGTATTATCTCAATTAGTTGAACCCATGTTATCATTTTCATAGCTAAATTTTTGCACAGACGCTCTTGAATTTCTAAGATTGATTAACACGGCCAATAAGTGGCGCGTGAAGATAATCTGTTTTTGAATGTTTATGTTTCGATTTTTTTTGCAATAATATTATAAAACGTTAAATAATATTATCACCTTCTGTATCAGCGTGTTAAAATACTTAGATTTTTTTTGAAAAAAAAAATGATTGATAATTATTAGTTTGTATTAAGCACGAAATAAATTGTGGATATTTATAGTTTCTAATTTTGTTTTGTGACGTGTGAACCATATTCGTTTAATAGCATTTTTTCAGAATAAATATTTTTGCAACGCAGCAAGTTTTCATTTTAATTTGCATTCCCGAAATTTTTATGTAATCTATACCTCGCAGTATCACTGGCGGACATTCGTCCTTCATTGGACGTGTTGGATGCTCGGTGAGCGCCATTAACACCATTTATGCACTGTTGTTTGCCAACTCGATATTTCCTGCCAATTGAATTTATCAATCAATAATTTATTCATTAAAAAATATGCCAATTTGATTAACCCCACACACGATCTAGAGATACCAAAAGCGTCCAATTAGTTCGCCCAAGGAAATTGCAAAGAAATAAACTTTAGCAAAATATTTTTTTTAATTGTTTCAGTCGATCTGGTAATTTTTACTCTTGCACATAACGTCATTTATTTCTTTGCCAATTGTGTTCTATGTACAGTATCATATTCATGTGTATATATAACTATTTTTATGTGATTAATTACCGCAACCATCAGCCACCACAGCTGCTGTTATTTTAAATTAATTTTCGTGCAATTGTTTTAAATTGAAGTGATAATCGGTAGTGTAGAACTATATGTGTGTTTGTTTGTCCGTTTGATGTTATTTTCTTCAGTTTATTATAAATTTTGAGGAAACTGAAACCAATTGATTTTGATTAAAATTGAGCCTAGAATAAGAATGAAACAATTATATCTAAATATGCGAGCAAGATTAAAGCATTGGTCTTAACTAATAGATGTGTTTCGTTAGCAAAATATTCATAGTCTTGGGGAGGAGTTTAATATTGTCATATAATTTTCAATGATTAATTGAATGCTTAACATGATAATGCGGTTGCCATAATGTTTCGTCGAATATTATTTGTATCTACATATAACACACAGGCTTATTATCATTTTTCTTCCATTAACTGCAAATGGCCTTAGTTTTTCAAGATTTAGTTCTCGTTTCTAATTTCCTAATAATGTCTGAGATTGTCTAATTTGATTTTTTTTCCCCATCTCCTTGACAGATACCGCCGACCATACCTCTCCATACGTACCTATTGACACCCATGATCCTGTATGACCGGCTGCAACTAAATCTATTACATACAATACTTTTACCTATATTCCACAAATAATATCATCTAAGTTAATCTTTTGAATGTCAATCAAACGAAAAACAATTTCCGTTAAAAATTGCAAAGATTTGACTGTCAACATATGTATGTAAACTAACAATATATCTTTACATGACATCTGAAAAATTGTTCACCATGTGTTAGATTATTTGCAGAGATTTCTCCATTTTTTTATGGTTTCTGCACTGCAGCATGTGTGACATCTGACGAAACGGTATGTCAAAATTCTGTCACATTGATTTTCGTCTTTCATTAAATTAGTGATTGTGGAAGTTAAAAGTCATACTGTCGTAGAAACTGATGAATTTTATAGAATATCACGCTGGGAAATATCGAAAAATAATTTAATTTACTACTTTGCAATAACTTGTGTTCAAGAAGCTATCGGAAGATCACGAAGAATACTTGATGGAAATGAAGCTCCGCTAGCGCGTAGTTGTGGTTTGACTCCGTTGGACTATTTTTAATGGATAAATTTTAAGGACCACTGCTACTCCAATGATTTATTAAAAAATTACAAAATTGAGGAAAACACAAATCAATTATTCATAAAATAGGGTCACAATTCACAAAAAGTCAACAGTGTACTCTAAAATAAACTGAAATAATTTTTCGTATATAATCAGAAGATGTTTTACGCAGCAAAAATATTAAACAAATGTCCGCCAGCGTAGATTTAATAGGAATTTTGAAAAGAAGCCATCAACTCATCCTACATTTATATTCTGTGCACGAAACAAAGAGTTTGCAGCTTTGAGTTTGATTATTTTATTTTATTTTATGGGGAAGAAAAACAACCCTAAGATTTTTCTTAAAAAAGCCATGCAATAAAATACTGGCAATATCGTAATAGCTATTCAAGTAACGGCGATAATTGATTTGAAATTTCCGTGCTTGAGAAAATTGCGTTTATAGTTGTAGTGGATGCTCCGCTCTAATACTTTAACATGAAAACCGTTGTAACTTTTTTGATTTTGTTCAGATCAGCATGAAATTTTCTTCATATATATTTAAAACATTTTGTTTTAAGAGAGAGAAAAATGATTTGTTAGAACCTATGACCATAAATTTTAAAAAAGGGTACCATTTTGCAACTATTTCGATTCTATATTTTCTTTCGAAAATATCAAACTCAAATAAGCAACATAGAGCGAGATTAAAAGAGCAAATTTTATGAAAAAAGGAGCCTTTTAGGTCAACTTATACACAATACCAATTTATACTGATTAAATAGTCATTTAAAAGTAAATTGGTGTCTTAAGGGGCTACATAGGTCTTGTATTTTCATAAAAATGATCAATTTCATATGAAAGTATAGTACTTCAAGAGTATTCACACGAAATTTGAAGTAAGTTCGAGCAATATTACCGGAGTTATAGAGATATGAACACCGCGCGGTCGGTACGTACGGTTCTACCGCGTAAAATCAACTCCTTTCTTTTTCATCAAATACCACAACTTTAAAAGGATGCTTTGGACATCGCGAATGAAGTGAACGAATTACTGTATAGACCTGAAATCGGCGACTCGATGTAAATCGCTAAAAATAGCTTTAATTCATTTAATCGCGGTAAAAAACTTTAAACTCGTTTTTCTCGAAATTTTGTTTTTCTTTGCGGTAGGCACGATCTCTCGAGAACAAAGCGACCGATTTTGCTGAAACTTTGCACAGTTCCTCTTAATAGTATTGGCTCAAGATTGTTCAAAGGAATTATCATTTGGTGGACTCGTTTTTGTTTTATACGAAAAAAATATTTTAAAAACGATGAGAGTCGGTAAAATGCTTAAAAATATGAGACGAAAATCCATTCAAACTCATTTCAAAACTTTAAATTTCATTTTTTCAATTCCTTCATTTAATCATGAGCTAAGGGTATAAACTATAAAACAATTTTTGAAATTTTGATTTGCGATGAACCTGCACCGAAATATTCTGCCTACCGCAAAAAGAGGTTGGACGAGATAAACTGCAGGGAAATTGACAATTTTCAATATTTTTAGCTGAATTTTTTTTACAACTTCTTGAAATGCTAAAACTTGTTTGTGTGTGTGTGTGTAAATTTTAAATAAAATAGATTTTTGGTTTTTAGAATACAATTTTTTGAAAAAGTTGTTTATTTTTCCTTCAAGACCTACACAAATAATATCCTTCATATACGCGCGTAAATAATGCAACAATAATGTTACGTCCAACAATCCAGAAGGATCTTAACAATCAACATAAAACCAATTAACACACCTAGCAAAGGTCTATCAAAAATTATAGTTATAGACTCATTTAAGGCCGTTTTCTAATGATGAAGAATGCACATATAATAATCTTTTTTGATTAGACACCCTTTAATTTGTTGGACTTGTGCAGAGGCTGCAATTTATTTGCCAGCTTATTTATTTGTCAACGTAGATAAAATAGTCCACCATAGTCGTTTTACAACTCCTGCTAAAATCGTTAATCTTTTCAAAAATAAAATGAAACATAATTTCAATTTCAGTAAAAAACACTGATCTTAATCAAACACTTTACAATATTGCAAATAAAAATCTGTCACTGATAGTTCAAATCATATTGTTCATGCTTTTTATTTTATTTTTGCCATTTTTTCCTTTCTAACAGTAATTAATTTCTATTTTTTCAGGTAGTCTATAATAATTGATTCTAATAATTTCTAAATAAATATCATTCAATTGAAAAATGCAAATAATGCATTGCAACTCAAGATATTAGTACAAAGAACATGCACTTATTCTGTTCAACCGAACATTTGAGGATATTTTAAGAATTGTTATTTAATTTATTATGTCTACATTAAAAGTGTTTAATTTAAATTTTCAGAATGTTTTTCACGAATTAATACAAACAAATCGTTTGGTTAACCAAAAGAATTGAAGAGTTTGTAGCAAGAAGAGAATACCTTTATTTTTGGCACTTTTGAGCTAAGTCTAGATTGCACTTCAAAATTTAGCCCCAACAAAATATGTATTTTTGGAAATTATTGATGATGAACCATACATAGCTGCATGGACTATAAATGAATAAAAAATATTTGTGATGAGACATTGAAATTTTAGCTTAAAAATTAAGTTTGCGATTTCTCAAAAATGAAAAGATTCCCTGCAATTCCTTCAATTGGTGAAGTTAGAAGATATTTAATTTTGTCGATTTAATAGTTTTACATTATTACAGTTTATGTTTAAAAAGTTGCTTTGCCATAAGTATTTTTCAATATTGAAACAGTGAAGAACCAACGAGTGGCGATTAATGTACAGAGCATATTTGAATTTAAAAATTGAAATAATTAAATCCATTTTATCGAAAATATCACATTCCTAACGTTAATCTTTAAATAGTTTTATCATAAGTTATGTAAGATAATTTACATTCAATATGATTTGCCTATTTGCGCAAAAAATAAACAAAATAATTCAACTATTATCAATTTCCCAGAAATAAATCAACCACGAGTCCAAATAATCAACATGTCCACGTTTTAATCTGCGTCAAATATGATTATTTATACGTGTTGTTTAGCTGCATCTTATCTTCCCCATTTCGATGGTAAAATTATCAATTTGAAAACATACCTACTTGAAAAAAAATATTGTGTTTGATATCTGCCTCGTACGTCTTCTATTTATGCAAGTTCAATTCACCTCAAAAAAATTGAACTAAACTGAGCCAGGCAAAGACAATTTAATTGAAACGAAAACCACCAAATAGATTTAACGAAAATAAACAAATCAAAAGATACAACAATCTTATACATTCGGTCGTGACCTTAAAATATAGCTTTGTACACGAGACGGTGGTTCTACACATTTAAAAATAAAATAAAAGTCCCAGCAAAAATCATCTTTGCAAAAAATATCTATCTGTAAGTTAAACAAAATAATCGCAGTCAAATCTACTTGAAAAATCTTTTAAAAAAATTGAGAGATACATAAACATAAATTGAGATTGTTGACTTTGGGGTCTAAATACTAAATTATGCAAGTCATCTTCCCCGCCTCTCTCCCCAATTGGTTATCGCTTGGTCAAAATGTCCTTCGGATTCACACTACGTAAATTTTATGGAGCAAAATTGAAAATTCCAAAGTAAGTGCGGAAGACAACAAGCGTTACGTGATTTATAGGTCAATAAATTATCAATTCTAGATAATTTTTGAGAGATTTAAATTTTTAATTACTTTCTCTGATTGAAAGCTTTATTGTTTTTGTTTTTGGTTGAAATGAAATGATATTGGGTTTAGTAAATGCACTTACTTTTAAATATTAATTTAATTAACTGGCTTGTGGTACTGCGAGAACCAAAAATAGGATTTATAAATAATGATACAATGATGCAATTGAAATATTAACAGTTTGAATTGAGATTTTTTAGAGGTTAGAACAGTTTTTCTAATACCACAGCAAATACTACCATCAGTAGTACAGTATAAATACACGCAATTAATTCAATTAATTTTCGAATAATATTATTATTATTAACTGTGATTGAATTATATATTTTTATAAGTGATCGAATTAAGGCTGCTTCTAATTTGAAGAAGTAATACAGTTACATGCTTCATAATAGGTACCAAACAATACCACACCTTCTTTCAGTCACACTTTTTACAATAACTGAAATAAATTTTTTGCTACTGTGATTTATATGAGCACGACCTTAAAACTGATTCCAACCTCACAAAAATTCTTATTTGTTTATTTGTGACATAGCTAGTTAAAATGGGAAGTGTAGTTTCGGGGTGACGGACGGCATCTTCTTCAGGTGCTGTCATTTACCATCCGCCACCAGACAGCACGACCACGATTAGGCTTATTGATGGATTAAGCTCATTATAATTCAACTAATTTTTATAATTATTTGTATCCGCGAAGTATAACGACTGTCAATTTATTTCGTATGTGCCAACGTCGCTATTTTATATTAGTCATTTTTAGTATGGGTTTGAACCTCCTTGTTTAGTCGACAACTTCGCCTACTAGTGTGCTTTTTGGTTTGCAATTTGCTAACACTATGTTTGCACATTAATGGAGGTTCTTGTTTCCAAGTTTATAGCCCGGTATATGGTTAAAATGGGAAGTGTGCTTTCCAAGGAAGTGGCAACCCATACTAAAAATGACTAATATAAAATAGCGACGTAGGCACATACGAAATACATTTACAGTCGTTATACTTCGCGGATACAAATAATTATAAAAATTAGTTGAATTATAATGAGCTTAATCCATCAATAAGCCTAATCGTGGTCGTGCTGTCTGGTGGCGGATGGTAAATGACAGCACCTGAAGAGGATGCCGTTCGTCACCCCGAAACCACACTTCCCATTTTAACCATATACTGGGCTATAAGCTTGGAAAAAAGAACTTCCATTAATGTGCAAACATAGTGTTAGCAAATTGCAAACCAAAAAATACACTATTAGGCGAAGTTGTCGACTAGACAAAGAGGTTGAAACCCATACTAAAAATGACTAATATAGCTAGTTAGTTATTTTGTTTAGTTTATACGAAATGTTCGTGGATTTTTTTCTCTTTTCATGACTCAGCCTATTTTGTATTGCTCAAACTTTTCGATATAAACATCATGCAAAACATTGTGCGTTAATTTACGGTTTTCCAAAGAAAAATTCACAGAAAAATTTGCATGTTTTTCAAAAGATTTTCTTTATTATAGGCATTCTGCGAACCAAGTTCATTCATTCATATGATGCTAATAATCGTTTAAAAATTATAACTCATATTCCCATAGTGTTTTACAGGCCCCTTGAATATTGTTTAATGAGCATTGTGCACGTTTTAATACGCTTTTCATGAGCTCCTCGACAATACGAGTACTCTTCAAGAAAGTATTTTATTTTATCTATTGCGCAAAATGCTCTTCTTTTTTAAATATATTACGAAGAAATTTTGTGCAATATAAATATAATATTAATATAAGGATGATGGAGTAAACAGGAAAAATAAGGTTAATTTCTTTAGTGAATCTAGTACCTAGCCACGCCTATCATGCGATAACGCACATAATAGATCGTGGCAAAGTGGATCAAGAGAGCAGCATCCATGCCTGACGATGGTGAGCCCAACTTAAGGTGGATGGCCCAGGGTGTATTTACGGCTACTATGAGTTTAGTTTGGATTTTTTTCTTAATCGGTTTTTTCAATCAATGCATGGGGCACAATGTAAACTTGCGGTCGGGAAATTAAACTTTAAAATGAGATTTAAAAGAGAATTAAAAGAGATATATGCGAAACTGACATATAAAATACACGTAGTAACCTGGTCATAGCATATACTCCCGTTAGTTGGTACCAACTACCCAGACGTAGAGAATTGATAGTCCCTTTGCCTTTGCCCTGTTTACGCGTGAATGAAATGGTAGAAAATATATCCTTGATTTGAAATGATGAATCATTTGTTTCGTTATAATGCTCATTGGATTTCTTGTAATCTCATGTAATGAGCCAAGTGCCACAACTAGGAAAAACAAACCGCGACAACATGACCGTCAAACTGAACCTACCAGCAAACCGTGTGAACGGCACTTAAAGCTCATTCGTTGGATCATGCCAGGACTGAATGTCCATGAAGTTTGCAATGTTATGTGAGAAAATATTATTTCTGGAATATTTGTCTGTCTGTCTGTATACGCATCACACGAAAACCACTGAACAAATTTTGATGAATATTTGCTTGGCGACAGCTTATATCTTGGATCAACATTTAAGATACTATTTATCCCGAAACCTGTAGAGTAGATACCCTACTCTCTGCAACTCTTGAAGAAGGTAGTAGAAAATACACAATAAGCAAGCCTCGACCAAGAATGAAAAATATGGACAAATGGAAACGAAAACGGACGTAACCGAACCGAATCTCTTCAATTGAATTTAAAGTGCGAATCGGAACACAATGCAAGGAAGGTACACAAGAAGACTTCTATCTTCTAGACTTAAGTGGCTCGGGATATGTAAGCGGAAGAATAGTGACGCAAGTTCAATGTGTTTCTGAAGCAAATAAGTGTTCTAAGAGAAAGGAAAACGATTGAATGAATGATGAAGAGGTGTTGTGTTTCCGAAACTGTACGAAAGTTGAGAATAATTTCAGCCGAAATAAATCCTCGTCATCTCCAGAATTGATTCTATTGGATTATTTTATTTTACGGGAAAATGCTAAGGATTGTTATCACTCCAACGTATCGGGAGCAATTGACACATTTGCAGAGCACATCTATCAAGCTTTTTGTGAAATAAGGCCTGAACTGCACCAACTGGTTAAGAGGATGTGCTTCGACGATACCAGGCAAAGAAATGAACAATTTCTAATCATTTACAATAAATAACGAGATAGTGTTATCTTTTAAATAAAACTACAATCATAAAAAGAAGTGAAACATTGTAGTTTTAATAGCAACTTCGAAAAGTAAATTTCAAATATTCATTTATTTTCGACCTTCAAGAATGCATCAAAGACGTTCTAAACACCATATAGTTTCTTAATTTGATTTAAATATCACATTTTCACATAACACAGTTATCCAAACAAAGAAAACGAGTTACTTTCATCTTAAATGTTGAAAAATCCTTGAAAAATTATCTGCCAAAACCTGTCGTGCGAATTTTTTTCTTGTAACAAAACATACAGTTTTTGACTCTATTAAACAAGCTAGTAAACTTATTTGCATACAAAAATAAATTAATCGGCTAGCACGTGAGTTAGCTAAACTAGAATGAAAATCAGTTAGATTACAGCAATTCTCGCTTGCATGCTAAAAGGAATATTAAATGGGTGGAACTTTCTTGTAGATAAAAAACGGATTGGCAATATTTCTTGAATTAATTAAGACTTAACTAGGAATCTTAAAAATAACTCGAACTTTCACAATATTTAGTGAAGAATATCTAATATTCATCATCAATAGCTTCCGGTCCAAATTGAATTGCACTTTTGTGTGCAAACGTATACACAAGCTAAGATTGAAATAGACTTTGCACTGTTACCTTTTGTTTTTGGGTCGAGAAATCAAAAATTATCTTTCTAATCAAACAAAACACGGGTTTTTTCCGGACACATTTATCACTTATCAAACGACGTCAGGTACACTTTCTAATTTTCTGGAACACTTAATTGCTCTGATATATACATATTTTTTGCGATAAAGCCTACATGAGCAATGAAAATTATCTTATCACACCAGGAGAATTATGATGAATAAAAGATATGCATGTATCGAAATTTTTGCAACTCTGGATGATAACCTTTACTTTTTATTTTATTAATTTCTTCCAATCTAGTCTAGCCTAGTGATTGCATATTTGAATAGCTTAATGGTCCCAAAAATTGCAGAAATGACTCATTGCTAGTATTTGGTGTTTCCGTTTGCAAAAAATTATTGAATGTCGAAGCAAAATCTGATATCGTTTTGATAATAATGTATCGCAAAAAGTTAGTGCTTATCTAGGAAAATTGACAGGCCCCCTATCAGAGCTATTTTTGACGAAAAAGTTGTTTTGTTGCAAAAAAAAGTCGACATACCTTTCTAATACCATTATCGGTGCCTAATTGCGATTGAATTTTATCGTTATATAAGATGTTGTGAAATCAATCGTGTTTGTTTATATAAAAGTAAAAACAATATGATGCATGGAATTATTTAGAGAATGTCACGAGATCGAGGCCCTAGAGTGTTCCCTGCTGTGTCCTGTAGACTGACTCTATTTAGTTGGATGGTTACAATTCAGATTAACATTTTTTTTAGTAAAATGCTTAGAGATGAATGGAGATGCTAAAGTGCTTCTTATGCATCCATTAACAAGAATTTATTAACTATCTTGGGATAGCATGCATGCCGCTGCGCTATTTATACACATCCTGACTCCTGGGACTGGTGAACTTTACGTCTGATGAGTGTGGATGTGTGGTGTGTATAAACTTTGTTCTGGTGGATATTTGAGCTTTGGTGGCTGAAGAGTTGTTGGTGTAATTTTAAATTATTGACTTTGCTAAAAATCAATAAGCATATTAATTGGATCGTTCCATCAAAACATTATGATTATCATGATAGCAAAAAAGGACTACTTTTTCTATTATTTATTTCATTATTATTTTAATTTACTTAAGCTTATTACCAGACAAAGAACAACGCACCCAAATAGTGGAAATTAATTTCCAAAATATATGTTCTGTGCGCCAAACTAATAAAGCACTTCGTCCAATTTATGATCTGAGCAGTTCATACGCAATACGATGTAAAGATTTATGTCCGCGTATACTCTTTTGGACAATGTTCATCCAGCACGAGCTCGTACAGTGCGTACCGAGGCAGCTATCACTGCTGTAGACGGTAGTGTAACTTAGGATCTAAATTTATCGATTCGACGCTGTTCTCAAAAACTTGGTCTCTGTTCGTCCACTACATGGAAAATTTAGAGGAAAGATCTTGGACTGAAGCTCTATTAGATCCAACTAGTGCAAAAATTGAAGTCATAAGACCATCGTTTGTGGCGCATGATCGGTGAATGGGCTGGAAATGAGGCCAAGATGGGCAGGATGGCCTGTTTAAAATGCAGTCGTAATGACCATATGCCAAAGATTATTTTTAAACACTAAATACCACAAAGTTTGCAATTTTATAAAGCCAAAAAATTGGCGATTTCAATAATTTATCGGTTTTTTATTCGTTTAAAAATTTCTATACCTCCAGAAAAACCATATGTACACCAAGAACTAAAAACTACAAAGTTTTGAAAATGTGCTCGGGGTCCAAATTATCTATACTTTGTTACAAATGGAACGAATTTTAAAGTAACTTTTTATCTGAGCAACTGAACTTTAGGTAGGCATATAATCCAAACAAATGAAGGCCAATTTGAGGGGATTTGAACTTCACTCTAAAAAAATCACGTAAAATTTTAGTGATGGATAATTAACTAATAACGCCACATGTTTAGTTTACAAATGCTCAGATAAGGCATATGTCCACATATGATTTGCCCTTATACATTTTTAAGAATTAAGATTCCTTTCAGAAACGAACGATAAGTTCTTAAACTTAAAAAAATAGAGCTATACACTATGTTCTTTCTGTTACTTGTCTAATTTGTTCATCTTAAAATTGCACACATTAAATAGTCATGATTGAATTTAAGCTTGATGTGAATAAGATACTAGTTCTAGTTTGGAGAATGGTTCACTTGTTTCATGTAAATTCTAAACTAGTTTCTCACGAAAGCTGTTGGTGTTATCCTAAAACTAGTTATTAGATTTACGTAAAAATATATATATATTTGCTCGATTAAAATTGAAAGTAATAATTCTCAATGTTGTACAAGATTTGAAATAATAATATCTAGCACATGTTACTAACAGTACCACTCAAATTTTTGGATTCAGGTTTGACTTGCGATTAACGTACAATATTCAACGAAATTTGTTGATTTTTGCAAATCGTTTGTGGAAAATTGCATAAACAAATGTGTAACCTTGTACGAGTATTTGAAATTTTTTTGTTAAGAATAGTTTCAGTCACAACATACCAGAATATCTGAACCGAAAAAAGCTAATATCATCTTTGAAATGTGAGGTTTATGACGAACATGAGAAACTGCTATCAACATTACAATGTGTAAATAATTCAACATGTAATCCATTCAATATCTAGTAAAGCAGTTAATTTTTTTAAAGCTAATCAACTTTAAATGTTTAACTGGTTTATTTTGAAAGGAATTACTTCAGAAATTTAAATCAGTTTCTTAAAAAAAATTCTTCTTACGTCATTAGGTCCGGTTTAATAATTTAAATTGAAATTATACTGACTTAACAACAATTTTATTATTGAGAAAGGAAGGTAGCATATATATTCATTAAGTTGTTAAAAATGCTCCAACTATCATAAAATTGATCTGTAAATTTATGCTCCTTGTGTTTTCTGTTTGAAATATTTAACTTGGAATTTATTCAGCATATTTTTATATTTTTCAAATTTGAACTTGAAACTTTCGATTGAATCAAATGTATTGTTATGTTGAGCAAATTTTTCTTCAGTTTTCGTGTTGTAAAATTTTTATAGAACTTCTCGACAGTTTTTTGTTTAGAATGATCTACATTCCTTCCTTTTCTTGTGCTAACAATTTATCAATTGCAACTGAAAACGACAGAATTTTGTTTGGAATGACACTAAGCAGATTATTGCATACAATTTGTCATGTTTTCATCGAATATTTTATCTTTGAATTCTTTTCATAGTCATCATATTTTAACAAGCATATTATAACCTTACCGGCAGTAGTTTCAAAACTTTTTCGTAAATATTAAATTCAAAATTTTCATACTGTTTTCTTAGTTAAAATACAGTCAACGAGTTATTTTTTGAAAGTATTTGAAAGACATAATAGACCAGGGCGGATCTGTAAAATACGACTACATTTGGCCGTTGAGAGGGGGCACACTGATTTTTCCGGGAAAAGCTGGGGAATAATTCGTATAACAATAATTAACTTATGCTCCTTCTCAAAAAAGTCGGGAACATTTAAAAAAATCGAAATGTTAAAAAAAATTTCCTACTTTCCTCACTCCTAACTTTAAAACGGTTCATTTTAAGTCAAAGTTGTGTGAGAATAAAATTTGCGTAGTAAAATTTTCTTTAAGATAGGATTGGTTAAAAATCCTCAAACATTTAACCCTTGTCGCAAATTGCAATAAATAGAAAGACAGGGGAAAAGCCTTTTTGTTATTTTACTTTTTGGCCCTTAAAGTGCACTTAAAACCTTCATATTTTGCTTTAAAAAATTTTAAAACATTAGAAAACAGCAAATAAATTTTCATCAAAATCGATTCAGTAGATTCCCCATAATAATTGTGCAAATCTAAATTTATTTAAAAAAATTCAAAAAGTTTGAAAGCTTGAAAGCTAGAACCCCGATTAAATCTGCAGAGTCACAAAGATTCTTCATGAAAACTTGCATATTGGCCACCGTTGATCAATATTTTCTCAATTTGCAGTACTTTCTGTTTGCAATAAAATTATTATAAAAATATTCAAGTTTAACGAAATTGTGGCTGATTTGTTTCCTGAGCAAAAAACGCCACGCGCTGAATTTTTTTATAAGAAAAATTTTCTGTTGAAAAGAAATAGATTTTGTTGTTGATGCTGATTGAAGCTGTTATTTTTTTAACACAAGATTATTTATGCCTTGTTTATTAGCAGATTTTGCTTTAATTGCATTGTGAGTGTTGGAAATATTTTAGTAAGGAAATTATTTGTCTTGAAAAATGCAAACAGACGAAAAATAACTCATTATTTTTAACTTCCCAGTATATGGGAAGTTCTTGTAATCGCCTCGAAAATCGAAATTGAAAGAAATTTTCAACATTTCTTTACGTTTTGAGGTCTATAGAGTATTTATAAAGTGTTTTAAGAAAGGGAGATGAATGTGTGTGTGTGTGTGTATGTACGTACGTACGTACGTATGTACATTCGTGAACACTTTTTTCTATGACCACGTAAACAAAGTCGTATCAACTTCGTTGAGGTGTCAATCGAAGCGTCTTTGCAATCTTAAAAGCTGATTAGTTTTTGGGAAACTTCGGTGAGGGGGGTTTGCTGTTTTGCTCGTTTGAAGGTCATTTCTGTCATGCGGTATATCTCGCGAACCAAACGTACGATTTTTTTGAACAAGGTGTCAATTGACGCGTATTGACGTCTGCGGGATTCTATCAATTTTGTAAAAAAAATCTTGGAGCGGTTTTTTAATTTTTTTAAGAAAAGTACAAAAAAATTAGGTTTTTTTTCAAAAACACAAAATTTTCAACCTGATTTTCAAACCTAAGTAATCAATGTTTATAAAATTTACATACTCCAAATAGTTTTTGTAAAAAAACCAGCCAAAGTTTTTTTCATGATTACAAAAAAAATTAAATAAAAAATAAAAAATCATTAAACGTTCAAGGTCATTTACGTCATTCATTATATCTCGAGAACTAAATATAATATTTCCATCATTAAAGTGTCAATCGACGCGTATTATCATTTTTATGATGTTTTTATATTTTAAAAAATCGTTAAATCGTTTTTTTAATTTATTTAAAAAATTCGAAAAGTAGTGTTTTTTTCATAAAAAGATTCATATTTAACCTGATTTGCACATCGTAATAATAAATGTTTGTAGAATTTATAAAATTTTATCAATTTTTGTAGAGAAACCAGCAAAAACTTTTCTCATGATTACAAAAAAATAAAATATAAAAAAATAAAAAATAAAAAAAAATAAAATAAAAAATAAAAATAAAAATAAAATAAAATAAATAATAAAAAATAAAAATAATAATAAAAAATAAAAAATCATTCAAAGTCACCATGTAAAAAGGGTTCATTCGAATCATAATACCTTAATCAGTCAATCAAAGTTTATTAATATTTGCAAAATTTGAGAAGATTTTCAATAATCTTCACAGCACCATGTTTTAACTTTAATGAAAAAACTGCTATGTAACCTGTCCCCCCTCCGATTTATCCGCGTGAATAATCAATCAAACCAATGCACCAAAATCCATACGTAATCAATTTTACGAGAAGTACATTTTTATTATTTGGAGTAGTATTATTTCCATAATTATTATTGTGTTTAATATTTTTAATATGTTTTTAGATATTACTGGGAAGTTGACCGTGTGGACCTCATGGGTCGCACCTCACGGCTTGTTTCTTATTGCTTTGATCGTTGTCATTAGTAAACAAATGACAAAATCAGCAGTTTCGAACAAGAACGTGTCCTTTGATCGCGATAAACATGTCGAATTTTGTGCCAGATAAAGAGCATTTGCGGGGAGCACTGCTATTCCTCTTCAATTGGAAGAAATCTGCCGCCGAAGCGCATAGAATTCTTGTGGAGGTCTATGGCGAAAATGCTCTCAGTGAAACTCGGTGCAGAGCGTGGTTTCGGCAATTCAAAGACGGAATTTTAACGTCACCGACAAAAAGCGCGAAAATCGACCAAACATTTTTAAGGATACGGAATTGCAAGGTTTATTGGATGAAGACGACACCCAATCGCAGAAACAACTTGCCGCGCAGTTGAATGTTAGCCGCCAAGCAATTTCGAAACGCCTTCATGCTATGGGAAAGATCCAAAAGGTCGGGAAGTGGGTGCCACATCAATTAAACGACCGACAGATGGAACGACGCCAGAATACGTGCGAAATCTTGCTTGATCGGCACAAAAATGAAATGGCGATGAAAAATGGATCTTCTTTGAAAACCCTAACCGCAAAAAATCGTGGGTGGGCCCCGGCGAACTCTCAACAACGTCTGCTAAGCCAAATCGATTCTGGGAAAAGGCAATGCTGTGTGTTTGGTGGAACCAGAAGGGGGTGGTTTACTACGAACTGTTGAAACCTGGTGGAACGATCAATACTCGACGCTACCAACAACAAATCATCGAATTGGATCGTGAATTGTGCAAAAAAAACGGAATACGCGGAACGGCATGAGGATATCATTTTCCAGCATGACAACGCACCATCACACACAGTAAGATTGGTCCAGGATACGTTGGATGCACTTGGCTGGGAATTGCTACCCCACCCTCCCTACTCCCCAGATCTGACCCCTTCCGACTACCATTTGTTTGCGATGGGACACGCGCTTGCTGAGCAGCACTTCAATTCTTATGAAGATGTTAAAAAATGGCTCGATGGGTGGTTCTTATCCAAAAGGGATGAATTCTTTTGGGGTGTAATCCACAATCTTCCCCAAAGATGGGAAAAATGTATAGCCAACGAGGGCAATTACTTCGAATAAAATATTCTTCAATTTTTTGCGTTAATTATTGTGTTTTGCTAAATAAAACAACAGCCATTTTAAGGTTGCACACCTGGTATATACAGAAATATCATATTAAAAAATTTTAAAGATCGAATCCGTCTAACTGTATTTTTGGCCAACTTTAACTTTGTCACCCGGGTGCGATTTTTGATTAAAAAAACTTTAACTGCGTTTTTCGCGAAACAATGTTTTTTGACGCCGATTTGAAATATTTTTTTTTCGTCAAAAAACGGTGAAAAAAGCATTTTTCAAAAAATGTCCGCCATTTTGTTAATTTTGCAAAAATTAAAAATCGCCTCATTTGTGCCATAGCAATTAACATACTGAACCTAAAACTATTTGATTTTTTTGTTTGAGACCAACAATCTCGAAAATTTTATCAACGGCGCACACCCCTCTCGTTTTTTCGATATTTTTTCAACCAGAATTTTCATTGATAAAAACTCACATAAACGAATAAAATTTTTTTTTGTGTATTTCGGGGTGTATTTATTGAGTATCACCCCTTTTTTATCAATATTTATAATTTAAACCTATCTAAAAAATCATTAAAAATAGCCCGTTTTTACGCTGCTAAAAGAGGGTAGACCTCTTAAACCGCATTTTTTACAAAGAAATCATTTTCAGCGATGAGGCTTATATCTGGTTTAAGGGAAGAAACAGAGTTAGGACAACGTTTCCTCAATGATTTTCATGCATTTTTCATAGTTTAAAAAATGAATATAATTTATTGAAACTTTGAGAATATTTTATACATATATTTAAGTATATACAGTAAAACCTGTCAATAACGGAATCTCGTTGAGATTTTTTTTCCACTATTGGCACGAATTCCACTATTAACAGGTTTCATTGTTGACAGGTATTTGAGTCGAACCAAAATGATTTTCCATTATTGAGAGTAAAATTGAATAAGAAACCAATGTATATATTTTCATGGTCAATTAATGATCAAATCAAGTGAAATAATGAACGTGAAAATGAAATATGTACTGAGATAAAACTATTTTTGATAAATGAATGACGGAAAAACTGAAAATGAAAATAGGAGCGAATGACAAACATTATTATTTAAAGTAATTGGTAATCGAAGATTGTTTTGTTTTGCTTGCAATCAAATCATCCTGTACTAAATTGATGGATTCTACTATTTTATCGAGTAAAAAAGTATTTTCAACATTTTGCGATGAAAGGTATTCGTCGATAATTTCTTTTTTGTCTTTAATGACCGTGTACACGGCAGACTTACCACATTTGTATTTTTCTTTCAAAATTTCGATTCCAAATTTTGGCTTCATAATCTTTTATCAAATTTTACTTGTTTTAACGTGAGACGTGAACGTTGGATTGGTTTATTATCTCATTTTTTACGATTCATTTTCAATAGCGACGGCGAAATTTGAGAGTAATGAAGTTCTAATTGTGTAGTCAAAGTGTTTTTCGCTTAAGTGCAATTGACGAACTGAACAATCTATGGTCGCACACACAAAGACAGTGCATAATTCATAGCATCAGCAATCAGCAAAAAATTGAATTTCGATTTCTGAGAAGTGCGAAGTTGTCCAAACAATAACGAAGTCTAAACAATGACTCGAAGTGAGAAAGTAAACGATACATTTTTTGCGATGCCAAATTGCCGCAACAGAAGTGATAAATTTTGCATTTTACGAAATGAAACAGTGATTTCAAAACGATTTTTATAATCATTGGTTGTGAAATTGGAAAAAATATATACAGTAGAATCTCGAAAAAGTTAACTCGCGTAAAAGTTAATCGCTCGGTTAAGTTAACCGAATTTCAGCTTCCACGTGCCGCTCTGAAAAGTTAACTTTTCAGTTAACTTTTCTGAGCGTATGAATTTTTCAAACCACCGCTTTTTTGGTCACTAAAGGGGCAATTTGGCTCCTATCAATACGATATTGAAGACGACATTCCGTTGTCTAAATTGATTAAATCAAATAGTGCTTACGACGATACACTTCGAGAAATTCAATTGTTGATGTCGAAGTTGGGTGATAATGTTGACATCAGCATTGATGTCATTGAAAATTCGAACAAGGATCAAATTGCGGAAGATAACGATGATTTCGAAGTTTCCGATAATGATAACGACGGGTCAATTATCGAGGAAGATATTCAACAACCAAAAGTGAGCTTCTCGAAAGCAGTTGAAAGCACCAATATCTTGATAAAATTGTTTGAAAACAATAACGATGCAAATCAGGTGGCAGACCTTGTCCATATGCGTACGAAAATGATCAAGAGCTATTACACAAAAGAAAAGAAACAAACAGGTCTCAACTGCTTCTTCAAACGACTCCACAAAAATTAATTAATATATCGCACGAAAATGATCAAGAGTGACTGAGAACCATAAACCAGCCGGTACAAATTTTTTTGTAATGATGAAAACTAAGTCATTGAAATAAATTTAACGTGTTATTTACGAAAAATCTATACTTATTATTGTATTTTTCAATTTTGAAAACCACTTAGAAAAGTTAATAGTTCGAAAAAGTTAATTACCCTTGGGACATTTCGGTTAACTTTTTCGAGATTCTACTGTAGTTTCAAATAGAAAAAAAAGACGAAAATTTTTTTGTTTCCAAGAATTGTTTTTCCCACTATTCGGAGTTTTGATTTTCCGTTATTGACAGGTCAATTTGTATGGCAGAGCTCAACGGCCAAATTTTTTTTCCACTATTGACACGAATTCCACTATTAACAGGTTCCGTTATTGACAGGTTTTACTGTACTATAAATTTTTTGAAAAAATTCCTTGAAAAACACCGAAGATATTAGCGACCCCATATTGTAGGTCACAATCAGACTCAGCAGGCTCCCGAAGTGGAGCCCCTTCTTTCGATCCCCCCCCCCCTAAACCCGCCCCGTTCAGAGATGGTGGCCACAATCTTAACCTTTACCGAAAAAATTATCGTCAATTATCGCCGATTGTTTTCTTGGTTTGATGATCAATTGCATAACGTTGGAGACCCTGACATAATCGGCGTTTTCATACGAAACGTTGAAACACGTTCGCCATCAGAAATATTGATAAGTTCTACAAAAGGAATGCATTTTCATCGATCGATGGCCAAACGTAATTTGGATGTACACATTCTTTTAGTGTAGCTGAAAATTTCAAGCGGAGGAGTAAATAGTGGTTCTAGCTTAGACTATCGGTCGCAATCTACTAAGCAGCCTAAAGCCATGAGTCCTTGTCCAAACAACAGCCACCGGAAAGTAAACAAAACTCCACCTGACATGAGCACAAGAGCGTTTGACACATCCACACTACAGCTGACCGACCCCGAGTGACAGTCGCTGTCACTTCATCCGTTCGCCACCCACCTCCACTCAAAACGGGCAAATATTCTGAATATTCCGGCCAGACCACCCTTGGCGCATCCCCTTCAAGACTCTCGCTTTCACACACGCGTTTCGCTGCCGCTGACACCCTGTCGCCCACGCATTGCACTTACCCTTTCGAGCTTCTGGAAGTACTGGCGCAGGAACGCAATGGGATTCTCGGGGCGGCTCACGCACAGCTGCACGATGCAGTTCTTCAGCACGCGCTGGATGCAATGCGTCTGGATGTAGTTCTCGCACTCGCGGAGGCTCTGCTCCTCCTCCAGCGTAGACGCCATGTTTGACGACATTGCGTTGTATTTTCGATAGTCCTCGTCACTCAGCGCAATGGTTCCCGCTTGCAATTCACCGCGAGCACACTTCAAATGCGTGGCGCGACCGATATTCCAGGTGTTTTAAATGCGATTACCAAAACCGAAACCAAACGCGACAAGAAAACTTCTGGTTGCCAGTCAAAATCGAGCAGTGCAAATTGGGGACTTCACTCACGCACACACACTTTCACGCGTGATAAAGATGCGAAATGTCAGATGTTTTTCGTGGAAGCGATCTGAGCGCCAGCGGTGCTTTATGAAGGTGGATTTAATTCTGCTCTCATAATCGTTTCCCAAAACATCTAATTTCCTTAATAAAGCATAGATTTAAGTTCATTTTTCATACCTTTTTGAATGATTTTCGATTATCTTCAATTTACTACTTGTCTAGAGTCGTTAAAAATATGGTAGGCCATGAATTCAAAAACATCGAATCTTCACATTCAATATATCGAATCTACCCGAGACACTTAATCAAGTAAATTTATTAATCCCGTAAATTAACAAACCTGCAGAGGTTTTATTGAAAATATTTTTCCTTTTTCTAAGGTTTGATTTGTTCGTACAGTTAAATACTTCACGCTCGTGTTAAATCAAATTCAGATTAACATTCTAGATAACTTACATGCGCGTTGAGCGGTCGACACCCCAACCAAATTGGAACAAATTTAGCTGCTCCAAACTGTCAAACTGACAGTATTATTGATTTTGACGTTTTCGTTTGCCGTCAAAAATCTGTTCTTCTGTTTACCGCTCGCAAACAAACATTCGATTGCCGGAAAAATCCTCAAAAAGTGTTTCAATACGAACTTCAATGGACTATACATCGATTTGAATAATGCCTGGGATCAAGTGGATGGTTGCCGCTTCATTATTTGAGGTGACTAACACCCGTCCCCATTGAAACATACGCAACAATTATCGATTTTTCCACATTAACACCTCCACTTGTGATTTTGCATTCCAGTTAAGATGCCAAGCAGCGATTCGCCGCAAGGCATTTACGCGCCACTAAGTCAAACCATGACCGATTCAGAGAGCGAGGAGGAAATCCACAACTCGACGAAGCATTCGCGGCATCATCACAATCAAAATTTCCGGAATTCAAATCATCACAGCGCGATGAACAACAACAGCACGGCGATCGGAATGGAGCACATGCACTACGATCGCGGGATTAACGTGACCGCCCTGAACAGCGACAGCGAGGAGAGACACCAGACTGAGGCGGACAACGTGGCGATCCTGGGCAGGGACCCCAAAGACGAGCCGATGAGTCCGCTGCGGAGGCTCGCGTTCGTCCTGTCGCTGGCGCTCTGCGCGCTCACGGTCATCGTAATCCTCTGGGTGGCGCCGTGCGGGGACGACAATACATGCCCGGCGCCGGCCGATCGAGTGAAAAGCCACAACTGGCTGAATAACTACACGAAAGTGGAATTGAAGGGGATCGTGAACGTGGTGGAGGGGCTCCGGAGCTGGGAGCACAACCTGATCTTCATGTACCGCGGCGACAAGTTCTTCCCGGAGTTCGAGCAGACCAACCGGAAGCGAAATGGGATCATATCGCTGATTGGGAGCTCCGGAGCGATCGCGTGGTACGACGAGATGGTGAACGAGCCCGTGACCATCGACTGCACGCTCCTGGACGTCGACAAGAACGGGAAGCCAGACTGCCTTGTGATCGACGAGTTCGGCCAGTTGGGCGCGATCAACCCCGTGTCGGGCCAGTGGCTGTGGCGCTTCGTCGATCAATCGTCCCAGAAAGCCGACGTGCTGAACTTCCCCGTCGTCCTGCCAGACCTTGACGGGGACGGCGTGTACGAGCTGCTGTTCGCCACCAACAAAGGCGACGTGCCGCGAAATTTTCTTCGCATCCTGTCGGGCCAGACGGGGCGTCCAATCGGGCGCGGCTACAAGGTCACAGACTGCGCGTACATCCACAAGTTCCGGCTGGACAACGCATACACTGTGAGCTACAATTGCGTGAACAACGACACCGAAGCGCAGCGCTTCAAGTCCCTGCAAGAACTCTACTCCCTTACTACGAACAAAGCGATAGGTGCGAAACTGCCCGCCGCGTCCGTCATCGCTCAACACAAGCTGTACGGGCAACGCAAAGAAACAGAAGCCCAACGGAACATCTACTCGATCAGCGACAAGCAGTTGGTGGTGGAGAACCGCGGCAAGTGCCCCGAGAACTGTAACGTGTCGTTCGTCCTGAGCGAGGAGAAGCACGGCGTGAGTCACGTTATCCGCAACTTTAGCGGCTCCATGATGTACGGCATGGTGCCGGCGCAGCTGTCGTTCAAAGGACACGACGGCAGCACCAAGTTCAGTGGCTTTGTCATCAAGTTCTGGGAGTGGAGCCGAAACCAAACCGAGTTCTCGGCAGCCGACGCAAGGTCAAAGCGTGACGCGCCCACCGTCGAAGACAACTACAACATATTCGACCATTTGATCCACAAAAAGCGGTCCTACACCGTTCCGATGGCCGGTCCGCGGACCGAGCGGAGTGCCGCGAACATCACGAAGCATCGGACCAGCAACAACATCTTCCTCAACTACAAAATGCGCATGATCAAGGAAACGGTCGTCCTGATCATATTCAACTCAGCCGACACTCACATCGAGAACACCAGCCAGAGCAACATCGTCCAGTTCTGCCGCACGGAGAAGAACGAGAGCGAGATGTCGTGCCAGCCGGACCTCAACAACCAGGAGAACTCGCTGCTGATCGCCGACCTGGATCAGGACGGGTCGCAAGAACTAGTCTCCTACTACTCGACGTTCGATAACAAGGACGGCGCTAAGAACGATTGGAAGCTGGTGACCTACGTGCAACTATTGCGTCTGGAGTCCGAGCTGCCGATCCTCTACGAGGTCGTCAAAAAGAACTAATATTGGCTGGAAGCCATCGAGTCCAACTGCGGCTCCACGCCTTCTCCTGATGTTACCAAGCGCCACGAGGCCAGATTTTAAATGCATGCTTTACACGTTTGATGTGCTTCAACGCGAATGTTTGACGGGGACCATAAGCGATCCGGAAGACTTGAAATTTTAGACGGCGCGTGATTGTACAGAGCCCGCCGACAATATTCATTCACTTCACACGATACTTAACAACAGATTATTGAGATTCAATCGTACAACAAACAAGTATATAGTTAAGATAGGTAGGACGTTCACGAGCATGATAAAGGACGCGGGAACATTTCTAGTCATTTTCTTCATAAATTAGTCTGATTTGTTGTTTTGGGTTTCTCGAATTCATAGTGCACTGTTACACTTTTTGTCAGTATCTAATAAAATAGATGAAATTTTAAGGTGCTCGTGTTCTGCTTCAAGGTTTTACGTTTCATGTAGTAGTTAATCAATTCTTTTCCTTTTATATTTATGAAGTAATCAAAGTAGAAGATGTGCGAGTGAGAGCGCTAAATGACGAATCCCTTTCAAGTTATACGTCGATCAATCGAGCGATGCCTGTCGCCCGAACGGTCGGCGCTCCACTGGGTTCCTTTAGACTAAGCTCAAGCAGAGCTTGATGTAAATTTCAAACCTGCTCTTCAGGTTAAATATCTAGATATAATTTTAGATTTCAAACTCGCGTGGAAAGCAAACATAGCAGAAAGGAGCGCGTAAGGCATTACACGCAATCTGCTCCTGCAATAGAGCCTTGGGAAGAGGTGTGGATCGAAACCTAAAATTGTGTCATGTATCTAAACGGCGATAGTGTAACCAGTCTTTCTGTTTGGCGCGGTTATTTCGTGGCCAACTTTCGGAAAATCGTCATATCAGAAACTGCCGAACAAAGTGAGAACGATTGCAGCTATTGCAATCACCGGGATCCTAAGGAATACCCCGACAAAGGCATTGTTTAAGCTATTTTATTGGGTTCGAACGTAGCTACTTCCGAGACAGCAGTGCTCTGCGATTCAACTGAAAGCTTTACAACTCTAGCATGAGAGTAATGTAAGCCACTCGTTCATTCTACAACGGAATGCAACATCGCAAGAAAAAGGAGACTTTGCTCTCCGATCGCCTGCTTTCTCAGCAGTTGCAACTAAGTCTAAAGAAAGGAGTGAGGAACAGGAATCGGTCGACATCTACTCTGATGGATCAAAATTAAAGGGAAATTATCATTCCGGCTTCCGGACCACTGCAGCGTCCTCCAAGTAGAAGTCATAAAAAATCAGAACATTTCTGTAAAAAATCTTAACATCTTCTCTGACAGTCACTTGTAATGGAATGTCTCACACAACTGAACGAGATGACCCTTCATCATAAAGTGACCTAAAACTGAGTACCAGGAGAGATACCTGGGAATTGCGAAGCACATGCCCCAGGCGACAGCTGACACGAAGCTTCAGAATTATACACGAGCACCCCAGGCTAGCCATACTCTAGCTTCTATAAAGCTAGGATTCAAGCAACATTATAAAGAGACTGCATACAGGGCCTGGCTGCTGGAAGAAACCTATATAGCAACACGGCAAACTTAGGAAGCAATGAGCCCCAAACACACCAAGCAACTCATGGGCGCCAATTTTTTATCATATCGACACTGACGAGGTACAGTGTAAAATGATTGGGCGTTTCCTTGATTGAGTCTCCTTGTTTCGAGTTTTTTTTAAGTATCGTGATTTTGAATTAAAGCTCTCTCCGGTAGACTTTGTTCGTGATCCTTTCTCGGCGTGCCCCAAAGTTCTCTTGAGCGGAGTAGAGTAGTAGGTGTAGCCTCAAGAAATTGATATATGATTTTTTTTATGTCAAATTTCGTAATCGGGCAATCAGATGGCTGAATCTCGAACTAGGCTAGCCTGCCAGCAGCTAATGCACCTTTAGCTAGGAAGACGCTAAACCCAAATTATTTTGCACAACAAAAAGGTTTGTTGCCTCGTCTCCGGGACTGAAGGTCCACGAGGTCAATGAAAGGAAAACAAAGGTATTGGCGACAGAGGACACGGTAAATTAACCGACCGATAAGGTTTGATATATACTCATGTTTTAGAGATGTGTGTAATTACCAAATAATTGAAAACTAGGCAGAGTTATATATTTAAGTGTTACTATCGACTAAAACAATTTTTGGAATATATGTTTGGACCAGTAAAACTCCCAAACATATATTCCAATTGAATTTCAAAATTTTCAAGAGAGTTAGAATGTTTTAAGTATATTTTGATCTAATCCATTTGCAATCCCAATATGGAATAGTTTCCTGGTGTGCAACATTTATAGTTTTAATAAATAAAATCCGATTATCATAGAATCATATAATACTAGTTAGAAGTAAGAAGGGCTTAAAATAATGCACTTTTTCCATTTACAGGAATTTGAAATTTGCCAATCTTAAATCTTTTTAACTCTAAAGAGAATGTTCTACACCAAGAGTGTAAATCATGGTACTATTGAATTTCTATTAAGAACGTAGAATTTTCAGGCTATCAAAAGTAAATAAAGGTCCTATTAGGTAACGTTTTTCTTATAATGCACCAAGATGTTTCAATGGGTTGCAACTTAACATTAAATCCAATAAAAACCAGTGGCGGCTCTACCATTGGGGCTAGTCGGGCTCAGTCCCACCACTTATTGATGAGCCTATATTAGTGCAAATGTAATAAAATAGTATTCAATATAGTTTTCATAATTTAATTTCATTTCAAAATATAATGTAGCATTTTTTCACCAGTCTTCTTGCCACGCACTGTAAAACAATTTGTTTTTCTCTTCGACTCGCTTCGTTGTGCCTGCACCGAGTAAAAGCTGAGAGTAAAATTCAAACTTATTTTCTCAATTTTCCACCTTTACTACGAGGAAAGGGCTACATGGATTTTGCGCCGAAAAAGAGTATTTCGATTTGAATGGCTGCGTGAATTCTATGCTGAAGCGGCGGGAGTGTGCGTGTTTGAAATACATGTGTATACATCGTGGACGGGCTAATCATATGCAGCCCGTTCAGTGCTTCGACAACGTTTAGTCTTGGCATGGTCTGGATAATACTTTTGAGCAGACATGAGCAACATTTTGTTACGACGAACCGAAGAGGGTGAAGGTGATGACTGTTAATGCAAAAGTAGTCTCATCAGTGTAGTGCATGGTATTAGTACTTAGTGTGCCTTCGTAGTGTTTGGTATTTTTTAAAGTTTTGTAGTGCTTAAAGTTTATTTTAGAAAAGGGTTCTTCAGGTTATGGTATTTATGATTTTGATTAAATAAATAATTAACAAGATTTTCCTTCTATGTGTTAAAACTTGCTAGAAGTTTGAATTTCAATTTTAGTAAAAAAAATTCGGTATTTTCAAAATATGAATTCGGCAGAAAATATAATTAATATTAATATTACGCTATTGGAACGAAATGTTTCAAAATATGTCTTCCATTGTTCAGCTTTACAGTCTTTTTGAAGATAATAGCCTTTGTTCGTTTTCGCTTGCAGTACTCTCTGTTTGTAATAAATTCATTAAAAAAATACACAAAATGAATGAAAGGGTGATTGACTTGCTTGCTCAACAAAAAATAGACGTGCTGAATATTTATACAAATAAAACGTCTAGATAAAAGAAATTGCTTTTATTGTTGTTGTTGATTGAAGAACTATATACAATGTAAAACTGTTTTTGCTGAATTTATTTATTGATGGTTTTTGCTCATGTTATTGTTATTTTTGTTAAATTTATTTTAGTAGAGAAATTATTTATTTTGAAAAGTACGATAAGCCTAAAAGTTGTTTCGTTGGAAGAATTCAAATGTTTTTATAGATTTTTTTTTATTCCGAGTGTACTGAACTTTTATTAAAGCTTTAAATGTTATTCAAAACACGATAATAGGAATATATCGAATCTACTTTTGGAGAAACCGATCACTTAAAATCGCTTAACGCTCCACATGTGGTACCTCTTGGATGGATTGGAAACTCACATAAGAGCTTATATTGGTAATAGAAAAGTTCGTACCAGTAGCCCCACCATACTTAGCTCCCACGAGCCGCCACTGATAAAAACTCATTTGCAAATTATCAAAAACTTGATTTTTTGAAAACCTAGACTTACATTTTATAAGTCACACAGTCAGATGAATTCCGAAAACTAAATTTAAATATAATTATCAGTAATTTTACTGATAAACCACTCTTGGTTATAGTGAATTTAAACAATTCGTATTTATTATTTGGTTTTGGATTGGGTCAATTTCTACATGAAATGTTACTGCATTTCTTACAATGATTTTTGGGCTAATAATTTTTTCTCTTTGTATTTTCGGTTTAAATTCTAGTTAAAAAAAATATTCTTGTCATGTTAGTTGATGACTAACATTTTGTTATTGAAAAAAAGCTACAGTGTCGACATCTCAATTTAAAATCCAAAAATATTCTTATTTCTTAGCAATTTGGTTTGTAACGAAATGTATATATGCCGCAACGGATGAACGCATGGATAAACCGCTTCGCGGTAACTCAAAAAATTTCACGCACTCGCCGAGATAAGATCGCGTTCAAGACCTATTTGAAAGTACTAAAATTTTCTACTTTATGGAAATCGAAACTCTAAAATTCCGAAATTAACTTAGAAAAAAATTAAGAATGCGATAAACTACCGCTCGCAAACAATTCTCGGGCGGCCGTGCTACTTCCGGAAGGAAAACGAGGTTCAGCGGAGCTCGCCAGGCACAGATGTTGCTGCCTGGGACCACCCTACCATGGCCCAGCATGCAAATCACATGCAGACAGGGAAGCGTTGAGTAAAGTAACGTAGAAGGTATAGCCTCGAAAACTTAATAATTTTATTTTATTTGTGTTAATTTTTTTTGGTCGGAATGGGTAATCGGGCATTAAGATGGCTGAATCTCATTAAATAGAACTCGGGGCAAAGCTAGAGACACTTACCCACAACATTACGTGCCGAATCGAGCTGGGCTGGCCTGCCAACGGCCCCCGCACCTCTAGCTAGGGGTCATCCATATATTACGTAAAACTCCACGGCAGAGAGGGGGTGTTACTAAGGGTTACATGAAGGGAGGAGGGACTCCAGGAAATTGCTATGTAACACAATTTAAAATTGGGTTAAATAAGTTGAAAGTTATTTTTTTTATATTATTTTATTTTTTATAAAAATAAAAAATAAAAAAGGGTTTTTGGTTAGAAGTATTTGCATTGTTTATATTCTGTGATTAAAATATTTAAAAGTCTAAGTGGGTACGATGAATTTGTTACGTAATCAAGGAAGGGGCCTTTGAAAATGGTACTAAGTGTTACAGAGGAGGGGGAGTTCAAAGTCTCTAAAAATTGCGTCATGTAATATATGGATGGCCTCCTAGCTAAAATCGAACCCCAATTAGTCTGCAAAGGGTTCGTTGCCTAACCCTGAAAATGCATTGGCATCTGTTGCCAAAAAAGTTTGGATAAACCCTCGTTGAAAATAACACCATAAAATATAGAACGGCCGCATGATTCCACCCATTTTGATGATCCATTTCTGTAATTTGCATAAAAAAATATATAAATCAACAAATGGTGAGAAGATAATATTTATTCCAACTGTTTCAATAAATACATACAAATTATTTCTTCTGCATGAAAAAAATTACCTATATTACATTAGTTAATATAACAGTGAGTTGTGTTCTGAAGATGTTTTCCGTTTAAAAATTCGTAAATCAAAACTTAGATCGTATAAGGCGTCTGAGCATAGGATAAGCATTCTTACAAAAATATTTTTTTAAATAACTTGCCACTAGGAAGGTACAACTAGGATCCTGAGAGCTGTCGAAAAGAGTACGGCTAATTGTTCTACATAGTCTGCATTCGGAAGTATCTATCTGCTCACTTAATACTAAGAAGCTCTTAACTTATTGTATAATTAGATTAAATGCATGAGCGTTTTCGTAAAGCGATGATGCAGTTCAATTAAATCCGTTGCCGGTTCATTCATTTATAGCCTTCACCATCCTGCACATTAGGTCGGCGCATCTGGCTTGCATTTGACGACCCACGCTGACGACTTCTTCGTGGTTAGCCTCATCC
The DNA here is from genome assembly GCA_963942545.1 of Oxycera nigricornis. Classification (NCBI taxonomy): domain Eukaryota; kingdom Metazoa; phylum Arthropoda; class Insecta; order Diptera; family Stratiomyidae; genus Oxycera; species Oxycera nigricornis. The sequence continues at coordinate 22,359,702 of OZ012663.1, read as the reverse complement.
TCGCTGCTATCGTAGTCGCTAGGACACTTGTTCGTGATTAAACTGAAGGCGAAGACGGTCAGGTCGCAATGTCTAGCCGTGATCACTTCATGGACAGTGGACATTCCTACGGCATCCACTCCAAGGATACGCAACATTCGCAGCTCCGCCACCGTTTCGTAGTTTGGTCCGCCCAAACAAGTGTACACTCCCTCGTGGACATCTTTTTCGACTCCCATCTCAGCACAAACTTTCTTTGCCTTCTTGATCAGATTCTGGTCGTAGGCCTTGGTCATGGGCGGGAAACGCGGTCCAAAGCGTGGGTCATTGGGTCCTTGGAGCGGACTATTTCCCGCCAATCCCATCATGTTGACGTGGTCACGCATAAGCATAATATCACCAACCTTGAACTTCTTGTTCAACCCACCCGCAGCATTGGTGGCCATCAGGTGAGTGCATCCCATCAGCTTCATGACGCGCACGGGCATCGAACATTTCGACAGTGCGTAGCCTTCGTAGTAGTGGAAACGTCCTTGCATGCACATGACTGGAACTTCTTCCAAGTACCCAAACACCAATCGACCCACATGTCCTTCTACAGTCGACATTGGGAAGTGTGGTATTGTTTCGTACGGGAAGGCATCGGTCCTGGTCAGGTGGTCTGCCATCGAATTGAGTCCTGATCCGCATATGATGCCAACCTTGGGCCGAATGTTGGTTTTTGAAAGTAAAAAGTCGGCGATTTCTTTGATGATCTCGTAGGAGTAACTGCAACGGGAAAATTGAACATTTAAGTACTTGTTTTATTTAGGGAGCAAAGGCTGTAGAAGATATATTTATTATCAATTTTAAAAAAAATCACTAACAAAAACCATAATGAATTGTGTTTTATTTTTAGACTCTGAAACGGAAAATTTTCAAAAATTGTTATTATAATTTTCAGAAAAAAAACATAGTTTACTACCTACAACTGAGATCTAAACCGTTCAAGTATCAAATCGTAAATTGTAGCCTAAAGGATTCTCAATGCATTAACTTATGGTTTGTTTCATTTTCATTCTACCACAAAATAAGTCGCTAAACACTAAGATTGTTAGCGATCCAGTGTTTTTTCCATATCTACTTAGGTGGTCTATGTTTCAAGATTGTTTGCAGTCTAATAGAAAGTTTTCCATGTCTACTTAGGTGGTCCATTTCTTTGAAACACATGTAGAGTCTCACTCAAGAGAGTATCTAAAATTCGGCCGGCTACCACTTGTATCGAAAAATGTATTATTATTAATTTGAACAGTCTTCTGGCTGTCTATAATTGTTATTTATGTCTTCAACTGTTGTTTAAAAAAATTGAAATTATGGTATCCTGTATGTCTGTATAATATAGTACTTGTGTTATATTTGGCCATATGCCTGTAGCACTTAAAAGGCAGAAATTTTATCCTTTTTTCATTTGTGTTTTCCGTGGATTGTAATATGTATGTAAATTATTTCAATATATTCGTACACTTTTTTGGAAAAATATTTGAATATTGTGGATGCCTTCACTTCTCTCCTTGTATGGGTCATATTTATCGCAGGTTTCTTAGGAATTCATTCAAATTTACCTTTGGGAACATTGTCCCAACAATTTCAGGTTGACACGTGAATTCTGAAGGTATCTCGTCATTATCTGAAGTAGTTTAATTTTCCAGCAATTGAAGAAATTGATCAAAAGACCTATTTCGTTCACCGACTTTTGAAAATTGGATTTTTTTGTACAAATTTAACAACTTTGGTTGAGGAACTTCATTGAAATATCAACAATGTTAACACAGACCATTTTCCATCGTCTACTCATAATTGATTTGACGAATATTCATGATTAATTAAATATTAAAATTGGATCCGAAATTTACAAACCCAATTCGATTCTGGTCTTCAGTATCTACAACGCCAACAAGACGTTGAAATACTCGACGTAAATAGTACGCTTTGAATGTTGATATAACATCCTGCATCCTAGCAACAACGTCTTATTCGGTGAAAGAACCTCAACATGTTCATATAATTTATTTAGGTTTAATGGATGTTCAGATGCATTATCTAACGTGAAGACCACTTTATCAGACAAATTATTCTCAACCAATAAATCTTAACGGTGGAAAAGAAATATGGTTCAAACCAATCTAAGATTAAAGTAGAGGTCATCCAAGCCTACTTTGAACGCCAAATAGCTGGATGTGTTTGCTTGGAAACCTTTTGAAGGATTGTCCGACTGATTAATAGGATACGGCTTCAATTTAAAATCGCCTGCAACATTCCATCAAGAAACAGCGTGAAAAGCTTTTTTGATGCCCTATACCCTGGTTTTTTGTCTCATCTAATGTTGTGAAAATCCTAGACGGAATTTTCTTCCAAAAAGAATTGTCTCAGCTACATACATCGAATACCTTCTCAAAAATTTAAAATAAACAGTTTATTTTCCACTGAAATCTATCAAAATAATTTCGGCTAGCATTGAAACATTCATTTTTTTCCACTTTCTTTACATTTTAATTCTGTGAAAAATTTAATGACCTTTTATTGTATGAGTTTTATACAAACTGGAATATTTTTTGGTTCGTATTTTCAATCGAAACCGCTAACAATTTTTTAATGTTTTCCACAAAAATTACTTCTTGATTTCGATAACATTTTACAGGTTTTTGGTATGCTGCTCCGCATTTTCACGAATATTTTCGGAATTTTTAAAAATCGTTACAACCAATTTAATTGCGCGTGCAATGCTAATAACCTTAACTTCTTATCTACCAGAGTATACTCTACGAATCGAAATATTACACCAAAAATTTCAAAATATTATACAAAGCGGGAGATGTATCTCAAGATTTGAGCAAAATATCAAAAGTCAGTGTCTATAATTCGGGGAAGCCCCCAATACAAAATACGTACATAACATATGCGTTCAAAAGCAACAGCATCGTGGCGCCGTGATTTTTTGCAGGAGTGCTGCTATTAATTTTGTCTGGTGCTAATTGATAACTTTATAAAAATAAAATTGTTTTCGAAAAATCAAAGACGTAAAACTGTAGAAAAAAATATATGGCACCAAAGAATGAAGCTTTATTATTCGAGACGTAAAAGCGAAATGGAGTATAATGAGTTTTCGTGTAGGGGAGTATTTGTTCACTGGCTGAAGCGAGGCCCATCTAAACTTCTGTCGATTTTTGGGAGACGGCATCCTTTTGGTTGACTCGACAGGAGCCTGCCCCCGACAACATCACGTGTAATCTCCCCAGGGTCCTCGCTGAAATCGGTAAGATTTTTCTCCGGGATTCCAGCGCCTGTGGTAGCAAATTGACCCCTGATTAGGATTCCAGTGCCTATGGTAGCAAATTGACCTTTGATCAGCCTTCTTGAAAGAGCGCGGAAGAAAACTCATCCAATCTCGTATCCTTTATGCCACAGTAACGTCCGCAGTGGACCGATAGGCAGCCTTAAGATGTTTTAGGATCGATATTCCCCAAAATACGACGAAATACGAGTATCGAAAGTAAAAGGTTCTTAGTTCTATTGGGATATAACTTTATCGATTATAAGACGTCACTGTTTTTTATCATAATATTGAACTTATGCCTATATGAAAAATTTACTGGAAGTAAGTGTCCCTCCCTCTTTTCACTGGTTTAAGACAGAGTCGACTGCACATATGAGCAGAACTCTACTACAAGTAGGGCGGGGATCATCGGCCAAAAAACAAAGTTTATGAATATTATTAAAGAGTAAAGCCGGGTCTTCTGCGTGTGTTTTGTTCTACACACTACACAAAAACGTCTACACATTTTTTTGGTGTATATACACAAAGTGTTTCCTGCTCACATATTGTTTTCTAAAACAAATCATTGTGGAAATGTGTTCGGACGAAGAAGACGTACTATCAGTGTTAGCTGTGGTCGGCTTGATTCCTAAGAGAAGACAACCTAAAGTGCGTGTAAGGCCCTACTTACTGTTTCGAAATTTTAACATTTATATGGAGCTAAAGATAGAGGATCGATTCGGTATAGGAAATTTTTTTTCTGCTGAACTGATTTCTTAAAACAGTCCATTTTTTGGTTATTTCTTTGGCTGTAACACCCATCAGCAGTGCAATGTCTTCCAAGGCGTTATTCCTTCTTTTGTTTTATTTTATAGGCCGATGATTGAGAATCCCAGATCGCGCGTCTTTCTCTAATAAAAGCTATCAATTGCAAATTACTACTTGAGCCCATTTTTATCTGCAACTCAACACAAAAACACATGCGTGGCCCACGGGAGTTGTCGAGAAATGATTATACCGTCCTCCTCTTAACCCGCGGGAGGAAAAATGTGTAGATCTTTCCCATCGGCCATGGAAAGCAAAAACACTGTTGATACAATCAAAAATGTGTAGCGAAACATGAGGGGAACAAATCCTTTTGGGGTAGATGTTTTTTGTATTGTGTACAGCAAAACACGCGTAGGAGACCCGGCTTAACTTACACAAACACTAAAGGACTGTATAAAAGGGAGCGGGAATGAAAATGGGCCTTTTTTTATATCAAACGGATCGATAAGTTTTGATTATTTTCCAGTTTTTTGTATATTTTTTGTGCCATGAATTTATTTGGTACAACATAAATATATACGTGAAGTTTTAATATACAACTGAAATAAGAACAACGTTTTTTTCTTTTACGCTCTAATCCTGAAATTGGTCATTTTAACTGCAACAGATACTTTCGAAAACATAAAACTCATAGTAAAGTTTACACTTTTAGCTTCCTTGTGAATGTAATTTCTATGATCGCAAAGACAAGGAAATTCATCTAGTTTATGCCTTTTTTGCATTGTTTGATATTTTTAAGATGGTCAATTTAATTTATAGTTGAATTTTATTGTATTTAAATTACCGTTACTTTACATACATAAATAATTATGAACTATTTTCTAATATCTCGAAAGAACCACCCAAATATCGACTGAAACCAGAATCAAATTTACAAATTTGTAGTTCTTGGACTCTTTCCAAACATTTTAATCGATTTGGTATTTGTTTGTTTGTCGCAGTGAAAAAAATACGTTTAAGTTATTCATAATAAAAATGTTTCACACATTAAATAAATTATTTTTGCAACTTTATGCAACGAAATAATTTGATAATCATTCGTTGAAATTGTTTGCAAACATATCCATTAAAATAGAAAAATAATAATTATATGTGCTGTATTGTTGACGGTCAAAGTGATTTTAATGGACAAATTAATTTTAATGACCTAAATGAATAAATCGTCTGAAAAATCTCGAAAAGAATCATAATATACATTAATTTTAGATGAAATTTTTTCTCGTGTAATGGTGGATGGGAAGTATTGAAAATATTTTTCAGATTCTCGAATATTGTTTCATTGATAAAAAAGTTGGTGAGTTTATGCTAGTGTAGTATAGTTACTCAGGGTTTCTAACATTTTTTTTTAATTTAAACTATTCACAATGAACTTATTTAAAAAATGTGAATTTTTTTTATTAATTAACTTTTGCACAAACAGAATACAGCTTCAATCAATGATGTTTAAGTTATAGATCGGAAGAAGAGAAAGAAACGATTCTGTATTTTATGTCTGAATTTCGAGGACATTCCATGAGAAGAATGCAAGTTCTAAACACTTCCCCTTCTAGGATGCCTCACGAAAATATTTAACTATAATGCTCTAACAACAACAATGATACTTAGTAAGGACACTATTTTCGTGAGAGCATCTTAATGTTTGTTAAGAACCCAAAATTTAGGATTTTTAGTTTAGTAGCTTACTGAGGTCTGAGTGATCCATCTTTCTATAAGAAGGTTACCCACTACTACATAGCCACTAATAATAAATTAGAGTTTGAGAAAAATCTAAAAAATAGGAAGAGGGTGATATTTTGACTACTAATGTTACTAACTTTGAGAAGCGAAATTAGTACATATCTATATATAAATTTTGATTAGTTTACTTATTTCGGAACTATTTAATCCAAGTAATGGATTTTTTTAAAAATAATCATAATCATCACCAGAGGCATCATTTTTCACCTCTTAATCGTATTTGGATCAACTGCTGAAGCCTTCCACGATGGTTCTACTGTTACACCTATCGTATATTATGAAAAGCACTGATAATTCCGAATTCAGAAGTTCACACAGCCGATAAGAAAGATCTTCAACGACCACCAGTCAGTAATTTGCAATATAAAACAGTATTATCTCAATTAGTTGAACCCATGTTATCATTTTCATAGCTAAAATTTTGCACAGACGCTCTTGAATTTCTAAGATTGATTAACACGGCCAATAAGTGGCGCGTGAAGATAATCTGTTTTTGAATGTTTATGTTTAGATTTCCTTTTTGCAATAATATTATAAAACGTTGAATAATACTATCACCTTCTGTATCATTATGTTAAAATACTTAGATTTTTTTTTGAAAAAAATGGTTGATAATTATTAGTTTGTATTAAGCACGAAATAAATTGTGGATATTTATAGTTTCTAATTTTGTTTTGAAAGGTGTAAGCCATATTCGTTTAATAGTATTTTTTCAGAATAAATATTTTTGCACCGCAGCAAGTTTTCATTTTAATTTGCATTTCCGAAATTTTTATGTAATCTATACCTCGCAGTATCACTGGCGGACATTCGTCCTTCATTGGACGTGTTGGATGCTCGGTGAGCGCCATTAACACCATTTATGCACTGTTGTTTGCCAACTCGATATTTCCTGCCAATTGAATTTATCAATCAATAATTTATTCATTAAAAAATATGCCAATTTGATTAACCCCACACACACGATCTAGAGATACCAAAAGCGTCCAATTAGTTCGCCCAAAGAGACTCGCAAAGAAATAAACTTTAGCAAAATATATTTTTTAATTGTTTTAGTCGATCTGGTAATTTTTACTCTTGCACATAATGTCATTTATTTCTTTGCCAATTGTGTTCTATGTACAGTATCATATTCATATGTGTATATAACTATTTTTATTTGATTAATTACCGCAACCATCAGTCACCACAGCTGCTGTTATTTTAAATTAATTTATTTTGTTTCGTGCAATTGTTTTAAATTGAAGTGATAATCGGTAGTATAGAACTATATGTGTGTTTGTTTGTCTGTTTGATGTTATTTTCTTCAGTTTATTATAAATTTCTAGGAAACTAAAACCAATTAGTTTTGACTGAAATTGAGCATAGAATAGGAAAGATACAATTATATCTAAATATGCGAGCAAGATTAAAGCATTGATCTTAAGTAATAGATGCGATTCTTTAGCAAAATATTCATAGTCTTGGGGAGGAGTTTAATATTGTCATACAATTTTCAATGATTAATTGAATGCTTAACATAGTAATACGGTTGCCATAATGTTTCATCGAATATTATTTGTATCTGCACATGTATGTATAACACATAGCTTTATTATCACTCTTCTTCCAAATTAACTTCGAATGGTCTTAGTTTTTCAAGATTTAGTTCTCGTTTCTAATTTCCTAACAATGTCTGCCATGAGGTTGTCAAATTGACGTTTTCTTTTTTTTCCCATCTTTTTGACAGATACCACCGACTATACCTCCCCATACGTACATACGTTTTGACGCCCATGATCATGTCTGATCGGCTGCAACTAAATCTATTACATACAATACTTTTATCAATATTTCACAAATAATATCATCTAAAATAATCTTTTGAATGTCAATCAAACGAGCGAATTACAGAAACAATTTCCGTTAAAAATTGCAAAAATTTGACTGTCAACATATGTATGTAAACTAACAATATATCTTTGTATGACATCTGAAAAATTGTTCACCATGTGTTAGATTATTTGCAGAGATTTCTCCATTTTTTTATGGTTTCTGCACTGCAGCATGTGTGACATCTGACGAAACGGTATGTCAAAATTCTGTCACATTGATTTTCGTCTTTCATTAAATTAGTGATTGTGGAAGTTAAAAGTCATACTGTCGTAGAAACTGATGAATTTTATAGGACATAACGCTGGGAAATATCGAAAAATAATTTAATTTACTACTTTGCAATAACTTGTGTTCAAGAAGCTATCGGACGATCACGAAGAATTTTTGATCGACGATGAAGCTCCTTCAGCGCGTTGCTGTGGTTTGACTCTGTTGGACTATTCTTAATGGATAAATTTTAAGGGCCCGTGATTTAGTAAAAATTTACAAATATGAGGAAACCACCTATCAATTACTCGTAAAATAGGGTCACAATTTACAAAAAGTCGACAATTTACTCTAAAATACGATTAAGTAGATGTATGAATGCCAAACCTGTCGCGCAAAGCAAATAAACTGAAATTATTTTTCGTAAATAATCAGAAGATGTTTTATACAGCAAAAATAATTAAAAAATTTCCGCCGTCTTAAATTTAATAGAAATTTCAAAAAGAAACCAACAAATTATCCTGCATTTAAATTCAGTGCACGAAACAGAGATTTTGCAGCAGCAGCAGGAAAAGAAAAATAACCCTAAGTTTTTTCCCATAAAAGCCACGCAATAAAATACTGGCAATATTTTAATAGCTTTTCAAGTAACGGCGATGATTGATTTGAAATTTCCGTTCTTCAGAAAATCACGTTTATACTCTAATTGTAGTGGAAGCTCTAATACGTCGACATAAAAACCGTTGTAACTTCTTTGATTTTGTTCAGATCAACATGAAATTTTCTACATATATATATATATAAAACACCATGTTTTAAGAGAGAGAAAAGTGATTTGTTAGAATCTATGGCCAAAAATTCTAAAGAAGGGCACCATTTCTCAATTATTTCAATTCTATATTTTCTTTCGAAAATATCAAACTCAAATAACCAACATAGAGCGAAAATAAGAGGGCAAATTTTATCAAAAAAGGAGCTTTTTATTTATTTTTACACAATACTAATTTAGATTGATTAAAAAAACTAATTTGAAAATAAGTTGATATCTTAACACAAATAATATTCTTTATATACGCGCGTGAACATTGCAACAATAATGTTACGTCCTCTCTGCCAACAATCCAGAAGGATCTTAATAATCAACAATAAATCAATTGACACACCTAGCAGAGATCTATCAAAAATTAAAGTCGACTCATTTGAGACCGTGTCCTAATGGTGAAGAATGCACATATAGTATTTTTTTTTGATTCGACACACTTTAATTTGTGGGACTTGTGTAGAGGATGCAATTTATTTGCAAGCTCATTGCGAAAAAACGTAGATAAAATAAATTTTTAAGTAACCATAGTCGTTTTACAACTCCTGTTAAAATCGTTAATCTTTTCAAAAATAAAATGAAACATAATTTCGACTTTAGTTAAAAACTGATCTTAAATACTTTACAGTATTGCAAAAAAAAATTTGGTCACTGATATTTCAAAACTTGTTGTTAACTGTTCATCTTATTTTTGCCATTTTCCCCCTTTTAAAAGTATTTATCTTCTATTTTTGTAGGTAGTCTGTATTAATATATAGTTCTAATAATTTCTAAATAAATATCATTCAATGGAAAAATTTATAAAATTCATTGCAACCCAAGATATTAGTAAAAATAATATCTCATGCACTTATTCTGTTCAACCGAACATTCGAGGATATTTTAAGAATTGTTATTTAATTTATCATGACTACATTAAAAGCGTTAAATCTAATAATAATTTTCGGAATATTTCTCACGAATTTACATAAGATAAATGTTTAATTAACCAAAAGAAGAATTGAAGAGCTTGTAGCAATAATGGGGTAGCTTTATTTTTGACACACTTGAGCTAAGTCTAGTTTGCAATTTAAAATTCTGCCCCTATCACAGAATAGATATTTTTGAAAATTATTGATGATAAACCATGAATAATTGCATGGACTATAAATGAAAATTAAATATTTTTGAGAACGCATTGAAATTTAAGCTTTAAAATTAAGTTCATAATTTCTATAAGAGAAAAGATTCCCTGCGATTCCATCAATTGGTGAAGTTAGAAAGTATTTAATGTTATTTATTTAATACGTTAACATTTTTACAGTTTATGTTTAGAAATTTGCTTTGCTATAATTTTTTTCTGTATTTAAGCAGTAAAGGATCAACAAAAGGCAATTAATATACAGCGTATTGAGCTTCAACAATTGAAATAATTAAAAACAAAAACTGGTTGTTTTATTGCAAACCTCACATTCCTAACGTTAATCTTTAAATAGTTTTATCATAAGTTATATAAGGTAATTTACATTCAATATGATTTGCCTATATGCGCAAAAAATAAACAAAATAATTCAACTATTATCAATTTGCCAGAAACAAATCAACCACGAGTCCAAATAATCAACATGTCATAGTTTTAATCTGCGTCAAATATGATTATTTATACGTGTTGTTTAGCTGCATCTTATCTTCCCCATTTCGATGGTAAAATTATCAATTTGAAAACATACCTACTTGCAAAAAAAAACATTATATTTGATATCTGCCTCGTACGTCTTCTTTTTATGCAAGTTCAATTCAACTCAAAAAAAATTGAACTAAACTTAGACAGGCAAAGACAATTTAATTGAAACGAATACCACCAAATAGATCTTACGAAAATAAACAAATCAAAAGATACTACAATCTTATACATTCGGTCGTGACCTTAAATAAAGCTTTGTACACGAGACGGTGATTCTACACATTTAAAAATAAAATAAAAGTCCCAGCAAAAATCATCTTTGCAAAAAAAATCTATCTGTAAGTTAAACAAAATAATCGCAGTCAAATCTACTTGAAAAATCTTTTAAAAAAATTGAGAGATACATAAACATAAATTGAGATTGTTGACTTTGGGGTCTAAATACTAAATTATGCAAGTCATCTTCCCCGCCTCTCTCCCCAATTGGTTATCGCTTGGTCAAAATGTCCTTCGGATTCACACTACGTAAATTTTATGGAGCAAAATTGAAAATTCCAAAGTAAGTGCGGAAGACAACAAGCGTTACGTGATTTATAGGTCAATAAATTATCAATTCTAGATAATTTTTGAGAGATTTAAATTTTTAATTACTTTCTCTGATTGAAAGCTTTATTGTTTTTGTTTTTGGTTGAAATGAAGTGATATTGGGTTTGGTAAATGCACTTACTTTTAAATATTAATTTAATTGACTGGCTTGTGGTACTACGAGAATCAAAGATGGGACTTATGTAAATAATGATACAATGATGCAATTGAAAGATTAACAGTTTGAATTGAGATTTTTTAGGGGTTAGAACAGTTTTTCAAATACCACAGCAAATACTACCATCAGTAGTACAGTATAAATACACGCAATTAATTCAATTAATTTTCGAATAATATTATTATTATTAACTGTGATTGAATTATATATTTTTATAAATGATCGAATCAAGGCTGCTTCTAATTTGAAGAAGTAATACAGTTACATGCTTCATAATAGGTGCCCAACAATACCACACCTTCTTTCAGTCACACTTTTTACAATAACTGAAATAAATTTTTTGCTACTGTGATTTATATGAGCACGACCTTAAAACTGATTTCAACCTCACAAAAATTCTTATTTGTTTATTTGTGACATAGCTAGTTAAAATGGGAAGTGTGGTTTTGGGGTGACGGACGGCATCCTCTTCAAGTGCTTTCATTTACCATCCGCCACCAGACAGCACGACCACGATTAGGCTTATTGATGGATTAAGCTCATTATAATTCAACAAATTTTTATAATTATTTGTATCCGCGAAGTATAACGACTGTCAATTTATTTTGTATGTGCCTACGTCGCTATTTTATATTGGTCATTTTTAGTATGGGTTTGAACCTCCTTGTCTAGTCGACAACTTCGCCTACTAGTGTGCTTTTTGGTTTGCAATTTGCTAACACTATGTTTGCACATTAATGGAGGTTCTTGTTTCCAAGCTTATAGCCCGGTATATGGTTAAAATGGGAAGTGTGCTTTCCAAGGAAGTGGCAACCCATACTAAAAATGACTAATATAAAATAGCGACGTAGGCATATACGAAATAAATTGACAGTCGTTATACTTCGCGGATACAAATAATTACAAAAATTAGTTGACGTATGATGAGCTTAATCCATCAATAAGCCTAATCGTGGTCGTGCTGTCTGGTGGCGGATGGTAAATGACAGCACCTGAAGAGGATACTGTCCGTCACCCCGAAACCACACAACCATTTTAACCATATACCGGGCTATAAGCTTGGAAGCAAGAACCTCCATTAATGTGCAAACATAGTGTTAGCAAATTGCAAACCAAAAAGCACACTAGTAGGCGAAGTTCTCGACTAGACAAAGAGGTTGAAACCCATACTTAAAATCACTAATATAGCTAGTTAGTTATCTAGTTTAGTTTATAGGAAATTTTCGTGGATTTTTTTCTATTTTCATGACTCAGCCTGTTTTGTATTGCTCAAAACTTTTCGATATAAACATCATGCAAAACATTGTGCGTTAATTTACGGTTTTGCAAAGAAAAATTCACAGAAAAATTTAACTCATATTCCCAAAGTGTTTTACAGGCCCCTTGAATATTGTTTAGTGAGCATTGTGCACGTTGTAATACGCTTTTCATGAGCTCCTCGACAATACGAGTACTCTTCAAGAAAGTATTTTATTTTATCTATTGCGCAAAATGCTCTTCTTTTTTAAATATATAACGAAGAAATTTTGTGCAATATAAATATAATATTAATAACGGGATGATGGAGTAAACAGGAAAAATAAGGTTAATTTCTTTAGTGAATCTAGTACCTAGCCACGCCTATCATGCGATAACGCACATAATAGATCGTGGCAAAGTGGATCAAGAGAGCAGCATCCATGCCTGACGATGGTGAGCCCAACTTAAGGTGGATGGCCCAGGGTGTATTTACGGCTACTATGAGTTTAGTTTGGATTTTTTTCTTAATCGGTTTTTTCAATCAATGCATGGGGCACAATGTAAACTTGCGGTCGGGAAATTAAACTTTAAAATGAGATTTAAAAGAGAATTAAAAGAGATATATGCGAAATTGACATATAAAATACACGTAGTAACCTGGTCATAGCATATACTCCCGTTAGTTGGTACCAACTACCCAGACGTAGAGAATTGATAGTCCCTTTGCCTTTGCCCTGTTTACGCGTGAATGAAATGGTAGAAAATATATACTTGATTTGAAATTATGAATCATTTGTTTCGTTATAATGCTCATTGGATTTCTTGTAATCTCATGTAATGACCCAAGTGCCACAACTAGGAAAAACAAACCGCGACAACATGACCGTCAAACTGAACCTACCAGCAAACCGTGTGAACGGCACTTAAAGTTCATTCGTTGGATCATGCCAGGACTGAATGTCCATGAAGTTTGCAATGTTATGTGAGAAAATATTATTTCTGGAATATTTGTCTGTCTGTCTGTACACGCATCACTCGAAAAACACTGAACAGATTTTGATGAATATTTGCTTGGCGACAGCTTATATCTTGGATCAACATTTAAGATACTATTTATCCCGAAACCTGTAGAGTAGATACCCTACTCTCTGCAACTCTTGAAGAGGGTAGTAGAAAATACACAATAAGCAAGCCTCGACCAAGAATGAAAAATATGGACAAATGGAAACGAAAACGGACGTAACCGAAAATAATCTCTTCAATTGAATTTAAAGTGCAAATGCAAGGAAGGTACACGAGAAGACTTCTATCTTCTATACTTAAGTGGCTCGGGATATGTAAGCGGAAGAATAGTGACGCAAGTTCAATGTGTTTTTGAAGCAAACAAGTGTTCTAAGAGAAAGGAAAACGATTGAATGAATGATGAAGAGGTGTTGTGTTTCCGAAACTGTACGAAAGTTGAGAATAATTTCAGCCGAAATAAAGCCTCGTCATCTCCAGAATTGATTCTATTGGATTATTTTATTTTACGGGAAAATGCTACGAATTGTTATTACTCCAACGTATCGGGAGCAATTGACACATTTGCAGAACACATCTATCGAGCTTTTTGTTAAATAAGACCTGTACTGCACCAACTGGTTAAGAGGATGTGCTTCGACCATACCAGGCAAAGAAATGAACAATTTCTAATCATTTACCATAAATAACCAGATAGTGTTATCTTTTAAATAAAACTACAATCATAAAAAGAAGTGAAACATTTTAGTTTTAATAGCAACTTCGAAAAGTAAATTTCAAATATTCATTTATTTTCGACCTTCAAGAATGCATCAAAGACGTTCTAAACACCATATAGTTTCTTAATTTGATTTAAATATCACATTTTCACATAACACAGTTATCCAAACAAAGAAAACGAGTTACTTTCATCTTAAATGTTGAAAAATCCTTGAAAAATTATCTGCCAAAACCTGTCGTGCGAATTTTTTTCTTGTAACAAAACATACAGTTTTTGACTCTATTAAACAAGCTAGTAAACTTATTTGCATACAAAAATAAATTAATCGGCTAGCACGTGAGTTAGCTAAACTAGAATGAAAATCAGTTAGATTACAGCAATTCTCGCTTGCATGCTAAAAGGAATATTAAATGGGTGGAACTTTCTTGTAGATAAAAAACGGATTGGCAATATTTCTTGAATTAATTAAGACTTAACTAGGAATCTTAAAAATAACTCGAACTTTCACAATATTTAGTGAAGAATATCTAATATTCATCATCAATAGCTTCCGGTCCAAATTGAATTGCACTTTTGTGTGCAAACGTATACACAAGCTAAGATTGAAATAGACTTTGCACTGTTACCTTTTGTTTTTGGGTCGAGAAATCAAAAATTATCTTTCTAATCAAACAAAACACGGGTTTTTTCCGGACACATTTATCACTTATCAAACGACGTCAGGTACACTTTCTAATTTTCTGGAACACTTAATTGCTCTGATATATACATATTTTTTGCGATAAAGCCTACATGAGCAATGAAAATTATCTTATCACACCAGGAGAATTATGATGAATAAAAGATATGCATGTATCGAAATTTTTGCAACTCTGGATGATAACCTTTACTTTTTATTTTATTAATTTCTTCCAATCTAGTCTAGCCTAGTGATTGCATATTTGAATAGCTTAATGGTCCCAAAAATTGCAGAAATGACTCGTTGCTAGTATTTGGTGTTTCCGTTTGCAAAAAATTATTGAATGTCGAAGCAAAATCTGATATCGTTTTGATAATAATGTATCGCAAAAAGTTAGTGCTTATCTAGGAAAATTGACAGGCCCCCTATCAGAGCTATTTTTGGCGAAAAAGTTGTTTTGTTGCAAAAAAAGTCGACATGCCTTTCTAATACCATTATCGGTGCCTAATTGCGATTGAATTTTATCGTTATATAAGATGTTGTGAAATCAATCGTGTTTGTTTATATAAAAGTAAAAACAATATGATGCATGGAATTATTTGGAGAATGTCACGAGATCGAGGCCCTAGAGTGTTCCCTGCTGTGTCCTGTAGACTGACTCTATTTAGTTGGATGGTTACAATTCAGATTAACATTTTTTTTAGTAAAATGCTTAGAGATGAATGGAGATGCTAAAGTGCTTCTTATGCATCCATTAACAAGAATTTATTAACTATCTTGGGATAGCATGCATGCCGCTGCGCTATTTATACACATCCTGACTCCTGGGACTGGTGAACTTTACGTCTGATGAGTGTGGATGTGTGGTGTGTATAAACTTTGTTCTGGTGGATATTTGAGCTTTGGTGGCTGAAGAGTTGTTGGTGTAATTTTAAATTATTGACTTTGCTAAAAATCAATAAGCATATTAATTGGATCGTTCCATCAAAACATTATGATTATCATGATAGCAAAAAAGGACTACTTTTTCTATTATTTATTTCATTATTATTTTAATTTACTTAAGCTTATTACCAGACAAAGAACAACGCACCCAAATAGTGGAAATTAATTTCCAAAATATATGTTCTGTGCGCCAAACTAATAAAGCACTTCGTCCAATTTATGATCTGAGCAGTTCATACGCAATACGATGTAAAGATTTATGTCCGCGTATACTCTTTTGGACAATGTTCATCCAGCACGAGCTCGTACAGTGCGTACCGAGGCAGCTATCACTGCTGTAGACGGTAGTGTAACTTAGGATCTAAATTTATCGATTCGACGCTGTTCTCAAAAACTTGGTCTCTGTTCGTCCACTACATGGAAAATTTAGAGGAAAGATCTTGGACTGAAGCTCTATTAGATCCAACTAGTGCAAAAATTGAAGTCATAAGACCATCGTTTGTGGCGCATGATCGGTGAATGGGCTGGAAATGAGGCCAAGATGGGCAGGATGGCCTGTTTAAAATGCAGTCGTAATGACCATATGCCAAAGATTATTTTTAAACACTAAATACCACAAAGTTTGCAATTTTATAAAGCCAAAAAATTGGCGATTTCAATAATTTATCGGTTTTTTATTCGTTTAAAAATTTCTATACCTCCAGAAAAACCATATGTACACCAAGAACTAAAAACTACAAAGTTTTGAAAATGTGCTCGGGGTCCAAATTATCTATACTTTGTTACAAATGGAACGAATTTTAAAGTAACTTTTTATCTGAGCAACTGAACTTTAGGTAGGCATATAATCCAAACAAATGAAGGCCAATTTGAGGGGATTTGAACTTCACTCTAAAAAAATCACGTAAAATTTTAGTGATGGATAATTAACTAATAACGCCACATGTTTAGTTTACAAATGCTCAGATAAGGCATATGTCCACATATGATTTGCCCTTATACATTTTTAAGAATTAAGATTCCTTTCAGAAAGGAACGATAAGTTCTTAAACTTAAAAAAATAGAGCTATACACTATGTTCTTTCTGTTACTTGTCTAATTTGTTCATCTTAAAATTGCACACATTAAATAGTCATGATTGAATTTAAGCTTGATGTGAATAAGATACTAGTTCTAGTTTGGAGAATGGTTCACTTGTTTCATGTAAATTCTAAACTAGTTTCTCACGAAAGCTGTTGGTGTTATCCTAAAACTAGTTATTAGATTTACGTAAAAATATATATATATTTGCTCGATTAAAATTGAAAGTAATAATTCTCAATGTTGTACAAGATTTGAAATAATAATATCTAGCACATGTTACTAGCAGTACCACTCAAATTTTTGGATTCAGGTTTGACTTGCGATTAACGTACAATATTCAACGAAATTTGTTGATTTTTGCAAATCGTTTGTGGAAAATTGCATAAACAAATGTGTAACCTTGTACGAGTATTTGAAATTTTTTTGTTAAGAATAGTTTCAGTCACAACATACCAGAATATCTGAACCGAAAAAAGCTAATATCATCTTTGAAATGTGAGGTTTATGACGAACATGAGAAACTGCTATCAACATTACAATGTGTAAATAATTCAACATGTAATCCATTCAATATCTAGTAAAGCAGTTAATTTTTTTAAAGCTAATCAACTTTAAATGTTTAACTGGTTTATTTTGAAAGGAATTACTTCAGAAATTTAAATCAGTTTCTTAAAAAAAATTCTTCTTACGTCATTAGGTCCGGTTTAATAATTTAAATTGAAATTATACTGACTTAACAACAATTTTATTATTGAGAAAGGAAGGTAGCATATATATTCATTAAGTTGTTAAAAATGCTCCAACTATCATAAAATTGATCTGTAAATTTATGCTCCTTGTGTTTTCTGTTTGAAATATTTAACTTGGAATTTATTCAGCATATTTTTATATTTTTCAAATTTGAACTTGAAACTTTCGATTGAATCAAATGTATTGTTATGTTGAGCAAATTTTTCTTCAGTTTTCGTGTTGTAAAATTTTTATAGAACTTCTCGACAGTTTTTTGTTTAGAATGATCTACATTCCTTCCTTTTCTTGTGCTAACAATTTATCAATTGCAACTGAAAACGACAGAATTTTGTTTGGAATGACACTAAGCAGATTATTGCATACAATTTGTCATGTTTTCATCGAATATTTTATCTTTGAATTCTTTTCATAGTCATCATATTTTAACAAGCATATTATAACCTTACCGGCAGTAGTTTCAAAACTTTTTCGTAAATATTAAATTCAAAATTTTCATACTGTTTTCTTAGTTAAAATACAGTCAACGAGTTATTTTTTGAAAGTATTTGAAAGACATAATAGACCAGGGCGGATCTGTAAAATACGACTACATTTGGCCGTTGAGAGGGGGCACACTGATTTTTCCGGGAAAAGCTGGGGAATAATTCGTATAACAATAATTAACTTATGCTCCTTCTCAAAAAAGTCGGGAACATTTAAAAAAATCGAAATGTTAAAAAAAATTTCCTACTTTCCTCACTCCTAACTTTAAAACGGTTCATTTTAAGTCAAAGTTGTGTGAGAATAAAATTTGCGTAGTAAAATTTTCTTTAAGATAGGATTGGTTAAAAATCCTCAAACATTTAACCCTTGTCGCAAATTGCAATAAATAGAAAGACAGGGGAAAAGCCTTTTTGTTATTTTACTTTTTGGCCCTTAAAGTGCACTTAAAACCTTCATATTTTGCTTTAAAAAATTTTAAAACATTAGAAAACAGCAAATAAATTTTCATCAAAATCGATTCAGTAGATTCCCCATAATAATTGTGCAAATCTAAATTTATTTAAAAAAATTCAAAAAGTTTGAAAGCTTGAAAGCTAGAACCCCGATTAAATCTGCAGAGTCACAAAGATTCTTCATGAAAACTTGCATATTGGCCACCGTTGATCAATATTTTCTCAATTTGCAGTACTTTCTGTTTGCAATAAAATTATTATAAAAATATTCAAGTTTAACGAAATTGTGGCTGATTTGTTTCCTGAGCAAAAAACGCCACGCGCTGAATTTTTTTATAAGAAAAATTTTCTGTTGAAAAGAAATAGATTTTGTTGTTGATGCTGATTGAAGCTGTTATTTTTTTAACACAAGATTATTTATGCCTTGTTTATTAGCAGATTTTGCTTTAATTGCATTGTGAGTGTTGGAAATATTTTAGTAAGGAAATTATTTGTCTTGAAAAATGCAAACAGACGAAAAATAACTCATTATTTTTAACTTCCCAGTATATGGGAAGTTCTTGTAATCGCCTCGAAAATCGAAATTGAAATTTTCAACATTTCTTTACGTTTTGAGGTCTATAGAGTATATATAAAGTGTTTTAAGAAAGGGAGATGAATGTGTGTGTGTGTGTGTATGTACGTACGTACGTACGTATGTACATTCGTGAACACTTTTTTCTATGACCACGTAAACAAAGTCGTATCAACTTCGTTGAGGTGTCCATCGAAGCGTCTTTGCAATCTTAAAAGCTGATTAGTTTTTGGGAAACTTCGGTGAGGGGGGTTTGCTGTTTTGCTCGTTTGAAGGTCATTTCTGTCATGCGGTATATCTCGCGAACCAAACGTACGATTTTTTTGAACAAGGTGTCAATTGACGCGTATTGACGTCTGCGGGATTCTATCAATTTTGTAAAAAAAATCTTGGAGCGGTTTTTTAATTTTTTTAAGAAAAGTACAAAAAAATTAGGTTTTTTTTCAAAAACACAAAATTGTCAACCTGATTTTCAAACCTAAGTAATCAATGTTTATAAAATTTACATACTCCAAATAGTTTTTGTAAAAAAACCAGCCAAAGTTTTTTTCATGATTACAAAAAAAATTAAATAAAAAATAAAAAATCATTAAACGTTCAAGGTCATTTACGTCATTCATTATATCTCGAGAACTAAATATAATATTTCCATCATTAAAGTGTCAATCGACGCGTATTATCATTTTTATGATGTTTTTATATTTTAAAAAATCGTTAAATCGTGTTCTTAATTTATTTAAAAAATTCGAAAAGTAGTGTTTTTTTCATAAAAAGATTCATATTTAACCTGATTTGCACATCGTAATAATAAATGTTTGTAGAATTTATAAAATTTTATCAATTTTTGTAGAGAAACCAGCAAAAACTTTTCTCATGATTACAAAAAAATAAAATATAAAAAAATAATAAATAAAAATAAATAAAATAAAATAAAAAATAAAAATAAAAATATAATAAAATAAATAATAAAAAATAAAAATAATAATAAAAAATAAAAAATCATTCAAAGTCACCATGTAAAAAGGGTTCATTCGAATCATAATACTTTAATCAGTCAATCAAAGTTTATTAATATTTGCAAAATTTGAGAAGATTTTCAATAATCTTCACAGCACCATGTTTTAACTTTAATGAAAAAAACTGCTATGTAACCTGTCCCCCCTCCGATTTATCCGCGTGAATAATCAATCAAACCAATGCACCAAAATCCATACGTAATCAATTTTACGAGAAGTACATTTTTATTATTTGGAGTAGTATTATTTCCATAATTATTATTGTGTTTAATATTTTTAATATATTTTTAGATATTACTGGGAAGTTGACCGTGTGGACCTCATGGGTCGCACCTCACGGCTTGTTTTAATTTTTTTTTTCATATTCAGAATGCACTGAATTTTTCTAAAAGTATTCAATGTTCTTTATGAAATATGATAGCAACATATGCTTTCGAATGCAATCCAATATGCTTCCAGGAAAACCGATCGATACCACTTCAGTGGAATGATGTTGTATGTAACTTACACTGGTTATATAAGGGATACATACCAGTAGTTCCACGAAAATTTATTTCCACGAGTCGCCACTGAATTTAATGCAGTAATTTTTTTCATAAGCGCATTCACTTTTAACAAGGATTTATTGAAAACTTCTTATTACTCTCAAACCTTTGAACTTTCCATATAGAATCCAAGTGATTATTTGCTTTGGATGTGTAAGAACAATTTTGAATATAAAACTGATTGCATTTTTATAAAATCTACATATATGTACAAAATTGTATTTATTTTGCGGATATCTCAGTGCGGGTTTGTAATCTCCAAATAAATTTTGGAAATAACAGAGTTTTTTATTTTGGACCTATGAAGACCCCATTATCAACTCAAAAACTGTTCCACAGCTGTTGCCACTTCTAATTTTACAACTCATTATTGTCGTGAACTTGGACCGTTGATAACATCACAGCAAGCTGGAAATCAGCTAGTAACAAAATCTTACGCTAAATAGCTACTTTCTTGATAATGGATCCCCAGTCACAAAAAAACCACCCAAGTCTCACGCCCACGCCCCTTCATTTAAAAGTTGAATTGCATACGGCGATATGGTTGATAATAAAAAAAAGATATCAATCTCTTGGTGCTATCTTGTTTTTGATCCCGGATAAGTAAGTATCAAAGAGACGAGCCCCTTAAATGATTTTATCGATGATTCAATATCAACCAATCAGGTCATAGTCACAAGTCCATCGTCTGCACTTTTTCGTCCAAACTAAATTATTCGTATGATTATTGTAAACTGGTTATTAAAATGCTATCTAGATTAAGGCTAAAGTTCTGCATGATGCATAAATATATATAATATTACTGTAGGCCCAGATTTGTGGATATATGTATATTAACCGACCACACCGAATAAAATTATTAATAATTAAATTGAAACTCGCATAGCATTGTAGCAAAATTACTCCGGCACAAGATCATTAATTCTGTGTGTGTAAGAACTAAAGCTAGAAGCCGCTTGCACCAAGAAACCAGTGAAAAAATAAGTAATAGCAACCAAACGCAGGGTGCACTTACAATGAGTTCTCCATGGCAGTGTAGCCGGTACCATTCTTGGTTTGTCCGTTTAGCTCACCACTATTGCCGTTGATGCCATTGGTACCATTGGTAGTTCCATTGGTAGTTCCATTAGTACCATTTGTACCATTCATTTCGCCGTTCTTGTAGCCGGTCATTTTGATGAAATCTATTTGCTATGCGAAAAGTATCTGCACTTTTTAGCTACTAAATCGAACACGATCTATATTCGTACGGAATGCTGCCCACACGCACTTCACTCTATGGTATTTCAATGTCAATCAATGTCCGGATATATTTCAATCGAAATTGAATATTGTTCTTCGCGCACTTATTCGTTGCTACTCTAAAACACAAGTAGGTCTACAATTGCGAACCGAAGAAAATATCGTCACAGATTTATCGAACCACGCTGGGCAGTGCAAGTGTTAACAACGCTCTGATTAAGTTCTGCTGGTGAACTGAAACCGCGGTAGCTCTCGCAGCTCCTATTTATTTACTTATTAAGATCACCATCATCATCATCGGCTCAACATCACCATCGTCGTGTTTTCAGTGGCTCCGATAAACAATCTTTAGATTGTTGCCCGTTCGACTGATAAGTGAAAATCTAAAGATTGTTTTTTTTTTAACAGAGACTCACAAATACGTATGGGAACTTTCTTTGGTAACATTTAATAAATCCAATAAAATAACTTAGTTCGTACATTTATGCACTGTAAATAGTGGCTCCGAATGATTTTTTAAAAAATTTATTGGTTTGTAGTAATCTGGATTGTACAATATTATTCTGATTACACGAGTACGACCGTTTACATCAGTTTTTGTGGGCTAACTTTAATCTAAGTGAGAATCGTAGAGCATTTGATTTTTTTTGTAGGTAGAATGGAAATTGTATTATGTTTTTTGGACTTCAATCTGTCGCCTATCGATATGAGTAACATTTCCCAATTATTATGAGTATTCATGACGAATGCGACAATTTTAAATGGTTCCAAGATTTTTAGTTTAGCTAATTATGGAATCCTTAAAAGTGATTTGGCTATATCTGCAGCTTATTTGCGCTGGCTTTTGACACGATTTCGCTTACCACTCATTTTCGTGAAATTTCATTCATAAAGAAATATTTCAAAAGCTGCATCTCAAAGATTAAAATTCTCACAAAAGCATAAAACCATTATCAAGCCAAGTTCATGCCAAACACTCATTAAAATTTGGATAGTTAGAGTTTTATACTTTCTTGAAAATTCCAACGCTTTAACTATAAAATGTTCAGTGCCAATTTGATGCAACATGTCTCGAAACTTAAACTCCAACATTTTATATTTCTATTGCGAAAACTTCTTACTTTATTCACATTGAAAACCTGTAAGTCATAAGAGCATAAATATTTCTAGGGAAAAATTAAGATTGCCTTTTCTGTTAATACGCAGCACAAAAAAATGCAGTCTCTTTAAGGAAGCTTAGTTCTCCGTTAAACATCGATTCGGTGACAAAAAAACGTAGGAAAAGTCAATATGCCTCACGATTATCAGCTCCCACCGTCATTATTTTTAAATTCGAATCGATTTTGTAATTAACGGTCGCACTTGGCGCCAGCGTTCCTCTGGATATCTAGTGCTCAACATCATTGCTACCATGGAAGCTCGAAACTCACTAGAAGAGGCTCCGACTTTGTAGTCTCAGATTTGGATGAAATTTGGCACATAAGACGTCAAGGATATTCGATCCTTAAAATATTAGACCGCAACACTCCCCCCTTTTTGAGAAAAACGCCTCTAAAGTTTTTAGCATCGCTTATCGATTAGTAAGTTTTTGCATCCGACAGAAGTTGTGCAGTGTAGGTAGCAGCGCTACTAAATGGCGATCTAGGGGTCGTGTGTTCGATCCCCGCTCGGGGTATTGTTTTTCTTTTTGAACTATTGTCGTCGTCGTGTGTTCGATTACCGGGGTGAATATTGTTTTTTGAATAATTGTAATTTCTGTAAGATGAATCAGCAATGTTCACCTACAAATACATTTATTTTTACATATCAGCAAACTGTTCGTACATTTAGATATACTTGTATAAATTATACTGAAAACTCATTTTCTCATTTTTCTTATTGCTACCCAATTACCCAATTTGGCACTGAGCACGGAGACAACAAAGACTGGATTATCAGAACTAAGGACTATATGATCATCCGGCAAGGATTTTGATTCGAGCAATCCGAAATTATGAAACTGTTAAACAATTACGTCTCTAGTATCTACTATATGCCACAATTACTGAGCACCATAGCATTCATGGCTAGCCACATTGGGCGTCATCCTGGTTTATTGCTTTTTACCGAGTTGGCTATTAGACACGAAGAGAACGCAGGATTGATTCTAGGAACAAGGGATGGCCTTACAATTAGCTATGATATTGCTCGATTACAACCGTTTTTCATTATCCAACCGTTCAACAATGAGTTTCTAGTATAATTTACATATATAAATGATCAAATAATTTGCTGATTTATACAAATAAAAGTATATGTAGTTGAACATTGCTGATTTGCCTTAAACTAATAACATCCACAATTATTCAAAAAAATACTCACCGGTGATCGAACACGCAACGACGACAATTATTCAAAAAGAAGAACAATATCCCGGCCGGGGATCGAACACACGACCCCTAGATCGCCATTTAGTAGCGCTGCTACCTACACTGCACAACTTCTGTCGGGTGCAAAAACTTACTAATCGATAAGCGATGCTAAAAACTTTAGAGGCGTTTTTCTCAAAAAGGGGAGAGTGTTGCGGTCTAGTATTTTAAGGATCGAATTTCTCGACGTCTTCTACTTGTGTGCCAAATTTCATCCAAATCTGAGACTACAAAGTTGGAGCCTCTCCTAGTAAGTGCTGCCGTGCGTTCAATATAATTTTATAGGTTAGGCAGCAGATAGCGTATTTCGCTTTCACGCAATTGACGCGGGTTCGATTCCAGGCCTTTTGTGACATGAAAAAGGAAAATTATGTTTTCATGCCTTACTTAATGCATTTTATATTGAATCCTTTCATTATTTTTATCGAGTTGTTCGAGTTTTATATTGAATCCTTTCATTATTTTTATCGAGTTGTTCGAGTTTTTTCATTCCGTTTTCTTTAGTCTCTTTTCGTTTCATTTTGTTTATTTTCGTTTTCTCTCGATTTCTTCCAATGTCTTTCGTTTACTTCCGGTTTCTTTCTTGATGATGACCTTTTCGTTGATTCTTATTTCGTGGTTGCACCGCCGTCTCAGCCTGCTGCTACTTCTCCGGCTACCGGCACTTGCAACCTCCGTCCTACTCAAAATCCGCTGCGCATTTCACTGCTAGCGAACATCATCAATCGTCCTTCCTCTAATGTTGCTTCCCTAAAGCTGCAATCCCAATCAGCAATCTTTAACCATATGCAACAATCAACTTAATTATTAAAAAAGTGCATACTTTGGGGAAAAGATCGAACAATTCAGAAATAGGCTGACTAGCATAAACAATCAACTCCGAAACGACAATAATGACCAATTATTCAACAATTGACTAACAAAACGAACCCATTTTGCCAACTTCACTCTTATTTTTTCCACTTTCCCATTCGGATCATCGTCGGTCGTTGCTTCGTGACGCCTAATATAAACATCATCCCATTTTGTTCCACCGGGTTATGGTGATTTCCGATCACCATTAGCTGGTGGTCTTGCCACTGACAATTTTTCACACTGATGGTTCTCCATTTACTGTTGCTAAATTGGTTATATTGATGTGGCAGTGGTTCTCGTGAAATCTTATTAATCTTGCCGCCTAGTATTCGAGAAGTTGTAATGACGGTGGCGACAGCTATTGAACGTCACTGCATTCAACTTGACAGATGACCACAGGGCCCTAAGCACTAGGAGGATGTGAGCTACTAACCGCAATTTCATTCACGGCAAGTCCGGGTCATTGGTCCTTATGTTAAGTAGATACGATACCATTTCTTATTGTTAATAATATTGTCTCACAAGCTACGTGGTTTGTGGATGATTCGATGATTGTGTTGATGCTGGCAAGGAACGATTTGAATCCAATCTTAAGGACAACAGCTGGATAGTTGGCTTTGAAGCTTCAACAAAAAAAGGTTGTCTTTCAAATATGCCACACGGCTTTATTTTGGTCTGACCAAAGCCCCAGATTGGTGACCCATAGCTTTTATCTAATTTGTGGTGCATCATCGAGTGTATAATAAATGCTTTAAACGTTAAAATAATTTTTTGTGGCAAATAATGCTGATTATGGAACCTAAAGTTTTGCGAATTGATTGCTGGGAAATTTAGCCAGCTTGGAATAAATTTGTTTAACTTTTATCTTGGATTAATTTTCTTTCAAATATTATTATTTATATTATTTTAAAAACCTTTGATTTGGCAAAAGCATATCAGAAGTTTTTGTTTTAATCAAATTTCCGACCAGATTTTTTTTACATAATCTCTACCTTTGGAACTACACAGTCTTAAAGTTTTTTTAAAACAATTTTTTCCAGTATATTTCGGAATCGAATGAATTTATGCGGGGAAAAGCTACCGTCAAAGTTATAAAACTTGCCTATGCGGTGCAGAATAAATTCAAAGTTTCAATAAAACTATATATTTTCTTCTTTGGCTTGGGAGCACATTATCAGAAATTTTTATCAGAAAAATTCTATCTCGTACGTCCGAATTTTTCTGATATATTTTCAAAAATAATATAAATTTCTAAATGAGCTTAGTATTACCAAAGATAAATTGTTGTCAGTGTGCGAGGCTACATCAGCATTTTTTCCAACGTCGGTCAGAATTTTCCATGTCAGAATTGTAATACGCGCTCAGGCTTTATATGAAAACTGTAGAAATGATCTAAGATCGATACTGTGAATAAATGGAAATGGCATTTGAATTTTGGAGCAAAAAGGATGTGTTTTAAATGTTAACTAGAGACTTATTAGTCAATTATTGATAGTTTATGTAATGCATCCAATAAGACTGTATTTCTTCCCTTGTAAAGTCATTTGCTGAAAGATTAAACGATGAATAAGAGATTTGCTTCGATATTTAAGTCCAGAACAATCAGTCAAAATTGTTGTACCTCCCGCCAATCAGCACCGTCAAAACTATTAGCCCCAAGGGAGGTTTTGCTAAAATAAAAAATTATACTTCCAGTTTATTTTCAATTCTTCCTATCGCGTGATGCAAACAAACCATCGGAAAAAAACCATCAACTATTAATGAAAAACAATTGTGCAACCCTTTTCCAACAGTTTAAAGATGTTTATTGTTAAAAACAGGCTGGATTGTAATCAGTTCATAACAACGGAT
Organism: Oxycera nigricornis; assembly: GCA_963942545.1. Lineage (NCBI taxonomy): Eukaryota > Metazoa > Arthropoda > Insecta > Diptera > Stratiomyidae > Oxycera > Oxycera nigricornis. The sequence goes on along the minus strand of OZ012663.1, from coordinate 22,332,675 downwards.
GATTTATGTAGCCGAAGTAATTGCATCATTATCATACAGAATTAAACCTCTTCTTGCGGTACGATTGACTGCTGGTGCCCTGCCCTGGAAACACCATATTTGCTTTAATGCTGCCGTTTCGGTGCACAAACAACCTTGTTTGTAAACAACCGATTCTGGATTGTTCAGTGGCGCTAAAAACATGGTTAAAAGTATCTGTTTGTGGGACTACTTTGAAATAAGGAAGCTTCTTCAGCAAGGCCACACAATTGTATTTAATGGCCAGCTTGCTGCGGCCCAAACCATCCACGATATGAATTTATAACCAGAATATGGGTAAATTCTACGCTCTTCAATAGCAGTTAACATTTCCATCATTCTGTATGGAAACGTTCCAAGTAATGGGACTTGCATCCAAAAAGGATATAAATGTACACCCTGGCTTAACTTTGTGATAAAGTCGTCTTAAATTGTTCATTTAAAATGAAGAAAAGATCATTTTTTATTATAGAAGCCATCGTTAATAGCTTGTTTTTGTTCAATTTACGTGGAACACTTAATTTTTCAATTTATTTTATTAATAAATAAAAATAACGACTAATATTAATACTACTTTGTCGCCAAATAAAATTTTTACTATATGTATTAAACATAATATCGTGGACATAGAAGAAATACCCGCAAATTTCACTAAACCAAGTTTCGAGATAATTGAATTTCAATTTCAGTTTAATGAATTTTTTTTTCTATTCTGGAGTTAGCGACAATGAATTACTCTTTCATAATTTGAAAGTGTGTTTTTTGGGTTGAGACCAGATACTCTACTGTAGAACGCCATATACATCATCGTGAATCCAAAAATTCGTTTCGAGTCAACACTGGAAATGGCGGGCTTTCCCTTTCCACGAAACCCATGATATATAAAGCAGTATTCATCTCATTAGTATGTGGTGCTCCTCACCCGTGCTTTTGAAACACATTCGATACGATAGGGATGCTCCCAATACAAGAATTGACTATCTACATTAATCGTTCGTCATTCGCCCAAATCTCCTTTATATTTTCTATTAAAATTTTTTTAGTAAGATTTTTACGTTCAGACAACTGCAGATATCCTTACTAACGAATTACCAGGACTATTCAAAAGTAAAGTTTTTTTAAATTTCAAGAAACTCTGCGGCTGCTTCGACACTATGAAAAGGAGCATTATACTGTAGCAGGCTTACTGGATGGTACCAAGTGCTCCTTCAAGACTCATGGATATTGTCTGTGGGTGTCGTCCCCGCTTGTCTGAAGTTGGTGATCGGTCCAGTGTCTGCAGTCAGACACAACCGAAGAGGGCTTGAAACAGGCTCGAGTTCATGAAGCCTTCCCAGGAGTCAATCTGGTTTCGCGGGGATCGGGGTCCAGAAATGTCTTACACTTCGCTCCGGTCGCGGAGTGGATCCCCTATAGGGGTTGCGAACGTAGTGGCTATGGTTTACTACCCATATTGTGGGTAAAGCCCTCAAAGACGCGCCTTGAAATCGCCTTATTCCCGAGTACGGGGACTTCTCCAGCATTTTGGGGGGCTCAACGTTGAGTTGCGTTTCAATCCGGTGCCGAGACCGCAACATCTCGCTTTCACCAGAAAGGTCACTGAGCCTGCACTTAGTAGGCAAACTGGTACTCCAAAAATGGTTGAGAGGATGTGTAGTCGTCACTCAATACAAACCCGCGGCCGAAGAAGGCCGGGCTTTAACGGTTCTTTTAGGTTACGATTTTTCGAAAAAAAAAAATCAGAATAGCTCGCAGAGATGCACAATCAGGAGCTGTATGAAAAAGAGGAAGGAATATTGTATGGCCCAGGCATGGCAGAGTAGAGGTAATACCGTTTTTAAAAAAATCCTAAAAATAATAAACGCGATTTTCTCGAATTCATGTTGTTTTAAGCTGGCGGACACGATTTAAAAAACAAATACTCAACCGATCACGCTGATATTTTTAAAAGGTTGTTGTACACATATGTGGCTATAGCCGGTAGCGGAATCATTATGATCGATATCAAATTTTCCGATTTTCACTCAATTTCACACCCTCAAAAATATGTTTTTATAAAAAATGGCCGCCATTTTGTTATTTTTCAATGAATCACCTGCCTGCCATAGGCACTGAAACAGAAATTAATTTGGCGTTTTTTTTCAGATGATCTAGTCACCTTTTTTAAAAAAATGTAATGGTTAAAAAAACAATATAAAAATCTAAAACAAATACTTTTGTACCTCTAATGTACCAATTAACATATGTACAAAGTTTCAAAATGATATCTTTTACGTTTCTATTGAAAAAAATGGTAAATTTTTTTTTTCGAAAATCGTAACTTAAAAGACCCCTTAAATCATCTCTATAGGTAGCCACCGTAAACACGTGGAACATTTCTGTCTGTGATACATAATGCCATCAAGAAAGTTCAGTGGTGCAAGTAGGTTAGGTTAGGTTGAAGGGTGCTAAGCCGCACGGCTTCCGCTTCACTTAGGCCCCGTTGGCCCATTGTGCCCTGAAGACATGGAAAAACTACCATATTATTCCATGAACCACCCCGATTCCTTGAGGAAATCCAGGAACTGGTCCATTCTCATAACACTCAGCTCACTTAGCTTCACGAAAAAGAAAGCACCTAAGTGTTTTTTCCTATTATTCGCTAGAGCCGGACAACTGCAGAGAAGATGCTCTACAGATTCCGTCTCCTCTTCATCACCGCAGCTTCGACACAGGTCGTTTGCTGGGAGCCCGATTCTTCTTGCATGTTCACCGAAAGCCACATGACCCGTCAGTATACCCACAAGGTTTCTTATTGCACCTTTGTCTAGGGATAACAAGCCCAGAGTGCGCTTTTTGTTATAATTTGGCCACATCTGTCTAGCGGTACAGCATGTGCCTAAATTTCTCCAGCTAGCTCATAGGCTGATACCTTTATATCCTGCCTAAGAACTTTCATTGAGACCCCTACCCCCACTTTCTCATGCAGGTGCGCCTCACGGGATCTCTCCCCAGCGAGCTGATCCGCTTTTACATTTCCGTGCACTTCGCTGTGCCCAGGAACCCAACACAGTTTTAAACTGTTCTTTTGAAAGATCCTCCCCAGTTCCGACCTACAGGACCTACTAATTTGGAGGACACTAAGACTGATTCTAGCATCCTTATGGCTGCTTTGCTGTCCACAAAGAAAGTGATGTCTTTATCGACCTCACCTCTCTTGTTAACTTCTTTCGCAGCTCTCAAGATTGCCATTATTTCCGACTGCACAACTGTGCAGTGCACGGGGAGCTCCAACGATATACTAAGGCCCCAGTACTCAGAAAAGATTCCTGCTCCCGTGCCCGTGCTCGTTTTCGAGCCATCCGTGTACACTGATACAGTTCCTTTGCCGGCTAGCCCCCCGCTCTCCCACTCTTCTCTTGAGGGGACAACGGTCAAGAAATTTGTTTCAAAGTCCAGTGTTGGTACTCTATAGTCCATGTTGACATAGCCTTGCTTCCCACAAAGACTTTTCAGTACTGTGGAGTGCCCATAGGGCCTTTCCCTCCAGAAGCCTCCACCCTTCAGACGCACAGAACTGGCGACTGCCGCCTCCTTGCAGTGCAGATCTAATGGAAGAAGATCCAAAATGATCTCTAATGCAGCTGTGGGAGTAGTACGCAAAGCACCCGTTATCCCCAAGCACGCCACTCTTTGGATCTTAGTGAGTTGAGCCAGGTTACATTTCTTGCTCAGCGCCTCCCACCACACCATAGCCCCATAGGTCAGAATTGGCCTGACTATAGCTGTGTACATCCAGTGTACCACCCGTGGTTTGAGTCCCCACTTAGGCCCAAAGAGCGCCTTACACGTGAAAAAGGCTACTGTAGCCTTCCTCACTCTCTCTTCCAGATTTGCCCTCCAGGTAAGCTTATGATCTAGCACGACCCCTAAGTACCTCACCTGATTGGAGAGCGTAAGACTTTCGCCATTAAGTGTGGGCGGCCTAAAGTCTGGAATTTTACGCTTCCTTGTAAAGAGGACAAGCTCCGTCTTAGAAGGGTTCACTCCCAAGCCACACTTTGTGGTCCACCTGCTGGTTAATTCAAGGGCAAATTGCATCCGTCCGACTATGACGTCGATGAATTTGCCCGGTACTATGATGGCCACGTCGTCGGCGTAAGCAGCGACCTTGAAACCCTCCCTTTCTAATTCCGACACAAGATTGTCCATTACTACCAGCCATAGTAGCGGTGAAAGAACTCCCCCTTGAGGGGTTCCCCTGTCCACGTATTTTCTGATAGTCAGGTCACCAATGGACGAGCTAACTATTCTAGTTCTGAGCAGTGTATCAATCCACCTACAAAGGCTCATATTAACACCTTTTTGTTGAAGCCCACGACATATGGCGCCCGGCTCAACGTTATTGAAAGCCCCTTCGATGTCCAGGAATACCCCAAGTGCTACCTCCTTGTACCGAAGGGCACTCTCGATAGTGGAGACTACGGAGTGCAATGCAGTCTCTACGGACCTTCCTCTCATGTAGGCATGCTGTGACCGTGCTAGTTGTTCCCCAATTTTGCTCCTAATGAAGGTGTCCACTAGCCTCTCCAACGTCTTGAGGAGGAAGGATGCCAGACTAATTGGTCTGAAATCCTTGACAGAACTGTGGTGGTGCAAGTAACTCACCATTTATTAGACCACGGTATGACCAGAGGTGGATGTTTAATAGTCTTTTATAATCTTGAAGGACCGCACTATTCTCTGGAACCACGACCTATAAAATTTTTGTATTCTACCACAGACTGGATAATCGTTTCATCACGGAAGGACGCCAGAGCAAAGCAGTAAAACATATTTTTTGGCAATTGATACTTTTAACCCTTAAAGCCCAATCATATGGATGAAATAGCGAAAACTCGTTGGTTTGTACGCCAAATCGACGTAGATTGGGCTTTTAGGATTAAACAACATTTTTCTTGAATTCCTGATATTTGAGTGGAATTTTCCGGCTGGTCTATTGCATTTTTTTCTGCAAAAAGTGTCTTCTAGGTGGACTAATTTCAGTAATTCTTTCTTCAATTTTAAAGTATTTTCCTGTGAAATATTAATACCTCTTTCAACAAGTGCCTATTTAATCTGTTAAATGAAAACGATCTGTTAGTGTATTGGTCATGTTCCTCCTTTCTTCTGTGTTTTCTCCAACATTTTCTCTTCCGCCTGGAAGTATCTTCTAAGCATTGTTAATTGTGAATACAGTCATAATTGTAGTAATTACCTCTTACTGACTTCTCTTTGGAACCTTTTCCCGCTCTAAAACAGTCCATGAACTGCGGTCCTTGAAATACGAATGTTGAAAAATATTTGGCCTGTGTTGTGTTGTAGTTTTTTTTCGGCTTAGATTTTTGTGATTCATGAAAGTCTAAGTTTAAAAACTGTAATCTAAAGTCGAACGAATATTTTGTCCGAAATTTTGGATATAACCCTTGAGTTTCTTTGAAGATACACATTTTTCCTTTCTTTTATCCTAAAATAATATATTTCTTTTAAATTTGAATAAGAAGAAGAAGAAGAAGAAGAAGATTCTGATGTGATATTTACCATCCGTGACTTCGATTAAGAAAAATTCATTGATTTTCTTTTATTATTGTAAAAGACGTTACGTGAGATTGTTTGGTACCGAAAATGTACTATGTATTTCAAACCCGTAACTTTTTTGTAAAAGCCTTACAGAACTCTTTTAACAATATATTTTAATAATGATGACACAGTATAGACTCACCAAATGCCATATAGTTCTTAATCTACTTTCAAATTCGTTATACACATCTATTTCATCCTTGAGAACGTTAAAGCATTTCACCATATTTGCATTGGATATTGTGTAGTCCAATGTAAAAAGCAGACATCGTTGAAAATTCAACAGTGAATCTCAAGAATGAGATGATAATCGTAACAATCAAATGAAATTCCATTTCAAAATTCACTTGAAGTGCAATTTGCAACAGTAATCCAGTCAATATTACTCCAATAAAATCATTTATGACCCACTGCAATCGTTCTAAGGATGACTTCTGCTCGTGAGATTTCAAGTAAAAAATGCTATAAATAATCTACCAAAAAAAAACTGCCGGAAAAGTAGTTGACTTTTAATCTGACCATATCATCATTATTTACAAGGAATCTAAAGGTTAACGCATCTTCACATTCTCGCATTTGTTTAGTAAATAGTAGCGTAGAATAGATTGGCTTAGACAAATTAGTCTGAACAAATGCATGGCCTTGACAATATAGCTTTAATTCATTCAAATGACTAAGCCGAGCTGCTTAGTTTTCGGCGTATAAAAAAACGCTAATAAAGCAAATAAATCAGAGCAATTTGTGTTATGCCCGGCATCGAAATGTTTTTGTGGCGTGAAAATGCGAAGGCCTTGGTAAAATTAGTCGTTAAAATTTCAAATCCAAGTTGAAGGTGGCCAAATGGTGGATGATGTTTTACGATAGCTTTATCGAAGTCACCAGCTGAGACTCTCTACTACTATATATTACTATAGTAATAAGGTGGTGTTAAAGCTTGCCTTTATCATTTTTTGTGGAACATTTCAACTAAGAAGATTAGAAGCAATTTTAAAATTTGTTTTTAGTAGAATTGCCGGCAAATTCATGTTATGCATAGTTTAGCTATTTAATTTTTTGACTTTAAAAATGATCTTTGATTTGATCCCAGAAAGAATACGATAAAATTGGTAATAAAACAAGCAAACCAGCGGCCTTTACTCAAAAAACATCTGTAAACCGTATGTAAACCACCATATCATTCATTCATTCCAATAATTGTCAGCCAGAAAGAAGTGTGAGCGGGATCAATCACTTCCTTAGATCAACTCATCCACCTAAGATATGGTCAAATCGCCCTTTTCGGAATGCATTCCACTGTATGGTGAGTTCGTGACAGACATAGACCAGGCATCTGAAATTGCCATAATCACATTTTTTGAAACATCCGAATTGCTTTGTTTATGTCGTTGTGTGAGGTGCATATCTCACATCAAAAATTTTAGTTGTGTCATTGCAATATACATATGAAGAAAGAACCAAAACAGCAACAACGGTGGTATCTCCAAGATATCGTACACTAGAAATTTACTTCTTGTTTTGAAAAACTGGTATTGGGTCTGTCATTTAGTAGTGTCTAGTACAGTAATGTTACATAAATTTTCGCGGTGAGGGATACCGAAGGATACAATTTTTGAACGGATATACACGTGTATGAGCACGACAATAATATTTTGTTCCGATAATTTTGAAAAGGTTTTTTAGCAAAAAAAGGAAGTTTAGAAAGTGCTGTTCCTATGCTAACTATGAATTGAATTGCAGGTTAACATTTTTTACACTAGATTCTAGCAACATGGCCACCTTTCAAGCTATTCCGCAATCTACACTAGCTCTAGTGTTGTGATGACAAAAAATTTGTTGACTCTTCTTAGCTTTTTCGTTTTTGTCGTGATCGCCGGGAATTTTGTGCAGTGAAACGGTGCTACCGTCAGTGTCCCAAGTCCAGTCGTTATGACCGCTTTTGCAATTGTCGATGGATCCGGCATACGTACTATCTCACTCGAATGCAGAATAGATGAATTCACTATGGCTCTGGTATGTCATTTTCCGTGTTCATATGTATTACTAGCTGGCCTTTTATCATTTCAGTTAGCTGGATACCCGAATGTTTTTATAAATACATCAAAGATACACTTCCCTGTAACTAAAAAAATTCCACTTTGGTCTTTAAGTTTTTTTTTGAATTTGCTGAGCGAGAAAAATTCACCCCAATATTTCGAAATTTTCTATCATAGGCTTTCTGTTAACGAAACGATCTGAGCCAGTTTGTTATTTTTATAATTTAAATGTGAAATTCTTTAGAAATACACGACTATTTCAAAACAAAACGAACTTACTCTTTATGTTGGTCGGTTGATTAGTATCTATAGCATTTCTAAAGAGTTCCAATTCAAATGTAACTTTTTCCATGCTAGGTGAAATATTTTCCAAAGTAAATGTGACGTTTTCCAGTTCAATTTCACATTTGAATTGGAAAACGTCGTTTGAATTTTAAACGACCTTAGTATAGTATTGAGTATGGATATAGTAAATTTTTCGGGCTGTTAGCGTGGAATCGCCAAAAAAAATATTATATTAAATAATAACAATTGATTGCTTCGATTTTCACAAATAAATAAAATTTTTATTTAAATATTATGTATCTTTCGCATCACCCTCTCGTTTAAATACTACGTCTTGCAAAATTGAGAAAATTGATATGGGCGACCAGCATACTTCAGCAAACGCATAAGCGGAATTTGAATCGTTTTTGAGTAGCTTCACCAATGTTACAGTTGATTGTGGAAATTTCATTCAAAATTAAAGACTGAAATTCATTCATTGCCTTTTTCGATTGATTTATTGCATTTTAAATGGACTTGGATGGTTTATTGTTAACGGCACGCGAACACAAATTTTGTTGATATAAAACGATAGATTTCATGATGATAATCGAATCTGACGAAACAATATCGAATTTGTTGAATATTAATGATGCATTTAATTAAGCGGTGATAAATCTTGACGAGGAAATGATGACTTAAAAACAAGAGGCAAAAAATTAAAATCAATGTACAAGCGATTCTCATCGAAAGCTGCAAAGAATCAACCACTGGAAGAACCAAATATAATAAGTAGTAGAAAAATCAATAAATACGATGCTTAAGTGTATTACTTTTCAAAGAATCAAAGTCGATTTTCTCAAGATTAATTGCCGAAGCACGTACGGAAATAATAACGGCCAGGAAACCCAAGGATTCATCAAACTCTCACAATCCAACCCCATAGCCATTTTCTCGCAAGTATATGGTGTTTTTTTAGAGGCATAGAACTTTTTAAGCCATCAAGACACAGATAAATAATTGATATGGCTACTTTTTTGGCTGAATTAACAAATTTCACGGCATTTAGTGTTTTAAAATAGTTTCTGGTATATGATCACCGTGAAGAAGGCCATCCTGTCGTTCCAATTTTGAACGAATGTTACCTCCAAGTCATCAATATTTGCTGGTTTATTAGCAAAGAAAAATGACTTGACGTACCCCCACAAAAAGTAGTCCAATGGAGTCAATACACAAGATCTGGTCCATTTTTCGAGATTATTCGTTCACCAAAGGTTCAGCTCAATAAAGTAAAGGTTTCACGCGCTGTTCCACAAAAGATGGGTATCGAAGTTGAGAATCAAAACATTGCGAATCATTTGTCGGTAACGATCGTCATTACCGCCAACATTGGTTCCATGTTCAGATTTGAAAAAGAATTATGTCGCCGGCATGCAAACTACACCATGCAGTGACTTTTTCGGGATGCAGCGCAACTTCCATTCACCGAACGTACGACGCAAATGATGCTCCAATGGCTTCAATTGCTACACTCGTTCTAGTTCTACATCTTATTTGCCTCTAGACCTAAATTTTTCCTCCAAATTTTCTTTGTAGTGGACGGACGGACGGTTGTTGAGAATGGCGTCGAATCGATAAATTTGGATCCTCAGTCAAAATAATCTCTACAACAGCGATAGCTGCCTCGGTACGCACTGTACGAGCTCGTGTCGGATGAACATTGTCCGATAGAGTATACGTGGGCATAAATCTTTTCATCGTATTGCGTATGAGCTGCTCAGATAGACGATCATGAGCACTATAAATTGAACGAAGTGCTCTATAAGTTTGGCGCGAAGTTCGGAAATAAGTTTCCACTATTTTGAGGCATTGTTCGGGTGTTAGTATTTGCTAAAGTAAATTAAACATAATGTCACAATGATAAAGAAATTTAAAGGCTGCAATGAGACATGTTCTTATTGAAAATTCTATACCTCTAAAAAACACATCCTGTGCGTACAAGTTATATATAGATTTGTGTTGAGTTTCCTGTTAGATTTTCGCAAAAAATTTACTGGATCGAAGGATACCCAAACTTACATTCTCATCAAGTTCTGTTGTAAACAAAGTACTAGATGCGCAAATTGCAGCTTACCGAATGCTGTTAGCGCATTACTCTATCTTCAATAATTTAAATCCAATAAAAACTACATGATTGTTAATTTCGCACCATTATTACGCTTAATTAAAATAGCTTTTTTTAAATAAATTTTCACGCTTAAATGAAACAACCGAAAAAAAATCAGTTGACCAAAATAAAAACATGTACTTAATTATCAAAAATAGTGCCGTTCATTTAATCGCTTCAATTGACCGGAAATACTAAATAACACTAATTAAAAATGGGTGTTTTTTTTGTTCATTCTTCGAAGAAAAATCTTGAATTTCTTGTTATTGCTTGAACTCATTCAAAATTTGTTGGTAAATAAATGAAAAACATGTCGTCAGGAACCATGACGTCCAACATAAATTTAGTTGATAGGCACCTTGAGCTTCACATTTATATTTGATAGTTTTATGGAAAATTTCAGTTGAACGGAGACTAGGAAAATTTTTCAATTGGATTGATTTGATTTTGTCACAAAATTGCTTCTGGAAAGTTATACGAAATGATAATTATTGAATGTTGATAGTGCGTGGCGTGGTACACATAAGAATTAAAAGAAATTTAGGAATATGTAGAGATTTGGATGCGTGTTATGTGAATACAAACATGAGCATGCAAAGATGTATACAGTTTCTCATAAAATTACGCACACTCGAATGAGTAAAACACAGTTTCTTGTAATTTACAGATTTAAAGACGTTTTTGATATAACTGTTTTATTATTTGAATAATAAATAAACTTATTATATAAAAAATAAATAAATTAATATAAATTTAGTGGTTTTTTCATAAAATAAACAGAAAAATTAAATCATTTTTATTGTACAAAATTGAACGAATAATTTATGAAACAAGTTCAAAAATTAAAAAAAAAAACATTCAAAATAGTTAGTATGCTTTGTAACCACCTCTAGTGTCTATATTATTATTATAAACAACGTGGCATCGATTCTACCAACTTTTTTCCAAGAGATGAGGAGACGTATATCAAAACTTCCTTTATTTTATTTTTCAAATAATTTTTATTCGTGGGGTTCCTTTTTTTGCACGAGGTGATGAGTGTAGGAGTCCCAATACAGGTGCCAAGGCAGGATATAAAACTATCGGCTTGCAAGCTAACACTAAGGCGATAAAGCAATTTGGACACATGTGGCGTTGCTAGTCTTATGAGGCCCGAATGCGGTGCTAAACATACTCTTACTCCGGACAGAGCTTAAATGAGGAATCTCGTGGATCATGTACCTTTCATTGATCACGCCAAGAGAATCGGGCTTCCAGGTTGCGATCCAAGGTATATAGACAAAGTAGTTAAACCCATTAGAAAATCGTCATCCTATTTCGCTCGCACATTTCACACACCCTACGTCATGGATTCAATGAAATAAGGGCTGTCAAAGCAAATCGGAGACGGCACATATGGTAGGACAAAATATAATGAATTGTCACATTGGAATCAGTCGTTTCGAAAACGTTTCCTTTTCACTAAACAATCCAATAATTGTGGAACTGACGGCCATTCGCTACTTTTGTTTACTAAACTGTTTTCACGCCACCTTCAGTATAATTTAATTTTTAATTTTTAACAACTCTCATGCTTCTATTTTTTTCTTCCAATATATGTCACTTCACCCAGCAGGAAAATCACATTTTGTTTGTTGCAAAGTGTTGCTGAAATTCCTACTGGGCAATATTTCATAATCTCTCGAACACACTACGTCATCGCAGCATTTTTAGAGACTACCTACTTGTCCATATACCAGTGGCGTACTCAAAGGGAGGGGGGTTACGGGTTCAACCCCCCCCCCCTTGGATGAACAAGCTTAGCCAACTCTGATTACGATAATACTCTGTCTGTGCTTAGTGACAGTTTCACTTTCTCACGGCATTTACTTCATTAGTTGCTTCCTTTTCTGGCCTGTAGATATTGAAGGCGTTTCAATATATGTACTTGCAAACATGCATATACACTTTACGGTTCCAAGGAAGTCTAAAAATACAGTGTAGATTCTTTCACACGTCAAGCGCATAATTTTATAATTTGAATGAAAATATCATGAATGATTCAATTAAATGAAACTAGACATGCAATCGGGCTAAAGTCTGCCAGAATTATTTTTGGAGGACTCCAACTTTGACCGGTGAAAAAGTATGATTAAGTATGATTACATAATTATATCTTCATATCTGCACCGAAGCACTAGCAAACGCACCTAGTCAAGACTTCAAAAATAGTACCCCCCTCTTATCAAAATCCTGCGTATCCTACTGCCATATACCTTGGTTTCAGTTTCTTTCAAGTTCCAAATGATGCAATCCAAACATTGTTACTGATCCAATCTTTCGAAACCTTTGATGTTTCAAAACACTGGGTGAGTTCAGTAAAAAGTTAGACACCTCTAGTGTATATGCTGAAATGCAGACTTTGATACAACAAATGATTAAAAGAATTTTTGCCTTTATTATTTAAAAAGTATTCTTTAATCTATGCACAAAATTGCATATACAGGGTGTCTCAAATGAAAGTTTATATTTTGTGAGTCGATAAAATAAAAAAATAAGATGTCTATATAAAAACATTTATTAATTATTAAAGTACAGTATTTGGGAATTTGTTTCTTAGAAATAATATCGTCTAAATGTAAACCTTCGCGTTCACGGCATTCACTTTGTCGAATAGTAAAATTTCCAATGGGCGATCGGTAAGCTGATTCCGTGATGGCTGCGATTTTGCAGCGAATATTTTCCGGATCCCCCAATCCCTCGATCCTCCGATCCCTCGATCCTCCGATCGTCCAATCCCCGGATCCCTCGATCCTCCGATCCCTCGATCCCGCAATTTCCCAAATCCCCCGATCCCCCAATCCTCCAATCCTCGATCACCGATTCCCCCGATCCATCGATTCCCCAATCGCCGGATCTCCCTATCCCTCGATCTCCCAATCCCAGGATCCAGATTGAGGGATCCGGGAGATTGGGAGATCCGGGGGATTGGGCAATTACAGTTTCATATGAAATAAAATAATTTCGATCGATTTCTTGAACATACAAGACAGTATGTAACCCCTTAAGGGGGTTGTAATACCTAAAAATCATGTTATTAGAATGTGTTTTTTTTTTGGAAAAATATATCAAGGCTGCCCCCTTAAAAGACCCATCTTAGAATTTATAAGTTATTTAAAAGTCATTTATCTTTAAAATTAAGTCTACAGTGGGAACTGAAAATACTGGTTTCAATTAAACGAAATTAGTGCGACAAACTTTTGGTCTTAACATTATTACTAAATCGAATCAATTCAAGTGCTAAGAATATGACTTGAAAATCGATCCTTTATAATGCATCAATCGGAGTGTTTGAACAGTCTTTTACGTTAACGTCGCGAAAGTGGCAACGATCTGGGGATACCAATTTTTGTCTATGCTTCGAATACCGTTTTGACTGAAAACGATACAGCCCAGCATACCAATCACAATCGCTGCCTTCACGGGACAAATCTAAACCACGACCTGTATTAACAGCTGAATATCTCGAGCAGATCTCCAGGAGCTCTACGCTAAGGTGGACTTTAGCAAAAACAGAGAAAATCGTATCGCGAAATTTAGCCTCTATACAAACGCGAAGAAAATGTTAACTTTGATGAAAGGACGTCCCTCTGATTGATGACCCGAGCTAGGATATTAGATCAGGGCGGATCTGTAAAAACACACACACTGATTTTTACAGAAAAATTTGCGGAATAATCTTATAACAATAATTGACTTATCCACCTTCTCAAAAAAAGTCGGCAACATCAATAAAAAAATCGAAATGTTTAAACATTGCAAAAAAATCGGTTTTTCTTACTTTTCTCACTCCTAACTTTAAAACGGTGAATTTTAGAGCAAAATTGTAAGGAAATAAAATTTGATTATTTAAATTTAAAAACGTTGCGTGTAGATAGGAAAACTGCGCAGTTTTGAAATGGGTGCGAAAACTGTACAGTTGCAGCGATAACTGAGCCAGAGAGCATAGATTTCCTTGAACTGTGCGGACAAATCGACGCATGTAGACGGTATTATTTTTCTTAACAAGACAGCATGCCAAAATTGACCAGAGTAGTACCTCCTCCATAACGATATCACTAAAACTGTGCGAAATATACAGATATCTCTGCACCATGTGGACGCTCTAAAAATTGCAACGTTTTCATTCCGTCTTAAGACTGCACAGACAAAAGGTTGTGCAAAACGGAGCGTCTGGACCGGCCTTAAATTCATTTTAAAAAAATCAAAATTTTTGAAATCTTACAAATCGGAAACTAGGTGGATTGGTTGCAGTGGCAGCCTCCTTTATCCAAAGATGGCTCACTTAGGGCACTATAGACCCATTGTGATACCACAAAAGATTGCGACGGCGCTAGTACCTACAGGATGACGAGAATCACTTAGATTCTCGTATGAAGTTGGCTATGGAGCTAATATTTAAATCAGCTACTTCCGAGAGGCTGTCCAGGAAAGGTGAACCTAAGGTGTGTTTCGAAACACCAACACCAACATCCCCCAATCCCCGGGTCCTCCAATCTCCGGATGCCCTAATCTGCCAGATCCCCAATTCTCCGGACCCTCCATCCCAGGATCCCCCATTTCCGGATCCACAATTCCCAGATGCCCCAATCCATGGATCGCCCAATCCCCGGGTCCTCCAATCTCCCGGATCTCCAATCCCCCAGTCCCAGGATCCCCCAAATTTCCCGGATCCCTAGTCCCAGGATCCCTCATCTCCGGATCCTCCGATCCGCCAATCATTGCATTTTGAAATGCGTTGATCATAAATACGTGTTTTCGGGGCAATGTAAACAGGCTCGCTATGAGAATGAACGCTGTGCAATTTGAAGGACAGTTTGAATAGTCCAATTTCTGCTAGGGCAGCCTTAAATCTATTTGAAAAGCCTCGAATTTTAAAAGAAGCAAATTTTAAGTTTTAACAGCCAAATACATGACCGTGAAAGAGATAACTATGAGTGGATTTGGTTTTCGTTTTGCGCCTGAGATATGAACCCTATTTGAAGTCATCATCGGATTCAAAACATTTGTCCGTTATTCTTTGGGGAAATGACTTACAGGCTGCAATAGATTAACGTTGACGCATTTTCCACATTATCAAAGAAATATAATAAAAGCATTTATTATCATATCAAAAGTAATTAGTTCTATTAAAATATCTTAAACGCCTGCAAAAGCAAACATCAACTATTTTTGAATTAAATTCTATAAATAAAATAACTGCCAATCAGAAAGATTGCATCATGAATTTCCGCGTGAAGCAAATTGACATTCAAATCAAAAATCGTTGTGAATATAATATTTTCCTCTATCCAATCTAATTCACAATATTGAAATGATTGCACTATCACCACCCCATGATGATCAGCAGGGGATCTTGTTGCCGATATGAACCCGTAAACTATTGTCAAGGGTAGAATGATCGTAGATGAATTTGCACAGATAAGATTGTGTAACGATTGTTGTTGGAAATGTGTAATTGCAAAACTAAAGTCAAGTGATTTTCCGTTTTTGATTAATTTGATTGGGAATTATTGGATGTGATAGTTTTGCTTTATTTTTTATTATAAATAATTCCTTGGTGTTTTTTTTCAAATAAAACAAAGCATTTGCGAGATTTACCTTCCAAAAAAATGCGTCACAAGATAAAGTTTTCAGTTCATTTAAACGATTCATTCGAGTTTTGGAAATGTTTTTAGTTGATATAAATAAATAAATTGTCCTAACAATTTACAATCAATTTTATATTAGTCGATGATTTCCATTCATCGATTCACTCGTGCGAACTGTGAACGATAGAATAGTGCGTTGATTCGTTCAACGGCGACTATCACATTCAATTAATAGTTTATATTCTGCAGTATTTATTTGCTTGGCGACAGAATCTACGTACGTAATCGACAGCTTAATGTTGTTTTCAACTGACTTGGATGGAGTCTTGCAATTATTCAACCTTTGAACTTGTTTTGCAGGCTTCTCATAGCCAGTGCTGTTAATAGTCTCGTGTTTCCTGCTTATCTGTTTTTCAGCCACGAGATGTTATTCTTATAGATTGAGGGCTCGCAGTAATAATTAGTATTTCCAAGAATCTGAAAGTCACGCTAGTTAGGGCTCATCTTCACAAAGAATTTATTCGCAACCGAAATAAAATCGTTTTCATATCATTGTATCGGAATTTCATAGATAAGTTTTATTATACAATCATGCACATAATTTACGAAGGAGTACAGATTTCAATACTGAAATAATTCATTAAATTTTATTTTGAATAGTAGTGACAATATACGTACTTTGGTCAATTATACAATTAATTTAACATCGACAGGTAGTGACACTAGCTCTTGTTTTTTATCTTTGATGCTCGTATGCATCTGTGACCATTAAATAATTATTTAAAAAGAAATAGAACCATACAATTTGACTCCAATCCTTACAGTAAAGTGAATCAATGAAAAACGAACGTCATTTCGCTCATTTATTATCGTTTTCGAATGATGAAGGATGGCTGATATTTTTAGTGATCTTTCAACAAAAAAACACGACAGCCCATTTCCACGACACGTCAGGTTCGTTCACTTCTTATTCTTTCTGACAGATGCCACCGGTCGTAAAAGTCACTTCTTCTAGGCATTGCCTCCTCGGATCTAGTATGATTGGGCATTGTCTGTAACTAAATTCAATACACAAATGACTTTTCGTGGATCTAACTTGAATGCCAAAAAATTGAATTCTTCAATGTTATGCTGCTTAAAAATAATAAAAAAACTACTCTATTTTATTCAGATGATTTTAATGGCGTTGTAAACTTCACTGTTTGTATAGGCAAATACTCTCTAAGTAAATTCAGCTTATAAGTTCTTACCTAGAAATAAAGATGTATGCACTTAAGTTCAAAAAGAATTCAGAAACAAACAAAAAACATGTAACTAGTTTTATAAATTGAAGAAAAATACTGCAAAATACTACTCTACGATATTATTAATGAGCACTTAACATGATTTCATTTGTGTTTTAGCTACATGCATGCAGTTATGTATAGCACCCACTCTGAGATCTAAAAAAAATGTGACAAAAGATGCAAAAATCCCCTCTCCTTGAGAAAGAGCACTCTAATTTTTCGTTTCTAAGCTTGCGCGCGAAAGAACAAGTGAAAACACACAGTGAAACAACTGCATGTGGATTTGGGCAAATGTATTGTGGCGAGGCCGCAATTTTTTGTCAGTAATTCATGTACGTCTACACGTCGCGACCGAATTAGTGTGCGAAAAACATGTGTACCGAAATTAGAACACTAATACGCGTGCACAGTTCGATACAACATGTTGTATAACAGATGTGCGGCAATGTGGCTAAGAACAAGCTAGATGGTACGCAATTCATATTCTGTAAGCTTCTTATTTAAAATTTAAGATTATTCGAGATCTTTACCGCCATACTTTAAAAGCGAATGGATTCACGTCGAACAGTCAGTGAGAGTTGAGCCACGACAATGAGAAAAGTGTTTCAAGTAATCGTGAATAAAAAGAACGGTGGAACGGGAACGCTGTATCGAGTATCGGAGGCCTGTATTTGAATCGGGTATAGATGCGTTGTATTTACTAAAAGTTAATGACGAATTAAGTAGGAAAAGACTAAAAGTAGTGTTAAATTTTAAATTAGGAGTAGTGTTTTTGATGATAAGTTCATAGATAAAACTCGCAACTTAAATTTAAAATATCCCTCACTAACCCATAACGACTTGAAAATTTACAACGATATTTATAAGATATTTCCTTGAAAAGTGTTTATTTTATATGTGCTACCGAAAGTTTAGTAAAGAAGAGTGAATATGGTTGACATTATCAATATTTTTCAAGACAAATCTATGGCTATGTTTATCATCAATACAAGCTTATCATTTTGATGGCACTTACTTCTTTTTAAATGAAAGGAACGATTGTCGCTCTTCAATTTACATTGCCATAGATGACTCTATAGCATGGGGCACATTGTACGTTTTTCATTCAAAAATAAAATCATACCTTATATCATTCGCAGCCGTTTCCATTTTCGTACTTCAATTTTGTTCCTAAACAAAATTGTCATAGCAAATTTTGAACCAGTGCAACGTAAATAATTTGAGCTAAACATTACTGCTAATCAAACGTAAAAAAAAATTCTAAATAAATACCAACTCAAGAAAATATTCTTACATAGTAAAAAAAATAAAGTCATGTTCATTAAAAATAGAAAATATTTCCTCACAAAAAATGGCTTACTTCAGGAAAGAAAATTCGGAAACAAACTTAAAGGGAATAGATAATCAAAACAGTTTTAAATATACTTAATTCTGCGTTTCTCATTTTTCCCACCTAAAAATTGTCGTAGCCGAAAAACTAATAAATTTGTTTAAAAATTGTTGAAATGTTCGTTGTAAAGAATTTCTATAAAAAGAAATTCAATGATAGAATGCCTCTTTTCTTGTTTTATGCAATAATTACTTTTGAAGAGTTTCGTAAAAAGGCCAAAAAATGTGGTCAGAGAATAGGAACAATATCGTAACGATACATTTGCACCAATGTTCAATAGGTCACAAAACAACATAAAAAATTATCAGAATGAAATGTGGTCAGAAAGAAATTTATGTAGTTTATGGAGGGATTTGTAAATAATTTACAACTTTTGGATATTCCTATGAGGAATGCTCAGTGCAATCGCTCGTAATAACGTTTTAGTGATCCCGAAAAATTAAATTTTGGTTTCAATCGATAAAACTTGCCCAAATGACCAACAACTCAATTGAAGAATTGAGTTGAATTGGAAAAAATATCACGACAAAAAATAATTAGTACAAAATTTATGCATTGTTTCCACTAAAAGTCGAACGAATAAAAGTTATTGAAAAATAAAAATTAATTTAATAAATTCACAAAACCAATTTTTAAACACAATTTCCGAGGAAAAGTTTATTGGAATAAATAACTGAAACATTTTTGCAACAATCCTTCTCTTGACAATTTGGTTTCAATTCACTTTTGTTGATAAACATTCGAACGTTCACAAACAAGCTCATCTTTCAATGAAAAACAATATTAAATTTTAGATAATAATATTTATTTGGACATTTCAATTTTAATTAAATATTGACTTATTATCGTTTATACTCATAAAATACCTTAAATAAGTACATTGTTACTATATGAAAATTATCGCACAATTCAAAGTTATGCCATCGAATTTTAAATAATTTTGAATGTACGTTACGATGCATCTTTTTGTTTTTTGTTTCTTTTATCGTCGTATTTATTCCATAAATATGCTTTTATATAGTTTAAGCTACCACTTACTATTAATTTCATCGCATTATAAAGTAAAAGAAAAAACCTTATCATATTTCATTTAATCAATACTTTTTCTGCATAATTGAATGGAGAATATTAAAACAAATTATTTAACATAAATTTCTTCCTCTCAATCAAACAATAAATTAAACTTGAAATTAATATCTACATAAATTTCATATTAAATTATAATGATTAATTTCAATTAATAAAATGTTAAATCTCATCGTATAATTTAATTTCAAATTAAAATTCAGAAGAATTAATTTTATACAAATTGAATAATCATGGAAATGAAAATATTCCAGATGTTTTAAAATTGAAATAAATTATGTAATTTGCTTATCAGCGATTTATATCTGAATTAAACTACTTATATTACTTGAAGTCTTTTAATGTAGACTTCACAAATGAATTCCATTTAAAGTAGAATTCAATTAAATGTTGTGTTGAATGTTTTTATACGATTTTTCTATGTTAATCTCGAGTAAAACACTATTAAACGTTTAGAAAAAAAAACAATATCCAAATCTAATTTACAAATGAAAAACTACAAAGAAAAAACCTCTCAGTTTATGAATGTTTATTATGGATTATGTTTTGGTCGTATTTTTTGAGTACAGTGAAATGAATTTCTTTTCAAAATCTTATTGATTGGATTTTAAATTCGAATATAATGTATGTACATGTATTTATTATTAGTTTGTGGTAAATGGCATCGTTTAGGCATATAACTATGGATGCATACTGCTTTCTTCGAAGAAAATAAACAAAGATATTTTCTGGTGCTTCACTACTTTGTTCGTGCACAAATTCATTTTTCTTTATATTAATAAATGTGGATGATTTATCAGAGTTATTTGATGAAATGTGACATGTTTTGGGATTTAGGCTAATGATCTTGTTTGGAACTTCTTACGGGGAAACACTTCTTGACTGTCGTTGAACACTTTCTACTATTCAAATGGATAAACAGTGCATTTTTGAATGTATTGAATTTCAAACAGAAATATTTTCGAAATGTATGTATATAAGCGGCACGAGAAAAGTTTCGAGCGTTTGAAAGAGGAGTTTGAGGAATAGATAAGTTTCCCTAAGTTGGAAACTGCTGATTTCTGTTCTGTTAGCAAAATAAATATTAAATATTAATCAGCATTGGTTACTCATGGCACAACTTTAAAACTCAAATCAAATAAATATTTTGATTGAATATACAAATAAACTTTATTAAAGTTTAAAGAAAAGCATAGATAAAATAAATATTCCCAATGGAATTTTGATAGCAAAACAAAGTCTGGAAAGAAAATTAAAATATACATGGACCGAGTCATTAAATGAACTAAGATTTCAACAATGAATGTATTATCCTGAGAAAGCAAAACACTGCAATTAAGTTTAATCAGGCCATATTAAAGATGATATAATGATATATGGGCCAAACATTCGATTGTAGCAGAATATAAAAAAAAAATCACTAAATCATCGAAGAGATATGAAAATGAAGCTGCCCATAAAGATGGTATTGTCGATGATAATCAGATTCACTTCAATCTTTGGTGGATTCTGAATAAAGTTTTGGAATTATAAGACGATTTGGAAGCTGTATCAATTAAACCGATTCAGGGAAAGCAGGTGAACACATAATTAATGAATATTATTATGTAGATGCATTTGATCAACAATCGCCAATGATATACGAATACTGCAGCCATGAAAAGGGCAAAGAAAGCATCCTGCAGCTATGAAAGAAGCAATCAGTACAAAGTAACGCTTAATTAATCCTAATTGAAAATTTTACAAGCCTATTTCCATTTGGAACAAAACAGCACTAAAAAAATACGGAGTGTCGTTGCATGTCATGTTCGCAATTAATGTGGTGTTAAAAGAGTAACAAAATGTTCACTGGCCATCACCACACGAAAGGACAAAAAAGTATAACTCCATTCTCAAATTAAACAAAAATAAACTGCAAATAGCATTTGAAAATACGGAATATCATTCATAGAACAATTCCACTTCAGACACTGTGACCACGGATTGACTTCTGGAAGATACATACTTGTAGGGCAACCGGGTAGACTTGCCCTACATGGAATTCAAGAGGACTCAAGATGTACCAAGCGGCGTCTCAATATGAATCGTGAGACCTTAAGATGGTTTGCTCGAAAGTCTAGGTCGCATTGGCGCTTGGCATCTTTTAATTTTCCTGGCTTCCAAAATGACAATTCATTCGCTTCCAAACTTTTCCATACCTTTATTGTATGTTTTTCACATCCATACCAACAGTTCATACAACTTTAAGTAATTTAGATTGTTTTTAAAAAAATTAAAAAGCGTCAAAATCAAATTTTCTCGTCACAAAAATTCCGATTTTCAAGGCGATTTTGCTCAGAAACTTCTGAAGATAGCTTCATAAGCTATTTAATCGGTAGGTGCACATTCCGTGCGTAAGTAAATCAGACAATTTTTCGAAATTTTATTTCTAAAAACAGCCAATGGGCACATAAAAAAATTGTGTAATTTGTGGAAATAAAAAAAAATTGATGTTCCGAACAACAAGACACATTTGACTCCAAATCATTGTAGGAATATAAAGCTATCAATTAAAAAATATGAAGATATCTTCAGTCGTTCCAGAGAAAAATCGCCTACAAAATTCGCACTTTCTCAAAAGAAAATCTAATTTTGACGCTCTTTTAAATTTTGTAAAACAACCAAAATTGCTTGAAATTTTTTATGAAACATACAGTAAAAGTTTGAAGGCAATTGAATTGTTATTTTGGGAGCTATAAAAATTAAAGGACGCGAAGTGTCAATGCGGCTTAAATATTTGGGATGCACCCCCGTAAGGTTTACAATTTCTATATTGACGGGACGTTGTCTAATGGGCAGGTAAGCATAAAGTTTGGATGTTCCCTTCAATAGCTTCTGCCGCAATTGTAAGTCGGAAGAAGATGAAGAAACGATCTAACGTTTTCTGTGTGAGTGTCCAACACTTTCCAAAAGACGGGTGCGAATTCTAGCCACCATTTCTAGAAAAACCTCGCGAAGATTTCCGACATAAGCGTTAACAAGAGAATTAAACAATGCATAAGTTTTTGATGTCACCCTTTCTTCTTGTGGATTCATAAGGGGTGTACTGAGGCTGAAGTGAGCTACCTCTGAATAACAGGGGCTACCACTGTAACCTACCTGCCTATCTCAAGAAGAAGAAGAAAGAAGAAGAAAGAAGAAGAAAGAAGAAGAAAGAAGAAGAAAGAAGAAGAAACAAGAAGCAGAAGAAGAAGAAGAAGAAGAAGAAGAAGAAAGAAAGAAAGAAGAAAAAAGGGCGGCACTAACAACTTATACATTGTTTGATTCTCATATGAAGCTGGTTATGTTATTCAAACTTATTCCAAACATCTCGGTACTATATATCATACCCACTTACAAGTGAAATAATATAAACTAAATTCCAAGTTGGAAGACCATTACGACAGCGGAAATAGCACTCGCACGTCTGCAGAGGATCTAAATCGAGTCCCTTCCTAAAAGATAGTTCTCATAAAATTCAGGAATAGATAAAGCTGCATTAAAATAAAACGAGTGTCAGTTTATATCAAATAATTGATCGGCAAGACTTTAATACTTGATTGCAAACTATTCTTTAATGCATAGCATGCAGGGTGTCTAATGAATTTAAATTTGAATTGCTTGAGAAAATGCTACTTAAACGGCAACTATCTTCCCAATTTTGATAAACAACTCATGAACATCGTTAGCACAATTGCGGCTAGTACTTACTACAATACTACTCTCAATATGTTTTTCGGAAATCCATCGAAAGCTTTTTATTTGGAAAGATTAAACGAGAAATTGAAATTATGTAATAATTTGCAATACTTGACATAAAAGGGAATAATTGTGAGAGGTGTAGAATCCGATAAAACGTTTAGGAACGATGTGCCAATTTTTTTAGAGATTAAAATACATAAATCATTATCACTCGTCATTGCCCTTTATATATCTCATTAATATTGCAAACACATTCATAATCGGCAGCTCTAAAACATACTTAACTCTCGTTAAGCGTTTCACTCCAAAAGTTTCATACTTTACAAACGGCTGGTGTTTATAAGAGATAGTTTTTTGTGGCAAATTAATGTTAACATATAATTCAACAGTCAGGAAACTAGGAAAACGTTTGAATGTATTCTGAAAATAATATTTTCAAAATAAATTGAAAGGAATTTAACATTTTCCAGGGCAGTTGCAAATCATAAATAAGTAGTCCGATTTTTTTAACTCAACATGATGCAAGTCAGGATGTGATGCGTGCACTATTTTTTTTGCCGAAAATGGGTGAAAACCGAAGTGTAGACTCTATTCTCGGGTTCTAGCGGTGTTCTCCGTTCGATGTCGATATTTCGCCACGAAACAAAGGTTTCTTTGGCGAAAATCCCAAAACCGCCCACATTCTCGAAAGATTCTGCCGACATAAAGGAAGCTAGTAAACAAAAACCGCGGATGGAAAAATGATGCGGTGCTGCGGTCTACGGAATTGAGCCTCTACAGAGCTAGCGAAAGATCGGCTCATTAATCTGGGCAGGCTTCAATTTGTTGACAATGTCGGTTAGACTGTGGTGCACATATTATGTATACTCCAGTCCAAAATTATGTAGCCAAAACCCATTCAGACGCACAAAACACAAACAAGAAATTGAATTTCTAACTTCAAAATGAAAAGTAAATGAACTTAAATCTTAAAACAGTTTCAGAGCTTAGGATCATAAATGAAAATAATCTAATTTGAATCCCAATACATTAAAACTCAATTGAAATGTAAATAGTCTAGAAGTCACGTTTGCACTGTTTCCCTATTGCTCATAAAAATGTAACAAGAATTTGTACTTCCAAAGTCGCTATTGATGCCATAGATTCTATTGCACGTACTTTCAATTATAAAACAGCCTAAACACAATATTACTTCGAACATAGTTTAGACCATCTAGACTACATATTAATGGCCAGTTCATACTGAGGGCTGGAACGAATATGATTTGAAGTTTTAAATGAATTTAGTTTAGCTTTTAGTAGCATTAGGCCTTCAAGAGTATTTTAGAATGAATTATTTCAATACTATTGCATCCTTTCAAATCAACCACCAATCAAGACATGATTACTTTCTGTTGTGAAAATCAATTTATTCATTTGCACGACATTAAATTCAAATTATTAATATAGTTCATCCGAATGTTTAATAAATAATAATGGAAACCATACAGAGCGTACAGGAAATGTCGATTGAAAACATTTGACACAAGTTTGCATGAAATTCAACCATGGATGGATGAATGGGCATTTTGAAGCATATTATTCACAAAATACCATATTTGTTTTATTAATTCTGTAACATGGTGCAAATAGATGAAGACATCGTCAGTCAATATTATGTGTGCAGCTTAGATTATCGTTATTAATTTTTGGCAAAAATAAAATAAAAAGGACAATCACACAATCAACGTCAAACATTACATTATCCTTTCCAGGTTTTTAGGATAATTATATTATTTTATTTGTTTGTTGCACATATACACATCATTCACGCGCATAATGTAAGTCTCACAATATTCTTAATTGTCGTCTTCAACTTTTTTGTTGACAGTCGACAAAACTATTCCTATTAGTTCCCTTTGCGGTGTTCTACATTTATGTTTTACACATAAATTACTAATTCTAGAAATCGATAGATTATTATAATAATAGAAACATATTTATATATTATATATTTATATATAATAATATTAAAAATTCAGTCCATTTTGGTTTCTTTGTGTTTTTAGTACATACTTATGAACGAAACGAATAAATCGCATTAAATTAAAGTTTATAAACCTTTTGTTTTTGAATATTTGTTACGTCAAGCGAAGGGACTACACACTGTCTCTGCTAATATAGTCCCTCCTACCTGATACGTGTTTATTTCGTATTTTACTTTACCCTAGGTACACTACTTCTTTTTGGCTGCTTTTTCGGCTTTCTTCTCAGCTTTACGTATTGCCTTTTCCCGCTCCTTGCGTGTTCGCTCCTGATCTTTACGCTCTTTTTCGATGCCAGCTTTCAGTTCTTTGATGCGACGCTTTAGGCGCGACTTATCTTCACCTGTGACGCCAAGAATTTTGAATTCGCGTGAATCTAATTGCAATAGAGCGCCACCCTGAACGCCATGTTCACGGAATTTCGGAATGTGCTGCTCGAGGGCGTGGGCCATTAGCCATTGGCAAACCTGATGGAGGAAGACAATGGATAGTTGGGGGTCAAAATGCAGCAATGAGGCTTACAAGAAAATTGAGTACTAGTCTAATACTAATAACTTATTGCCAATCTAATACTATGTCGCATATTAAATCAAAATAAATTACTAATAAAATTAGAAGATCAATTTTGAGGCCTAGCATATAACCTTTTTTATGATGGTACAAAAGCACCTGAACAATGGCCATGATAATAGCAATAAAAAAGAGAAAGGCAACTAATATTACGTCTGTGGTCTAGAGGTTCAATTTGGGAGATAGCAGTTTCATAGTCTACGAGCATGACTGATTTTCGTTGAACCTTATGTAACACAGATAGTGCGGTGCTACCAGCACCCACCCAAATACAGGAACTAAATTCTAATCTAAATCGGAAGTTCACTTTTCTAAATTTGCGCCTGGTCGGAAGCTGTACAATATTTTTTACAACGATTTAGAAATCCCTGGCACTTTATTACATTTATTGTGAAATGTTCAATACACTTATTATTTATGTTTCATTGCGTACCGCATCAATTTGCTTCCCAGGCGAAAATACAGCGTTCCATGAATACTTCTAGAATGGTTTTTGATATATCGGAGCGCTCGCCAAAGTGCTCTAAACTTTTCCGAATGGGAAGCAATGTACAAATGTTTTTATCTACGATTTAAGCGTGTGCTTAGGCGGCTTCCCAAGTCGCGTAATATCACGGGCCACGACGCGAACTTGCGCTTCTATCTTCTAATTTTATACGTAGGAAAGTTTGTTGCTTTAAGGAATGCGTCAAGTATTTTGAGTATTTTTAGTAGTATTTGTTGAATGTATTCAAGTGAAGTGACTCCCTTCTCTCCCTTCATAGCGACAGGATTTGGTTAGGCAAGTTTAATTATTTTACATTGTCGCGTTACTTACTATGTTCTAAGCAAGTTTCATCCTTTTAGCGATGGACAAAATAGTTCTACGATCGCCTCCCTGCCTGTCAATGACAAAGAATAGTTCGCAAATGCAACCGCAAAGCCGAGCGATCTATTGGTCATATTGGTTTTATGTTGCCTTCAACCAACAACTGCATGTTTTACACAACAGTTATGCACTCCGTCTCTACTAGCTCCTTTAAATTAAATGAATCGCCAAAAAGCTCAATATATGATTTGTGAAGGAAGAATATTCGAGCCACTGAACGATATATATACTTCGAAATCGCCAGCAAGAACGATTTTAGACGAAGGAGAATGTTCCAATAAATTCTGTGTCGGAAAGTAAAAGAATTGGCTAAGTTTGCCTCATCGTTGTAAAGCTCTTGGAAATGTCGACTCTTCTCACTCGAGGCACTTGCGGTAAAAAGCTCGTTGCTTACAGGGCAAAAACCATCGCAACCCTTCAGATTGTGTCGGGATGTAAAGAAACCCATGGTTATGTTGCCACCATCTACGACAAGATGAAGCCATTTCGTGGGAGCATTGTGGTGTCTGGGGCGATCCCAATATATGCAACAGCAATTGTCGTGAGGATATATTACGAAGGTAGAGTAAAACACAAACTTTAACCAAAGCGTTATGAATATGCTGCCGTTCTGCTAAGTAAAGTGCGCTCGTAACGTCCAACGCGACCACAACATAATACCCACCGGTGGCCAGTCTGTTGTCAATCGGATTAACAAACTGTTGCAATAGCAAAGGTTGAGCGTGCCTTACGGAAGTCAGACAGGTTTTTCTGAGAAGCCGTATATTTTCTATATTATTGAAAGCAGTCTGTGGTGAATAACGCGCTCCAAATTTTTTTTAAAGTGTTCAGCAGACATATAGGCCGATAAAAAGTGGACTCAACCAGTTGCCAATCAGACTTTGGACCCAAGACTCGTTTTCATATGTACATATTGGGTTGGAGAAAAGGAAATGTCGTATTTTGTCGATAGATGGCGACACTTAAACATATCTTGTGTTGTACTTATCGCATCGGGTCATACTATACGACGATTTGAAGACGACAATTTGTGCTACAAGAGTCTCTGACAGTGTTGTGATCGTACGTTTCAGTCTCAAGTTATAGCGCGTCAAAGATGGAGTCCATCAAGCAAAAAATTCGTCATATTTTACGTTTTTACTACCTGAGCGGTAAAAATGCAACGAAGGCGGCCGAAAAAATTTGTGAAGTTTATGGGCCCGATACTGTAAAGATTCGCACAGCACAGCGTTGGTGCAATCGATTTCGTTCTGGTGTAGTGGATATCGAAGATACACCCCGTACTGGTAGGCCAATCGTCGTATAAACCGATGAAATCGTCGAAATCATCCAAGTAGACCGGCATGCGAGTATTCGCTCGATTGGCCAGGACCAGGGTATAGACCATAAAACCGTTTCGAACCATTTGCAGAAGCTTGGATTCCAAAAAAAGATGGATGTTTGGGTGCCACACGAGTTGACGGAAAAAAAATCTCTTGGACCGAATCAACGCCTGCGATGCACTGCTGAAACGGAACGAACTCTACCCATTTTTGAAGCGGATGCTGACTGGTGATGAGAAGTGGATCACGTACGACAACGTCAAGCGTACAAGATCGTGGTCGAAGCGCGGCGAGCCGGCGCAAACCATCGCCAAGCCCGGATTGACGGCCAGGAAGGTTTTGCTGTGTGTTTGGTGGGATTGGAAGGGAATCATCCACTATGAGCTGCTCAACTATAGCCAGACCCTCAATTCGGTCTTCTACTGTGAGCAACTCGACGGTTTGAAGCAAGCGATTGACCAGAAGCGGCCACAATTGGTCAATAGGAACGGTGTTCTGATCCACCAGGGCAACGCTCGGCCTCACACATCTTTGATGACCCGCCAGAAGCTACAGGAGCTCGGATAGGATGTCTTATTGCACCCACCGTATAGTCCAGACCTGACACCATGTGATTACCATCTCTTCCAGTCCATGCAAAACGCTCTTGGTGATATTAAGTTGGCCTCAAAAGAGGCTTGCGGAAACTGGCTGATTACTGTATTGATTATAGGATCGATTAACCGAAAGATAAGATCCATAAATATTTCTAAAGATATTTTAAATTGGGGAATCTTTAGCCTCTTTTTATCATTTGAAAATATACGAGATTTGATTTATTTCGAAAATAAATCTCAGACCGGGTTTCTTTGCCTTATTGGTTCAAAATAACGGTACATCTTATCCCAAAATTACTTAGTCTTTAGTCGATTTTAAATATAAAAAACATTCGTTTCGATTACAATGCAAACTTACCTGCTCTTTCGACCATTCATGCACTGGACCATTTTTCCAATAGTGAGGCGAACGCTTATCACTCGAAAAACTTGTACTCGAACCGGATAAATCGAGACAACGACTTGGCGAATAGCCAGGCGAAGTTGATCCCGACGATGATACACTCGAAGGGGATGGCGGTCCTTGGTTTTGTGGCGGCTGTTGTTGTTGCTGCCACGGAACTGTTCCCGGTGGTGAGAGAGACTGAGGGACAACATTTTTAACTGCAATCGAAATGATAGATTCGATCAATTCCATTTAGAAACATCAGACTAAATACCTTTCGGTTGGGCTTCGTTCACAGCTTGGCGAATTTCCACAACCAAATTTTGTGTCATTATCGCTGCAGGATTTGGGGTTTTATTAATTTCAGAATAATCATCACTGGAATCACGAGATGAGCCATCGCCCAGGCGTCTGGAATGTAAGTAGTGTGTAAACGAAATGGCATTTGCATGTTGAATTTTTGGATTTTCATTCAATCCACTCTAAAAAAATTCAATATTCACCTCTCTCTATCAGCTAAAACCTGATTCAATTGATCTGTAAACGAATTGGGCGGAACTTTCTGTCCCCTTCGCCGATTCGCATACATCCAATTCTCCAACGAATGATCATTCTCCGATAATTTATCATTGGATCCTAAAATACTGTCATACGAACTATTCACATCCTTCGCGAATGAGCCCGAGCTGTCGTTGTTCGTGTTCTTAAAAATATTCGGTATTGTTGTGTGTGTTTTATAACTATCGCGATCTTTGTGCACTTGCGCATAGAGCGGCGTTGCAGTCTGATTAATTTGGCTCCGCAACATTTGATTTTGTTGCATATAATTCTCATTCGCATGATGATGATGTCCATTGGTTTGGTGATTTTCTAGATTTGACACGGATGTGGATTCGGTCCCAATGTCCTCCTCACTATCCAATGCACAATCGGAACTGCTATTGCTTAGGCTCTTTTTTCCGGTGGGTAGTTGACGATTCGCCAAACCGCCCCGTGACGCTGCAATAAGAAGTTACGACACCATGAAACGGATAGGAATGCTCAATGTATTGCAATGCATGGAAATAAAATAAAATATTTGTTTGAATCTAACATCTACAAAATTATACGCAAGTTCAATACAATGATAAATATTGCTTTTAGTCACACGTTTACCTGAAACAGAAATTAATGGAAAGAGTGGAATTGAACCTGGATGATGTAATTTGCTACATTTGGAAGGTTTGTGAAGTGCTCACTAATCCGTTTGTTTTGAAGCTAAGAATGGAAAAAGGAAAATAAACAATGTAAACAAGAAATATTCAGTGAATTTCGAGACCAAGAAACTGTTAAACCAACAACTATTTAAGCACTTAGTTGCTCCGCGTATTTCATTTTAAGAATTCGTTTGTAGCGTACAACATCGAAAGCGTTATTGCATTATGTTAGTGTCAAAAATTTAGTTTCGTTTATTTTCTCATTTTTTATGCATTATTTTACAATTGAAGATTGTCGGTTTATTTTGCTGCGAACAAGAATTACAAAACTCAGATCATGTAACTTGCAGTAAAGTCGGAAAGAACAAAATGAAAAATCAATATATTTAAAGAGCGATAAATAGCAGAGAACCTCTAAAATAATTTAACCATACATTGGAAACATGGAAAAGGGTAGCGATTCATCAGAATCTATATTTAATGTGCGCCAAAATATTTAACAAAGTAATGCAAGCAAGAAAAAGTTCAACTAGAGGCGTAATTGAAAATTTCTAAGTTTTCTAGATCGTTGATTGTCTGCAATAATTTGAAAACTAAATCTTATTCATAATTTGAGAAAGAAATGTCCTACGGAACTTATTCCAAATATGTATTATCTAATTTTCCAATAAATAATTTTGTTGAGACGATTCGATATGAAGGAAATATATTTCAAAGAATATGAAACTAACTGAAGACCCACGAAATTAAAATTTGATAAGACAGAGATACACAAGAAATTTTTTCAAAAAAAATTAGCTGAAAAAATGAAACCACGCGAAGATTACAGAGGTCGTTTAAGCGATTCGTTCCTCAGTGAAAATTAAACATTTTAGAACACTATGCTAAAAAATTTCACTGACAGATTTTTATAATTCTGTACGCAAAATAGTTGGGTTCCAATTAAATATTTCGCATTAGTCAAAGCTCCGATTTGTCATGATTGTTAATTCACCACAATACATAAAACGCATCCAATTACGCCTCTCGGAATAGCCACATACTCAAAAGCAACAAAGTGAACATAATCAACCAAACACTTACCTAGATCTATTTTGGTTTTCGTTGCCGAATTGTCTAACAATTCATGCTGTGGCACAGCCGTGTCCAACTCATCCTTGATTGGTATCTTCCTCTCAACCGTGGCCGTCTTATCACCATCACCCTCACCGTCAGGCGACAGATCTGAAATTTCAGTGTCTAACAATTCAGTCTCCAGTTTTTGGAAGAGTGGCTTTGGCGGTTGCCGTCTCGTCATTTGGGGCGTAAGCTTCAGGCTGGTGCTATCGTAGGGCAATATGACTGGGAAACCAGCCTTTCTTTGGGTCTCTTGCAATTCTTGCTCGAGGTTGATCACACGATCTTTCAATTTCTTCACCAACGCATTGTATTCAGTGTCCTTTTCTTGGACCAATTGCAAATAGAACTCTTCACGATGGACCATGTCAACTTCGCGCTGCTGAAACTCCCGAACTAAACGCTTGGCTTTGTTGTATTTTTTCTCGAGCGCCATATACTGCGCTTGCGATTGCTGCAACATATTCTGATAGTTGGAAGCCTCTTTTTTGATGTTGGCCAGCTCACGTTCCGTTTGGCGAAGGCGTTCATTGAGCAATTCATTTTCGTTGCCGGTCGCCTCAAGCTTTACGAGCTTTGGAATGAATTAAAGACGACAGATTAATTAATTTGTATTGGCTTACATATTTATGAATAACTTTCATGCGAAACAAACAACCCAACATGCATTTTACCCGAAAAAGCGCAATGTGCACACTAATTCATATCCCAAACAATACAAACTCAAAATATACAAACAGGAAATAAATAGATCAAAGCAAACCCACCTTATTCTTAAGGTCAGCTATTGCGCCTTCATTCAATAATATTTTCTTTTCACTCTGCAATTGCATAACAAAATAAAAGAAGCCAATCAAACAAAGATGTGTTGGTGCAAAAATAAAATTCTTAAATATATTGGACGATGTACAACAGATACAACTGTTTGCGAGACAAAAACAATGCTAGGAACTGAGTTTTTCATTCGAAGGAATGCGAGTGTTCAAAAGTTTAGGATGTGAGAATATCAATCGCATCCAAAGCAAATTATATTCAGAGAAACCAGTTAAATTTTTTGTCAAATCGAACCTAACTTTGAACTAGCATTTAAAACTTTCCAATTGGACAAACACCATTGACAAAAGTATGTTGCGGTTTAAATAAAGGATTGAATAGTTTACATTGCTTAGCTATGAAGTAAAAAAAATTGGGAGCGATATATCTATGCTACAAAGACAAAATTCACATCTCTAAAAAAATTTGAATAAAAATCCAATCCAACAAAATGACGAAATTTAGACCGACCGCTGAGCATTCATTGCTATTTACACAAAATCGAGAACAATTTCCAACAAATGTTGACACGAAAGTGAACTTATACTGTAGACATGCACAAAACGCTATATTATAGTGAACACCATTTGAATAAAACTATAATTTACCGCTTTATGCTGTTGCATGAAATGTAAACAGACATGAATTTTACAATTACATTACGTTCCGACTTCAAATAGACAATACAAATAATTACCTCTTGTAGAAGTCTCTTTAACGACTCTACTTCTTGTGAATGCTTTGCTTCCACGTCCATTGGATTCTCAACAACTATCGGACTGGTAGGTCCTTCAGATACGCTCGAATTCGCGGAGGCCGGTTGTGTTGAATCCTCCGAATAATCAAGAGTTCTTCGCAAATATTCCTCTTGTTGTCTAACAAGGAATCTAATATTGTTGAACGAAATATTAGTTGATTTGAAATGATTGATGTACCTTTTCAATCGTTCCTCCTTCTCTTTGTCAGCTTGCAAGCTTAAACGTATTAGTTGTGCTACTTCTGAATTTTCCGGATCTCTTTCCCTACCGATTTGAAACTTTACGAGTCCTGATGTGTTTCGTAGAACCGATGCAGCATACGCTTGGGTAACACCCACTAAACTTTTACCATCGACTTCAATTATTTGATCGTTCACCTGGAAAGTAATGAAAATAATCGAATTGAGAATTCATATTTCGTAATTTCGGACAAAACACACACAAGATTCAATTGTCAACTTGAATTTAAATATTTGATTAACTAAAAATTATATATAAGCAATTTCAATTGAATCTTTTACTAATATCTGAAATCTCGGAGAGTAAATCTTCTTTTGCGGAGATGAGTTTGTCAAGTTCAAGTTCAGATTGGAAATTGCGGGATCTGCTGGATTACCACCAAGGATCTATGAATGTCATTGTCGTGATCCGAGACCTTGGCAGCTGGCACTAAAGAAATTCAAATTAAATACCACATGTAGGCTTGTGATTTGTTCCATAAAGCGGATAGTTACGCGAAATCCTTGATCACAAATTTAGTAATTGACGCGATTTAACGAATATGGATTGAGGATAGCATAGCGTGTGGGAAGCTTTAAAATTGAATTTTGAGGCGTCTTTCAAGGATCTGTTATTTAAAATATGTACGTATTCAACTGCATTGGTGAAGAGAACGTTCTATCCATATCGCGAAATTTCAAAGTTTGTGCATCGATATATTGTCGAAAAATGAAGATGTTTTCTAGGGTTAACGATTCAACTGAGTATGCTTCAAAGGAACATAAAAAGCACAGAAGAGGCCACCAGGGGCATTTATCGCAAAAAGAAAGTAGAAAGGAAAGGACATTAGGTATCTACCTGCTAAAAGTGGCTTCATGACGAAGATGAGCGTTACAGAATTAAAATTCAAAAGAATACAATAATTCTTTTAAAGGGATATTCAATTTCAAAAAAGACCTGAAAAATATAAAAACGCAGTCAAACTACCAATTAAGGATGTCCAACATAGACCTTAAGGCCAGTACGAATAGTAAGAAAAGCCAGAGAAAGATTCTGAAGATGAACAAACACAAGGAAATCAAGAAACGATGAAGAAAACGATGAAGAATACGAAACTGAAAAATAATCGGACGGACATAAATGAAGAGGAGGATTCCTAACAGTCATCCGGAAATTTTTTAAGGGATCGACTAATAAAAGACCCAAACATCTTGAAGACTACACCATGATTATGAAGAAGGAAGTGAGCCAAGTGACAGGGGATCCTGAAACTTCCGAAGACGACTTAAAAATTGAGAATTCGGTGAAGTAGAAGAACAATGCCAAAATCCTGAAGGCAATATCAATAAAGACGAGTATAAAGCGTAGCTGGTGGTCAAGCGACAGCGTCACGGCATTGACTACAGCGTAACTTTCAATTCAGTGGCAAAGATGGGAATAATTCGTTTGGTTTCAAGCATTGCAGCAGATAAAAAATTACTTGATGTAGTGTGATGTGTCATTAGGACACATCTTTTTTGTATAAAGAGCTCGAAGAAATAGTTTTATGAAGCATAAGTAGACAGAATCAATAAGGTTTTTCAACTCAAGAGAAGCTTTTATAGACTCAAACAACCAAATGACGGAATAATCATCTTGAGAGCTTACTTCACGGACAAAAATTCAAAATGCTGATCCATGCTTGTATATTCGACAGAGGACTGAATGCAAACGGATGTCAACTCCAATGTTGTAGGGTCCAGAAGTTTCCTTACCAGAAAAAGATGACAAAGCATCTTAATTTTTCTAAAGGCAATCATTTGGGGCTCCCATGTACCTGATGCTTAGCATAATACCAGACGCCTACAGCGTAAGATTTATATCGAAATAGCTCCAAAATTCAGCACAAGAGGACATCCTACGGATCAAAAGAATTTTTCGGTACATTAGACATTGGAATAGTATATAGTAGCACCACGCATGCAGGTGTTTTGGCGGTGTACAGGGATGCAAATTTCAGAGGATGCATTAGCACAGGATGCTCTACCTCTGGAGCAATCGTGAAATATTCTGCATAAGCGATTTTCTGGCTGAGTCAACAATTACTGCAATTTTTGCAGCGAACAAGGAAGGCCTATAGGCCATTTGGCTGAGTAGAGTTTTAAGATGAATAACGAAGCTCGAAGATTCTTCTGTTAATCAAGTTGGCAATTCAGAAGCAGTAAGGCTGGCCCAAAATTCAAAGATTCGTGTCTTCATAAAACACTTTTCCACTTTCCATCAATTTTTTTCTTGCCAAGGAATATGAATAATCATAGTTTATGCGTTTTTTTGGATATCTGAAGTAATTCATTGATACTAATTGAGTTTCAAGCTACACCGGAATGACTTACATCCACAATGAATAATTGAAGAGCATAGCACGACATAAAAGATAGCACCTTAGTTGAGTTTAAAGGTAGCTAAGCGGAGAGTCTAATTGGGCACATCATGCGGATTTGCACACTATAGAAAGTGGAAGGACGGACCCAGTCAATTACATCTGTGTATGATGTTCTTAGCTGAGTTCGGTCGTTCCAACTTGAGTAATACAGGCATCCAGAGATAAGTTTTTTTCCCGGGTATTTTTTGCAGTTTGTTTTTCGGGTTGGACTTCAGCTCGAGTGAAATAAGAAATTTTCACTCGCGGGATGGCTTTCTATCGGGGTGGTAAAATCATTCTGCCAGAGAAAAATGTGTACGAATAAAATAAAAAGTAGGGCCTTAGTTCGTGATGTTGATCGATATCTTTTTGATTCGGAACTGAATTAGCCGGGCAGTAACCCTGAGCACTTTATTCTTCGGAAGGTAGAAAGAATTCTCTTAACGCTCATTACTCCGTCCATAGACTAAATGACCACAAAGCTTTTCCAACTAATGCACAAAGGCAAAGTCTATAAGATTCAAATCCCCCTTTATTCACCGAGAAGTATGCACCTAATATTTTTGGCCCTTGGAGAAAATTTTCCAGAAGTGTTGTAGATTTCAATATGAATACATTACAATACTGAAAATAGGTTTTAAATGGTGTCAATTAAAAAGATAATTTCGGAGAAATTAAAATTGTCTTATTGAAAATGAAATATTCAGGGGACCACGATTGATTCGTGCTGAAATTCTAATCCTTAATAGGGTCACAATTAGATATCACAATTTTCACTCACCTGTATTCTGCCATCTCTAGCAGCAGCACCATTATCGGTAATTGTTTTCACAAATATTCCCAATTTCTCTAATCCTGCATCAGCACCAACTCCCATGCCAATTATGCTCAGTCCTAATCCTTCAGGTCCTTTCATCAATTCAACAGGGAATACGTGCATCTTC
This sequence comes from Oxycera nigricornis, assembly GCA_963942545.1. Classification (NCBI taxonomy): domain Eukaryota; kingdom Metazoa; phylum Arthropoda; class Insecta; order Diptera; family Stratiomyidae; genus Oxycera; species Oxycera nigricornis. The sequence goes on along the minus strand of OZ012663.1, from coordinate 22,296,271 downwards.
TCCACACGTTTCTCCAGTTCATATTCCGCGGATGCGGCAACCGGATCGACATCTTCATTACGACGATCATATTCAGTCACCGAGAACGTGGAGTAAACTTGAATTGGACCCGAACTGAACTTCACTTTCGTATTCTTCTTCACAGTGATTGGTGGATAGTCGATATCATCGTCATCTTCTTCTGACTCTAACAATCCTGGGACTTCCATCCAAAAATTTCCATCCTCAAAATAGTGCACGCCAGACTCGACAAACACTTCCTTGCTACGAACGGGTGGATATTCGGGAATGTAGGAGTCATCGGCCGACACATCGGCATCAGCCAAAGAGCCTACAGAATTGTGTTTACTCGATATAATACTTTCGTCAATTGTTGTGGCTGTAATACTATGCGCTGATTCCGACACACTTTGCGTCGACTCGATCGACACTATTGATTCCTGCAGTGATTCTGGTGCTGTCGAGTGATTCAGTAGAGCATTGGTTTGATTTTTCTCGTTTGTGAAGTATGATGATCCTGAATCGTCGTTGCTTGTCTTCGATAGAATGAATGCATCGTTTAAATTGTTGCCACTCGACTCAGCGGTTTTCGTTGATGCATCTAACACATCCTTCAACCATTCGGGCTCGTCGTCTTGTTGCAGTTGTTGACTAGTTTTACTTAGCTGTGATGATTGATTGGATAAAATCTCTTCGACTTCTTTTGCCTGCTCGTCGGACAGTAAAGATTGTTGCCTGAAATCGATGGGTATTTTTAATTTGAAGGATAGTATAATTTGGAATTAAGCCATGAAAATGAGGTAACAGATTAGTATACAAGTTCTGTTGACATGAACATCAAAAAATTATTAGAAACACTTCATGCATGTTGATAATAGACAAGTTTAACCCTTGATTAACAATATTCGATGCAAAAATTCGTTTCATGTCATTATAGATTGTGTTATTATTTCAATTATCTTACCTCATTTTCAATGATATTATAAAATTGAATGAATTAATACAAAAAAATAAATACTAACCTGATTTTGCTTGCCAAAATTCTACGAATCAACAGTGAAGAAATACACAAACACGTAGTATGAAAAAATAAACAACAATAACAACAGGCAAATATACGTCAGTATATAAAGTTCATGCGTTCAAATTAAATTAATCAACACAATAACAATAATATTAAATGTTTTTTTTTGCAAATCAGCAAAACACAGTATGCATTACACGAAGCAGTATATAAAGTTCAATACACAAAATAGTACGACGATTACGTATACGCAGCATAAAGTAGAGAATGATCAAACAACGAACACATGTGTGTATTAAATGAAAGAGAAAAGAAATTAAAAACAACAACAATTAGTGAACTATTTCGAGTATTGTAGAATCAATCATATCATGCAAATTTATAAAAAGATTGTATTCTTTCAAATTAATCTACATTTTTTTAAATTAGTTTCAAATGCATTTAAGAATATTATGTATGATACTTGAAAGATGGAGTCCATTCGTTTAAGGATAATGCGTGTGATGTTCGATTTGATGGTTCTTATGAATAAATTTTAATTTTCCTTTTTAAAGTACAGCGAAAAAAACCTTTTCGACACTTTCAAGTTAGTCAGTTTGTTAAGAGACGAGCCATTGAACAATTGAAATATATTTTAACGAAAAATACACTTAATACTACCTGAACTTACATCGAAGCTTTGGTAAATATGATTCGATTCGTTTGAATTTTTTATTTGATATTTAAAAATTGTGTTTCATTGTTGGAATTATAATTTGTCTAATTTAACGCATTTAAAAGCGAGAGATGCCCTTTTTTTAAAAATCTTCCTTTTGTTTATTTTAAAATTGACAGGCAAGTTTTGAAGATTGAATACACTAATCGTATGTATATTTTTAGTGTTTTTTTCTTCTTCTTCAAATTGAAATTACAGCCACTCCCTCTACGTAATGCTTGGAAGCAGGAAAACATGTCTTTATGTAAAACTACTAAGTAAACTGCGATTTTTGAAATAAAAACCATGTGTTGAAGAATCATTTTAACAGCAAAAAACATCAAATTAGAAGCAAATCAGAATTGGTCGCTTGTTCAAAGTGGAACGCTACCATGAAAATTTATCTCCACGACTTTCTTTGGGTGCGGGTTGGTTATGAAATGAGAACTAGCCTCCTTCGAGTTAAGGCTCGGGTGGGTATCAGCTCATCCTGCATGCAGAGAATCTTACTGGATAAAAGCGAAACCCATCCAAACATCTATCGTTTAGAGTGACAATATTCGGCTGATTATTCACAACTTCCGACAAGATCCCATGTTGAAACCAATCCAACTCAAGAACCAGCCTATTGTTATGAAAGATGAGCAAAAAATAAAAATTTGTTTAATTTGTGTTTATCACATAATTTGACCTAACAGTTTCCAAATAAGTACGAACAAGGCATCTATTTTCGAAATAACGATAACATAGTATCTTTCTAAAGGTCAGACAGCACTTTTATTTAAAAGGAAATTCTTAGATCTATCTAGAAAATATATTGCAACAGAGGCTGAAAAGTGCTAGACGTTTCCGCAAAAGCAAAATATCGTTTAAAGTTATCTATACAAATAACGGAGGAATTTGAAGAAATATAATCAAACAATATCATCCATAAGAAAAACCAGTAAGTTTCTGAAAACGTACAATCACAGCGAACCGTACCCCGTACGTTGCAAGAACAACCCTTCTTTACGGTTTGTATTGAAGTAAAAGTAAAGCAATCTCGCAACATTCCAATTCGGAAGTAGGGGTGAAATTTGTTAAAGAACTTCTTATTAGAGGAATTCGGTCCGGTCGTTGAGCGATATGATCAGCATTATGTGTCGATCGGGAATGTACTCCCCCAATCAATGATCACGTACTCATTCCCAGTTGATTGAACTGAAAGTTGGCATTCAGCTTTGATTCGAGTGAGTCTCGAACCATCGACGTTCTGCATGATAGTCTAACACTCTAACTGCTAGGCTACCGCCGCCTTATATTGAAGTATCCAACATATTTTGGTTCAAATATTCATACCAAAGATATGCTTTTCAAAAGTACAGGAGTATTTGTCACAAGCATCGGAAGATTTCCTGCTATTTGAAATTATTATAACGATAACGGTAAAAAAGGATTAGTTCTTGCCACATCACTAAATGTTCTGATTCGTAACTCAACAGATTTAACACGTCAAAATTCAGACTCTACACGGGCTAGGGTATACCAAAAGTGAGAGGTGGTCGAAAAACGGTTAGAAAATGTATCAATTTTGCAACAGAAAGCCTGAAGGATAGAAAGAGAGCAACTCGACCATTAGCCGTCAGCAGCAAAATAAAGATAAAAATCTGGCGTAAAACAAACCTAGCGTACATGTATCCTAGATTCGTCAAGCAGAGAAAATATGAGAAACGAAGACTCACGATTCAATGGAATATCTTGTCCACAAATTGGGATCGACGGTTCTACAAGCCAGTAGCGATACTATTTATGACCGCCAAAAATATTGAAAACCAACTTAACTTTTGCTTGAAGTTGAAAAACGAAGGATTCGCTAATGATAATTCAAGCCGACGAATATGTCGTGCGAACATTTTGTTTACCGATGAACTTAGAATGGATTTACATTCTAAACCCAACAGAAAAAAATGCATGAAAATCTGGACAAACGTCCTATCAAAAAAAATTGGGAGTGGAGCTACCTAAATCTGATTTAGAAGTCATAATCCGTTATGGCCAGCTGTTGATATTAGAAGCCGTGGGAAAAATTAACTTGATTTTCTTGAACGATGAGCGTTTATAAATGGGGTCAAAATTTTCTCGATATTTCCAGAATTGCTTAAAAATTGATGACAATTTCTAAACTGCCAAAAAGCAATACCAATTCACGATGGAACATCACGCTTCCAAATGGGGAGGGTGAAAATCACTACTATAAAACGTTTGACAACCCTTAATATTCGGCAGCAATGCTGAAGCGCGGCTGGCCGTTGAACGGCCCCATTGATTTCAGGATTTCAGACGCCAAATAGACAAAACATGACGATAACTAACTACAGTGTGGAAAGCGTTAACTCTTTTATTTATCTTGGTGTCAACCTCGCCAAAGACGGGAATGAAAAGGACGAAATTGAACGGCGAATTGGTCTAGCCAATAAAATATATTTTTCAGTCCTCTCGGTGATTAAAAGTAACAAAGTGCACCGAAAAAATAAGCTGCGCGTCTATAAAACGATCATCCGTCCTGTATTGATTTACGGATGTGAAACATGGACTTTGACTCAAGCCTCAGAAAAAAGGATTGACGTCTTCGAACGCCGCATTTTGAGACGTATTCTGGGGCCCGTGAAGGACGGACCGGACTGGCGAATCCGGTACAACCATGAGTTGTACGCTCTTTATGACGAGCCACCGGTATCGATTCTGACGAAACTGCTACGACTTCAGTGGGCTGGCCATGTGGAGCGTATGGATGACGGGCGAATTCCCAAACGCTCCATGAAAGGCCGAGCAACAGGAAGCCGCCCACCAGGAAAACCACGCAAACGATGGGAGGATGCAGTTGACAACGACAGCGAATCCTTGCTGGGATTCGCTAATTGGAGGACGCGGTCGCTGGACCGAGACAGTTGGAGGCAGTGTCTTCGGGAGGCCAAGGCTCGATTTGGGCTGGTGCGCCATTGATGATGATGATTGATTTCAGGAATAGATCGATGGAACAACAGGATCCACGGAAAGAATAAGTTTCATCTTCATCAGTATCTCATGAGAACCAACGATTTCAGGAAATACCTGAGCAGGATGAGAAACTTTAGATTACTACTGTACTAATGAGAATGACGATGCTCTCCAGTTTCTTAAGGTGCCAACGATTATCACAAGAGTGGCTCGCACTGATCTATAAGACTGGTTTGATTACTCCGGGCTGTATTGTGTAAAAGGTAGCATCGTGTCGGTGTCACCCTCGACTAACTTTCCAAGTCAGCTTTCTCTCGATTCGTCTTTAAGAAATGGAAGTCAGACTCAACTAAGGTAAGTAATGGTGGGCCTGATAGACATGCGAAATTGCAAGCGATAGGGCGTAATAGGGTGGGCCCAGACGGAAATATGCCTTCGTTGACCCAGGAGAGAAGTACGACCGACCCAAAGGTTGTCGATTGTCGTTGACGTAATACTACAATCGATGCAATTAAAGGAGCATGTTTTCAGAATATCTGTCCCAAAATTCAGGCAACTGTTGGAAATTCCTTCCAAAATTGATGTTATCGGACTGAGGAGAATGAGACGAAATATTCAAATCCAACACTACTACTCATTCGAAATTGCCATCGAAAGTATTCATTGGACACACTTTTGATAATGAAGCAACTAGGTTTCTAATACAAATTTTAGCAGTGGCAACACTAACTCCTGGCCAATCTGAATATACCTACCTTCTGTCCGAACGCAAGCAAAAATAGCAGAAATCATCATTGCTACTGACATCACATAGTCTACGAATCGGTAGCAAAGATTGCATTCTCAAATCAAACCATGCAGAATAAAACCCCGTAGATAACGATTTTAAAACTTTAACGTATCAATGCACTGGATTCTGCCACAAACAGATTCTTCCAACTAGTTTGTGTAGGTTTTTTCTAAGTAGAATGCACGTTACCTATAGATAGATTTGACTTCGCACAGCCATCAAGCGGGAAATACCCGATGACTAGCAAAGTTCAATCAGTTGAATGTTTATTGTATACACAGATTCGATACTGTGCGACGCTGACGTTATTTATTCTCCAGTTCTATTTTTAATATACGGTCTGACAGCAAACATGCCCACGGCAACTATTATCGATCAGCACAAAATAACACATTTAATAGCACATTACACATACGATATTGCGAATAAGCTCGACCACGTAAATTGTTATTTCGGGCACAGAAAACTAGGTATCGAATCAAATGAAATCAATTACTCCTCGAACAGACGTACGCAAACGAAGTCCTTTGACTGTTTGATAGCTCCTCCGTTCATTCGAAATGTTCCAGCGTTCCAAATCGCGATTACCCAGCTTCGATTAAATCAATGTAAGTACGATTCCACGTCGTTCACAAATACTCACCACCCCCGAAGGCGACGGCAACAAAGTTCCAGAATAAATTAAAATTCGCAAATCCGACAAATCGAACGAGCACGTGAAATTTTACATTATTCATCAGTGCTGCCGCGACTGTAACTCTATCACATATCGAACATATGCACGCCGAGGACGAAATCGACGAGTTGACCTACGCCACCCCCATCGCCATATCCGTAATCAGCTGCAGCCCCCAGCACAAGAACACTTTGCAACAATCCTATTTAACGTTTTATTGCAAATGATGGAATAACGACCGCGACCACGGCGGCGACTACAAGAGTCCACGGATAAGCTCAAGTTCGCTTCACGAGTGCTAAGAACTTTTCTCAACAATATTTTACTTTCTTTCATTTTTTTCCGCAAAACCAAGGAGCGTTCTGGAGGGTGGCTGGGACGAACAGGAAAGCGAAAAATAAAACTATACACACAATATATAAACTAGCTTCTCCATGGCATGTCCAACACTTTGCCCGATTTTCTCTTCTGTTGCTGCTGAAACAGTGAAACTATGTTGGCCGGATAAAAATGTGTACGCCAGAACTAAACGAACTAAAAGGATCTGAAAGTGGAGCTAGTCGAAGAATTGTGTGCATTGGGCTGTATCCTTGTCGGGTTCTAAACTTCTGTTTCGCGAACTATTTGGAACGATGGGGTTTTTCTTCAACTTATGGTTAAAGTTGGCTGTAAAATGTAATGACGCTCAGTGATAACTCGCAGAATAGGGTGCTAATTGGACGTAGAAAAGGATTCCACTCGACATCAATTCACGGTACCCAACATGGGAGAAACACAGTGGGAAACAATTCTATTTACTGCTCCGAAATTGGTAAAGAGTTTTGAGGTTTTTATTGAATTTAATAAATTTGGTTTGTGTCTAGTGTGCTAAAAAAAGTTCTTTTCTTGGCGGTTAAAGTTTTGGACCACGATGAAACTATTGAAGCAACTTACTAACAAAACTACCCTACTTATAACCAAGGCTCCATTTAGATTAATGCACTGTCGATGATGATAATAAAATGTTGACCCTTCAAAGATACTGTTCAAATAAGTACTCATGGACATGTTCATTTACGAAAAGTATTTCTTATTATGTTTTAAGGTCATACTAAGCACTACTCAGTGTTCTTTTGTATCTGGATATATTTTTTTGGAAATATTTCAAGTCCAACTGACTTCTTTCCGTTCCGAATACATTTTGATGGATGGAAATCAGGAAACTATTTTCAATGGAGAACGTAGGCAAATAGATAAGGGACACTAGTTGAGTACTTCCTCTTTCAAATACATTTTTATAAACTACAATTGAAGTGTCCATGAAAAGATCATTAGAGTCCACAAATTTTGATAGTGAGAAAATCAAAAAAACTTAGTTCAACATCGAAAACTTTTTCCAAGCATAGCAACATTTGACTTATGCTTTTCCAGGCGATCCTGTTAATTCTTTCCCTAAGTGAATATATTCCATAAAAGTACTCATCAATTGCCAACGTATGACACTATCAGCCGATTTCTATAATAGGGGTAGCATTAGGATTTCTTGATGAGGACCTCGTCAGAATCAGAGCAGGACATTCACAAAATTGAAATATCAAATTAATATCAGGCTTTCCTGACTAGAACCACATGAGGACTAGAGCCGGATATTCTGACACTATGATGGAGTGTGCCTAGTTGGTGATGTTTGGCGCACGTTAATATTCTTTTCGTAGGATTGAAGGTCTCCGAGATATTAGCAAGAAACTTTGATCAAAGATGACAAGCATTTACAAGCCGATTTTTTTGTAAAGTAAATTTTTTGATTTTTCATTCTGCTTTCACACCTTCTTCCCCGATCTATTTTTCTGCCTAATTCTGAGTTCAGCATAATGCATTATGGACCTCAAATCGTCAACTTAACTGACTATAAGTTTCATTCGATCTTTCACTTATCAAATATCTCCATGCATGAATATGATAAAGAAATTGGTTTCCAATTCCAGCATGCGAGTCTGAAGATCGATCTCCGATGTTGACGACTTCGCATGACAAACGGAAGTAAAGACGCTATCTTAAACTGAAGACAACAAAACTCCAAATGACAGATCCTGCTAATACTTTGTGTGCCTGTTTCATATGTATATCCAACTCTACTCTGGTGGTTAGCTCCACTTCAGGTATTCTTGGTCAGAAAACCCTTATCAATTTTACATCAGACATTCCTGATCTAAATATCTATTCACATTAGCTCAGAAAATTAAATAATGATGGCAACTATGCTCTGCATTACGTAAAATCAACAATGAATGCAATGAAATTGTAGGCACAACTAGTGTTAAATATACGACGAGATCAGATAGTTCTTTGCCATCCTGAATAAAAACATCATCATATGTAGCACACTGGTCCAAATCGGTCTTCTGTAAGTATTCATAACAATTAGGTACTGTCGTGAACGTTAGCTGGCATACAGGAATATGATTACCATCGTCGTTATACATCCAGCGAGTACCAATGAGAGATAACAGTTTAAAACCCTATCTTATACAGGAATAGTTTTAAAAATTAAATCCTAAAAATTACAATAAAATAATCGAGCTACTGCAGTTGACTGACTCAGATGGAAAAAATTATGAAGAAGCTTCATCAAAGATGACTGAGCAGAACAGAATGAGGCGCAGAATTTCGACAATACAATTGATTTTGAGATGAAATAGCGACTGGAAATTTTTGTACAGAAGTAACAATTAATGGTTCTATAAGGGGCTAAAAAGACTATTTAATTCCTTCTACGTTTTAAATACGGTACCTACGAAAACAATGAATTGGTACAGAAGTCTTTCGAACATGCTAATCACATCCAACAACTCTCGAATATAAAAACTATCATATTTGAGTTATGGTTGAGAAACCATTCAAAAATGTTGATCACAACTGCCTTAACAAAAGCCATAGTACGAATCTAACAAAACCCGCCACCCGTCTCTACTTCCATTCCATTACCACTCTAAGCGCTACGATTTCACATCAGCAACAGAACTACTAGCCTAGCAAGTTATCTTCAGTAGTACGAGAACCGTACCGTACCTTCAGCCGCAACTCTAAGAACAAAATCGACATTTATGGATCGATGAATTTTTCATGAGAGCAAAAACTAACACGGAAATGCCCAACAACTAATAGAAAAGCGGGAAAATAGTACGGAAAAAACGAAAAACGAAAAACTACACAAACAAAACTGCCGAGAGCACGTAAAATAGCAGCAGGTCCCACTTGGTATCTTTTGTGGCTATTTTTCCAGGTGTTTCATACCACTAAACCAGCAACAGCATCAACAGCCGTCGTCGTCCTTTTAGTGCGAGCGGACTTTAAAAGCCTTTAATAAAAAGTCTACTCTGGCCCCAAACCGGCCAACCTCTCTTCCGCAAACATGGAGGACATGCCACTCACAAGTATGTGATAGGTAACCAAGTGTATGACGTGAGAATTGCATAACGTCACGTCGAAGGATACAACATCACAACGTGAGCTACACACATCGTGCTCGTTTGCTTGTTCAGAGACCCCGGGGGAACCCCCAAACATCTAGAAGCTCTGTATGTTAACACAACTATGATTATTTTCCGGGTAGTTTTTTCGGGATTGTTCGGATCCTGCTATTTGATATTATTCCTACACACATTTGCGATGCAAGCAAGTCATGCATTTTTTACAAAATAACGTCAGGTCTTTAAATTTCCGGAACAGATACACGAGAATAATATATCTGGAAATGAACGAGGGATGGCAAGGATCCTGGAATATGATAAGATTCAGCATAAAATGCATTTGAAGTGTGAAAGTTTTGTTTGGGTGCGCACAATGTATCAAAGATATGATCTGCATACGGAATGACGATGCGTTTGGTATTCAAACAGCATGCAGACATGCATCTTTCAAAAATTTGAAAAAATATGTTGGGGTGAATTATGACTCCAGTATGAAATGGGATGCAACAAGTATGCCATGGTAAATAGCGAAACAATAAGAAATGTTTTTGAGGATGAGTTTTCTTTAAGTCGGTTAGTATGTTAAAGTGTAGAGTACCCTGGCAGAGTTTAAATTAAACACGACATGAGGATTAACCCAATTTTAGAACCACAATTGGGAGACGTTTTAGTTGTTACTTGTTTGTTTGCTTCTCAGGAAAGAATTGCAACTATGTTGGAACTGATTTCCTTGAATTTTCGTTTTTTTATAAGCCAAAAGATGTTAAAATGAATTTAAAAAGTTGCTTATGTAAAAGGATTGCTTGGCAACATTTTTTTTGCATTTATAAGTGAAGATTGTGAAGTTAAATTCAGCAACCGATTCAGCAGAAAATGTCTTTTCAAGACGATAATTTCAAATTAATGAGTATAATTTATTCTTTTACCATGCGGGGGCAGTCCACATCTATTGCATGTAATTTCAACAATTTTGTTAACGAAATATTTATTAAAATGTTTTGAAACTTTTATATAATGAAATGTGGACTTTGAATTCTTCAAACAAAATGGCGGCCATAATGGAGCCCTATTAGAACCTGTTGGCATGATATCTCGAGTCAGGTAAGTCTGAAACAAAAAATTTCAACGACATTTTGAAATATAAGTTAGTGGTGGCTATGGTCGGCATTAGAACTAAACATTTTGGGTGGAATAAAAAACAAAATGGTGGACTTTTCAATTTTGGACCCTTTTTGGCCACTAAAATTGTTCAAAAAAAGAGTTAAAAATACATAGAAAATTCTGATTCTGGTTCGGATTGAAACTGCATATTTACTGGATAATCCCTCAAAATTTCAGGCCAATCGGTCAATTGAATTTTTCAAAATCATGTCAACCAGGTCAAAAAACCCGTTGTTTTGAGAAAAACGCGTTTAAAGCTGAAACACCTGCAGAGCGGGCTCACACACACTTTATTGTATTCTGGGCTTCGCCGCCAAAAATGAGAGTTCGTATACTAATTCTACATATATATAGTACCGAGAAATAATGTTTTTGGAAAGTCGATTTTTTGAAAAAAAAATCACCCCGGGGCGGTCTGGGTTTGTTTTTTTCAAGTTAAAGATTTTATTTAAGTAGAAGAGTTATTTGACAACTCTTTTTTATAATTATAAGCGAAAATTGTGAAGTTATGTCCAACAAATAGACCTGTTCAGCAGAAAATATCTTTCCGAGACGATAATAATATATTAAATGGAATTCTGAATTACGATACAAATTCTTTTAAAGAAAACTGGCATCAACTCAAGCTACACATATCCTTTCACATCAGATAAAAATTTCAAAAATTATTTTCTCATGGAACCAAATTCGCCAAGCCATGGATTTAAATAAATGAATTTAATTTTACGATTCGCTTGGCAACATGTTTTACTGAACTCTACACCAAAGCCCAACGCAAAGAAAACATTCAACAACTTCAATATGATCCTTTTAGTTCATTTCTCTCATTTAGTATGTAATCCGCGGATACGCTTTGATTAAAGAACATCTAAACACAAAAGAGATATCATCCTTTCTCAAGGATTACTCGCTTTTATCACGACTTTTTCTCTGTCGTCATTTTGCACAGCAGCATTTTAATCGTCGCCTCGTATAGTTCACGCGACACGCTTCTCATTTAGATGTCGTCCTTTGTGACGACGTCGGAACAGTGAATGATGCTAGTGGTTGACATTCAAAGGACACACAAAACAGCATACAACAGAATGTTTGTGAATGGTGTCCTTAATTCAATGCGAACAAACTCTCTTCCAGCTGTAATTCTCATTTGGTTAGTCATGCTGCGGTTTTTCTTTTTGCGTATTTAAAGGATTAATGCAGCCAGCTCAATTGTGTTTCCCTACTAAAATTTAATTATGTGTGCTATACAAGGACGAGTCCTTTGGATGATAGAGCTGTAAAAATAGGACAATTTAGCGCGCTGCCAAGGTTAACTAAGCGAAATAATTGGGCACAGAATAATTATGCAGTGATTTTATTTTCATTCATAGATGACTGCAGTAGAATTCAAGGAAGGGGTGGACGGGATATCCGCTACTTGTTTGTTAAGGACTTGTTGAAAACATTGTATACACGAGTGACAGCAAGTTACTTGTGTTTGAAGGAGCAATTGTTCAGATTTCATGCTCGTTAAATACTTGACTTCGCATAATGAAGAGAAGAGGATGTATCCTTGCCTTTTTAACAATGAAATCATGAATGAAAAAATGTTAGTTAATTTCACAACGCATTATCCTTAGATACGACTTACAAAATGACGACATTTCGAAAGAAACACAAAACTAACACAATTCGCAAACGAATAGATTTATTATGAATAATATAGAACCTACCTTGAGCTCAACAATCTTTCCGCTTCATCAGCGGTCATCGCGTCCGGTAAGCTATCGTCCGGTCCCTCCTCCTCCTCACCTTCGCTGGCATCGACGTACTTCACGTCTTGCAAATCCAGCGGAGGTGCTTCTGGTAGAGGTGGTGGTTTTTGCGGTGGCAAAGCAGGCAATTCTGCATTCTCGAAACTATCCTGGGCTTCCAAATGGACTACAGCGGGTCGTTTCCTTTCTGCCACGATGCCACCCTTAACATTATCAGCATCGTCATCACTGCTACTAAGAGGATCATGGTGTTTCTCCTTGTCGCCGTCATCGGATTTTTCTCGCATTTCCGCGGACGTTTGATGTTCAAAGAAAAGCTCCGCTGCAGGTGGCGGAATCTCAGGCTTGATTATGGCATAAACAGTCGATTCGCCCTCGTATAATCTGTTCGAGGGATGAAAGTTCCTACCGATGACGGCTGTGGCGCCACCCGGGGCGGATTGGTACAGTTCCGCTTCCCCAAAGATTTGCTTGCTCTCACTTCCGTCCGGATTCAATCGGTAGCCAACGTCTACGTAATTGAGAGATGGTTGTTCATCCCCTTTCTGGTTAGCCGATGGTGCAGTGATGACGCCAGTGGTTGTGGTGGATATTGTAATGGCATTCGCAGAAATGGGGGAAGCATTGGATGATTTTGGCACAATTTCAGACTTGAATTCATGGCCGTTGCCGATTTCGGCTGTTGATGCGGGCAGTAGTGGGGGTAGCGGTGGTGAGTCAAAACTATATGCGGGTGTAAGTTTCGCCTTGATTTCGGGCGATGGTTCGTTGAAGCCACCCTCATCTGTACTCACCGAACTGACTATGCTGGGCGGTCGAGATCCTAGTCCGGCAGCTGGAAGATTTAAAGAAATGCTAGATATTTTCTTTGAACGTTTTTGAATGTGAGAGGAACTCTTCTTATCCGATTCAGTACTTTTTGATGATTTGTGATTCCGTCCTGGAAACGAGAGAAAAGAAAAGAGCGATTAATCATCAGAAACGCTATGTTCATCGAGAATATATTTTTAGTACAAGAAAAGATGAACGTCGCACAGTAATTGAGAAAATTTTTAATCCAGAAATGCTGGGGCAACGTTTTCAATTGTGACGAAACCAGACCTGAAACACATTCTTTAAAATTTTTGGAATTTCAAAAGATAGACATTCTTATTATTTGTAGATAATGAGAAGAAGAAAAATTCTTAATAGAAATTTTTCGGCGAGGTATGGTTTTAAGTCAAACATGATTGAATCTAGTATTTGCCTAATATCTATTGAATTTTCTCACCGTGTTGTGTTTTTTTCACAGTTGCACGTTGCGTACTAATCTACAAGCTTGCGTATTCCTCCCATAACTACTTCTTTCTATCAAATTTGGCGCTTCTATGAACTAAATGAGAAATTTCTTTGTGGCTGCTTCTTTGAAACCAAGAGTAGATTAATCGAATTGTATTTAAGGATGTATGACCGAGTAGCCCAACCCTGTTATAGGTCAAAGATGGGCGTAGGCACAATATATGCAATGCATATGGCATTGTATTGCAAGATACCTTAAGTATTTTCGTTTAAGTCAGGGTCAATGAGACGACGAGGTATGAGGTCTGTAAGAAGCTGTTGAGAACTGATTAATCGAAATATTCTAACATAAAAAACAAAAAAAAAACAGTTTGCTCTTCTCCGTTATTAATTTTTGAAGTAATTCAAGGCCTTGTTGTTCCACTTGATATTTCCAGGGTCAATGAGGAACAAGTTGATGGAAGAAGAAGCCTTGAATAATTTTCACCCGAGGCAAAAATTACTTAAGGCTAAAGTATCAGGAAGAACAAAAGCCACTCAGTGCTAGTGATTCTCTTTGTAAATATGAAATCACTCCATTGAGGCTCGTAGAGTAGAGGTTCAAACTATATCATTTAATTTATATTTTACATTTACGAATTGATAAGAAGATAAAAATAAGTAAATAAAATTTGTTATAGATAAGAGTATGATAACGACCGTGCCAACACCGGGAGCTGCAGCGACTTCATAATCAAGACGGGCTCAAGTGAAATTCTCCGACAGTGCGTTGCAGTATCGGAAGAGCGAAGAACGATACAAATTTAATTAATTTATGAATGAAGGCGGAGACGAATGGAATAGTGCTGATACTAAATCGGGCAAATAGATTGTAAGAAGGCGCTGATGCAGAAACGGTCAATTCCGGCGGAAAGCGCCAGAAAGGAGTAGACGCCGAAAAGTATTCGTTGGAATAAGGAACTCAAACATTACTGTCATAACCGCAATTGCAGTATGTTGCGGAGCGTCTGAAGCTCTTGCATCAAAATAGCTACGAGGAAGACAAGGGTATGTCCATCGGGGAGTAACAAATAACCTCACACTTTTCGGAGCTGCGAGCTAAAGTACGAACGACTTACCTGGCATCGGCGAATTTTACCTCCCCCGGAAGGAATCCACAGTGCTGCTCACCACCAGACAATCTAGCCTTGCACATGGTGGATCGATTGGCGACAGAAGGAGAGCAGCCGCAACAACTAAACTTCAGAAGATGAGGAGATTACATCCAATCAGATGAATGCCAAAATTTACCACACAAAAGAGTGCGTCCAGTAAAAGGCAATATTACCTGTGGCCAAGGTCTCACCCAATCAACTTTCCGAAAAACGTTGCGAACGTACGTTTGCATTTATAAACGAAAGTGATTGACTCTGTTTGCGTTCCTTTTTCTTTGTGGATCGATGGCATTTTGTGTGTGAAATCGACGACATAGGGCAGGACATCCATGGACATAGTTGGTAAGTTGAGTTGAGAGCATCAATCATAATGCGGTGTGAGTGTAACGACGACAGATTTTGGTAGCCGCAACTGAAGACTGGAGACGAAGACATGGACGACGAGTATCGAAGTACTCCTCGCTGCTACCTCAACCAATTGTTGAAGTAGCAGCGAGGAATACTCCAATGCCGGCGGGCCAAAATATAAAAGAATAAGTGAGTATATACAAAGGTTAAGATTTATATTTACTCCTTATATTGTTGAACAAAATGGAGTGGTTTTTTACTTATTTTCCATTCGTTTCTTTTTTGGCTTATTGCATGTTTTATGCCAAGTGCAAGTGAGCACAAGTTCCTCGGGAGATATAGATTCGCGACTGGAAAATTCATGGCTCCAAACCTTTCTCGCTAAAGGTTTGGTGCCTGGATAAGCTTGGCGCGCCAGTGATTGGGCCCAAAAATATAAAATGCACTGTCTCATTTTTTTGGGTAAGCGCCGAGCGAAAGTATCCTAGGACCAGATGAGGCGAAATTTGCGAGTAACGAAGTTCACCAATTCTACCAGAAAATTTAATCTAATAGTACAAATATCAAATTTAAGGTTCACAAATAATTTCCGAACTCGAGTTTGAAGGAAATATTTAACCAAAAATAAAGGTAAAACTGTTTGTCTTTTCCTTAATTTTTATTTTTTAGTAGCCTGAAAGCCATCCAAACTGAAGGTAGTAAGCGAAAGGTATACCGGTTTGGAAAATTTGAGAGAACAGGAAAAAGTTTAATCTATTTAATAAGTTTAAAATGTTCTACTAAAACTAGACTGAGCGGAAAATCAAGCGGATGGTGGTTTTTTGTTTGAATTTAAACTTGACGGATTGGGTATTGTCTCCTATACCAATTCCCATCGTCTAGGATTTACTATGCCAATTAAATTGAGATTAAAAAATAAGAATTCATGAGAAATAAATTGAGAGAGTTATTTGGAAACTGATTAAAATTTCAGATAAAACTGGATTCAAATACAATTATATCCAGCATACCGAGAAGTAAGATATGTACGATTATCTTTTGAAGATTTTATCTTTAAACGTTGAAAAAATCAGCAATAATTGCTACATATCTAAAAAGAATAGAAACAACTACCATTTGCGAATATTATCCATTATTATCTTTATTTCGATATATTTGGCATAATATTTTAAATCCCAAACATGCATAGTCAGCTTGTGTAAATAATTTTAAGACATTAATTCCACTGAGCGTTGAATTCTAAATAATTTTTACGTTAAATTAGTTCTCGGTTTAGCACATTCAGTACATGAACAATTCACATATCGTTAAAGATTAAACTTTGAAGCTGTAAGAGTAGGAAACTTCTCTGGTTAGTTTTCGGAAGTTTTCGACATTGATTGAAAATCGCAGGATATTCATCTTTACATTTGACAAACTGTTGTAGCAGTTCCTCAACCACCCAATTCGATTCAGGTGCCACTTGCCCGGCCAGCTCGTCTTGAATACCTTCCACAACAAACTGTTTATATTGTCGAATTTCTTCGGATGTCCATTCCTCTTCCTCTTCAGGGTCGACTTCCTTCTTCTCACCCGCAGACAAGTTCAGTTTCCGGAACAGATTCTTCAAATGCTTCTTCAGTACATTTCTGTCGCCAGTTTGAACCCAATGCGGAACATCCCCCTCGTCGGCTACCGATACCGCCAAATAAGCACACGCACCACGATTTTCATCAAACACTTTTGTATTCAAATACAAACGACAATCTTTCGCGGCATCAAAGTCGGTATCCTTCTCCGATTCGGCTATCAGATCTTTAAGCCATGGTGGCTCCTTATCCACTACATCGATGACATGCAACGGAACGAGCGGACCATCTGTGGGCGGCACAAGAAATGGATCCGACAACTTACCCTCCCGCAAACAGGATAAAAGCCGAACCAGATATGTATTTCGCAGGCGTTTTGCATGCAATCCTTCCACCTTTTCGACGCACAGTTTCGTCAACCATTGATGACACAAATCATTCTCTTGAGGTCGCTCTGTCAAATTCGTAAAAATCTCCCGCGAAAAATTGAAAATAAATAAAAAATCTTCGTCCAGACGAAGATCGATGTCGAATTCGTTCATGCTGACTAGAAAATTTTGAAATGAAATTTGTTTCAGTTATTTTTTGAGGTTGCTTTCAAATTGATTCGTAAGTGCTGTTCGGAATTCTCGTGGTCCTTTTTTTTGAAAATTTTGAATATGGGATACAGTGATTTTTTATAAGTACATAGAACTAAACAAACTTTTAGGCAGATTTGTTGTGGCGTTCGTCAAAAAGTTCATTTTTAAAATGACAGAATGTATTTGAAACAAGGATTGCTAAGAGAGTTGTAAGTGCTTGGTTGGTTTATGAGACATCAGCTTGATTCGCTTCATTTTTAATCTTTCTTTATGAAGAAATTCAACATCAAAATTGGCGAATGAGCAGAGTCAAAGTAAAAAATAGTGATCAAACGGATATGATCAGATTATGGAGCTTTATATAAGGTCTTTTGACAAAAATGTAACGAATATTTTTTGGATACCATTAGGCGTTTGGAGTTATAGCTTGTATTCTTACTCTATTATTTTTGATCTAACAATAAACATTTTCAAGTTATTTTTAAAATCTATGAATATATACAAATACAAACCTCGGCATGTGATGCAAAATCGTCTGATGTTCAAACACATATTTCACCGAAACAATCTTAAATATTTTTCACACATCATTATGTTCACTCACTCGTCTTTTTTTAACTTAGAAAAAAATAAGAACTTCACAAGTATTTCATTCTTTTCGTCTAAAAATAAAACACACTTATGACGAAACAATTCGAATGATAAAATAAACTTTTTTAAAGAAAAAAAAAACCTCACATCTCGAGCGATTCAATAGATATAGATTGTCTGATCTACCACTGAACTGACCGAAGCAAAGAGCAGAAGGTCAAAGTGCTGGTCTGCTTTTCTTTGATTGGATGCACTCAAACTGTACGCGAATGGCAATAACATTGCGCATATGCACATGCATATGCATTAATTGAAAAGACGATCGAGTCTGCCAAACTTATTTAAGATTTCCTGAATAACAGGCACAATTTCAAATTGGCAACAGTTCTTTGCTATCACTTAATCTGCAGATGGTGATAGAAAGGATGATGTTGCAACATCAAGTCATGTGGTGGCATCTGATTGTTAGCTAAGTTGGATGCAACGCGCAGGGTGCATGCAGACAAAGACACAATGATTTTTGTACCGAAAGTATTATTATTAGTATATTTAGTAGTCTTGGTATTTCCGGTTGTAAAGAATCTCTAATGGCATGTGGCGGCTACGGCTCAGACGCCTTTCAACTTGTGTCCCTTTTCTTGCATTGCATTGTTTGGATTTCGGACACAAAAAGGTCCCAATGTAAAATGTATTATGGGATACAGATGCGACGGCATGCAATATTGGACAAGTGTCTATGCATCATGCAAAACAATGCGGAACAGATGTGGCCGCTTAGATGCCAGGGACCACACAAGAAAAAACGCAGTCGTTCAGGACACACGCTTGGCTCGAGTCGCGACCGTCGCAGAGCCCATCCGAACTCGCCTATTTTATACGCCGCATCAGATAGTTAATAAAATTGTTATCGTTACAAATTGACTCTTTTAATTACTCGGCACCTGTCTCCCCACAAAGTGGTGACCCCGACGTGATTGTGTCAAAAAGCAAACGTGGTGAGCAGTGACAATAAATAGAGTAACAGTGCACGTGTTGAACTTCGAAAAAGTGAAGAACAATGGTGAATGACCAAGTTAATCGAGTGGTCAGCGGAAATCCAGACGCCGCGGCGGTAATCGCGCATACGAGCAGCACGCGTCTACGACTTCCTGCATTTACACCAGAAAAACCGGAGCTTTGGTTCGCTCTCGTCGACCGCACGTTTAAAGCGGCAGGCATAATCTCGGAAGAAGAAAGGATGAATCTTGCCATTTCCACACTGGACCGACAGTATTTAGTGGAAGTCGAAGACGTCATCCTCGATGAAACTCTCGAGACGCCTTACACAGCGCTAAAGCACGCTATGATCAAACGCTTTAGTACCTCGCGGGAACAGGACCTGAAGCGTTTACTCGAGGGTGAAGAGCTGGGCGACCGTAAACCCACGGCATACTTGCGACACTTACGCAAGCTTGGTGGTACAGCGGCGGGCGAAGAACTCCTGCGTTCCATATGGACAAGCCGGATGCCGCGATCAATGCAAGGCATACTGGCCACACAGAGGGAGATCGCGCTCGACAAAGCCGCGGAATTGGCCGACTCCGTAATGGAGATGACTTCCGAGCGACGGATCGCCTCCGTACAAGCACCGACAGAGCCTGTAACAGCAAGTGCATGTATTACGGCGCAACTCGCAGAAATTACGCGAGAGCTCGCAAATGTACATATGCGCCTTGACGAGCATGATCGGCGAAAAGGGCGTAGCATGAGTCGCGGGCGTGATCCTAGAGACTCGTCGAGAAAGCGAGAGCGATCAAAGTCGCGGAACCAGTCGTATTGTTGGTTCCACAACACTTTCGGAACAAAAGCGCGGAAATGCACTGAGCCGTGTTCGTTTTCGGGAAACGAAAAGAGCCCTCGCTAACGGCGGCTAGCGAGCCTTGCCTTACCACACGCCGCCTCTTCATTACCGACCCCGATCTCAGAGCCACGTTTTTGATCGATACCGGAGCCGACCTCAGTGTGTTCCCCCGATCTAAAACCCGCGAAAAGCTCGCAAAGACCGGATACCAATTACGTGCAGCCAACAATAGCGTGATTGACACGTACGGATTCACAGCGCTTACGCTGAATCTCGGTTTGAGACGGGACTTTTCGTGGCGGTTCGTCGTTGCCGATGTCGCAAATCCCATCATCGGTGTCGATTTTCTCGCGCATTACGGCTTACTGGTTGACGTACAGGAAGCGAAACTAATCGACAAGCTCACGAACGTGACTTCTCATGGTCGCGTGCTTGCTACGCAAACGTCCAGTATCAAGGTGATAACAGGCGACACGCAGTTTCACCGCTTACTCGCCGAATTCCCGGACATCGTGCGTCCCGACGGAAGAGCCCCGCAAATACGCCACAATACGCGACATTACATCGAGACTACACCAGGACCACCACAGGCGGCTAAACCGCGTCGTCTTGCACCAGAGCGTCTTCGTATAGCGAAAAAACAGTTCAACGCAATGCTTGAACTAGGTACTGCGCGACCATCATCGAGTCCATGGGCCGCTCCACTACACCTCGTCGCGAAAAAGGACGGTGACTGGCGCCCGTGCGGCGACTATCGCGCACTCAACGCGCGCACCATAGCCGACCGCTATCCAGTGCCACATATACAGGATTTTGCGCAGTCATTGGAAGGAGCTACAATTTTTTCCAAAATTGACCTTGTGCGGGCGTACAATCAAATACCCGTAGCTGAGGAACACATCGCGAAAACTGCCATTGTTACACCATTTGGCCTTTTCGAGTTCCCGTTTATGAGTTTCGGGCTGCGTAACGCCGCGCAAACCTTCCAGCGTTTCATCGACGAAGTCCTTCATGAGCTAGATTTCGCATATGCCTACATCGACGATATTTTGGTGGCATCGCGCGACGAAAAGGAGCATCATCGACACTTACAGGAACTTTTTGCTCGGCTGCAGCACTACGGCATCGTCATCAACCCGCCGAAGTGTTTATTCGGCGTGCAGGAAGTACCTTTCCTTGGATACCGTGTCCATAAGGATGGCATCACGCCGTTGCCGGAAAAAGTCGCTGCGATAAAAGACTTCCCGCAGCCGAACACCGCGAAGCAGCTGAGGCAGTTTTTAGGTATGATAAATTTTTACCGAATTTGCATACCCAAAACAGCACACACGCAAGCCCCACTCAACGACTTGCTCAAAGGCAAAGTTAAAGGCAATGCGCCACTCCACTGGACGCCCGAAGCCGTCGAGGCCTTCCAGGAAACCAAAAAGGACCTAGCTCAGGCAGCGCTACTCGCACATCCACGCCCTGGCGCACGTATCTGTCTGTCGTGCGATGCATCGGATCTTGCGACCGGTGCATCACTAAATCAAAGCACAGGTGACACATGGGAGCCACTAGGATTCTTCTCCAAGAAACTTAGCCCCGCAGAACGCAAGTACAGCGTGTTCGATCGTGAACTGTTGGCAATTTACCGCGCCGTCAAGTATTTCAAGCACATGCTTGAAGCGCGAGAATTCACGATTTTCACCGATCACAAGCCGCTCCAGTTTGCATTCCGCCAAAAATTGGACAAAGCATCACCGCGTCAATTCCGCCACCTCAACTTCATTGGACAGTTCTCGACCGACATACAACATACTGCAGGGAAAGATAACGTCGTAGCCGACGCCCTTTCGCGCATTGAAGCGGTCGAGCGAACATTAGATTATGCAGCATTGGCAAAATCGCAAAAGGACGACGAGGAGCTCAAGGCACTCCTCGGGAGCGAGACAGCGTTGACGCTCAAACAGATAGTAATGCCAGATTCGACCGTGGCAGTCACTTGCGACGTGTCAACGCCCCACATACGTCCGTACATCACACCGTCGTTCCGCAAGGCCGCGTTTATGGTAGTGCATCAACTCGCTCACCCAGGAGCAAAAGCTACCGCGAAACTGGTCGCGCAACGCTTCGTATGGCCCTCCATCAAAGCCGACTGCCACAAATGGGCACGAGCCTGCATCGAGTGTCAACGAGCCAAGGTAACGCGACATGTATATTCCCCGACAGGCAACTTCCCAACGCCTACGGCACGTTTCGAGCACGTCCACATAGACATCATAAGCATGCCGTGCTCGGAAGGAAACCGCTACTGTCTTACAGGTGTAGACAGATATACACGTTGGCCAGAGGCGTTTCCAATGCCCAACATGGAAGCAGACACATGTGCACGAGTTTTCTTCGACGGATGGATCTGCCGCTTTGGTTCACCGACGCGAATCACGACCGATCAAGGCAGGCAATTCGAATCATACCTGTTTCAAGAGCTCAGCTTTTTGACTGGTACAGATCGAATCCGCACAACTGCGTACCATCCTCGAGCAAACGGACTCGTCGAACGGCAACATCGTCAGCTCAAAGCAGCCATCAAGTGCCACCAACACAACCAATGGACTCGGGTTCTACCAAAAGTTCTACTTGGTATAAGAGCAGCTTGGCGCGAGGATCTCCAAAGCACAGCTGCAGAACTCGTTTACGGAGAGCCCCTTCGCCTACCTGGTGAATTCTTGACAGAGGCAAAGGACGTCAAAGAGCAGACTACCTTCATCAAGGAGCTCCGCTCTCATCTTCAACAACTGCGTCCGACACCACCCCAGAGGCACGGTAGCTCAACCCCCTTCGTATTCAAGGAGTTACAAACAGCAACCCACGTATTCGTACGGCATGATGCAGTCAAGAAGATGCTACAAATGCCGTACGATGGACCATACGAAGTCATGAGCCGTAATGACAAAACGTTCGTCGTCAATATTGGAGGTGCCCATCAAACCATCTCAATAGATCGTTTGAAACCCGCATTCGTACTAGCGGACATGGAAGCGACCCGCCGAGAAGGCACGGAAATCACCATACATCACCCGCAACTCTCACAACCAACAACAGACGAGCAACCAGAGCGACCAAATCAAGGACTCGAGCGACATCAGCTGCAACATCATAACGAGCAGCAAGTTGCTCCACGCCGATCAGGTCGACGCCTGCGAATCGTGGATCGGTATCAAGCTAGTTTCCCTTAGAACGCTATTGCACATCCACATCCACGATTATATGCATTTTTTTCCCGTGATTTCATCACTGGCAAGGGAGTACTGTGGCGGCTACGGCTCAGACGCCTTTCAACTTGTGTCCCTTTTCTTGCATTGCATTGTTTGGATTTCGGACACAAAAAGGTCCCAATGTAAAATGTATTATGGGATACAGATGCGACGGCATGCAATATTGGACAAGTGTCTATGCATCATGCAAAACAATGCGGAACAGATGTGGCCGCTTAGATGCCAGGGACCACACAAGAAAAAACGCAGTCGTTCAGGACACACGCTTGGCTCGAGTCGCGACCGTCGCAGAGCCCATCCGAACTCGCCTATTTTATACGCCGCATCAGATAGTTAATAAAATTGTTATCGTTACAAATTGACTCTTTTAATTACTCGGCACCTGTCTCCCCACAGGCACTTTAAGGCGATAAAAATAGTGGCATTAGCCCAATTTCCCTAACGAAATATTATAATTTTGGTATTACTATCGAAATGCCCATCCCAGACAAAGAATTTGTAATTGCTGACACGCCCTAGGAATACGACATGGACGTGAGAGTAGTAGAAACCTTTTTAAAAAAAAACCGTAAGTCACGTTTTCGTCACTTCCACGTTACTCAACCAACAAACGATGACATGAAAAAATATGCTCTCCTGTTTATTAAGAGTTGCTTTAATAGATTTTAGTGAAAAACGGCTGATAACTAATTCGGGAAAATTAGAAATACTAAACATATAAGCGGTCACACGGTCTTTTAAAATGGAACCAGTCACTCGTAGAAGTGTTGGCCTTCTCATTTTTAAATATTATAAAGCAAAAGCTAATAAAATAAGTTTTTCCTTGAAGTATAAAACATTTGGAATGGAAACATTTTCGATATGAAAATTTTAAACATAAGAAAACGATTTTTGAACGAAAACTCGAAATTATGATATAAAGATTTGATAAAGTTGGAATTTTTTTAGTCAGCAATTTTTTCCATTGTGACTCATTGTTTAGAACAAGAAAAACACAAACAACTTCCCAATTTTCTTTGATAGTAGCAGCAAAAAACTTTGCAATGAAAATCGTACCTAATTTTTTTGATTTTTTAATGCTAGGCATGCGTTACTTATTCGACGCCTGAAACAAACAATATACATATGTGAATCACGAGACAAATTAATGAGGACTAGAAATAGTTGATTTTCAAGCGTAACAAGTCAAGCTACAAGAAATGGGAGAAACATACGATGTGAAAGTAAGATTGTATGGGGAAATAATTGTCAAGAACGATCGATTTGACGCGGCGATACCACGTGAAGGTTAATGAATTTTCAACGTGGATAAGGGAAGTAATACCTTCTTTTGTGGTAAAGCTGGCAATTGATTATTGAGTGATGAAAGTATAGTATATAGAAAGTATATATAAGTATAGCGTCGGTGTTAACAGGTACGGGGATAAAGACACCTCTATGGCGGTTAATTTCTCTTTTAAAACCAATTGCGCAATGAAAATAATGCGTGAATATTGCCAATATTTCCAATTTTTCGAATAAAAATATTATTATTAAAATATTCCAAATCTATCATCATCAGAATTCACTTAGAATCAATGTTGTCACGCACTCAATATTTTTATTTTTTGCAACATTGTAGTTGCATCCCGAGCAGTTAATTAAGGTTTGTTTCTCAGATAACGCTCTTTTGCGATATTATAATTGCAAATACTGTATTCTTGTATGCTTTTTATTGTATTTTTGCGACAAACGCTTACATTTCAAGGATATTATGTACTAGATGTTGCGTCGCTTAGCGGGGGCCGCTACGAAGTGAATGCGAATGGTGATAGCTCCCAGAGTGGCGAGGAATGAAATATTTATAAAAAAATATTAATAACAAAAATATTAGAAATGAAAGAAATAATAAAAATATTAATCATAAAATTAACAAAAATATTATTAAAAAATAAAAAAAGGGAAATTTAAAAAAACATGGTGATACCGTCGCACTATTTTCGAAGTGCAATCGATTTTATAAGAAAAACTAATCATTCTACACGTGTCTGCGATTTTTTCCGGACATATTAACACTGAAGCTGTATTCATTCTTCCCTCTAATGAAACCAAATGCCACGGTACTTGCTGTTTGCAGCAGAAGAATTTGTGATGAAATATTTTTGCATGTTGTCTAGAAGGGTAGTCAATATTTGGAGAGAGAAAAATTTAAAATATGGATGAAATCTTTAGAAAGATTTCAATTTACTGTGGAACAGCATTGAAGCGTGCAGAGATACTTAAAATCTACTTCAAAAAACAAAATTTAAGTGCATAAATAGATCTTAAAATAAGAATAGCTGCCATACTTTTCAATTAAAGGTGTATCAACCAAATAGAACGTGTTTGGTGGAAAAATATAATTGTTAATTTTATGAAACAATTTGAAAATTATAGCAAATACAAAATGATATAAAATAAATATATTCCTTTAAAAAAATCAATTTCAAGGAATGAATTTGCTTTATTATATGCATTGAAAAAAGGTCATGACACATGATTTTGGTACAGCTATGCTATGTGATAATGGGCCTAGTAACGAAATGTGCACCTTTAAGAGTGACATCGAAGTAGAAAACAATGCTACGATGAATGAGGAAAATTCAACAAAAGCCGGCGAGAAGACTAGAGGTGCGGTGGCTGCTGGCAGGCCAGCTCAGTTCGGCACGTAATTGCGTGTGTCGTTTTCCTAGTATACACCTCAATATTGGAATTTGTCAAATACTCATCTATTACCATGTTGATTTGGAATATTTTTCTTTTTACACATTTTATGCTCTGCATCATCCTCACTCCTTAGTTATTCTAAACTGTCATACTATTTTTCGTGCTCTTGAGTAAAGTTAGTAATATCACCGTAATATAAATGCGAATTTCAAATTTCGATCTGCTCTTGACATGCTTTTTGGGGGAACATTGCGCATCAAAAGGGGGTTTACACTATTGTTTTTGGATTGATTTTGAACTGTGATAGTCTACATTAAAACTTTGAGCTGTAGGCAGTTTCACTTGCAATGATTTTTGTTGCATTTTTTATCGACAACGGAGGAATGTGAACGTATAAAAACATTTCTCACACAAGCCTTTATTAACATCTTTATATTTGATAAAGTATACGCACCCAAAAAAAATTTCTGGAGAAAGTATTTTGTTTTAGTCCGATATTGTCTACTTAAGCAGCTGTAATATACACTTGCAAGCTGAGGATAGTTCATTGATATTTTTTTTCTATTTTTAAGCAGTCCGTCCAACAAAAAAGGAAGTTTTCCGGACATATTTTAAAGATGCCAAAAATTTCTAATTGAGTTTTTATATCTGATGAGGAACAGATTTGCTAATTATTTGTTTTGTTTATGGTGTTTTAAAAACAGAAAATAAAATAAGGATTAAATGTTAACGAATAGGACGGAGGATTTTTCGACTCATATGGTGGAAGGCTTATAAACAAACTTATCAGCGCATTATAGTTTTA
Organism: Oxycera nigricornis; assembly: GCA_963942545.1. NCBI lineage: Eukaryota > Metazoa > Arthropoda > Insecta > Diptera > Stratiomyidae > Oxycera > Oxycera nigricornis. The sequence continues at coordinate 22,269,640 of OZ012663.1, read as the reverse complement.
TTTTTCCCCATAAAGTGTGGTGAAGAGATAACGATTTTATTATTTTTGATAAAGAATACATAATTTGTCTATGATGCTCCATTATTATTTGAACATGTTTTTTTCATTTCGTGTTTGAGGAAGGCTAATAAAAGATAAGCTTTGATTCTATCTATGCCATTTTGTGTTCCATAAAAAGCATATGTTACACAATTTTTTTTTGGGAGACTCTAATCATATGATTCCATGATTTCTAGAATATGTAGGCTCATGATGGGTTGTAAGTGTTTGTTCTAAAATCTTAAAAACAATTAAAAGAAAGAATTAATACTTTATAAGTAATATAAAACCTAATTCAAAATCTAAATAAATGAAATAAACAAATCCAAATTAGTAACTTTCCATTGATGAAAAAGCTTGTTCATTTTAAAATTAATTCAGCATTTTCTAGCTTCACGACACTTTATTCATCGCCTTGTCTAGAAATGGCTCCAAGCAACGTCAATTATTAGCTAAAACTTCACCTATTCACCTCTCATAATATCTTTTTAAACGACCATCTTAGACCACGACAACATCAAACAAAATGCTGTAAAAATCAAAAAAGTGTCTCCTACTGCACAACATGAAAATGAAAGCCCCATATAAAAAAATCAAACACTCCTGCCTAATGATTTTTGTGCTCGAATCCCCTCAGCAATTCGTTTAAGGGGGGGAAGTACCTTTAGACACTTTTTAAAATCGATTTTTTTTAATTGTTTTAATCGATAGATATATCGCCTAAGAATATCATGTCAAAGTTTCAAAAGCTAATTCTCAAAATTGTGGAAGATATGCATCCCGGAAGTGCCTGGCGCCGAGTTCTTTTTCTCTTGGCCACAAACTTTAAACGGCCTTTTCTCGAAACCATGTTTTTTAACATTGCGTAAGTGATAATAAAAAAACTAGTGAATCGATTTTCATCATCTAGCATTCATTTTAAAGAGCATAAAAAACTGTCCTATATAGACTAAAGATTAAAAAAAAACAAATTTTTTTGGGACTATTTTTGACTGGAAATACAACGAAATTTTTCGTCAAAATCGTAATTTTTTTTTGAGCCTGTTTTGAAGGGTTAATTTTCGAATTTCGCAAATCTTTTAGTCTATCCACTAAAAAAAAACTCTCTCGAGTAAGAAAATGTTTGGTTTGTTGATTTCAGATGAAAATTGCAGCCAGCATCGCTTACGCAATTTACGACGTCAGCGACGACATGGCTTTCAAGATCCTTGAAAAATTTGTTAATTTTCAACTTTCACTTTTGTAGAATATGTTTTTTTTTCAACCTCAAACATCGCCAAAAATAAATATTATACTGATTTAATAAGAACTGTCTTCATTTCCCCACAAATCAGTTGCAAAAAGACCTTTTTTTCGGTCTCTAAAGGTACTTCCCCCCTTAAGGACTATTATTGGCTTTTAATGCAAAAGCTTTAAATTCAAATTTGATCAGATTAATGCGTGGGGTTTTTATTCGTAACATAAATTTAAATCACGCATAATTTGAAGATTTACAACTCCGTTTGTTCACCGCGATTGCCTACAACATGACGCACTTTAGATGATAGTATCTTTTAAAGCGCACTGGGACGAAAGCATTCCAGTTTTAATATGCAAATAGAAAATGGAAAGTCATTTTGATGTGGTTGCTACCATACGGCATTCTTTAGTAAGAATAGATTCTAGCGTTGCAGTAATTAAATCAATCAGAGTGGAATGCATCGGAAAGATTGGTATTAGTGTAAATGTGACTGCATTCTGCTGCGCATGCATTGCGTGTTCAAAGTGCAATCCGAATGGATATTAGGATCAGCCATGGATTTTCTTCGGGACTAAAATTAGTTACTAGAAGAGATTGGGTTCATTTGTAAAGTTGTTTAGCAATTTTAGAGCTTTTTTGCAAAGTGAATCAGATTGTATTGTATGCAATGTTAACGTTTCGTCCCTATTTCCTCATTGAACTTGAACCAATCTCAAACTTGCACAATTAAATATAATCACGGATCGCAACATTCCGGTGACAATCGGATCGTTGGCAATAAACCAAAATTGTATTTTCACGACCATATGTTTTCGTCTGATTGCCATTTTCCCTCTCTTAATCACAGACCAGCGCCAAAATTGACTATGTGCCAACCATTTGTTTGGATGTCCTAGAACATTTGTGGATGGCTTCTTCTGATATGATTCTTGCTGACGGAAATTCCGCTTTGCCGAATGGTCTTCTATTTCACACTCAGCTTTTCTTCGATATCCGACGAGTAGCTAACCAATCAGCCAGGCTAGCGTGCGGCTAGACATGACAACCTTATTAACAGCGACACCTCGTAAAGAAGCTGTAACGCTTCACCAAAACGAACACACATATTCTGGCTAGAGTGCGTTGGTTGGATGGTCTATCTAGCCATCTAGCCAAGGTGAGCCGTGAAGCAGATAAAAATAACACCTACGACAGATTTTTCGGGGTTCGTGTCAATATGTGTTGAATGTTTTGTATTTATTTATATTTCTTTTACGTGCTAACGGTCTATCACTTAGTCTATTGACTATTGGAGTGGACAATTTAGCCAGAAACCAATTAAAAGTAAATGCCAAGCGACAAGCACAGGCGGACCGATTGTATTCAGTTAATTGTGTGGGGTTGAAACGTGCCATGATTTTCAGTAGCAAGTTTTTTTTGATCAGCATTAATGATGTAGGACTTTTCATTATTTTTAATTTTTTGACGTAATGAATTGTTACATAGGAAATGATGTCATTGCTAATGGTTTTCTTATACGAATGCCTTTACATAAAGTTTCTGAAGGAGTTCATTGGCGCATTCGTTTTACAAATGAATTTTTCAAAAGAATATAGGGAAGTGGAACCAATTACCAGCTACTCAATACAATACTGAATTTTCCAAAAATTCACACTGTATATCCATGAAAATTCATAGCAAGAAATCAAAACACACGTGATTTATATGCCTCATTTGATTTCTATCCAAGTAAAAGTTGGATAATTGCCCCAAGAAGATAATTGCTACAGCTGTTTGTAAAATAGTTAAGGGGGCAAATCACAATAGGAGGCCTATTTTTACGCTTTTTTCGTTTGTTTTGGAAGGTGAAGAAATGATTAGGACTAATTAAAATTAATAGGTCATTTTACTCATATTTTGAACTACATTTCATATTTTTTCCAAGTGATTATCATCAAAATTTGCAAATTTAACAGCTGTTCTTCGTGTAGGTTTGTCGTCCAAGTCTCTGATAGCCGTGCATTCTGAAGTCTACAATTTTAATGTGAGAACAATCCAAGAAAAATTTTCATATTATTTATATGTATGACTTCTCGATGAACTAAGTTTAGAGTGAAAATGAAAACTCGTGACACGTTTGAAAAAACATTGAAAATTTTGCAGTTTTTTTTCGTACGTTTGTCATAAGAAAAACTTTCAATCGATATTTTTTATCCCTATTTCAGATTTTGTTATACGCAAATTTAAATAAGGATTCAGAATATTTTTGGTTTTTGAAGATCGGTCACAAATTCACCGAGATACAACGCACAAAAGCCGTAAAAACCGCGTTTCGAAAAAATAGTATTTAAAAACAAATTACCAAAAACTGAGTATTAAAGTGACTTGTGTATTACTCATATATACACAGGCATACCAGAAAAATACATCTTCTTGTTTGTTATATCTGCCCCAATACATACAAAGTAAGATAGATTCGTAGAAAGACAGCTACGCGGTCCCGCCCAGCTTGTCTGCAATCAATAGACAGTGCGGTTTACTTGAGCGCGTTTCACTTTTTGGTCTGAAAATATAAGAAGGACTTCGGATATCGGTTTAAAACTTTTTGAGCATAGTCTTGAATAACTAAGCTTTTGATTTTTGCAATAAAAAAGTCGATTTTAAACCGTCTCATGTGATTTCTTCTCTTAAATACGACCGGCTAAATGCAATATCATAAAACGGCAAACGCAGCCTATTCTCCGGCCAGAAACAAACATGTTTCCACTGAGTTTTAAAAACAAAAAAAATATTAAATCAACTAACAAAAAAAATAGTTGTCCCCGTCACTTTTGAATGAAGACCCTATTTGTTACAAATGTAAATTCAATAAATGTGGCTGACGAGTCCACCTTCTCAACAATTCCGAAATTTTCTTGAAACGAGATTTCGGAAAGAATTCTAGATTTTACTTGATGTTTTTTTCAATAGCAAAAAAAGTGTTTTCAGAAAATTGTCGCAACATTTTTTTTTCATTGCATCAATTGCGCATTTTTATTTTGATGAATATTTTTTTAAAAAAAAATATAAACCATTGTTCCCCCTTTTGTGAGGAATTCAATCAAAAGGATCAAATTCAAACGAAGTTTTCTGGCAAATCTTATTTGAACGAATTGTATCCACGTGCACAAATCATTTTTTTCAGTTCAGAACTATTTTGTATTTGATATTTGTTTTAATATTTTTATTGTTATTTTTTATTGTTAAATTTGTTTGCATATTTTTCTTGAACAAATTTATTTCCATGCTTTGTAGCTCAATTTTGCCTACGATCTTAAGTGCAAATTTCATTTTCATGGAATATTTTGAATAGTCTAGCATAGTTTTGAGTTGGTGCATGTTCTTTTTAAATTCAGAACTAATCTGAATTGGCTTCCGATGTAAGGCTTTTAAGTTCTTTTCTGTCATAGTTTTAGCAAATATGCATTGATTCGTCTCAAACTATGCCCTTTAAATAGTAAGGAGTTACAAAATTTGGGATAGCAAAAAATAAATATAAAATAATTTTCTATTCACGAAAATACATTATAAATTTTTGAGCAATAAAAAAACCAACGAATCAACAAATTAAAAAAAATGCGTAGATATTAGTCGCCAATTCAAGGAGAACTTTTTTAAAAATCCTTGTGCCAATTTTTTTCTGTCAGGCATCGTTCGAAAAATAAATAATTGGTTATTTCTGATTGAGAAAAGTGGTAGCTATAACTGAAGCATAGGATTTTTTAATTGTATGTTGCGTTCTTTTTTTGTATCTTTTCAAAACCCAAAATTTTGGTAGAAATCTGATTTTTTTCAAAGAGACGATTTTTTCAAACGATGTCTTTCATTGAAATAAATTCTGCTATCTGCAAAGATGTTTAAAAAAGGGTAATTTTTGACGGCTTATATCTCTGTCATTTTTTTCATTTTTCATTTAAAACATTTATAGAACTACAATGCATTTATGCAAAATGAAATTTATATTCGATATTTCACAGCTAGTGCTTATTTTTACACTTATTTTTGCGAGTGTCACGACCGTGCTACTCTTAAAATTATAATGGCTTGATGAAAACTGTATAATAAAGTACGATGCAATTCCTAGTGACACACTAGAAGTAGGTTCATTGAATCTGATAGTTAAATTGTCCTTGAAGGTTATTACAGCTTCGAAAAATGTACAGACGGATTTACTTATGTGACACTGAATAAAAATTTGCAGCCTTTTAAAAAATTTTGCTTTAACATTTCAATTTAAAATCGTTCGAAATTCAATACAAAATATAGAATTGACGAGCTAAATTGTATATACTTCATTGGCTTGACAAATGTAGATGGCTGCTTTACCTCAGCAAATGCCTAATGAAGTAGCTTCTGCTTCATTACGGCTACTTAATTATGAAGCAAATTTTTGGTTCGATTTCATAATGGAGTGCTAGCATTATCGAAAAAATCGCCACTACAAGAAAAAATTAAAAGTTGAAATATAGTTTCGGTAAAAGTTTAAGTCAAAAAAATTTTATTTTTTGATTAAATTTGTGAACTTTAACTGAGCAAATAATACAAATTTCTTCAAAAATTGGATTGTATATTATCCAAATATGAATTTTGACTTTTATGTAGTGATTTGATTTGATTTCCAGACACCACAGTTAGTTTATTTTGAATAGATCATAGTTTTTTAACTTTAAAGGCAACGCTTTTTCAAATAAAATGAGCAAATAGAAAATACCGAACCATCCGCGTGCAGATTACATGATAATAGGTAGGTAAAGTATTAACATTATGAAGAATTTGAAAGCATTGACTTCAGCCTTTTTTCTGGTAAGTTTTATCCTTCCAAAACTGACAATATTTTCCAATTTCGAGACAAGTAAAATGCTTCATCATGCTTTCCAAATAGTTTTTCTAAGAAATGCACGTCTCAAACTATTAGTATTCCTGTTACATCTTACAGTTAACAAAGATCTACACTGAATTTCAAGCAAAAAGCCATATTTACGCACATTTTTTTTTTAAAATTCACAAGTGCTTTGCAAGAAAATATCCTTCTAGCATAAATTACATCAAACAAAAGGTAAAACCTACTATCGGAAAAAACATTCATTTCGCCTCGAAATTAAAATGCAAAACTCGATCGCAAGTGTTGAAAAAGAAAGAAACATGGCTTCAATGGCTTGTATATGAGGAGATCGACGATGTTGGCAGAATTACTGATTTTATTCCCGAAACAGTAAAACTTTATGAAAATAAACAATAAATGTTAAGTCATTGTGCATCACCCAATATGATAATGCGTAGCTTCTCGTTATTATTTAGATTGTGTTTCTTCTAGCAATGATTGAAGAAGTGTGTAGCAGTAACAAAAAGACCGACTTTTCGGCAATAAATCTAAATTAAGCGTCTGAATAAAAGATAAGATACGCACCAAGAGTGTAGCAATTTTATCGTTTAGCTTTAATTTATTAACAGTACTATTAAATGCATGCAATAAAATTGTTTCGGGTCAGGACAGTCAATTTTCCTCCAGACGATCTATTTGAGCGGCTAAGCGCGTTATGCTAACACTCGATTTCAGATTTATTCTTGGACACTAGTTTAAATGATTAGGGGGATCATTTTCTAAGACGCCGCGCAGCTCCGAACAAGAAAGAGGGTCAACAGTCTGCTGATAATCTATCTAATCTTATGGCTTGGCGTTTTCTATGTTTGTGAATTCCACCACAAGATTCACTGAATCTATTTCAGTGTGAAATGTTTGCATTGCACTGGAAATTTATTTGCAACTTACATGTTACGGATCTTATTGCACGATACGCTAGATGCACTTAAGTTTCGAACATTTCGCGGAAAATTCGGTTTGCAGGAAAATAGCATGGAAAGCAAATTAGATGTACGTGCTTGGGATCTAATTGAACTGATTGTATTTTGGGAATGAATTAAGTAAGAAATTAGATTTTGTTTTGACAACTTTATTTAGTAAGTCGCTCTACATTTCAACTTGAAAAACACATTTGTAGTCGAGATTTTGATACAAAGTTTCAAGAAAACTAGAAGCATTGAAAATCTTTTTCTCCACGAGTCAAAGTTAACATAAGAAACATTTTTTTGAATGAATTTTCTTGAAAATGACGTAAAACTTTATACAGTTTACAAAGAAAATTTCAAGGGGACATGACATAAAGTTCTTTTAGACAAAGCAATTATTATCTATAAGCAAACAACCAATCTTTCGCTTAAAAAACATCTGTACGTTTTTTTTTAATCTGACCATTAATAAATGCCTACTTCGTCCTAAATCAGAATCCGAACACATTCGAAGCACTATGCAATATTCACACTCAAATGCATTCGCGAATATCCGTCGATTTGCTTTAATTTTGTTAAATTGATTATACACTCACTTGCATTCAAAATATTCTCCTTCGAGAGGTTTTCAAATAAAAAACAACTAATTTTAATGATTGAAAATATTACAGCAAATTTTTGGCACTAAATTTTTACAGCTCAATTTGACAGAAGATTTTTTTTAAAGAAACCTGTCGGACATCCCACGAAGAAAACGTATGCCTACAAAATATTTTGGAAAATCTCAGAAGATTTTAGTTGATTAAAATATACGAGCGGTTTTTATTCTTATTGAAATTCCAACGATGAAAAATTTAAAAGATGGAAGATGAAATTTAATCGAAAAATATTCCATTAAAAGTTTCTGGCAAACAGAAGAAAAGCAAAATATTCAAGCTATAAAATTTATTTAAAACAAAAATTTTAACGATAAAAAATATTAAATTCGTTTAATAACATCAAAACTTTAACGATAAAAATTGAATGGAATGTTTTAAAGAAACCGTTAACCGAAAGTTAATTTTCTATATTTTCTGGGCAAATTTTTTGTATAATTCAATATCTGAGCAACACAAATATTGCAGAAACATCCTTCAACATTTTAGAGAGAAAACAAACATTTTTAATAACTTGAAAACACTCGTAATATTTCTTCTTTTTTAAATAATAAAATAATACGAAATACTATCAATTAATAAAAAAAAATCATTAGAAAAGGATACATAAATTAAAAAAAAAGTTTTTAAAAAAAACCCACCTTGAATTTTTTTTTCTCGGAATAATTTTTACGATTTATTTTGACAGTAGGATTTCTTTCTGCAAGTATCTTTATTGTATCATATTTATTGTTTACCCTTTTTAGTATCACATCAGTATTTTTTATGCTTGATTAACCAAAAGGATATTCAAAGACCGAATAAATGAGACAAGACCAGTCAGGAAATCTAGAAAACGACGGAAAGCTGTTAAACGATATGCCGAAATACTCCTCGAAATGAAATGCTGACTCACACTGACACCAGATCGAAAAGTTTGGAAGCAACATACGAGGGAGAACAACACCCAGAACTAAAAATCAAAAACAAAGCATGATTTGGAACAAATAAACACCAATTTGTTTCCTCTGGTCATGACTATAGGCCCGAATTTTCATAAATTGAATTTGCTTTGGTATAATGTAACCTAAAAGAGTTTCGTACAAATGCGAATCGATTCGCTTGAAAATGTTGAGGAACATAAGTGTATGAAAGATTCAAACATATGGTGAATAAATTTACCTCTAAATGTAGACAAAAAATTCATGGAAAATGCCAAATTTTTGAAGATCTCAGTTCGGATTATAGCAATGTAAATGTATAGGATGTTGTCCAAAACAATGCGTGCTTTTTTGCACTCATACACCTGTAATTTATTTATTATACTGCAAAGTTTTGTGAATTATACATATAATACGCTTCAGTTTGGGGTGGCTCAGAAGTTGGAGCATATGCTTCCAATGCACCGAGTACTATGTTCAAGGCTGCTTGGCGACACATATTCTACGGAAATGTAATTTTCTGTCCTACTATTAGTTCACTCGGCTTTAATTGAATATCTGAGTCAAATCAGGGCAATTATAGTGTATTTAGATTGTCAACAAAAACGATGTAGGTAAGACAAAGGCATGCAAACGATCATAACATGTATGAGAACTGAAGGTCGTCAATAAAGTAGGATACGTTAGGATACTTTCATTATACATAATGGTATAATGTGCAATCTTTACAAAAACACTTGCAGGTTCTTGTTTGCTTGGGTTCGCATATACACATGTGAATAGTTATTGTTTTAAAACTGTTTCAATTCCATTACGCCAAAGTGGACGACATAGTTTCAGGATGGTAAGCAATATTAATTACCAATATTGCTTAAACATGTTAAATCGTTAATCTACGATAAGAAATTTTGTATGAATATGCGCAGAAATAAGAATGTAACCACCATTACTTTTAAGTATATGAAGAAGTGCGCTTGAATATTGATGCCTTAATACCTTAAGAGGTACAAAATTATATTTTAATCCATTTCCATTCATTGGTGCTCAAAGTTCAGAGAATACAAGAGTTCTTTAGAAATTGTAGCATAGATGCTCACGCGCTAGGGATATTATTTCAATCGATGAATAACTAGCCCGAGGATGATAAGCGTGTTGCAGACCACTTCCTCAGCTAATATTCTGTTGATCAATTAATGCAGTAACTCTAATATTAACTCAAGGTTCTGGCTAAATTCGCGATTTTGTACCAACAATTATTTATTTTTACGAAACGCTTTGTGGTACCTGCAAACTTAAGTTGTTTTTTTGCTTCGAAAGTCCCGAAATGTTTGATGAATAATTTCAAATGCTATTTTACAATGTTTGAATTGTTAACTTCCCAGTATATGGGAAGTTCTTGTAATCGCCTCGAAAATCGAAATTGAAATTTTCGACATTTCTTTACGTTTTGAGGTCTATAGAGTATATATAAAGTGTTTTTAGAAAGGGAGATGTATGTATGTGTGTGTGTGTACGTACGTACGTACGTTCGTGGACACTTTTCTACGAGCATAACTCACGTAAACAAAGTCGTATCGACTTCGTTGAGGCGTCAATCGAAGCGTCTTTGCAATCTTAATCTTAAACATACGATTTGCATGGTTAAGGTGCCAATCGACGCGAATTAGCATTTGTGTGAATCTATCAAATTTTCGAAAAAATCATTGGAGTTGTTTTTTAATTTAAGAAATAAAAGTGCAAAAAATTAGGGTTTTTTTTATAAACAATAAATTTTTAACCTGATTTACGAAAAACAGTATTCAATTTTTATAAAATTTATATACTTCAAGCAATGTTTGAAAAAACGTCATCAAAACTTTTTTCATGATAACAAGAAACATTAAATAAAAAATAAAAAATTATTAACAGTCATCATGACCTTCAAGGTCATTTCTTCCATTCACTATATCTCACGAACCCGATATAATATTTGCATCATTAAGGTGTTAATCGACGTGTTTTAAAAATCTCTTTGATTATTTTGACATTATAAAGATCCGTTTCAGCGGTTTTTTTAATTTAATAGAAGAAAATGCGAAAACTCAGGGTTTTTTCATAAAAAATATTTTTTCAACCTGATTTGCACAACACAGTTATAAATATTTATAAAAGTTATACATTCCTATCAGTTTTGGAAAAAAAACCAGCAAAACTTTTTTCATGATTCTGAAAAAAATTCAATTAAAAATAAAAAAAATCATTCAAAGTTACCATATGAAAAAGGTTCTTCCGATTGATTTTACCTTATATCTTTTATTCTAAAGGCTGTGTTGTAAAGTCAATCAAAGATTTATAATGTTTGGATAATTTGAGCGGATTTTAATAGTTTTTGCAGTCTTTTAATTAAAAAAAGCGGCTTAAATTTTGAAAACCATCAAAATTTCAATCAAATTTGCATTTGTGGTAATCAATCATCATCACCCATCCACCAAAAGCCTTACGTAATCAGTGGATGCTCCCGTAGATGATATGATTAATATTAATTCATTCCTGTTACTGCTATTAATACCTTTCATTATTATTATTTAAAGTAGTAGTATTTTCAAAATTATTATTGTGTTTAATATTTTTAATAACTATGTAGATATTACTGGGAAGTTGACCGTGTGGACCTCAAGGGTCGCACTTCGCGGCTTGTTTTATTTTTTGCTCATAAAACATAAATCGGTACAAACTTTTGGTTATAAAGCAAGTGATTTACATTATAAGTATGAACATGAGCTTCATCTGCAAGTTATGGCTATCACACAAGAAATATAAATACTAGAAGAATGGTAACTGCAATCATGGATACAGAAGTAGAGTGTCAAAGTTTTGCTGTCATAAGCAGGGGTTCAAATCCCATTTTAAATTGAACATATTCACAGACGATAGTGAATACATCGATCCGATATAATCCACTGTTACGAATATCGTCGCGGTATGATCCGTCTAAAGGATCAACTTAACATGTGTTCTAAGAACACACTTAAGCGTGTTTCGAAACAATCATTTCTGTGTGTGCTCAAAATATTACAAGCAAATTATATGTTAAGAGCGATTACAACCAATCTAGGTTCGCTAAAATCTATGTTGCTACAAACTATGTATGGTGTAAGAAACTCATCAGTTGCCGTAAATAGATAGAAAAATTATTTAGTGAACTTTTCTACGGTGACGTAAATACAATATAAGGTGTTCGTCAAATAGACAGTGGTTTCCTTAAAATCCAAATTATCAAGATTTGCTTTAGGATATTTAATATTACAATTCTCGTGATTGGTTTCCACATAATTTTTTTATGCTTGGGGCAAAGTCTGTTGCAAATTTAGAATAAATGAAAAGATTACCGTAGAAACTAGTCAGTCTCACCAACAAATCATTTAACTTTCAAGGTGTAGTTCACTCCTAATATGGTTTTCAGTAGCCGCCAAATTATGAATTCAGTTTAAACTCATTTTTTTGCTGGATTTCCACAAGTGAAAAAAGATGTAAACAACATGTTGAAGCTGTTATTTGAAACAATAAAAACTTTTCAGTAAAACAAACCAGTTGGTTTTGTATATATGAGCTTCCAAGGGATTGATTTAATTCAGAAATTTAAACACATCATTCCAAAGGAATTTGTGACTATCAAAGTTCATTATCAACTATTTCTTTCCTGTTGCCATCTACAAAATGTTTCGCATATTGACTCTACAAACTGCTTTCCATATTAGGTTAAATAACTTCATAAATTTGAATTTAATTTAGTTGGACCAAGTTTTGCGCACCATACAAGGCAAGTTTGGATGTTTTTTGAATAATTTAACGCTTTATCCCAACGAAAATGGTGATTTTCTTGTAATTTTCAAATAAACTTTTATAAAACAAGAAGATGATGTTGCGTACTTTTATGGAAGTCTAATTTTCATAAATATATATACATGTTTTTTTACAAACCAGACAATGACGTATTCTCGATGAATCAAGGTCCCGAATTGTAAAATAATACGTAAACGAATGTTAAAATTTGATCAAATGGCATGAATTTGAATTTCCGCTGAGACATTTGAATTTATTAGTATCTGACGAAGATTAGTTTCATTCAATCGAAAATGAGTTGTTTGTTTCTTGTAAGAAAATCTCATGTTTGCTACAATCTTGGATACATAGGAAAATACCAACGATGGCACAATCAGAACATAGCATTTCATGTATCTTAAGATGCAGGGATATTTTTAAATTTATAGATTTTCTTCTTCTTTTGAATGCGCGACAACGTACGATAGACGCTACACGGTGTCGAGATGAATTTAAAACGAAGACACGACACAATTGCCATTAATCTGCGAATAAATCGGTGAGTAATTTAATTGAATCAATGGAATAAGTTGGGGGGCGAGCAAAGCGTGCACACGACAGAAAAAGTTGCAAATGTATTTTTCTTTCAATAATCAATTTGATTAAGGGATAGAAGATCAGACGGATGGAAGTGAGAGTGAAATCAGTTAGACTAGGGAAGTTCAGAATGGTAGGCATACATATATGATTTTCAGGTGGGACATTTCCTCTGTTAACAATAGTGTAGTCTATTTCAGTGAGCAGAAACGAATGAATACATCAAGAAAATTGGCGCAACACTGCCATATGCGGTGCCCTAAATTGTAGTGTGCAAATTGCATTTGCTAATTGCTAATAGTTCCAGCAGCACATTTTGTTGCGCCACATTACTCCTATTGATTAACCAATTAGTATGCGAAATGAACAACGCTAATATTCAATGCATGCCATTTTCTGATTGGTGCAATCCAGTAGCTTTATTCAGACAATTATGCCGGACACAAATAATGTCACACACTTGAGCCTCGACCCACAACAAGATCGGCTTTTCTTCTCTCCGAAATAAAAGGAAAAACAAATAATTTTCCAACAATGACACGCGGCACGACACTGGATTTAATGGACTATCTTCATCGATGCACCATCACTTCACAGAAGATCCTTTTCAATAAATTCACACTCGCGATCGGACGACCATAAATCACGACGCTATCAATCGATGTAACCTTTCGTCGAAAATCGTTAAAAAGTGAAAGTTAAGATATTCGAGATGTTGTTTGCCGGCAAAAAGATCGCGTCTTGCGGGCTTAGTATCTGTTTTTCGCGGTTCGAATCGCCGACCATATAATATATGGGAAGATCGCGCGTCGAACATCAACTGCTTGACTCAAGACATTTCGAATCTTTGTGGAATAGTGTAAATACACTATGCGCATGCGAATCGGACTCAATCGCGCTTTTGCTGGTCGGTCGGTCATACAAATGCCCCGCGCGTCATGTGGAGCATATAAGCTCTCGATTTGTTGTACACTTTAGTGGACACTACAAAGCAGAACCGCCGCGACAAACTGAGAAACTGCTGTTCCCATAGCGGCAAAATCGCGAAAGATTTCACTAGCATAGATATGTAGTTTTTCGTTAGTCACTTTGTAGTGTTTGTCAAGGAAAAATATTCTAAGCTGCTCCTTCTACGCAAATTCGACGCTATCGCGACAACTAGAGATCTATCGCGACATGTCGCCGCCGCCCAAAAGATTTTCCCACTTTTTGGTATGATGAGGATTGTGTTAAGTATCGAAACTTTTAACAGTATTTTGAAAATGATCAAATACATGAAAATTTTAAATCGTGACCCCGTGCTGCCACACACTTAATATTTTTATTGTTTGCGGTGATAAATAACGTTTTTGAACTTCACGCAATTGATCCCGATTTGATTTCCGGCCAGCGCACGTTTGCGATTCAAAAAAATACGTAACGCTGAAATTTCGCAATGTTAGCCTCCTCCCACCCCCATGCAACGACAATGCAACATTTTTCATCACCCCCTTTTAATCGTTACGCAACAAAACATTTCGAAACGCTATATTAACAGAGCATTTAATATTTACAAAACTTAATAAACTGCTGCTGCTGCTGACACATATCTGCAAAGACCGACAGATGGCAGCAATAAAACCGTGGAATTTAAATATTTTTTTTTTCGTTTTCGCATCAATTTTTGCATAAAGGTTATGATTTGTTTTAAAATTCTTAAACCCTTCACATCACCATGCAACGAGGCAAAACTTTTTGGAACTCTTCCCTCTACCCCCCCCCCTTCCCTTAAGCGTTACGTATTTTTTGAACGATCCCTAAGTTTATGTATTATGTATTGATTATTTTTTGGCGTAAAAAACTATTGTTTTAAAATAATTTTTCTGTTTGGCTTTAAAGGACCATATCATTAGCTTTACAGGTCGATAAAGTTGATTGTTAATAGGATATGAAATTAAATTTTATTTATTGAAACTATGACATCTTACTAATCGTCATCACACTCCAAATTTTTTTCATCATTTCTTGAAACGAATCAATGAGGTAGTTTATACAACTAAGGTCTTCATGTTTGCCAATTACAATTTTTCGTGGTAGTCCCATGATCGCAAGCGTAGAGTGGCGAAATCCTGATCATCCATCTAGCGGTTCGAATCTTTATCATGACATGGCCACTTTATCAGACGGTAGTAACATGGAAGCGTCTCTCTTAATAGAATGCCAGTTCGAAATTATGGGGCGTGATCAACACTAACATCAGGGAAATTTCTTTTAATTTCAATTGGGTTCGCCCTACAACGTCATACATTTAAACTAATAGTTTTACATACGGCTTGATGTATGTTTTGTGAAGTAAAACGAAGATCTTTTATGGTATTTCTATGGCTAAAAGCGTAGAATCTGTGCCGATTGTCAGCACTACGCGAATTTTCTGGGATTGAAATTTTTTTTACGGATCATTTTATTATTTTTATTAATGGACTAGGTTCTGTATTTATTTCATGAATAATTGTCGCAACAAACTGTTCGACAAAAATTTGCACATAAAATTTTTACCAATTAAGATCGCATTCTTCTCCAGCTCAATTCAAAAGAACAACTTCCAAATTGTTCTTCGTCTCGAAATTTCATAAACTTTATTTGCTTGTTTGTTTGTTTGTTTGTTTTTTTCAAGTGAAAAAAGTGGTCTTGACTTCAATGGAAGCGATTCTCATGAGCAACAATTTTCTTTAAAAAAATCAAACAACTTTTTGGGTACATATAAATATTTGAAAACTTTTTAACGTAAAATCCATTGGCCACATCTACCGAACAAAATTTTAAGGAAAAATTATCCGTGACACCTATTTTCGAAAAATATCGAATCAAAGTTGTAAATAGTTTTTTTAGTAAAAAAAAACAGGTTAAATTCCAAAAATGTATAGAAGAAAAAAATTGGAAATAATTCATTAAAATATGAGCAAATTTCAAACATTTAACTACTTGTTTTTAGTCGTGATGCTTGTTTGCTTGTGTTGATGTATAGATAACCTGCATGTGTTCATGTAAGGGTAAGTTTATGTTACTTTTCTCGGAATGTTTACATTGTTTATTTAATCATGTTTGGGACTGATTTGTTCCTGAAGATAATTAGGTGATCGTTGTTCATTGAGTTGAGTCTTTCAGTCTATAAGGACACTGTTTACTTTACATAAACAGAATATAATATTTAATCTTTGTTTAATTAAATTATATAAAAAACTGTTTTCCCAATAAACTTTTAATTTTCAATAAATTCGTTTCAATTGATCACGATAAGAATTCTGTCTTAATTGGGGACATCGAAAATAATTTTAGCACATAAGACATCATTCAGAAAAATAATTTAAAAATTAAAAATAATAAAATCGTTCTTAAAAATGAAATATTAGAAATAACGTCTCGAAGCTAATATTAGAGGGAATATGAGAAGAAAAAGTTGTCAAATTTTTTTTGGAATAAAATGAAGTTTTTAAACTTCTACAATTGATAAAGAAATACTAATTGCAGCGCTTTTACGAAAAGGGATTTAAATAGAATTTGACTGAAGCATTGAATTATTTGTGAACGTGTTTTTAGTAAAAAAGACAGTCAAAGTCCAGAAAATCATTGAAGTTTTTTTAGGCAGAATCCTTCTGAATTGATCCCAATAAGAATTCGGTCTTAATTGGCGAAATGTTTATATGAAAAAAATTTCGAACACTCGAAGAATTATTCGTTAAAATAATACAATAACTCACTATAAAAAATAATAAAATGGTTCACAAAAACAGAATATTTACATCCACAAAAAATTTATTGAAGCAAAATTTAAAGGGAAATGAAAAAAAATGTTCAAAAAATATTTAGAATAAAATAAAGTTTCTAGAAATTTATTTTGCGAAAAATTGATACAAACATAAAAATAATTGCATAGGATTTAAATAGAATATCTTAATTGAACCATGGAATATTTTGTAGGTACTATATAAGATTTTCTACATTATTTTTGAGGAAATCTGCATATAATGCTTGCCATCATATACACTTCATAATTTTTTCATTCCGTCAGGGCATATTAATGACAGTTTCTGGTTTGATCAACACCATTTCACTATTTCATTTTATGAAGAAAACTATCGATACCTCGTTAGACCACCTTCATTCCCACTTGCCATCATGTTCGTATCGCTCCACGAAAATAAACTTAAACTCGCTGCGCCCCACTAGTCTACAATTATTCTGTACTTGATGCATAATAAGACCCGCATGCATATGTCCCTCGACGCTCGTATGGAACGTGTGTGGATCGTTGGTGCTTTTCATATATTTACTCTTGACATGCGTGTAAATATCGCGGAAACTTATATGGATCAAATGGCCCGAGAAAGACTGTAAGCCTGGCGGATAGATAGGAAGACAAAAAAAAACATTCCCGTCTTCGAAGTCGCGCGCAACCAACATCTTGATATCATCTCATGTGTAATAATAAGACATCGCCTGGCCCCGTCGCAGAGTGATCATCGCAATGAAATCCAATCGCTTCCGAGGGGAGATCATGTATGTTAGTTAATGGAACCACATACGATCTGTTATCTTTCTGCTCGGAATGCAACGTCTTAATGGAAGCAAATGAAAGCGAGGATCAGCAACAATACCATAGTGAAAATGAGAATCCAGAAATTGTTGGAATTGTTGAATGGTGTACTATAAGTTCTATGAGAGAATGTAAGTGATTTGCTTTTTAATTTGATGCTCAAGAAGATTTGATGGTGATTCGTGATGAATAATCCCCAAAAATTTGACAACAAATTTGTTGGCGCAACGAACGACTCATAGGAAAGTTTTTTTTTTAGAAAACCGCTTCGGAAGTTACATTTTAATGTTGATAAGCATCATAAGTATTTATTTATAAAAAGTGAAAATCAGTTGTGGCGTTATTGTACATTGAAAAACTAGCAGCTAGTAGAATTTATGATAAAAATTAGAGAAATATGTATGTGAATCTAGGAAACAAAATTGGCACTAATTATTGTTGTCAGTTCATAGGTCCACTTTTTGAGGCGAACCGTTCAACAAGGTTTTGAGCAATAAAGTTATGGTTTCATGCGCTCTGTATGCCATGTTGCACCATCCTGTTGAAATCATTCGTCCCTCAGATGCTGGGCATTGGTGTTGAGAATCAAAAAAAAAAATCGAATCATTTGTCGTTAGTGACCGCCATTAGCGGTAACGTTGGTTTTGTCCGCAGATTTAAAAAAGAAAGGATCACTTATATACACCCGGCATGCAAACCGCACCATACAGTGGCTTTTTCGGGAAGAAATGGAACTTTCAAAGTCTCTTGAGGATTATCCTCAAACCGCAATTCATTTACGAATCCATCAAGCCAAAAATGAGCCTCATCTCTGAAAATGAGTCCATTCACCGAACGTATAACGCAAACGATGATACAATGGCTTCAATTGCTGCACTAGTTGCATCTTATAAGGCTTTAGTTCAAGATCTCTCCTCAAAAGTTTCCATGTAGTGGACGGACAGAAGGCAGTTGTTGAGAACGGCGTCGAATCGCAGCAATAGATGTCTCGGAACGCACTGAACGAACTCGTGTTGGATGAACATTGTCCAATAGAGTATACGTAGACATAAATCTTTCCATCATATTGCGTGTGAGCCGATCAGATGGACGATTATGAGTACCATCAATAATAAGAAGTGCTCTATAAATTTGGCGCACAGAACGCGAATTCCAGAAATAAAGTTCCACTATTACGAGACATTGTTCGGGTGTTACTCTTTGCATGGTGATTTGCCAAAGTAAATTGAACATAATGTAAAAACACAGCAAAATTTGACAGTTGCAAAGACAGAGATCCCTATCGAAAGTTATATAATTCTAAAAAAAAATGTAAAATGTAAAATGACCAGATTGCTATTTTAACAATACTTGCTGATAATAATTATTAATAAATCAAACATATTTGCTGAAAAATCATTGCTTTTCTATCTGTTATTGAATGATATGATGACGTATTTAGTATTGAAAATTGGATACTTCGAAATTGTTTATTTCGAATTCTTGGATGATCCGAAATATTTCTTCGGTTCCTTAAATTTTCCTTACCAGAAAGAGTTCAACTCGTTATTTTGGCTGATTCGAATTCGTAGTGTATGTTGAGCTACGAATTATTCAACTTTCATTGCATCTTCAAACCACAGGTAACATATTATTAAGGAAAAATAGGATGCATACAACTAAAAGAATTCATTAAATATTTTCGACATCAAGAAGAATAAAGTACTTACAATGGGCTTTATATTTGGTAGAAATGAAATTTGGTAAGCATTATTAAAAAAGATTTTTTCAGAGATGCCGTTAATAGTACAGAGCTGGTTGACACGATCAATAATTTGAAACATAACAATAGAAAATAAAGAGAACTATACTGCCGTGCTAAGCAAAAAGAACGCATCTTTATTTTATCAGTTTCGAGTTATGTGATTTTTTTTGTTCCCATCCAGCATGTCGGTGTTTATAGTTATTATCAAATTGTAACAAATGTAAAAATGATAGCAATTTGAAAATATTTTTTTTTGCAATTCATTAACACTACGGTACGAGAGACATTTATAGTTTATCTTCGTAGGAAGAAGTAAAAGAGATTTTTGCATGGAAAATTAATTGCAATTGGTGGATGTGAGTTTATAATTTTAAGCAGAAAATCCCCTTTTTCATTTTTTTCGAGTTACGATTATCCGGAGACATGGGAATACTTTTGATATTATCGAAGACGCTCATAACGTAAATTTTGAATTTTGGCGTTTGCGCCATTTCTTCTTAGCAAGGCAGTATAGCAGACACAGTCTTGTTTAGATTGAAAACGACGTAGGCATACATACGAACAAATTGACAGTCGTTATACTTCGCGGATACAAATAATAAAATAGTTGAAATATAACGAGCTTAACCCATCAACAAGCCTAACCGTGGTCGTGCTGTCTCGTGGCGGATGGCAAATGACAGCACCTGAAGAGGATGCCATCCGTCACGCCGAAACCACACTTCCCATTGAAAACCTTTTTACAGCGAAGCTAAAGATAATCCTGTCTTTTCTCTTCAAGATATATTGAAAGGATAGATAATCATTAGCATCGTCCTTCCTCATTGCTTAGTAGTAGCAATCGAAGCATTTTACTCATCTCGGAATGCAAATGCCGAAGACCAACCTCTGATTTTACATAGAAGAATATAAGGATCATGGTAGGCGTTCTATCACAGCACAAAGCCCATTAAAGCACTGTCTGCAATATATGAAAGGCGCCGACGATAATCCTCGCAGAATCTGACAAGTGATGCGTGAGGAAGGTTACGAAATACCTCTGGACTCAGGTATCCTAGCTTCATACGAATTTGTGAATCGTCTCTTAGGAAAATTGTCAGGTTTCATAAATATAAAGATCAATCGGAAGTTCTATACATACCTCTAAAAACACCCTTGACTTAATTTTTCTATGAGAGCAGAAATTTTTATTTAATTTTAAGTGTACTGTTAAAATTGAACACTACGTTAATTTATTCTGTTACTTTCCATAGAAAATAATGGAAAATTTTCGTTTTTCGCAAGGTACTAGTTGAGTAATTAAACTTTTAATTTTTGTTTGGTTTTGCTTCTCCTCACAAGATTAGTAATTTCTTGACATATTTCAATCAGCAGTAATACTATTCACTCAATATAAAATAACTAATTGAAAATAAACATTCTCGCGTGAATCAACAAAATTAATTAATTTCTCACTATCAACAGCACTAGCTATTAGCGTGAACAAATCCAAAACTTTCCGATTTCACTATGGGAAAATTGATGTCAACGAAAATTACTACAAATAATAACAATAATAAAAGCAAAATAATCAACAAGTTCCAAAGTGGCAATAATACAATTATTAAATCATCCGGTCTGGTCATGATTGTCGTCCACTGCACTTTTGACCTCCATAAAAATCTATTAAGCTCGGTCATGTTGCATTTGCTCCTTTTTTCTTGAATCAATTTACGATCAGAGTCAGATTTACAAACAGATTTTGCAAGTCGTCACTTTATTATCATATAAATGAATCACAGCAGATACTCTGCGCCCTGATGACGCGAATCACTTGGAACATTTCGCTGATAAGGACTATGAATAATTTTAGCTCATACTTTCTTAGGAAATTCAAAAAAACACGACAAGAAAGGATATAATAAGCTAAGGGAAAGCTGCAACTCACCCTGTTTGTCCGTCCAAAAAGTGCGTTTCGTAAACAAATTCATCTTTTCTGCAATGCACAACACTACAAACTCACTTGAAATTGGACATAATTGCCGTCGAGCACGAATTTTATCGTTTATTTTAGATTTGCAGGAAATTCTATTGGAATTTCGGCGATAAAATGTTTACATGACTTTTGTTAAGATAAGGTAACCGTGAACGGTAAATAGGTGTAGGTATTTATTATGGTGGTAATTGTTTTTAAGTATGAGTTTGGTGGTGATAAATCAATTTCACCGCTTCATTTTGTTTTTTCAAATAAATAGATAATGGACTTTTTTTTATAATGTTGTGGTTATGTATATCGAACAAGGTTATTTTGCTTTTATTTATCAAGAAGAAACTTCACAAATTGATAGCTTTTACTAAGAATATCATTATAAAATGAAATATACTTGAGATGTTAAGATTATAGAATAATGGCTTCAGAACTCATAATCATAATTTGTCGATTTATCGGTATTTTTTATTTAATATTGTATTTTCCGAACTTCATTTTTACTGCTTGGGATGTAAGTCATTCACCTCAAAATAATCAGGTGCCAAGTGATATTAAAGATTAAAAAACTAAGAATATTTTAAAAAGATGTGAAAAAGGAAAGGAAATTTTGAAAAGAAACTCATTGTACTTGTGAATGGGATGTGATATCATGTCATATCATGTAATATAAATTTACAAACTTTTTAAAAATAAATAATTGAATGTTTATAATTTTTAAAAATAAAAAACTTAAATACAGATATCGACTATACCTTTCCCTAGAAACTGTTTTAATTTTAACTCAATCTTCACGGTAGATGAACAATGACAATATGAATGGATATCGACAGTGAAGCCAGCATTTTTCATCAAATAGGTCTGATGCAGGAAAATGTCCTTCGAAAGTACCAAATGATGCCTCGCATGTACGATATTACGAAGAGGGACAATTTTTATTGGAGAACATAGCAATGTAGGAAAAAATAAGAAGACTAAACATTTACATAAAATATACATCGTCAATAGATTTTTTAGATTTTTCCATTCATCATATTTACTTCTATTTTACGTAGTGCACAATTAGTTAAATCTGACTCTATCCATACGATCCCTCAGGACAGCAGTGCTGCTAAGCACATCGGCTAGGATATACTATCGGTCATAAATACAGTACCTCACAGATAAAGTTGGTAAAATGTGTTGAGCACATTTGAGGACCGATATCTCAGGAAATAAAAAAGTTACCCAAATTTTTTTTTTAAAAATCGTTCTTTATTATCTATACTATTATAATCAATAATAAAAGTAAAAATTCTTCAGCCATAAAAAACAGTAATTGAAATTTCCCTTGAAATTGACAATTTTTGCCCTCACACTTAAAGTCGGAACAGTTAAGCGTCTCTTACAAGGAACCGTTTGTTTTCGTTCCGAAGCTGTCAAATGAATTTATTTGTCATTCTTAGTTCGATTTCTTCTGTGAAAAGACATAAAATGCGAAAAGTAAAGCAAACCACAATTTGTGAAAGAAAAATTATAATTGAACTTTTTTGTGAAGGAAAAACAGCGAGTGATATCGTGAAAATTG
The DNA here is from genome assembly GCA_963942545.1 of Oxycera nigricornis. Taxonomy (NCBI): domain Eukaryota; kingdom Metazoa; phylum Arthropoda; class Insecta; order Diptera; family Stratiomyidae; genus Oxycera; species Oxycera nigricornis. The sequence goes on along the minus strand of OZ012663.1, from coordinate 22,246,732 downwards.
TGAAAAAAAGTTATTCGACAGTGTGGGATGTCATCAGTCGTTATAAAACAAGAGGACAAATTGAAAATAAAACCAGAAAACAACGATCCGACAAAAAATCAAGCGGTTTTGACGAAAAATTTCTATTAAGAGAAATCAAGAAAGATCCGCATTTGTCGGCCACTAAGCTCGTATGTTTGCTAAAAAAACAAAACGGTGTTTCTGTTCACCCTGAAACCGTGAGAAGATTATTGCGGAAGAACGGATTGAATGGTAGAGCAATTAAAAGGCCGCTGGTATCAAAAAAGAACCAAAGGGAGAGACTCAAGTTTGCCAAACAATATATAAAGATGGATGCATCATTCTGGGATAAGGTAATATTGATAATTTATTTTTAAAATAAGCTGTAATCACAATAATTTCATAAACCCTCAGGTCCTTTTTACTGATGAGAGCAAATTTAATTTGTTTGGCTCCAATGGACAGCAATTTGTGTGGCGGAAACCCAACACCCAACTTAAGCAAAAAAATTTAAAGCCAACTGTGAAGCATGGCGGCGGATCAGTAATGGTCTGGGGTTGTATGTCGGCTTCCGGTGTGGGAACACTTCACTTTATAGATGGAATCATGGACAAAACAATGTATCTGGATATACTGAAGAAGAATGTGAAGCAAAGCGCTGAGAAATTGGGTATTTTGGACCGATTCCACTTTTATCAGGACAATGATCCGAAACATTCCGCGCTTATAGTCAAAGAGTGGCTCCTGTATAACTGTCCAAAAGTTATTAAAACACCAGCCCAATCTCCAGGCCTCAATGTTATTGAACATTTGTGGGCGAGATTAAAAGTGAAAGTAGCGGCAAGGACTTTTTCCAACATCAAAGCAATGAAACAAACCCTGCAAGAAGAATGGGATAAAATTGAGCCGGAATTTTGTCGAAAGTTGGTAAACTCAATCCCTAGTCGTTTGAAAAATACGATTGAACAACACGGATTACCAACGAAATACTAACTTCTTTCGTAAAATTGAAATTTATGACTTTTTCATTTTGTTCCGAGTTTAAGTGTGAGGGCAAAAATTGTCAATTTCAAGGGAAATTTCAATAACTGTTTTTTATGGCTGAAGACTTTTTGCTTTTATTATTGATTATAATAGTATAGATAATGAAGAACGATTTTGTAAAAAAAGAAGTAGGGTAACTGTTTTATTTCCTGAGATATCGGTCCTTAAATGTGCTCAACACATTTTACCGACTTTATCTGTGAGGTACTGTATACAACAGCAGGAGCAGTTTTAGACATAATTTTGCATTTTATTTTATGGCTCTAAGGCTTCAAATAATGTCATAGAAAAATAATGACGAACTACTGGTCTTAGAAATCAGTTTTCCATGAATATTATTAACCAAAAGATAGTTTCATTCATTCATACATTTTTTATATTTTCAGTTAGTTTTTACTTGATTTGACACTTCTAAATCATGGAAAAAATTTAATCTGAGATTAGAAACGGATTTTACAAAATTGCTTCACACTTTGTTCATGATATCGCTTTCATCGACAGTCTTACTCTCAAAATGTTTTAACGAGCCAAAATAAAATAAAATATTTAGATAAAACCTTATAATATTTATGTGAGTTCATCATCAATAGCTTTAACTTAAATATTGTCACGATGGACGAACAAGCAACTTAGATACACTTTCATATACATAGTAAACCAAACAGCACCTTAAAGGCTATAGCAGCAAGCCAGGAAGGATTATGAACGTATGCACTTCACACTTCTAACAAAGAAACGAATTTGACGTCATTCAACCGAAAATTTTAGCATCTTTTATATTCAGTGATTATCCTTAAAGCGACCAAGATCCTTTCCCAAAAAAATACTCAGTGAAGCTTAAGCAACGTTAGAAGCGAAGTGTATTTTATTTTATACAAATTCTTTATTGAGTCTAGTTTCCAGCAATCTTCCAAATACTAAGAAGATGGAACTTTTATTTCTTGCTTTTTAATTGAAAAAAGGAATCACTGAACATGAATCAAACAAACAAATTTTGAGACAAAGATACTTTCTATACTCTGCTTTTGAAATCAGCTATCATCAATACTATTTCCAATATTCATGTTTGTGTTTCTTTTTTACATCTAAACTGTTTGTTTACCGTTACCGAACAACTGACATTCAATTTTCAAGGGAGAATTGATGGATATCCTCATCGATTCAATTGTGAATTTCGCTAACGTCTTCCTTGCTTTGTCAGAACTAAAACAGTTAATCGGCCCGCAAGTCCAAAGCAAAAAAAAATTTAAAAAATCACAGAAAAGGGAAACATTTCTATCTTTTTAAAAATGCCCTTCATTCTTTGTTTTCCTCGAAATATTCTACATATTTAACAATTTACCCAGGAAAAACAAAAAAATTGGGCGAGTTTCATTCGAAATAAAAGCTAAAAAGAATTTGGATTCTATCGAAAACAAATCCTTGAAAATACAACCCTGAATCATTAATGAGAAAATTGATTTTCTCAATGTTTACCGAATCACTATCGCTTCATGGCGCAATATCTGGCATCAACCTTTTCCTCATCATCTATACGACAAACTCAAACAAACCCAAATAGCATCAGATTCTCGGACAGGATTTTGATACATCTCCAACGATATCCAATGCCAGACATTTGTTTGCAAACGTGCAAATCCAAACAGTCGTAAATCGATAAAGGACAAAAAAATAATAACACCATCACCAATCGCTCCGGCCAGAGCAACTCACCTTCGCCATCATCATGTTGCAGTAACAGTAATCCACTCAATTCAGCCTTTTCTGTCGATTCGTTCTCCTGCTTCTCGTCTTCCGTGTGAACAGGACTCGAGGGTCCCGATGATGCACTTGGTGCAGGACTAGGTGACAAACTTACAGGATGAGCCGGCGGCGGTGAGAATATGCTTGACGAAGTCGTTGAGTTTGAATTGGAATAGTCGATAGACGGTCTCTTATCTCCTAATGCTATTGGCAACATGTCGTCTATGAGTTCAACTGATTTTTTGCGATTCCTTTCGGGCAATTGAGGCAAGGACTCGTCGGAAGAACGACTCAGGATCGATGATTTTGATGGCGAGGAACTTAGTGGAGGGGGTAGCGGAGGTGGATCTAACACTTTAGTAGGCGACCTTAATCGCTCGGGACTAGAAATATGCTGGATGTCCTTCAGGAGTGATGGTTTCGTGGCAGGAATGGGTGGCGGCGGTGATTTGATTGGACTTCCTAGCTTTGTGGCTGCACTGCGCGGTTTGATTTCCGGCGGAATCATTTGGCGGGCAGGCGGACTTGGAGGCGTCATTTCATTTGTGGTGGTCATCAATTCAATCGACCTAGGACCACTGTTCGGAACACTACTTCTTGTCTCCTTGTGCTGTATAATACTTCCTGGAATGAGTCCTGTTCCCGGCACTGTACGAATAATGTCACACCGATTCGGATCACTATGCGACCGAGTTGATTTTGTTTTGGTAAAGTGCGACGTCCACTTCTTTTGCTTCTCAATCAGTTCGCGCGAATTGAATTTCCGTTCTGGCTTTTCGGGCTTCTCCAGCATATCTTCGGACTTGATTCTCGAGATGTTATGTATCTTGGATTGGTCCAGCTTCGCACTAACACCGTTCAATTGCGACCCAACGAGAGGCGGCGATATACTCGCAATATTGGGGTGAGATCGACGCTTAGGAGGCGATGGCGATCGTCGATTAATTCCACTTAGGTCTCCTCCATCATCGCACAGATTATCATCGCGACTACCCGAACGTGACATTTTAATGCTGAGCGGAGCCTGCATGTTTTTGCCACCCTCGACCCCTAACTTTTCGAACAGGGCACGAGCATTATTGAATCGGGTGGCATGAGATTCAGTTCGCACAACGGACACTGCCGGCTGGGCGTCTTTAGTGATGGGTTCCGTTGTTACTTCCAACGGCTTTCGTTGGAACAGATTTGCAATTTGGGAAACTTTAGGTCCCACCACTGGATGGATTGGTTTCTCCATGGTGACGATGTCTTTCTAGCGAACCCTAAAATGAAAAATTGAATGGAGGTATTAGTTTTGTGATTAACTTTTCAAAATGCTGCAATAAAATTTAAGAATAATTTACTTATTTTTATCTTCAAAGAAGCAAATAAAAAGCATTCATCCGTATAAATAATAACCATAGAAAAACTACTTTGAATTCAGTTTCTTTTAATCATTAGTTGCCAATTTCAGAACACAATTATGTTTATTAAAATTTTCTACAACTTATTAAAAGAAAATCTTGATGAAACTCGGAAAATCAAGAGATCGAGAATAGAGCCTTGTGGGGCATGTAAAAGCGTAGCAAGAATAGAAGGATCCAAACAATTGGCAGATTATCAAGTCGGAATTTCCATTGCACTTTCCTTCAAAAATTTGGTAAGCTTTTCGGTTGGTGAAACTCAAACTGATTGGAGGAATAGAGTACGATGATGATATGTGATGATAACAACAGTAAAAATCAACTTTGTCAACTTTTGAAGGATGATGGTTAAAATAATAGCTATAATTTACAGGAGATGAACATTTTAATGCTGAATATTACGAGCGTTAGTTAAAAAATCACATTCAATGAATGAATGTTCACGAGGGAGCTCTATAGGTATCTTTTTTAGAGATTTTACCATCGGTTGAGTTTTGTTTTTCTCGACAAGATATAACTCAGATAACTCTTAAGCAACACCCAAACATATTGGATTTAATTAAGAAATTAAACACACACATAAACTGTGCAATGACTTTGTATACAAATCAAATGATTTTAGAACCCGAGAAAATAATGCCAAAAGCAAGGTTTTCGTTGTTAAATCCGCGCCGAAATAAGCGAGCCGCTTTAAGGAGTTCGGTCAAAGAAAAATCTAATGTTTAGCGAGGAACACAGAAAATTATTTGATCATGGAGAGCTTTTTAAGAAAAAAATTAAAATGAACAAGAAATAGTTTTGTACTTTATTATCACAATTAAAAAATACTGACAAACAGAAAGAAGCAAAACGTCTTTTAAGCTTCCCCCGTGGTGTGTAATCACGCGCCGCCCAGTGCTGCCCCAATTTAAACCGGCGAGCAATCGCCTTGAATTGAAGACTCGCGTGAATACTAGAAACCATATTCTTCACTTTGAAAGAGCAAGCGCGTGATTTTACGCGATGGGGAAGCCGGCATAATAGGTCCCTCCCAAGTTATGCCAATAATTGAATGAAAACTCGATAAATTCCATATTTTATTGTTGATATTAATCCTCAAAACTTAAGCTGTTTGTTATCGTTTGAAATCATATCCCAAGTTTATGTCTCGACAAATCAATCGTCGTATAAAACCCGATCCAAAAAGGTCCAGTCTTGGGCAAGATTACAACCCAAGTATTGCCATGAAAAGGACAATCTAGTAAACAAATTATGACACATAAAACATGATAAGTGGGTATCAAAATTCAGGATCAATTCATAGACGTATCAAATAGGTAGATTTCTTGGAAAGCTCGCTCATAAACAAAAAGGAAGCTGATCAAACAAACGATGGGGATTGTTTTGCCTTGTTGAAAATATCTTAAATTTATCATAGGAATTTAGTTAAATGGACCAGACGCTTCCATAACCCTTAAACAAAATATGAAAAGCTGCAGTCGTATAATAATTAAGTGGAATAGGCTCTATGCGACACCGAAATCATGAATTTTCACTTACAATGTTGGCTCCTGAAAAGCAGAATCATAATCAGGCTATGACTTCATTTCGTTTTGTGGCCATAAAAGTGGTTGCCGTTGTAAAATATTTTATAGTCAGGGTGACAACAAACTTGGGCATATTATCGTGTTTTCCGAATTGTCAGGCGAGGTTTGTAAAATTAAGACGCACGTAAAATGTATTTTCCTGGAATAAGAAAAATGTAATATCGTACCAAAGCACGTAGGATGTTACTTTGCCTACAAAAAATCCTGCTTTTGCATTAAGGCCATGTTCAAGGATGGTACTTCCATAAATCATTAAACGAAATGCCGGCAAAATAATTTTAAAATCCAACGTTACAGGACTCCAAAATATGCACAATTATTTCCGATTTTCTATGAATGAATTATTAGCTTATATAGGAGTTGAATTGATCTTGGTATTTATTTGTAGCTTGCAATAAACAAAAATATTTTCACTCTGATATCTTGAGGAGGTATCGTATTTTTGTTTCATTCAACTAAACAGGATATGCCTTCGAAAGACTCACTCTCTATACATTGTAAAAAATTAGATACATTATCATTTCCAAAACAAACTAACATAAGGCTTGAACACTTAAGTAGAGGTAAAAAAAGTTATTTTTGGAAATTGTTTTCTCAAAATCGAAATTTGGTAAAAAGATCTATATTGTACAAGTATTTGACATCCTCTTTGAATTTTTCAGAACTTTAAAAAAACAAAATGGCGGCTCCCTAGTATTTCTCCAGAAACACCTTATTAACTTCCCAGTATATGGGAAGTTCTTGTAATCGCCTCGAAAATCGAAATTGAAATTTTCAACTTTTCTTTACGTTTTGAGGTCTATAGAGTATATATAAAGTGTTTTTAGAAAGGGAGATGTATGTGTGTGTGTGTGTGTGTGTGTGTACGTACGTACGTACGTACGTACGTACGTTCGTGGACACTTTTTTCTACGAGCATAACTCACGTAAACAAAGTCCGATTGACTTCGTTAAGGTGTCAATCGAAGCGTCTTTGCAATTTTAAGAGCTGATTAGTTTTTGGGATACTTCGGTCGGGGGGGTTCGCTGTTTTGCCCGTTTGAAGGTCATTTCTGTCAGGCGCTATATCTCGCGAACCAAACATACGATTTTTTTAAACAAGGTGTCAATCGACGCGTATTAACGTTTGTGTTATTCTATCAAATTTTTAAAAAAAGCCTTCGAGCGGTTTTCAAAATTTTTAGAAAAAAGTGCAAAAAATTAGGTTTTTTTTCAAAAACAATAAATTTTTAACCTTATTGTCAAGTCTTAGTAATCAATGTTTATAAAATTTATCTACTCCAAACAATGTTCGCAAAAAAATCATCAAAACTTTTTCTCATGATTACGTAAAAAAATCAATTAAAAATTAAAAATCATTAAAAGTCATCATGATTTTCAAGGTCATTTTTATCATTCACTATATCTCACGAACCAGATATAATATTTGCATCATTAAGGTGTCAGTTGACGTGTATTAACATCTTTGTGAAGTTTTTAACATTATAAAAATTCGGTTTAGCCGTTTTTTTTAATTTAATAGAAGAAAATGCGAAAAATTATGGCTTTTTTCATAGAAAATATTTTTTAACCTGATTTGCACAGCACAGTGATCCAGTTTATAAAATTTATACATTCTCATTAGTTTTTGAAGAGACACCGGCAAAATGTTCTTCCATAATTATGAAAAAGCTAAATTAAAAATTAAAAATCATTCAAAGTTACCATGTAAAGAGGGTTCATACGAGTGCTATTACTTTATATCTTTTATTCTAAAAAAATTGTTGTAAATTCAATCAAAGTTTTAAGATATTATTATAATTTGAGCAGATTTTTAATAGTTTTTATAGTCTTTTAATTAAAAAAAATTGCTTAAATTTTGAAAACCAACAAAAATTTTCAACACCAAAAAGGCCCCCCCGATTGATCCGCGTGAATATTCAATCTGTCCTCATCGACCAAAACCTTACGTAATCAATGGACCCTCCCGTAGACGATATGATTCATATTAACTCATTCCTGTTACTATTACCTCTCATTGTTGTAATGTTGTTGATGTTTATGTAGATATTACTGGGAAGTTGACCGTGTGGACCTCAAGGGTCGCACCTCGCGGCTTGTTTTTTCATGGCTTCGCGGCCGAAACGTTTTCTTCTGTTCTTCTGTTTTCTTCGTTGTTATGGTTATCAAACAAATAATTGTCGATAAAGCGTATTAACAGCCAGAGAAGTACATATCATTTTTTTAAATTGATTTTTGACAATAGAGCGTCATTTTGAAAAAAAATTAAAAAACACGAAAAAACGCTCGAAATTTTTTAATAACAATTGAAATATGCAACATTAAAAAAAATCCTACGTACTTTCTAGCAGACACTAGTTTTGAATAAACAGTGAAAATTTCAAGTTAATCTAACAACAATTGTTTGAGCAAGGAGTCCGGCCAGTTTGAAAAACGTTGTTCCGAGATAAACGCGTTTAAAGTTTAAGTTATTGGAAAATCATGAATAAATTTGATGTATCTCTAGTCTGCAAAACACGTACTTCGGCGTTCTCTACTAACGTTCAACGAACGGAGCACGTGTACAGTTTTGAAAGATTTATGTTGGAAATTGTTCTAAATTTCAATATCAACAGCGCGCGGGGATACGCGCGGATTGCGCTCTGAAAGAGCAGCGAGAATCGCCGTGCTAACTTGAAATTTCGAACACTTGGAGATTTTTCCACTATATGAAACTTTGCTACATGATTTCTATGATGATACTATAGAGCAACAAAAAACATTGATTTTTTTGAAAATCCTACAGTGGTTTCCCCCCTTAAATTCTGTCCAATGTTTTTTGCTTTCAAGACATTTTGACAGCGCCCATATGATTGACATTTGCCTAAATCTAAACGTCATTATTTGCCGTTTGCAGCGGCGTGGCGTTCGATAATTTCAACATGAATACGGTCGGAATGAATGAAAACGAAAATGAACAGAGTATAACTTTGAAATTTTTCACGAAAAATCTGAAGAGAACAGTCAGCTTAATTGCTAAAAGTACCGGAAAGAACTGTAAAACTCAAAATGGAGGGCTCTATTAAAGACATAGAAGTGGACGTCCTAGTGGGTTCGGTGGAATTGGAATGCAGTGTGTTGCAAGCAACTCATGGGTATCGGTCGTATATCGCGAAAAAGTGTAAAGCATCGCAATCGACAGTGCAAAAATTAAAACAAGGAAAAGCTTAAAAACATGCAAGAAACAAAAAATGCTAAAAGAAATGCAAAACAATTGAAGAAATCCATTAAGAGGGAGAATCTTTTTTAACAAGGATAAACAATGTCTGCCTTGTTTTGGGCGATAAAACGTACCACAAACTCAACTTCAATACGCTTTCGCGCCTTCAATTTTACAACGTGCTGCCAAGAGAAGACCTTCCACAAGAAGAAAGATCAATTTAGTTCGAAAAATTTGGCGAAAAAGCACTGTTTGATAGACCATTGGCGAATGCCGCAAAAAGAGCACAACATTCTTCACAACAGGTACGACCAGCTTGGAAATTTACATCAAGAAATGTCTGCAGTACTACCGTTTGGAAAAAGCATAATGGGCCTAAAATATTTTGGCCATATTGACTCCAGCAAATTACGCGAAAAAATACCCTACAATGGTTTCAAAAACATCGTTAGAATTTTGAGGAAAAATAGTTAAATCCACCAAATGTCCCAGAGCTTCAACCGATCGAACAATATTGGGTAATCCTGAAATGCAATTTAGAGAAAATCCAAACAATTGATAATAACGTGGAGGAGCTCCTTAGAATGGAATCAAACAACCAAAAACATGGACGGAGATCAAATCAAAGATGGCAGGACTCCGCGAAAAGATTATAAACTGGCGATCGCGACAAGTGTAAAAAAAACTCTTATTTTATGAACAATTGTAGAATCGAACATATAAATAATAAAAAATAAAACAGTTACATATATTATCGAAATTGGAAAGAGAATTTGATTTTTCGTTCGACAGAATTTAAGCTTTCAAGCCTTAAATATTATCAAAATGAGGTAATCTCTATCGTTTTACAACATACAACACACACAATATCTTCTTTTTATAGTTTATCCACAAGATTGGATTATATCTGTCTTCGATTTTGCTCATCTGATTATTAGTTGGACGCTTTGAAGTTCACCGTCGTAGACTCAATCAGCTGTGAGTTTCAGCAAACCAGAGAAGACTACATACTTGGGACTAATTTCCACTAATTAAGCATTACCGCAAGGATACACACACAAGCCAGGAAAGTTTTCCAGGCAACACACGTCACTGAACAAATGAAACCAACCAACCATCGTGTGTGCACTGATTGAAGATAAATCCTTTCATCTAATATTTAGATAGCACAAACTTTAAACTGATGGGAAACAATCTATTGTAGCAGCTTTAGGAAAAACTAGCAGCCAGACTAAAATAAAGTGGATGTATCATTTTTCGGTATCCAGATTGGCACAAATCGAAATATAACACACGAATACTGAACTCAAACTATAGCATAGCATGGACATTTTCACTGTGCACATTTCCTAACCTTTTTCCCAATGATAAGAATTCAACGGGGACAAAAAAAAAATTGATGATAATGAAGAGTTGAATTGAGTCCGCGTCGCGTCTTTCGATTTCGCTTATGCGATTCCTTCGGAAAAACATAAGAAACCAATCAGCAATAATTGCTTTGATAACGAACGAACGGTGCGATTCCGCACTAACATCAAGTGGAAAAATATAAACTGAACATGAAAATGGTGCAAGTTTTCAGGTGAACCTGGTCGGCAACGTACATATCTATCTACACTAGGAGTTCTACATTCGTCTAAAATCAAAGCAAATAGATAATATTGCACTTACAGTGACGCCCGCTTGATTGCTTTCACTTTAAAAACAATTGGTAAGCTTGGCCAAACAACAAATCTTAAAACAAATGGCTGGGTTTCGCCTTAAATTCGGTCGAATTAGAAGCCTAACAATAAGTGCGAATAAGATTGACGATATTCTCAACTTTTAATAAATTGCTAATGAAACAATTTGCACTAACACGAGCGTGTTAGCGTATTGTCATTGGGGGAATAAATGGTTATTATCTCGACGTCTTCACGCGAAATCTTATCACCAGAGCCGTAAACCAAATCGTGTTTACTTTGCGAACAAAGATAACTGCTTCGAAGACGCCCAAGCAAGCAGGGAACAATAATCATAATAACAATAATAGCGATGAGAGGTATCAAAGTGCGACTGTGGAGGTTCATGCCTGATGTTTACCTTCTTCAGACTTGTTGCAACAACAGCATGACCAAACTGTTCAGTCGTTAGCTGATTTCGTAAGACGATAAGAGTTTCTAATGGGGTTAAGCCAAGACGCTCGGTTGCTAATTAGATTCAATTTTTCACTGAAGTTATATTTTTATTATTTCAATTGCTAAATTCAGGAAGCAGTTTTAAGTTTTTAGTTCTATTGAACAATACCGAGAACAGTTTAGCTTTGCCTAGAGGTAAACAGTATTTTTTGAAAACTAATCGCTAAGAACCAAATCGAACAATTGGACATATTAAGGTTGACCGTACACGCTTTGATTACTTTGTGATTATGACCCGACTCAGAAAACCAATCATGAACGGCATGCTATCTTCCTTTATTTTATGAGGCTCAATTCTCACCGAATTATTCTGGGTGTCTTAACCGACTGCATTAGGAAAAAACGCGTCCATCTTGCCTGCTCTCACACGTCCGCCATACGGTCAGTTTCTTTAAGGGGTCTACTCTCTTTAAGCAGTGTAAAAACGGATTATTTATGATAATTTTATAGATAGGTTTAAATCATAAATATTGATACAGGAGGGGTTACGCTCAATAAATACACTTTCGAAATCCACAAAAAAAAATTTATTCCTTTATGTGAGTTTTCATCAATAAAAATGATGGTTGAAAAAATATCAAAAAAACGAGAGGGGTGTGCGCCGTTGATGAAATTTCCGAGATGGTTGGTCTGAAACAAAAAATCAAACAGTTTTAGCTTCAGTATGTTCATAGCTATAGCGCGAATAGGGCGATTTTTGCAGAATTGACAAAATGGCGGACATTTTTCGAAAAATACGAAAAATCATGTTTTTTCACCGTTTTTGGCCCAAAAATTATTTCAAATCATTCGCGCTGTAGCTGTAGTCATAAAGAATGTCTGGTAAAATATTGGTGAGAATCGGTTCAGTAGTTCCCAAGATTTCATCAGCGCAGCGTCGAGAAACGTTGTTTCGAGAAAAACGCGGTTAAAGTTTTTTTAAATGAAAAATCGCGCTCGGGTGACAAAGTGAAAGTTGCCCAAAAATACACTTAGACTGCTCCGATCTTTATAAAATTTTAATATGATATTTCTGTATATATATACTTTCCATAAATGCAATAAATAAAAAATCGATTTTTTGAATAGAAATTGTCGAATGGACGGAGAAAAACTCCTTATTTTCACACTGCACCAAAAATCATCGTGAATGCTACGTAGTTAGCGCAACGAAAATGTTCACTAAACAACTGTAAAAAAAATTAATAGAATAAATCAAAATTTTCAGTTTGCCTATTTTCAGGCGTTACTGAAAAATGCTTTTTTGTCACACACGCTGACCCATTTCGGGTTGATTTACTCCATGTGTTCGCTGAGTCCACCTAATTTTTTTCTTATTACTAGAATATTAATTTTGTTTGCCGTGGTAGAAATTTGAACCGCGATTCGAGATTGGATGTCTGCCACTCCATGCATTTATCCATGGTAACATTTTCACTACTAGGTCTGGTAAGTATTAATAGATAAGAAAAAAATTCGATGAATTATTTAATTTAATGATTAATAACGTTAACTCAAGCAACATTTCACTAAAATTATTAATAAGTTTACGAATTTTGAACGTCCAATCTAATGAAAATTTGCGTCAGTTTAAGAAGAATGCTTGATTCAATGAAAAAATTCATTATTTGACGACTAAATACATAAGTTGATGAAATTGTTTTCGTGAAAACAACGTAATTAAGAATGCCCTGATTTCAAAATTCAATACTATTTTCACTGTCTTAACGAAAAGTGCGCTGTGAAAATGGAAAATAGACGAAAAACGCGTTGACATTATGGAGAATATTTTTTCTAATGTACTCGTAAGTTCAAGCATCGCTGTATATTGTCCTTTTTATGACCGCAACTACTCAACAGCACAGATGTTGGACGATTACGTTAATTGTTACTAATTGAAACATTTCGGTCATTAAACTTTATTTGATTATCATTATACGAAGTTTTGGTATATTTTGGTATTCGTTTTACTTTCATTATGTAAGAATTTTTTTTTAATTTTTCGAGCTTATTTTAATTTTTGATCCGAACATTTGAATTTTGTATAGGTGGATCAAAAAGCGATTCATTTTACTTGTATATCTAATTTAATGAGCTTCATTCCTTTTTTATATGAAATGCTTACAAACCAAACCACTTTGAAGTCCTTCCGTTTTGTTTTTCGATTCATACCATACCATTTTGGCTGTGAGGTTCATTGTTGAGGTATTTTTAGATTATAGCTAGAGGAATGTATACGCACTGTTTCATTTTGATGAATTTTATTTTATTTATATTTTTACGTGGATCACAGAGGACATATTTGGTGGTTCTTGCGTTTATCACGCTAATAAAAGTCTGTTTTGTACGTAAACCGGTGTGTACCATTTTGAATGAGAGCCACTGTATCAAAACAAAAACAAAAATGTTGATCTAAATTTTAATGCTTGATTTAGTAAATAGTTGATAAAAATTTGGTATATTATAGACCAATATCTATAGTTTCTGCCGCATCTAGACTTTAAGGAAAAATTGTCTCTAATTTTCTGTTAACTTCTTTCTATCATTGAATTTGTCCTGGTAAACAAGGCTTTGATTAAGGAAGACTAGTTGTATTCAACAAATTAGAGTTCACCAACTTTTTCTCTAGTACTGCTAAGCGTAAAGTTATTAAATTCTTTACAATTTTTATTAGGAGGACTTCTACGATAAACAAATTTTGCTACGAGTTTTTGCGAACCAGTGGAAAGAATGAATTTTGGTTAAAGTCACAATTTTACCTCTTTTCGATTATACATAGCTCCCTATGTAAAAATTTATGTAGTTTTTTTGTAGGAAATTTCTTCCTTTGCAACTTTGCTCATTGTTCGTTTTGCTGTAAAACGCGCAGGAAAAAAGTGAAAGGCTAAAAACTGAAAAAGTATCGATTTTAGGGGTTTTTCGTGCCCTCCACAAGTTAGCATGGGGGTGGGGATGACATAAACTTGGGGTTCTTATAAAACGATCAAAACTAACACATGGTTGGCACGAAGGGGACTGGACTATAACTCATTTCCAAACTGAATTTGATAAAAACAACATTCATTTCTGCTAAGGTTCATGCAAATCGAACCATATTTGTATAAGCACAGTAATGACATTGTCAAAGCAATACGAAGAAGTGCTTCGTTTGGGATAAAAGCGAGTGGAACTTTCCGCATATTTTCTAAACCTTTTTATTATTTACACTTTATTAAATTACTGCACAACCATATACAAGACACGATACCCTTCTTGACAACATTTTTATCAAATCGGAAGTAATATAACAAGCGATAAGATACGATAAAACTAATTGGAATGCTTGTCAATCAGTATCTTCAAGACAAGACGAGAAGATATTTTGTTGTTCTCTTCGACGAATCTCAGTGATATTAATGCAATATTGTCATCATGAAGCGCAGTTTATTTTTTCGAGTAGTTATTTCGCTAACATGTTTGCTACCCATCAGATCAGAAAATTGTCCGAAGTGTAGTGATAGTGTTCTTTGCTTTTCATCCTTAACACAAGCCGATTGTCCCGATAAACAGTATTTAGTGGAAAAAGCTAGTTTGTGTGATTGCTGTCCAGGATGTAAGGGAGGATTAGGTGAATAAATTTTCAGTTAAGTTCATATATTTGTAAAACTATTGATTGATTTTTTTAGAATTTGGATTCTTCTGCAGTTCAACAAGCTCGTGTGCTCCTGGGTTGATTTGTACTAATGAAAAGTGCACTTTGGATAAAGGTAAGTATATAAACGTTATCGATTGATTAGCAAGTGATGGAAAATCTGTTGTTCAGCAACATGTTCTTACACCTACCATCTTAAGCATCTAAAGCAATTACCAACATGTGAAGTTGATGGTACATTTGCGGCAGTTCAATGCAAGGGCGATCGAATTATGGGACGGTGAGTGCAAATTTATTTAATTGATTTTTATAAATTAAAGCATTTCGTTTTTTTACGCAAGTTGATACAACTTAAAGGCTTCAAACAATTTTTTTTAAGAATGATTATGGTTATGATTTCAAAATTGTTTTCAGATGTTTTTGTTATTCGGAAACAGGACAACGCATTTTTGGTTGGGCGTGGCGTAGAGAGGCTGACGATATGACATGTTCGTGTAGCCGAATGAAATACCGACTAATGCAAACAGGACAAATGGATAATACAATACATTGCAATCAAAAAGGAAATTTTGAGCCTTTACAATGCAGCAATGGTGTGTGTTGGTGTGCCGATTCAAGAACTGGCGAAATTATTCATGGAACACGCGCAGTACCTGAATCGATGTGGACATTTTTGCCGTGTTGTAAGTATGGAAGTTTTAGTACGAAAATAATCATAACATTTAGGGTAAATTAACGTATCGTGCTGAAATGATTCACCACTCATAACACCAATAATTCATTATGATTTTATACATAGCTTAGTTAATTGAAATTTCTTTCCAAAGTATGCTTCGATTTGCTTAAGACTTTACATGGTCTTTTGGCTTTCGCTGCTTTTATTTTTAGAAAAATGCGCCATCATTAACTACCTTGTATAGCCATAAGTTCTTTCAGTGGTTCAAAAATTCATAACTCAAGAACAAAATTAGATAAAAAGCTAAAATTTGTATTGAAGGTATAAAAATATATAAAGTTAAGATTTTTTGGCAAAATCATTCAAAATGGCCCCCGCCTCTTCTTCACACGAAGTCGTAAACGCTTCGGCCATTGGTCTATGGATTGAAGAATTGTGGCAAGTGGAAGTTCGCGCACCATCATCATCCGAGGCGATGAAATCTGGTACATTTTCCGCCAGCCACTTTTGAATCCTTTTCGCCTTATGAGCGGGCACGGAATCTTGCTGGGAGCACTAATTATGTGTATTTTCGAATAAAGAATGATTTAATGGATCAACTACGTCATCCAACATGCGTTCATAAGCCGCAGCGTTTGTTTTAACTCCGGCATCGCAGATATGAATCTTGGTCGCGCCTTCATACGAAACACCACAGCATCACTGAAGGGGGGGGGGGGGTGATAAACCCTAGTAACACGCGGGACTTTCTTATTAGCTTCATAACAGGTCTTGGCATACACATGATCGTTTTGCCGGCTTATTTTCTCTTCAATAGTGAAGATTTTTTCATCTGAAAAGAGGATGTGACGAGACCGTTGTTTTTGAACCGTTTTAGGAGTTTTTTCCATCGTTCCGCTCGTATTTTTTCAGTCTAGGCGTCGATAAATGACTAAAACATCGCCGATACTCATCTAGCTGTAAATATTCACGCAAAATACGACTCATACTACGCCTGGAAACATTCATTTCGACCGCCAGACGCTTCTGTTTGCAGTTCACGAACTGCATGGATGACATTAGACAGCCGTACCGACCTCAGCCGCCCCTCTATGGGCCTATCTTTCATATCATCTGTTTCTCTGTATCGTTATAGTATACAAAACACAAATTGTTCGTTTATAGAAAGCGGTTTAAGCAACTGGTATATCTATTTCGCCGTCTTCCCGCACTTGAATAATGCGACTATCGCGACACGCTTCTGATACAGAGCGAACTTCATTGTTGCTTGGCAACGGAATAAATACGGAAGAGACCGTAAAACTTGGTATGAGCAGAGGGAGGACACCACGCTACACGACTGCAGTGTTACCACTTTTTTCGGCTTTAAATTTCTCGGCTGGCGACATTCACAATTTAACTGACAGAACTTATGGCTATACTAGGTATACTTAATTCAATTCATTCATTAAAAAACAAAAGATAAAATTATTGGAGAAGGAACCATAGATATTTTTTTTGAATTAAGCTACAAAGGACTTACTGCGACAGAACAGATTTTTTGTGAAACATTTCTGAATATATTTATTTAATTTTTTTGCCAACTATGCATGGCTTCCAGCCATTGGCTAATACATATTATACTTGATAGTGCTCAAATTACTTAAAGACACTTCGAGAGCCGCAAAAGCAAGATCTCAACAGCAAGACCAGCTAACCGTAACATAAAACTAGAGGTGGACGTGGAGAACAAGAAATAAAGTAGTGCGTTCGGATTTCACACTTGTACAGCAAGTAGACCCTAGAATGACACCTAAGGCCTTTTCTGCCCACTCTCAAACATGAACACACTTCACATTCAAGCCCCAATTGTCTACCCTCGTGCCAATTGGGGCAACATTTTCTTTACGTAACCACCGTACATTGTAAATATTAGGCGTTCGCCCAGCATCTGCAGTACCTGTTCATATTCTCCTTGCCCGTTGGTGGTATCTTTCGTCATTTTTCTGTAGTGAACTACTCTCGTTCCAGATGACATTGTGAAAATGGGTCTTCGCTACCTAAGACAATGTGAGAGTGCCGCCTATGCACAGCATCTTATGCAGAAGACGCTAGCAATCCATGGCACGACTAATGTGGAGTTCAAGAGAATCATTTGCGATTACGACGGTGCGTACGGAATTTACACGGATACAGATGGAATGTGAGTAGAATAAGATTAGCCAGATATATGATAGTTCACTCATACAAGCTTGAAGTTGTAGCTGGAGTTTCGAAAGCGAAATTCTAGATGAACTTCTTCACTGTAAATTACTTGGATTTTCCTATTCATGTTTTCATTGCGCTCCACTGGATTTGAAGTACTTCCTTTCATTGTCTTTTCTAGAGTATCTTGCCGATGGCGCGATGGCATCAAAATTGGATCGTTCCAGGCTGCTTCAAATACTATTTCACAGGTTAATTGCAGTACGTGTTTTCTTTTCTCACTCTCGAAATAAACTTCTTGTAGCCTGCTGCTGGATAGAAAGACGCCGGGCAGGATTATTGCGGTTCCATAAAAGTAGCAATCGACACATTTCTTATTATGTTGCTTGCTGACGCGTTCAAAGTCGTTCCTAGCCAATATATAAATCTAATTCGTTTTCAGATTGCGCACGAGATCAAAAGATATTTGAAGAAGCGGGTCTTTCGCACACGTTGGCATGCAACGGAAACGGCAACTATGAATATCTTCAGGATGTCAATGGTAAATTGTTTTGTGTGGATCGCGATGGGTTTGCAGTGAGCGATGCTGTCGATATCACTAATCCGATGGATTGTAAAAAGTACATTTACTATGAAATCACAGACCTGACTGATTCAGATGATTATAATAATCCGGAACCGGTAGATGAGCCTTTTGTGTATCCTGATTATTATTGAAAAAATTGGGAGTGTTAGTTTATATTTAGGATATGTGAAGAATAAACTCAAAGAACATTTCGGAAAATGGATTTGATACATATGGAATTGACTAAATTTTTTAGAAAATGGTAAGATGATTTTGATGACTACTGTGAATTTTGAAATAGCAGAGGAAATCAGATAGGTGAAAACAGAAGATCATCTGAAGAACTCCTTGGTCTAAATTGCGTTCAAGTTTTCACAAGACAATAACAATTTCATTTATCAAAAATACAATCCAAAACAATACTATGTTTTTTGCATTATTAAGGAGGAGATGTAACATCGAAGCTTTTTGTGCATAAGTCTTTTAGGATGCTTCGATATGTGTTTTGTTCTTCTATTTCTTCATATGTATATCACTACTAAAAAAATATGAGAGAAACAAATATGGTCAATTTTCCTAATAAGGCTACCCACAAAAAACATAGATTTTACTTATACTCTTCGATTATATTAGGAATTTTTTTCTTTTTATAACAATTTTCAAGACGGTCGACTTGTGTTCCGGCCGGAAAACGGAAGAACTATGGACTTTGGTGTTCAAAATTTGCACTACAAAGTTCGAGATTTTGCAGTTTGATATTCCACTCTGGAAGTCTTATGTTCGATTTTTCCAGTTTGATGTTCGGAATTGATAATTTGCAGAGCCTTACCTGACTTATGGGCGAACTGGACAACAGTCCAGGGCGATAAAAGTGAAGGAGGACGACACAAGCGAATCTTGAATCGTTTTTGAGGGAAAATTTTGTGAGAAACAGAACTACATTTTTATGTTTAAGGTTCTCATTGAAGAAAGTGAGCCGAAACACAAGACAGACTTTAGAATTTTGCTGTCCTGGGTATTAAGCAGAACATGATCAAAAATTAGACTGCAATGTTGTAATAATAAAAATCTGACGCAGAATTCAGTGTTAGGTTCGCCACTCAATACGGTAGGTCAAATTTAAAAAAGGCTCTGAATATGTTTCACCCGAGGTAAAAACTACTCAAGGTTTATAAAAACTAGCCGCCAATAGCGACTATCTTTGATAACACGAAGGCACTCTGCTGAGGCTCGTATAGTAGAAATTGGGATTATATATGCATATAGGTACATATAGGTACATATATATATATATATATATATATATATATATATATATATATATATATATATATATGTGTGTGTGTGTGTGTGTTTAACGCAGCTGGTTCCTGTTAGGTCTCCGTAAGTATTAAGTTGGTTAGGAATATTGCGGCGATCCATATACTTAGCTAATTTTAATCGGAGTGTACGTCTGGCTAGGGTTAAAGTGCCAATCAAAACGAAAAAAAAGTTAAAGTTTTTCCATGAGTACGAAAAAAAATCAATACAAAAACAAAAAACCGCTAACCTCAATGTAATTCAAAAATTGCCCAACTGCGTGGTTATGGAAATTAGTTATTTTGTTTAAGTTACGTGTTTGAGTCACAAAATATTTGATAAAAAGTTTATATGTGAATAAGATTCAAATGAAGCAACTATTGTTTTGGAGAATGATTATTTTCCGCGTGAAAAACAGTACAAAATTATTTGGAATTTTGTATGGGTCAAGACGGGCTTAATGCATTTGTATTATTGTCCAAAGCACAATTGGCACAAGAAAAAGATTATGATAATACCGTGGATATTTTTGCACGAGCCAAAGTAACGAAAAAGATTTATGTTATGTTAAAGTTCTTAGAATTTAATATTTTGACGTTGTTTTTAACATTATACTTTTCATTAGGTGTCACGTGTACATCATCACAAAAAAATAAGGGGTCAGTTTGGAATGATCCTGGGACGCAACTGAAGTTCGTCACTGATGGCAAGAGATATCGGTAAATACTCCAGAGCATTTTTAATAAGTTAGTTAGGTAAATTTCTAGCTGATATCCAAGATCAACTCAATGCTCGACTAGGTGCCGTCACAATGCATCGTGCGGATATGGAAGAATTGTGTTCGGCCTTTTAATCGTTTTTAACCTTCCTCTACCGAACGTGCCTTTTCAGCTGTTCTTCGTTTAGTAATCTTCGAATGTTAGTCGTTCCAAAATGAATCGTTTTAGTTTCTATAGTTTTCAAATGGTACTGCAATTAAATGTGGAGTTACGCGAACGAAATTGCAACATAAATTTAAGCCATCGTCGTATTGTCGTAATTACCAAAAATAACCTCATGAGCATGTCACGACTACTAACTAAAGCATACAAAACCATATATAACTTGCAAAGGATGACCGCTACATCTGAAGTATATAAAACAACACAAGAACTTGACGTAGACGGACTGATTCAAATGGAAAAAGGAAAATTCATTTTTAAAAATTTACACATTGAACAAATGAAAACAACGAAACTAGATATAAATGGGAGAAAAAACGACTACAATATGAGAAACGCAAATGATATTTTAATAAAATTTGCTAGAACAGAGCGCCTGAGGATGGATCCGATTAACGCCGCATCAAATTTTTACAATAAGCTACCTCAAACAATAAAAGAAGCGCGTAACATAATGACATTTAAAATCATGCTACGTAAACATTTACTGAAAATTCAATTTGAATAATTAAGAACGGTAATATATTTTTTTATAATCATTTTTTTTAATTTAAATTTAATTTTTTTAATTTTAATTTTTAATTTAATTTTTTTATTTTAATTTTCATATATATATATATATATATATCTTTTTTTAAGAACGCTAATATTTTTTTTCCTGCTACAAATGTGAAACAAAATTAGATATATTGAACTCTGAATAAAACTTTTGAGATACTGGTACTATCCCTTATACCGATATACATCGTCTGGGAAGTACTATTTAAATGAACAAGATTTCAGGAAATAATTTGCACACGGACAGTGCAAGCAATGAGTAATGTAGTAAAGATTTTTTGGAGAAAACGGAGGTGGTTTTAGTCGGTAGAAATCCGACATGCCGAGAAGCAGGAGCAACTCGGTATCTTTTGAAGATTTCCACCTCCCAACGACGAAAAACAAAAACTTAGACCCCGAATATCATTTCCCGAGATTCAGCCATCTGATTGTCTGATTATAAAATTTGGACCAACAATTATTCAATGCTAAAAAATTTACAATATCAACTTTAGAGGCTATACTTTCTACTTTATTTTGTCAAAGAAAATTCTAGCGCGCCTATCGAGGAAAAGGTCATACTCAAAACCTACACGAAAGCCAGATATCAACGACTTTACCTAAAACGAACTACCTCCCGAAATTACGAATGATATATGATAGAACTGGGCGAACAAAAACCGTGCCACTCCCGAAAGAAAGGCGACCAAGCAGGTGCAAAAGACGGTTGATGGAGCGCGCTATGCCTAACAATATAACACTTACTTCAGCCGGAACTGGGCCTTTGCATCTTAGCATAAAGAATATATAGCACGGACACCCTGAGCTGTCAACAAAACCATGAGACAAAAGATGTAAAAATTGCCCCTACTTCAGAGAGAACGCTCTGATTTTCGTTTCAAAGCTCGCGCGCGAAAGAACGAGTGAAAGTACACGACGAAATTTCTCCAAGTGGAATTGGACAAATGTACTGTGGCTAGGTCGCAATTGTGTGCAAGCAATTCGTGTACGTATACAATCAGCGACCGAAGTAGGATGTGAATAACATGTGTACCGATGCATCAGTGTCAGAAGAAGAAGAAGAACATCTATCTGAGATGTATGTAGAAATTTACATTTGGATTTTTCGCTTGGGATTTAACCTCAATCCAGTAATATGAGCAGACAGTGTTCTAGGATAATTTTTTAAACGAAAAAAGCAGCAAAACACCGTTGAATGTCTTTCAAGAAATGTCGGTTATTTATGACGGGTCAGAGTTTGCATATTGGAGAGCAAGAAATAGAGTGAATCGACGATTTTCTTCGTCCAGTTCGCCCGGCTTCAGAGGTTATCCACGAAAAATGAAGAAAAAAGGCTTGTTTTAGAACACCGCACAATTAGATGTCCTGCAGATCAGTAAATATAAAATCAAAGAAATTCTACACATTCATGGGACAGCATGTTGGATATCAAATAAAAATGTTTTTAGTCTTCTGCATAGGTGCCTAGCTTTTTAGTAGGATAGTTGATAGTGTAACATTTACGTAGGTATGCTTCCTATTTGTTAGTTCTCAATCAAAGGGTCCTACAAAGCTCTATTCTTTGCCCCTTACTCTTTCCGTTTGTCGGCTTATTAATTCGTTTGAAAGTAAATATCAAAATGGAGGAAAATCACTATGGGAGATGCATATCTACTTCAAACAATGCTGCTTAAAACATTCAAACAAATCCAACAATGTATCATTCGGTTCAAAAATTTATTTTTCAAAGAACTCACCTATCAAGTAAAACGCTTCAAATCTTCCGGTTTACTCAAATGAAGTCACTACGGTATCATAGTCGCTAAATTTAGACAAGCCCACATTGGAAACAATCTGTAAGAAACAAAGTATATTATTTAACCAACGTCAACTTGCTTGTAGGATGTAAACAAAAAAAAATACAAAAGACTTGGTGATTATTCCACAACTCATATTTGATTTATATATGTACATATTGTTTAAACACATTCCGTCCTATTTATCAAACCCGAACCCAGTAATGACGTCACTCTTCAAGATCTTACCACGAAAGCTAATTCTTATCGGCAACATTGCTACTGCTTAACAAAACAACCACCAATCATACAGCCCCCTCTTGCTCCCCAACAATTAATACTTTTAATAATATTAATACAATGGCGGATAGTATTTCAGATGGTGATTTGTTTACCAGTCGACCGCATAATCCCAAACGACTAGTAGTGCCCGTCATCATTATAGATCGAATGCAAATATTTGAATAAGGAAGTAGCCATTAATGGACGAGCTCTCTTTCACTATTTCGTCGATATGCCACCATATTCGAAATTGGGTGGGTTTTTTACCGTTCCGCTGCACAAATATCCCCATAAATTATTTATCGATTGTACAGTTTTTGCATAAACTCCATTTCATAATGTTCCAGAATGGAAAAACCAATACCACAGAATGCTGGTCACTATTGTTGCTGTGGTGTGAAAATTATGGACTGTGTTTCTACGCGCTTTGTCAACTTAATTAAATGTGCACGGAATATTAACAATTATTGAGTCGGCATGAATAATAATACACTGAGTACCTGTATCAAAAGATATGAACAATTGGTGACCATGGAGAAGAGGTGGTGGTGGTTCCGAGATAAGATATATGTATGTACATTATTGTGGTGATAAAACCCGCAGCCTTTATACATAATTCGAGCCAATGAGTATACCATCAAATAGTGGATATGACTCGATTGTTTGTGGTTGGATGAATGAATGGTACTAGTGATAAGAACTTTATTGAATTGCAGAAGTGACAAAGATATTATTCTATTTAATTTTTTTCTTTAGATTGTTTGACAACTTCTGAGGTGAAGAAAACAGATTTCATTCTTCTTAGTTTTCAAAGGTTGCACATTTTTATCAAATATATTCAAAGCTGGATTCACAAATATTCCTTGGAAAAGAAGTCATATTCAAAATCAAGATGTTATGAATAATTCAGAATTAAATTTATAATAATATCTTCAAAGGACAGCAAATAGTTTTTAGAAAAAATTGTAAGCATAGTGAGTGTATTGCGTCGAATTCAAAGCAAAACAGCAAAACTCTATAGACTCCAGAAATAAAAGACAAGGCAACGGACTTTATAAAATACTCAAAACAGGTATAGGTACATATATTTAAGACTCGCTAAGCTGATCTAAAAAAAATACTAAATGTTCCTCGGTTTCTCAATTCAAATGATGGCCTGAACAAACATAAATATGTGGCACTAATTTAAAGGAAGTGCGTATTATTTCGACATTGCAAACAGTGGCATGCTTCTTATTTTGACAGATTTGAAGTGTTACATTTCTGCGGTGAAAAATGGATCGGTTTGCACTTGAACAACACTGGGAAACATTGAAAAATAACGTTCGTCGATTTTGGTCGTAAAATCATTTTTTTCGGATGAAACTCGTTTTCATCTTGGAGGTTATGTCAATAAGCAGATTTATAGATGTAAAGAAAAGCCTATTCTTTTGAAAAGGGTGGCTGTTTAGGGTGACTTTTGGAATGGAACCATGGTTCGTCACTATTTCTTTTAAAATGAAAATGGTTGCATTACTGTAAATGGAGTAGAAGGAGTGCGCTGCAAAAACCTTCATCAGTTTTAAGGACACTTTAAGACGGTTCTAGTCTTGGACGAGGTTTGATTGTGGCAAGATGTCACATCAGACGGAAAATAATCGATATTTAACACTCTAATTTCAAAAACCAACCAATATCATCATGACACTATATAATCGAAACACTATTTTCTTAAAGCCTTGACCCGAAAAATAAGTTGACCATGTAAAGAAATCGAATAAATGTGCGTGAATATTTGCTATAATTCCCAAGATTTATGGCGCTGTGTTTTAAATTTTTGGGGATACACGCGATCGTACACACCAACAGCTATTTTTGGAATTTGTTTGGTGATATTTCGATCTCACAAAAAGCACCAGAAAATAGTTATCAAGAAGGCAAAACCCAGACATACTTTGAAAATACGATACGACCAAATTTTTAATTTTTTTAATGAAAACTAATTGATCATTTGGATTATTGAAGGTCGTCTAATGTTTGAGCGTCATGAGACTTGAAAGAACCAAAAAAAACACCGCTGATTAAGATCGATCACCCAGGTTATAATCAAAGGATGCACACGCGCTATTGCTCTAAACGCTCCACTCTGTTAAATGAAATTAATTTTCATGGATCTAATACAGTGTCAAAAATCAAGAGCATTTTTCTCGGAATTGGCTCGCTCGTGCGCCCTTATACTTTAGGGGGTGAAAATTCAAAAGTCTACTATCGATGAACCAAACTTTCTATTGAATTGAGGCTGCCAAGTCGTACCCTTCTATAGTTAGTGATAAGCACGAAAGATGGACTGTAAAAACTTTCATATGAAAAACAAAAATTTAACGTGCAATTATTTACGACCAAACGTACGAATAAAATTCTGTAGACTTAAAAAAAGTCAAAATTTTTAAAATTAACAGTGAGAAATATTCTGGATCAAACAATATTTGAATGCAAAATTTTGCAAATACAAACAAAAAATCAACAAATCATTTTTGAAGCATGAAGATATAAAAATATTCTGCAACATCTGATATGACGATGACAATTTTTTGTGAAGAATTACTATTCTTCAAATTGAATTTCTGACCCAAAGAATTTCCAATAGCAGGCGTATACATTCTGATCACTTTCTGATTCCTATTGACGCGACTCAGTAAGTAAATCGATTTTCTCTCATACTCTTAAGCCGTCTTCCCACGGCGCTAAGTTTCACGGGCGAACTCATTCCTCGTCTAGTAGTTTCCGACAAGCGCAGATAAAACACGACAGCTCGCCCCACTACATACCATATCCTTCCCACATCGTGTTAGCGCGGAGTGGCGCGTGATTACACTAACCGTGAGAAGCCGCCATTAGGTGATTTCCATAAAGTCGGATTCTCCGACCGAATACATTTCATTACAGTCTTATCTTACGTTTTTAACCGATTTGTTTTCTTACAGATTTCTACGCAGAGTTTTAGTCGACTGCAATCAGAACGGCGCTTCGTTCTTGTTCGCTTTTGTATATTTACTAAACGAACAGAAGACATTCTAGTCGTATTGCTAACAAAAGAATACGGTAAGAACGTGTCCGCTTGCCTTAAAAATAATGACAAAAAGGCAGGGTTTTCTGAAAATCTCAACTGGAAAGTTTTGAAGCTATATGAGACAAGAATAAATGCCTAAGATTGAAAACTAATTGATACGTATCGATAATTTTTGAACCGGTCTCATTTTGGTCAGAAAAAACGACTTTTAGCTCAAATATTTCACAACAGATATTAACACTTGTGGAAGATTTTTGAGAATATTTTCACTATGATCTACTTTTCTTTTAATTTTAGATTTTATATTTCCTCTATGATCTGTTTTTATTTTATTTTTCATTTTATATTTCGTCATCATTTCGGACATTTTTTTTCGAAACTTTATTTTCTTGAAAGTAAGTCTTACGTCATCTTTATGCCGGCTTCCCACGACGCGTGAAAATACGCGCCAACACGCCGTGGGAATTGCACATCCCCGTGAATCAGAAACCTAAAATTGTTCGCCCGTGCGAATCGGCGAAATGCGATGCGATCTGTAGAAAGCCGACATTAGAAAGTGCTAAAGTGAAAGTGCTAGTGCGATGCAATGTACTATTTACTTAATTTCCACTGATCTCAAAGAAATCAGGAAAGCCAAACATTGAAATTAAATTGTATTTTAATTAATTCTTCTAGCATTCGGTCGAGATTTTCTAGTTCTTCGGTTAATGCTCCATAAATTATTGCCCTTTTAG
The DNA here is from genome assembly GCA_963942545.1 of Oxycera nigricornis. Lineage (NCBI taxonomy): Eukaryota > Metazoa > Arthropoda > Insecta > Diptera > Stratiomyidae > Oxycera > Oxycera nigricornis. The sequence goes on along the minus strand of OZ012663.1, from coordinate 22,219,907 downwards.
AGTCAAAAATGAATTCATTGTGTTGAATCATTTCCCAACGCTTCATGTATGGATTATTTTCGAGTTACTTTGCTCTATGCCCTGAGATGGTCAGTAAAATTGATGACTATCATAAGTGTACCACACTTCGTCTTAACCTCGAAAAGCATCAGGTTCTTCGAACTGGTTTCTCAATAAACATACTTACACCTTAGAGACTAAAATGGTCAAACAATAGTTCATGCGTAAACAATTAACATGCAAAAATAAACACTTAATTTGTCACACGTGGAAACATATTCGAGTTCATTAAGAATAAAAGCATCGTCCAGAGAAAGAAATAGCGTCCATACATTCTGGCTTCTAATTGTTTCGTGAAGTTAATTTCTTATTGTTACCATTCGCTGACATGCGACTTTATTGCGGATGTTCAGTCGAACAGGGGATCGCTAATAAAGAAATAAACATTTGTATGTTTCTTTGGTAACAACTGCGCCGATTTATTGTTTATCCACCTTGAAGTGGAGCGAAATAAAGTTGAAATTGCAAAGGTAGTTCAGCCTCATTTCTCAGTGGGTGAACTTCTTTCTTTCGCTACTTCTTCTAGATTTTCTTTGTACTGGGTCCAAAGTGAATTGTTACATTTTTGAGCAAGAAGTTGATTTGGATTGCCAGTTCGACACTTTTTGCATATAGGAAGAATAAAGCAGTATTTGGACTAAATAATGCTATCTCTGAAACTCTTCAGACACTTCAACTGAGAGATGTAAATTGATAGGCTTCATTTTTGACCTTGAAGCTGATATAATCCGAAATAGCATTCGCTGAAGAGCTAGCTCGTCAACAATTGGACAAACTATATCTTTAGCTAGTCAGTATCGGACTAAAGAAAAAAAGAAAGTGACATTACGGCGTAACTACTTCTTGTTCCTTGCAAAGTCTTCCACAATACGAAATGGCAATGAACTTGACATTGTTGGGCTTCTTTACAATGAACCCAAGTCAAATACGTTTCTTAGGCTTTTGTAATTCTAGTTTTTGTCCAATGAACTGCACATAGTAACACGAGCGTGTACAGACAGACCCACAGACTATTAGGAATTCTAAGAAGCGATAAGGCTGCGTGACGTTTTTTGTATATACTTTGCGGAATTCCAAAGTCTTCTGAACATTCTTCAGCGAAAAATCCTTTCCATGTTTTCATCTGACCGATGACCGTACCAAACAAGACTAATAAAACCATGATGCCAATACAAGCTTTAGTTGTTGTGATGTTTTTTTTTACCTTAATTTACGAGCTCGAATCGATACTTTACTGAACATGCTTTAATGGATTTGATTTCTTTATGGCTTTATAGATTTCGTTTTTTTTCTCATGCACACGTAGTACGAGCAGCGTATCTATTTTATCCAGTTTTGCTTGGGGTTCGCAACTAAACATCATAAGCAACTCGGAAATATAAGATGGAATCTGCGTTTTTATTGAAGCATTTCTGTGGCTACGGGTTGGTAAAGGTCAACTCATCTCAACGACCTCATCATCAGCCCAAAGTTCATGCTATTTTTTTCTGTTCAATGTTCATAGCTTTTGCACAAAGTAATCTATCTAAGTAGAATGTCTGAATGTAACTCTGCGGCTACAATTCTCTTTTGCATCGGCAAACATTATCCAAATTAATATGTACGTATTCATGGTTGTTCAAATGGTTCACTGATTGAGCCGCGTAATGGTTTCACTTCATCTTGGATGTTGGATTTTGAACATGAAAATAAATGGAGATCAAGAGAATGATAATAGTGAGGATAAAGTTATCAAATCTTGAAAATAATATCCTGGTGAATGTTTTACTTTAATTTGAATTCCTTTGTGCTTTGTATTTCTCTCTCTCTCTCGATCGATTTCTAAAAAAATGTTAAGTATCTGCATACTGACGAACATGGACGCATGTATTCTAGAACCCAATATCAGCAAAACCGAAAAAAATTTGTATAGCGTTCAACGATTAAAAAATAATTGTACATTCATGACGATGTTTGTGAAAACAAGACCAGTAATCTACGAAATTGAAAAGTTCGCTCTATGGAAAAAGGCTTCATCCGTAGAATAAAAGAGAAATCTAAGGGACGAAATTTGAGTTGTTTAAGTTGTAAAACACAAATATCTTAAATCAAAATAATTGCAAACCGGCCAATTTTTGTACTTGAACTCTCTAAGCATACATCCTTTCAATTTTGAAATAGAAAAGTATTAAAAGAAAGGGTTCCTAAGGTCATAGAATATGAGGCAAAAAATGTTGAAAATCAAAGTCAATCAGTGCAAATCATATTTTACTTTAGAAACTGAACTCAAACAATGCGAGGAGTCAAAACAACAGAAGCCAACTACTTTGTAACCATTTCTTTTATGCATATGAAATTAAAGTTTTTCGCATAGCGTTCTTCAGACGTTGATTGACCATGGCCACAGGTGAAATCGTCTTTCATGGACTCACTCTTTTATCTGTACGTGTTGAATTTGCCACTGATCTGAAAAGGCATCTGACAATGCCATCTTGACGTTTGTTGAAATGTCGGAATCATTTTATTGTTTATGTCATCAGGATTGGATATCAAAACTTTTTGTTTTCGCGATTGGTGATGAGCGGTCCACCGAGAATTATGTGCCGTGACTCGATGTTGCCATCGTTACCCAATTTAAAAGTCCTCGCAACTGGTGAAGGATCGAGCACGCGTAAGGCTGAGTTTACCGACGTTAAAGCATCGCGAATGGTGTTCCACGAAGGATTTAGAATTCGTCGACTACGAGTATATTCCGAAGATCTATCCTGCGGTTTCAGTGTATTGTTCCTTGAAGTTTCCGTGAACTTCATTGTGCGATTGACAGAAGGCCAGATGCTTGTCATTCTCGTGGACGTTTGCATACAGAAGCTCCAGGCAGTCCGTAATTTACAGCTGTTGCAATGATGACGGCGTCATCATGCTCGCTTTTCGCAGTGATTTTCACTTGGATGACGACACCGTCGCCTAAGTTGTCTTTTTGTCGCAAGTTATTCCATTTGTTCTCTTCGAAAGATTTATGAGCTCATACAAACACTTGAAATCTCGAAGACTGTAACATCATCCAGATTTTGTCATTAATGGTATCATGACCAAGTAATTTACCTAAAAATTCATCTATTAAATTTCTCTTACAAATAACTTACTTCCTAACAGTAATGTATAATTTTCGTCATTCTTAATCCTACTTCCTAATATCAATTTAGATTGAAATAAAAGTTACAAATTCAAATATGACTTCCATCTCCACTCTACGAGCCTCAGTGGAATAGCTGCAAACTTTCAAAGGTAGTCACATATGAAAAGTCGCTATATTTTCTCGGGGTAGTTTGTCTAAGCCTTGAGTAATTTTCGCCTTGAATAAAGATTTTTTAAGGATACCTTTTTACATGATCGTCTACAGTGAGTGCCGAACCCAATAACCTCTATAAGCTAACGAAATTCAACGAGACGAATAAATATGGCCATAAAATGTAGAAACTATTACTACCAATGTGTAAAAAATAAACAAAGTCGAATGTTTTATGTCATAGTAGATATTCAGATCGGTAAATTATCAATATAGATACTTCGAGGAAATATTGTTAAAAATAGCTAAAAAAAATGCTAAAAGTTAATGCCAGATTACTACTTTAAGATTACTACATACGTACAGAACTCTCAAAGAATCGCTCAATTTTTTAGTTTGTTATTCTGCATAATTTAGGAAATTTTAAGAGTAAAATCGTTCAAAAATTCAACGTGGTAACGAAGTTACAGAGCTTCAACCTTACCAAGAAACAGGGACTCTGACTCCTGCCTCAACAATTGAAACGACTTTTCGCGACATGGCCTTCACTGCGCGATAACTCTGAAAGTTCTCAGTATTTTTTTAAAATCTTTATAATCGCTTTCACTTTACGAACGATGGATTTTTTTTTGATTTTTTTTTTAAATTTTATTTGTTTCAATTTTTATAAACGATGGCAGAGGAGTTATATTTTTCAAGTGCCAAATTATTTTTTTCGAAAACAGAAAAAATGAACTGAGCAACTCAAATCATTTTTTATATTGCATAAATTCTTCAAATTTTTCGAGATTACCTATTTTTCATGATATTCTGATGCAGACCAGAAAACGAAATTTACATTCCAACGTAGATAGCTTATTTACGCTGCCACGAAACTACATAGTATTGGCACCGTTCATGGTTTTGACCATAATCGGGTTCAAAACTAGTCAAAAAAATTCCAAATTACGTCCACAACATAATTTGAACAAAATCACAGATCAAAACAAGATTGTAATCAATGTTGCAATATGCATTAGATGTCACTAGTTGAATTCACCACGCTGTTTGACACAATGTGTCAAGAAAAAGAAGTGCTCCATAGAGGAGTTTGTCCACTGCAACATGAATAAGTTGACTTTAAGCAGCCGTAAATAAAAGTAACCCCATCAAATATATTTTCATTGACTTTTCCTTTGGGGGTAAAGAGAAGTAATGTCTTTGCTGGGATGTATCTTCATTCATAAGAGTTTTTCTAAATATTTTTAAAAATTGGTATGGTTCTTTTTTTCAATGTTTCTCAGTTCCGCTAGGACCATTTTTGATGTATATGTTCGATGAATATTTTTTTTTATATAACTTTGAAATTTTTTTATCGAGCCTAATTTTTTGAGGCACTAGACGTACATATATACACCCTTAACAAAATCGAACGCAATCAGGATTTTTATTCGCCATTTTCCCCCTAAAACTTGCATTTCGAAAATTTTAAACGGCAGGAAATCTCATGATGCATTCGTAATACTACAAAAGTTCTGTAAGAAAACGTTATGATTGAAAGAAGATGAGATCAATGATAGCGCCAGAGTATATAAAAATAAAATAGAAATGGATACTGCAGGAAACTTCCACTTTAGGCAAAGTACATACGAGTAATAACGAAATCACGCCGTTTACGATTTGCTTTCTTAGCCAGGCTGGGTCAGGAAGCGATCAAATCATGTAGGCCCGTGTTGAGGAAGGATGACTGGAACTCCTCATACTAATCGTCCGATAAAGGTCCTATGAGTGTGGCTGCGAAACAACTTTTGTTACAGGCACTTAAAATTGACGGAAAAGTCACAGGCTCAGCAATTTCATGCAGTTTTGGAGTCGGATTTGGGCACGCCTTGCCTCAAGCGTGAGGCAGAAATAAGCGTTAAATAGCAGATCATATGAAAACTTATTGAAGATTATATTCAAATCTAGCTTCGGCTCCGGTTTTCGAATAGTTCATCCTACCAATGACCGTAAACAATGCGAGCACACAAAAACTCCATCGAATTGTGGTTACCACACACTGAACATCCCATAAATGGAGATCATCTCTTCTAACAGTTTATCAGGAAGACATTGCTGATTGTCAGATCACTAATCATAATTACATATAAAATATGATTGCAATTGACTACTTCCTTCGCTCGCTATTCGCCATTCATCAGCAGCAGCAGCAAAGAACTTTTCGCAGTTTAAGTGTTGTAAACCCAACAAAATTTTCGCCAGTGAGCATATAACAAAATGAAAATTTATTTGATTGACCACAAATGCCATTGGATTGAAGATCGCCACAACGATTATGATAATTAGAATCTTGATCGTAACGAAAATGAAGACTACAGGGTGTAATGAAGATTTATTGATTGCTATCGAGCTGCGGAGTAAATACAATCATTTCATTTTTATCTTTTCCATTTTTTTATATTCTTTTTAAAAAAAAATAACTTCACTATCTTATTGGTATGTGTGAATGACCTGGCTTCGTTGCTGATGGAACAACATTATTTGATTATTGTTGCCTTTTGTAGTTGCTCGATTCGTTTTTGATACGAAGCATTACGGTGAATTTGGAAAAAAAATGAAGAATACTATAAAAGGTACATATTTTCTAATACAGTTGAGGGCAGTGATTAGTAATCAGAACCACTGATTCCAATTTGTTACTATTATTGAATTTTACGTTCATTTTTTTCCATAACAACAATGGAAATTAGATGTTTTGAAAAAGAAGTGTATTGACCATTGAATAAATTTATAAGTGTTTTTTTTGGGGGGGGGGGGGGTTGAATAAAATACTAAATAATATTATGAAGGTGCATCATTTGTTAGTTTTTTTTAAGTGTATGTTATTTCGACATTGACAACAGTGACACGTTTGACTTATTAACAGGTATTAGTGCTACATGTAGTATTTACTGAAAAAAATGGGTCGTAAAGGAAGAAATACGCTTGAAAATCTTGAAAAATTCCAAATTCCATAATGAGGGCTGTGTTGTACAAACTATAAGAAGAGATTTTTTGATTAAAATGAAGCTCTGACAGTAGGCAGCTACACTCTGCAACAGTTGTATTTTACGTAGACATTTTAACGACCACTCACAGAAAATTTGTTTCAAAAATAATCGAAAATTCATTGCGAATTTGGTGTAGACTATGGGCATCAGCCAACCCATAAATATTCGAATATATCTCTTGAATCAATTAATAACCATTTAAAAATATTTAACAGTTGAGTTTGAACACCAATTCCAAAACAAAATCATCAAATTATCCACCTTAATGCTATCTACTACCGCGAATTTTGTCCAGGAACACATTTCTATGTCTTTTTTGACCGTACTGCTCAAATCAAAAATCAGGACAGCTTCTTTCAAGATTGTCCTTTCTCCCTAGGAACCGTGACAATCTTCGTATCATCATCACATGACGCCTACACTAAATTGTATCTTTTCTAATAAGATTTACTCACATCTTAGTAGCAGCAAACAAAGTTTACCTTTTCCTCTTCAGCAAATAAATACAAAAACAAATATGTACACCTGCACAGCTATTTAGGCGAAGCTTTCAGTAGAATTCCACAAATAATCTAAGGGATCAAGCACACCCTCATTGTCCTTGAAATGGTCGAAGGTATCATTTTGCGTGTTCGATAATTCTCTGTGGGAGTTTTTAGTGAATGCGTAGCGCCATCATTTGGGAAAAAGGTTGGTCAATGTAGCAATAAACCAAATGGTACATAAATACATTTATAAACTTCTATTCTGAATGAATGAATGAATGATGGAATGCCAACCTAAAACTCGGACAGCCGTAGGAGGTATTCAGGAATTTCGACACACCTCAGATGGAAATTAGAAACCATCCATATCCCTTAGGGAAAACTCAAGAATAGATATTGTAGGCTTGTATTTGTGTAGGTTCAAAAACAAATAGCTGAAAATTAGGCATTTTTGAAGTTAAGGAAAATCGAGATGATGTGGATTATAAAGAAAAATAAATTATGGGAAATATATCTTCATATAAGGATCTTTGATATGAATCTAGTTGGTTTTTAACAGAAAGAAATAATTAATTGAATAATTTTCGTACATTAGTGAAAATAAAAAAAAATGTGATAAAAGCAAAGTTTCATTGCTCAGGAATGTTTTTTTAACATTCCAGAAATGTGTGATGTGTACATTTTTCACAATCGAAATAGGTTAAAGAAGGCACAGCTGAAAAAAGCGGAAGCGAATGACCCTGCAACCAAAACCTTGAAATTCCGATATATTTTCCACGATGGTAATCAATTGTTTAGTCAAGTATTTATCTTGGGTTCTTTGTTTGAATATGAATTCAAGAATTTTTTTACAAACTAAGTCATTCAAATATATAGTTTTTTAAATATATAAACCTTCTTCAATTTTAAATTTTCAATCTACTCTAAGAAACAGAGCGCTCGTTTCCGTTGAATAATTCCATTAAAAAAATAGTTTTAATTTGCATTTTTTTTTTTACACATTTTCACATTTAGTATCAATTTTTTAATATTTTTTTCCTATTCTTGTTAAAAATGAATTAAGGAAAAACCGCTCAGTGAAATATATGAGCTAAACAACAAATTTCATGAAAGTTCCCTTAGGGCCTTTTCACTTCTTTAGCTTACTTTTAGGAACGGCTGATACAAATAATGGTGAACCTATTCGCGTGTAGCAGGCGATTCCGCAAGCGATAGGTCATAATAAGGAGGGCCCAGACAGTTCGATCAAAACCCAGCAAGCTCTACTACCGTGCATCTTTCCGCGTTTGATCTCGCGTTGATTTTATTATGGACTGTTAAATTGTTATATTAGTTTAAAATTAATGTTAGCACCCTCGGATAGGTCTTCATCGCAGTTTTCTCGCAGTATGAGTCCGAGATTATTGTTTAGAGTAACAGAGTAACGTAAGAGCTACCGCCTCGAATTTTGATGTTGTTTGACTTTTTGAATTGTTTTAGTCGATGTTTTGTTCTTCTGTGGATTCTGTTAGACCTTCTCCTAGGCCTTTTGTCTTCCTCAAAACAATGAAAAACACTTACTTAATGGTTTGATACCACATGCCACATGGAGGTTCATTTACTTCCAGATTAAACGAACGAACTAAAAATTGGCAGTCATTATACTTCGCGGATACAAATAATTATAAAAGTTAGTTGAAGTATGATGAGCTTAATCCATCAATAAGCCTAATCGTGGTCGTGCTATCTGGTGGCGGATGGTAAATGACAGCACCTGAAGAGGATGCCGTCCGTCACCCCGAAACCACGCTTCCCCACTTAATTAAATTATGGAACCAGCCTTTAATCTGGAAGTAAATGAAACTCCATCAATGTGCAAGCATAGTGTTAGCAAGTTGCTAACCAAAAAAAGCACACTAGTAGGCGAAAGTTGTCGACTAAACTAGGAGGTTCAAATCCTTACTAAATTATAGATGTCGGACAAACTCTACTGAAGAGCTCTTTCCAGATTAATAAATTCGCAAAATGATCTTCTATTACAAAATAGTATTTTAACATTCAGAACGAACCTTTCTACGACGATTTCTTGCCAGCGAAGCTTATCTATGAACACAATGAGAAAATTGGTTAGATGCGGGATATAGCTCAGACTCTAACCATAAGTGTTGAAAGTTTTTACAGGAATTGATAATAGGCAATATTAGAAGCATGTCACCGTTGCCAATGTCAAAATAACGCTCACTTCTGAGCAAAACCCGAAAATATAGTCCACCCTTTATGTTCTTTATTTAAGGTACGAGTCCAATTTATGAATTTCAAAAAATGGAATTTTTTTTTGCATTTTTCGACTGTTTAGAACTTTGAAAATGATCTCCAGAATTTTTTTTCCAAAATTCGAAAGTTTAATATATAAATGGCGACTTTGAGTGTGTGCGCGTTTTCGGCTCTTTTTAGGTGTTCGATCAACTGTCGGCTGCGTAGCGTCTTTTTCATTCCCCTTCTCTAAAATACTGGTTTCTCCCATATACATTATATTTGCGACTTTATAGCATTTATTTGGACTTCTACAGATCAATTGCGTGTTTTTGAAAAAATTTCATTTTTCACAAAATGTTTGTCAGCGAAATGGAACAAAAACTTCAAATACGTTTTATGCAAAACAACATTTTTTTAACATGCCAGACAGATAATCTCCGGATCTACCAAACTGATTTTCAAAAACTTTAATGCCTTTTGTTTAATAGAGAAGAATATGAAAAATTGAAGAAGAAAATTTGGCGTTAAAAAAACTACGAAAAAAAGGTCGATTTTTGCCTTTTTTCACAAGTCCGCTATTTTTTTATACTGATTTTTTTTTTGAAAGCGGTGATGGATTACGGTGTAAGAGACCTTGTATTTTAAAGTGCTGTTAATATTTTGTTTCAGATCTTTCAATCCATAGATTATCTTTTTGCCGTTCAGTAACGATTTTTAGAGCTTAATTTCAGCGCCCTCCATAAAAAAGAATAATAAATAAAATAATAAAAATTATACTTTTTTTTGTATTATTCAAATATGGAATAATACTTTAAAAAAAGATTCATGTCAATATATAATGGAGTTTCTGAGAAACAAATGCTTTGAAAATGGTATTTTTTCGCTATCTAAAATGGACTGGTACCTATATAAGCCTTTCCAGCTTGTATTGGCGTGCAAAATGCACAATTTTCTTTCGCTTGAGGTATCAAGGATACTTTGGAAAAAATGTTACATCGAATTGTTAAATAACCCCCCTGCTCCTTTTCTTGGAAAAAATCTGGCTCTAAGTGATTTTTCTGTCCAATTATTTTGAAAGATTTCGACGAAGAATGATTGAAAGATCTGTGAAGACCTTACATCAAGGCGATAAAATAACATTAAAAGAAGAAAGACGAAAATTACTTTCGAATCGTATTAAGGTCGAGAACAAAACTGTACTTTACACATCTATTTTGAAAACAACGATGACTTAAAGGGCACGCACATCAATTTCAAAGACAAGTATTGTCCACTGATTAACCTACTTTTGGACAGCACATAACTGGCAGCGAAATAGCCATGAAAAAATAACAACGGTAGTTCTAATTTTTTTTCATTTCTAATGTAAAACACATATTATTAACTGAATAAATTAACAAAATTATACACAGAAGGGAAACAAAAATGCGAAGAAAATCAATTTATCAGAAAACCAGAAAAATTCCATTCATAAAAAAGTAGCGTCTATGCACACTTACTGACCGAAAAGATCAATGGACGTCCAAATTGTCGCCGCAAGCATCTTAACTTTAATCGGTCAGAAGTTACTTATTCTGCCGAGACACATTCGAAAATCGTAAGGAATGGATGTTTGAACGTGGATAACTAATTATATGCCGCGAGTATGTTGGATAGATTGCGGTTACCGCCCGAACCCGTGTATACCGACATGAAAATTAGTTTTACAATCGAGCAAGTCACGATTCGATATTTTAGCACAGACACCGCTTGAATATCTGCAAAATTATGTAAGACGCAAGGTTTTCGATTGGACCCGGCACATTCGGCGGCTGTATCTGTGAGCGCGCGTTTTACAATATTATCTGCAATGGGCGATGTTAGATAGCCATCTATCTAGCTATCTATCTAGCCAAGTCGCGTTGGGTTGATAGTTGTGCAATACAACGCAGCGGTACTAAGGTCATTTGGCTTGCTTGGAACGGTGCCGCGGTGCTGGCGTCAGACAACCCAAAAGACAATAGGCGATGGCGTTTTGCACCGGAGGCGCAATCCAAACTCCCTTTTGAACGGCTGAACGGTTCATTAAGGCTGGTAACGTTTGGATGATGATGGAGGTCTGTAAGTTGGTTGGTTGGTTGGTTGTAGTGGCAGCCCCCTTTTATCCAAAGGTAGCTCACTTAGGCCACGAGAGGCCCATTGTGATACCACAGAATATAAGGGCGGCACTAGAACCTGCGGGATGACGAGAACCATCCAGATTCTCGAATAAAGCCGGCTATGCAGCCAATGTCCAAATCGGCTGCTTCCGTGAGGTTGTCTAGGAAGGGTGTGCCCAAGGTTTGCATGCGCTTCCTGGACAGCGCCGGACATTCACACAGAAAGTGTTTAATGGTTTCTTCCTCTTCCTCTGATCTGCAACTTCGGCAGAAATCATTGAAAGGGACACCCAGTCTTTCTGCGTGTCTGCCGATCAAACAGTGTCCCGTTAGTACGGAAACGACGGAACTCAGGGTTTCGCGGCTTATGTTGAGGAGCCGCTTGGTGCGTTTGGAGCACAGTGCGTGCCATGTTTGCCTGGTTGTGCTACAGGTTTCTTCGAGCAGCCAGGCCCTATTCGCAGCCTCCACGTAGTGCTGCTTAAATCCTAGCTTTATGGAAGCTAGAGGTTGGCCGACTTCGGGGTTAAGTGTATATTCCTGAAGCTCGGTGCCAGCTCTCGCTAAGGCATCTGCTTCGCAGTTTCCAGGTATATCACTATGCCCCGGTACCCAACAAAGAATCACTTCACAGTGAAGCGACAACACGTTCAGTTGTGAGCGGCATTCCATCGCAATTTTAGATGAAGTATACACGCTGGATAATGATTGGATGGCAGCTTGACTGTCAGAAAAGATGTTTAAATTTCTTGTGGAAATTTTCTGACTTCTCAGCCAGTCAACTGCCTTATAAATCGCAATGACCTCTGCCTGAAAGACGCTGCAGTGGTCTGGTAATCGGAAGGATAGTTTCAGGCCTAGCTGTTCTGAGAACACGCCACAGCCAACTCTTCCCTCCATTTTTGATCCATCGGTGTAGATGTCGACCGATTCCTGTATCCCATCTCTTTCTGTGGTCCAGTCCCCCCTATTCGGGATGACTGTCCTGAAACCATGGTGAAAACAGGGAATCGGAGATGCAAGGTCCACTTTCCCTGACGTTGGCCCATCCCTCCGTAGTATTGTGGAGTGACCAAAGTTATCCTCATGCCATAGTCGCAGAGCTTTTAATCGAACAGCAGTGCACTTGGCCTGCTGTCTCGTAAGTAGCTCTGTCGGAAGCCAATTTAATAGCATAAATAATGCCTTTGTCGGGGTAGTCCGTAGAGCCCCGGTGATTGCAATAGCCGCACTCCTTCTGACCTTGTTCAGCAGGTTTACATTTGATGCTTTCGCCATAGCAGGCCACCAAATAACTGCGCCATACAGAAGGATTGGTTCCACTATCGCCGTATAGAGCCATGATACAATTTTGGGTTTTAATCCCCACCTTTTCCCAATAGCTCGTTTGCAGCAGTAGATTGCGCATGCAGCCTTGCGTGCTCTTTCTGCTGTGTTCGCTTTCCATGCGAGTTTAGAGTCCAGAATTAGACCTAAATATTTGACCTGATGAGATAGGTTGAGACTTATCTCCTCAAGCTTAGGTGGGACAAATCGTGGAATTTTATACCTTCTTGTGAAAAGCATAAATTCCGTCTTTTGCGGGTTGATCTTTAGACCACACTCTTTGCTCCATCTGGTAAGAATACCTAGGGCAAAGTTTAGTCTTTCCGATAGGGTGTTAACAAATTTTCCCGATATTGCTATTGCAACATCGTCGGCATAAGCTACGACTTTGCAGCCAGTCGCTTCTATTTTTGACAGGAGTTCATCCACCACTAGGTTCCATAGAAGGGGTGATAGCACCCCACCTTGTGGTGTGCCTCTGCAAACCCTCCTTCGTAAGGTACTGTTTCCTAGCGTGGAGTTGATGTTCCTGCTGCTAAGCAGTTGACCGATGAACCCTATCAGGTTGTCATCGGCATTGCTTTCCCCGAGTGCTTTGCCAATAGCCTTATGGCTGATATTGTTGAAAGCCCCTTCGATGTCTATAAAAACTGCTTGCGTGTATTCCTTAACGCTTAGCGATTTTTCGATATAGCTGGTGAGCGAGTGAAGAGCTGTTTCAACCGATCTCCCTTTTGTGTATGCGTGCTGCGCATTAGAGAGTGGTTTCAGAATAGCTCTCAGATGGATCTCTATCAGTCGCTCCAGAGTTTTTAGCAGAAAGGAGGTGAGACTGATAGGTCTGTAATCCTTAGGTGAGGAATGGGATGTTTTACCCGCTTTAGGTATGAAAACTATTTTTGCTTCTCTCCACTGCTGTGGAATGTAAGCCATCCGTACACATGCTTTGAAAATGGCGTTCAGCCATGGCAGTGCTATATTGATACCCTGCTGGATCTCAATAGGTGAGATGTTATCCATGCCAGGGGATTTAAAGGGTTGAAATGAGCTGATTGCCCAGCGTAGGAGCCTGTCATTTACAGGCACAGTAGTTGGCATGCAATCCGAGAGCGTGTGTGGATCCGCTTTGTCAGCCACATCATCACTGCCCGGGAAGTGCGTATCCACGAGAACAGACAGAGTCTCGGAGCTGGATTTCGTCCAGACTCCATTTGCGTCCTTAACGGACCCTAGAAATGAGGGGGAGCTCGTCATGACTTTTCGCAGGCGACTGACATCTTTGGAGTGTTCTATTTCTGCACAGAAGCTTCTCCAAGAGGTGCGTTTAGCCTTTCTGATAGAGGATTTGAACTCCTTCAGTTTTGTTTTATAAGAAGACCAGTCATTAGTTTCTTTAGCTCGGTTGAAGGACTTCCTACATACCTTCCGCAGCTCCGCAATGTCACTATTCCACCATGGGGGCTTGTACTTCCCTCTAGGTTTCGTTGGACTACATGCAGACCTTGCTGCGTCATTGAAGGCCAATGTAAGGGTCCCAACGGCTTTCTCAAGACCGGGTGTGTCTGCAATCTCTGGAGGTCCGCCTTCTAGCGCGGACTCAAATACCGATTGGTATTTGACCCAATCCATCCTCCTTTTGTTAATGAAGGTTGGATTTGTCGGAGGGTCAGATGCCAGATCGAACTTTATGTATAGGTGATCGGAGAACGAGCACTCTTGTGATACGTGCCATCCCTTGATAGCTTGGTTCAAGTGCTCGTTCGTCAGAGTGATATCCAGAACCTCTCTACGGCTTGCCGTAATGAAGGTAGGATCCTCACCTTTGTTAGCTAGGGCTAAGTCATGCAATAAAATGAATTCAAATAGTGACTCACCCCGTTTATTCGTGTCGGTGCTACCCCAGATGCGATGATGAGCATTGGCGTCCGCTCCGACTATTAAAGGGATGCCTCTTGCAGTGGCTTCCCTTGTAATCCTCTGCAGGCTAGTTGGAGGTGGCAGAACATCATGCGCCATGTAGCAGGAGACAGCCCAAAGGGGTTTGGACTGTCTTTCCACTGCTATCGCAACGGTGTCCTGGTCACTGAAATTATACAAGGTTAAAAACTTCAAGCCTTCCTTTACAATTATGCAAGCTCTCGGTTTACCTGCTGTGTTGAAGGATACTGTGTTATATCCTTTCAAGTTGAGCCCGCAAACCCGGTTTCCAACAACCCAAGGTTCCTGGGCCAGTATTAGCTCCTCTCCTTTTTGGGCCAGGTGGAGGAGCAGTGCGGCGGATGCCGCCTTGGAGTGCTGGAGGTTAATCTGCAGAAACCTCAGCATCGCGACACAATGTTTTATCCGCCTCCTCGTCAGATAAGGACATCTCCTCCTCCTCGACCAGGTCGAGGGATCTGAGAAGGTCCCCAGCCAACCCCGCAGTGGAGGTGGTGCTTCTTCCGTCATCGGAGAGAAGATCTGACTCAGAGAGGTCCACGGTCGGGTCTACTGATGCTTCCACAGTTCCCTCGCTTCCACTCTCCTTGCTCGGTTCCCGTACTGCCTTCCCAGTACGGTCCTTGCGATATACTCGCAGGGTGATAGCCGAGAAACCGTAGCTAATCACCCCGCACTTCGACTCCAATGGAGCTAGCGACTCCTCGTTCAAGATTATTAGAGCCTCTCGCTGTCCATTGCTGGGCTCACTAACCTTAGCTACCTTCCAGTTTTCCACCGGGAGGTCAGCATTGCTGAGCTTGATTAGCTCAACAATTTCCTCCGGTGTGGATGGCTCCGCTGGTATCCACGCCCTGGACCGAGGCCTATTCGGGATATCTTCCCTGGAGACAGCGTCCAGCTTTGCTCCAGGCCAGACTTCTCCCACTCTACCTATAGCCTGCTTGTAAAGATCCGCTGAACGTTGATCTGTACAGGCTATCAACTTAACGTGACCCTGGTACCAGCCAGCATCACGACAGCTTGGTGGAGGGCCAGGATTTGCCTCGAGTATGGGCTTGTACACCCGGAGAAGCGCGATTTCCACCATCTTCCAGTTTGACGGTGAGATGGTGCCATCGCTACTGCTTCTGTCGATAACAGCCCATACCAGGCTTTCCTTGGCAGCTTCACTAAAACTCCTGCCCTTAACAGGATTGGGTGAGACCAGTTTTGGTCGTTTACTAACCGGCAGTTGAACGCTCGGTTGAATTGGGGCAGACTCATTAGATCTACATCTTTTATGAGTTGCCTCTTTCTTCGGAATAGAGGCTTTGTAAGCCTCTACCGTGGTGGTTGCCCATTTCAGGGAGATTTTATCCTTCTGGGAAAGACCATCCGGAGGTAAATCTTTCAGCCTTTTCAGGACTTTGAAGGCGGACCTTCTGTCTCTGTAAGCCGTAACCGAGGGGTTTTGTTGCTTCTTAACACCTGAAGTGGAAGCGGTGTTGGAGGGCGCTCCGGAAACAGTGCGGGCCAGCTTGTTCGCCGTTACCTTGGTGTTACCGCTAGCGCCAGTAGGCTTGACTGAGGAGGTGCTTGCCCCTGGCATAGCTGCCTTGGTGCATGCATCCCTCGAAGAAGTAGGGGGTTGGCTGAGTACCGCGGTCTTCTTCCCACTAGAAGGACGCGTCACCTTCGTCCACTTCCCTTCCGGACCGAGTGGATCTTCCTTTTTAGTTTTTTCTAAATTCATTGCGATTTGGGTCCCCCCTCACAGCCGCTATCTCCACTCGTTGTGCAGTTCCCCTGAGACCCCATGGTTATCTATGCCGAAGCAGGGAGGCCATGCGAGGGTTGGCACATTCCCTTATGAGGAGATGTGCTCAGAGCCGGGCCGGGGACTAATCAGGAGTCCAAACTCAACTGAACCTACACGGCCAGACTAGTGGCGACGAGTTTTGAACGTACCGTGAGGCCTGCCAGGGTTTTACCGGGACGGAGGCAGCATTGGCATTAGCCTGAAAGCCATTTCCGCAAGATGTCACTCTTGCGTACTCAGGTGACAGAATACCACTGCTACCAGCCCAAAGCATCAGATATAGTCGTTAAGACGAGAGAGTTGTCCAAGAAAACAATCGAAAGTCGTGCCGTGGTAGATCATTTAGCGTTACCCAGGATGCACCACGAGGAGGCGATCTACCCTACATCCCCTGGGAGGTCTGTAAGTGGGACATTCGAAAATGTGAGCCAGTCGTTTGCAATCTTTGAAAGTATGACGAAAATCGGTAATTAATGGTAGGTTGCATCAAACACTAGCACCGTTACCAAAGTGGGAAAAGAGTATTTAAGCATCGTGAAATTTAACCGGTTCTTACCATAAAAACGGAGAAATACTGCGCCTTACTTTTAAAAAAAAATTAGGCTCGGTTTTCCGCTTATCTCCACTAGATGCAATCAGTTTCACTAGTAGCAGCTCAGCCCACAATTCCATAAGCATGTTTGCATTATTAAAAGCTACTCAAAGTCTAAACAGTATGAATAGAAGGAACACTCCGACAATATTCTCCTTATACGGACACTTTACTAACTAAGAAGGCAGATAGTCTCGAGGACATGAGCGGCGCCTTTGATGCCAACTTTGCCGAGTCTAAGACAGAGCCCAGTATTCACCACTTGGTACTGAAACACATCAGCAGCCAACGAATATGTTAACATACGTATCTTTTTGCTTTGCAACAGCTCAAGTTGCAACCGGTGACTAGAAACATTTCACAGGACACATAACAAATTTTGCACGCCAATATTGTTTGGTGTTGAACAAGTAACGGTTTCAAGGCCATCAAGAAATTTACTCTGAACAAGCGATTGCGTGTAGGAGCACATAAAATCATTTATAACATGAAGTTCATTGGTGGTTAGGTCGATTAGCAAATTGTAAAAGACTATTAGATATGCAATTAAACTATGAATAAAATTTCAGATAAGCTTTTTATGTACAAACAAGAAAAGTTGTTAGCTTCCTGGAAAAATCCACCTTAAAGACAATGTCTAGTCTTTTCTGTGTCGGTCTATGCTTTGGATAAGAAAAATTGGCAATACGAATAGTTAGTTAATCGTCTTTTCGTTTCAATAACAACCAATTTTAAAAGTTTGATTGTAGAAACTTAAGGTTTTTTATCGCAACTTCCTAAAAAAAATTGAAATCCTTCCTACCTATTATTTAGTAAGTGTGTTCTTAGAGGAATATAATTTTTCATAAATATATCATTTTAGCTATCCCTTTTGCTGTTGTTTTGACTTAATGTTCAATTTGTTTTGGCAAATCACCATGCACTCGAATAACGCATCAAAATGGCGGAAATTTATTTCCGAAACTCACGTTCTGTGCGCCAAACTTATACAGCACTTCGTTTAATTTATGGCGCTCATAATCATCTATCTGAACAGCTCATACGCAATGCAATGGAAAAATATATGTCCACGTGTACTCTATTGGAAAATTTTCGCCCAACACGAGCTCATACAGTGCGTACCGAGGCTGGTATCGCTGCTGTAGAGGGTAGTGCGGCTGAGGATCCAAATTTAGCGATTCGACACCGTTTTCAACAACTTCGCCTCTGACTGTCTACTAAATGTTTTTTTTAGGTAAAATGTTGAACTAAAGTATAGTCCAACTAGTGCATCCATTGAAGTCATTGGACTCCTGATTGCGTCGTCGTACGCTGAGAATGAGTTGGAATTTGAACCGCATTTTTGCTTTCAAATCATTTACAGTGATGAGGCTCATTTCAGGCTTATTAGGTTCGTAAATAAACGACTTTGTAGTTTTTGGTGTGAGTGTAATCTTCAAGAGACTTTGGAAGCCGCATGATATCCCAAAAAAGTCACTGAATGGTGCGGTTTGCATGCCGTCAGCATAATTGTTCTTTTTTTTCAAATTTGAAGACGGAACCAACGTTACCATTAATGGCGATCGCTACCGATGAATGATCATCAATGACATCAATGTCAATGTCTGCCCAGATCATGTAATTTAACTTCATTGCACTACCTTTTTTGCCTTAAAAACACACTATATTAATAACATGTATATTTACGAATTGAAGCTTGAGTTTTTATATTTAATAAAAAGAGTTTTTCGTATAAATTCCTTATTTTCAGACAGAATGCAATCTACTTTATTCACAATGACGATTTCTCATTTAAGAAAAAATGATCTAGCCTAATTCAAATTGATGTCCAGCTAAACAAGGAAGTTGCAATTTTTTCGTTAATTTCCTCATATGCTTTCATTTTCCGAACAAGGAGAAGGTTGTTTTTCAAGACAATTTTATTTAATTTTGTCTGTGTTTTTAGTAGATTCGGAATGGATTACAGCCGAAAATTGATTCCAAATCTTATAAAAAACACACACAAAATTGAAAGGATTCCTTCAAAAAACAATTAAAGCATTTTCTGAAAATGAAATCAATTGGAGATTGAAGAAAGGTCATGTGACGAAGTTCTTGATGGGAACAAGTTGATCAAGAGAAGACCTCACAAGACTGAATGTTGCAAATAAAGTTACATATTTAAGTTGAAAATAGGAATTTTTTTTCGTAAGGTTTTTGCGAGTCAATTTTATATTTGCATACATATGAACACAATGTTTTCTCATTTTGATCCCACGCAAATTTTTACTTAAATTTTTTATGCCCATTGAAAGCTTTTAGTAATTTAATTTGGTGCCGTTTACCTCAAGAAAATTACTTTAATTTTTCGTTTATCTACGTAACAAAATTTTAATGTTTTAGAGGAAAATTATTTTAAAAAATTTCTCATAAAAATTGTAAAAATATTTTATGTGTGGATCAATTTATTAGTCAAATTTTATTAAATTGGCTGTTGTGTTGTAAAAATCGAACATAATTTTTTCCACTGTTTTTTTCGTTAAACCTTTTTCTCGGTTTTGTCTCCGAAGTTTTTTCGGCTTATTTTAAAGCAATATAAGAGCCATTCGTTTGTTTCTTTCTTAAATTAGAACGCTTAAAAATCAACCATCCACTGCGATTGTGGCAGGTTATCCAGCTGCACTTAAGGTAATCTGTCCAAATCGTCTAAAAGGAGCTAAAAAATCAGTTAGCATATATCTCTGTAGCGGTCTGCATTTAGCATAAAGTTGATCCTTTTACACTTTGAAAGAAGTAGGACCAAAGATGTCACAACTCCAAAACTCACTACAAACGATCCTTTTTAGGATACATTGGCTTCTCTACGTTTACGTGTAGTTTTTCGCAATCCCAAACCGGACAGTTCTCATTGTATTTATGTACTGTCTTAACGTACAAGGTGAAATTAGCTTCGTCGATTTTCCGACCAAAATTGGCGGCATTTATAAGCTTATAATTCCCAGTGATGTTATATTTTTTTATCGTAGGAAATTGATACTAGAAAAATACATACATGCCAATTTTTCTTAGCTACTAATTAAATTATTATATGTACAATATAATCCAAAAAAGGTTCTCACTCCATAAAATTTCACTGGCGGAATTTCACAGAAGATATTTGACGTAAACATGCTCTAGAAAAACATTACAATGCTAATTTTTCGTAAAAATTTGGGTAATTTTATTTTGTAGATATTTTGTTGTCACGAATTCTTTGTAGGCTTCCTTACGGAGCGTTTTCCAATCGAATCATATCCGCCAAATATTTTTTATAAAGTAGTTTGTTGAATATTTTTTTTTTTTTGATTTTTCCTCAGTAAATTTTCGTTAGCGGATTTTATCATAGAATTTATGTATAACCCACAAAAAAATTTAAAGTTTTTTTTCAACCGGATTTTCAGAGGCGGATTTTACCGAAGAAAATTTTTTAAAGCATAATTCGTAAAAAAAATTAAATCAATTAAATTATTAATTAATTAAATTAATTATTAATTGATTAATTTAATTATAAATTAGTTAATTTAATTATAAATTAGTTAATTTAATTATTAATTAATTAATTTAATTAATCACCTAAAATTGATCGCCCAATCAAAATCATTCTAAAATTGTACAATCATTGCTGAATGATGTTTTTGTTGGACAATGTTTATTCACTGTTTGTATGAGAAGCGAATTTCTATGATGTATGGTAGCGTTTCAATAAATATTCATGCAATTTTTCTGACAGTTTCCCCGAATTTTTTTTCAGTATCTATGCAAACAAATCAATGAGAAATAAACCGATCTCTTAGTATCGCTTTCGATTTTTTTGGATTTTACAAAGCTCTTTATTTGCGACATTTTGCCCAAACTGATATAAATTAGCTGATCTA
Organism: Oxycera nigricornis; assembly: GCA_963942545.1. Taxonomy (NCBI): domain Eukaryota; kingdom Metazoa; phylum Arthropoda; class Insecta; order Diptera; family Stratiomyidae; genus Oxycera; species Oxycera nigricornis. The sequence goes on along the minus strand of OZ012663.1, from coordinate 22,199,145 downwards.
ATATGAAGGAAATTAAGAACTTAAAGATGATTTGTGGCCAAGAACTATGAGACATGTCGTCTGGAAAGCCGTTACACATTTGCTACCAAATTCCATACAGATACAGCCACCATTGACACAATCAACACAAAATTTGAATCGAAGAGACCAGAAGTTATTTAGAATATTTTTTTCAATAAAATGATTTGTTAAAATATGCAATATCGATCGAGCTTACAAGTGTTTAGTATTTTTTGACTAAGAAAAAAATTCTCAATATTCACACAAAATAAGATAATATTCCCATTCAATTTTAATTTGCATATTCACGCTTTTCGGGTCAATGCATCTTGAAAATTTCATCCAATCGTTATGCAAATGCCTTAGATTGCTATGTAAGAAGACTAGGCCAAGTTGAACGGCCTTTAACGCACTCCAATCTACGATCGAGCTGTTTTTCGCGGTTTGTTTCCAATTTATTTTTTGCACCTATTTTAACAACAGGTGATATGTAGCATGCGTTACCTATGATTTCGACATAAAAGCCCAACTGGACATCTAAGAATTATTTGATGCTGATTCACATTTTAAATTCAATACAAAGACGACCGCTAAAAGATTACATCCATGGATTGAAAAGGTGAACCAATAATAAAAGAAATGACTGAGAAAGTACGTGTGGATGATGTGTTATAGTAACGCTTGGCATCCGTGGCATCAACTTGAAAGCCGCTGGATTAATATTAATTTATTCGATCGCATTGAAGATATGCTGGAAGATAATGAACTTTTCTCGGCAGTGAGCATGCAATGAACAATGAATCTGAAACAACTGTTAATTGTTATTTTTTCCACCCGTATTTTATATTTTCTAGAAGAAATCAAACAATGAAAGCCTTTTTAATTGTACTTCAATAGATGAAATTTCAAAATGCATACTTAAAAATATTGTCATAAAATTATTAAAATTATTTCTTGCTCTTAATTGACCTCCAACACTTTCTTTGTCGCATTAAATCATCTTCAGGGCACCCATCCATTCCGCGGAGAAAGTAACCACAATTATACCGTTCAAGTGTCAATATCTCGACAACGTATGTATAAGGAAAGAAAAAAATAATAAGTTGATTTTCTTCGCTGACCAAGAACTTGTATTCACCGGAATCCGCGAGCAGCTCTTGAAAATGCAAATCAGCCAAGGTCCTCGCCTTTTGCGTCCGCCACTGAACATGTGTGTAGTATCTTTCCAAATAGTGAACGGGCCATAAAAAGTGTTAATATCTTTGAGGTGTTCGCTTAGTAAGAGTAAGTGCGCCATTGATCAAGTGGACAATGCGAGCAGACGATCCAACGAACGTATTAAGAAAAAGTGGACATGAAAAATGTTTGTCATGTCCCGTTTCGCGATTGTTGTTTAGATTTAATAGATAATCGCGTAAGACTATCTACCGGATACGAGTGAAGATAAAACAGGTCATCAATGACGTTATTTTCGCAAATGCGAATGAGGAGTGGGTGATGGAATTTACGCTTTCGTAAAGTGACGCTCAATTAAATTTGCAATAATGTGGTGTCGAGAGCTCGTGCCGAAAGCAAATATTGCTAGGTGGCCCCCGAAAAAATCCTCTTGAAATTTGAACAAATATTTTGCAGAAGCACTTGTGCGGAAAGTTAGTCGTTCGGAAATTACAAATTGCTTCGACGAAAAATATCTACAAGCAACAATATGAACGATATGTTAGCACAACAGTATCTGTGAAAGATTACAGCCAAGTCGGCGAAGTAAAAATAAAATATTGCCTTCGCGTCTTCTAGGATTGCCTTGAGACTAAGGCATCTACGAAACTCAAGCTGTATCCCTAGGAATACGAAAGCTTTCAGGAATGTAAATATTTAACTTCCAATCTCGCTGAGATGATGCTGTGCAACTCTTCTGTTATTCTCATCTGTATGTTGAGGATTTTAATCAATTTGTTTTCTTATTCAATTTTCAGGAATTTAAAAAAAATTGTTCATTGCCAGACAAACTACAGGCCAAAATTCAAAAAGAAACGGACAATTTACTACAGATTAGAAACAACTGTTGGAATATATTTGATCTATTCATCTATAGGATGTTTTTGGAGATATACAGATTCCGATAGAAATATCTATCTTCGTAGCTGCCAAATTTTGACATTATGTTTCATTCACTTCACTTCACGTAAAGACTGTCACCCGACCATTGTCTCAAAATAGCGAAAACTTATTTCCAAAATGCGCGATAAGTGCACCAAACTTATAGAACACTTCGTCCAATTTATGGTGATCATAATCGTCCATCTAATCAGCGCATACGCAATACGATACACGCCCTCGTATACTCTATTGGACAATGTTCATCCAACACGAGCTCGTACAGTGCGTACCGAGACAGCTATCGCTGCTGTAGAGGCTGGTGTGACTAGGGATCCAAATTTATCGATTCGACACTGTTCTCAACTTGGCCTTTGTGCGTCCACTTCCACTACATGGAAAATATTGAGAAAAAATCTTGAACTGAAGTTCTATAAGATCCAATTTGTGCAATAATTGAAGCCATTGGACAATCGTTTCATCATTTGCGTCGTACGTTCGATGAGTGGACTGAGAATGAGTTGAACCACATTCTTTTGGCTTAATCGGTTCGTAAATAATCTGAATTGTCGTTTTTGGTGTGAGGATAATCTTTAAGAAGCCCCATTACTTCCCAAAAAGTCACTGTAAAGTGCAGTTTGGTCCTTTCTTTTAAAAATTTGAAGTCACCGTTAATGGCGATCGCTACTGACAATAAAATTCACCTTTTCAATATTTTATCTGTTTTATCTGTTTGAAAAGTTCTTTGCCTCTAAAAAAACACCCTAAAGAACGCGAACAAAATTACGGGCACAGCTAGTTTGAACTTGAATTTTTTCAGAATTATTGATTGAACAAGATGCATTTGATTAATCGGATTTTTTTTATCAATCGTTTTTTTAAATATGAAATTTAAGTTTTACTCACAATTTTGGTTCGCTTTTGATTACATTTTTGTCGGTTCAACAGTAATTTTCTGTAAAAATAAAACAAATATGTGTCTTTAAATATTTCAATTAATTCAGTGACTTGTATGTATAATTTTGGGTGTTATCTTAAAATAAATAACACATCTTGCAAAAAATTTATACATGTAATATAAAGCTGGAAAAAAGCTGAAAAAAGTCAAAATAATGTATGCCTTATACACATAAAGAAAACCTTCCCAACATCTCTCAACTTTTAATAATACTTTTTCCATTATTCAACGAAAACATTCTTTACAAATTCCGTTTTGCTTCCTATATTTTTTTCTCCGTTCCGCAAGGCTATTCACGCAAAACCATAGACACAGTAGTCATTCCACCATCATAGGTAAGCCTGGCTGACTAACCAACACAAGAAGGGTTTCAGGTTAAGAAGTTCCCTTACGGGCTATTTAGCTCGGTGTATGCTATCTCTAACATATTTAAAGTGATAAGTTGCGTCGTCGTTGTCATCGTTGTCGTTTTGCTGCTGGAATTAAGGAAAAGCCATAGGAAAAGACGAAAAACACAAGAAGGAAGGATGTCCTGCAGCATAACAATCATTTGAAAGTGAAAAGGGTTAAGCATTGTGCAAATATCAGGGGGTAGATTTGGTGAAAAAATAATGAGACAGCATTCGTTCGGCTTGTAGAATTTCTGTTTGACAACAGTTAGAAACATGTGCTTGACAACTGAATTCGCAATGAAAATGAGTCGCCCACCGGAATATATATATTTTTTTGTGCTAATTATGTCACAAATTTTACATTTTTCATGAGGGCGGACGTGAGAAACGTGCAAAACGAACACATTTTCGTAGAATTTCTAACTTCTTTAATAGTAAGACTTCTATTCAATATTTATGAGCTCAGCCCTATATTGTTTTCTTGAAATATTCACAGGTAATTGGAATATGCGCCCCAGTCACCACCAATGTCATTGTCATTGCGACAACTATACGCCGACGTCGTCGTGGCTAAAAACACCCCAGCCCAACCTACAAACCCTCCAGATTACGCCACATCCATTTTGTCGCCTCGCATCGACAACGGGGCTGGCAAGGTTGAAGAACAATGGCCGAAGCCACTTAACAGAAAACCACTTAACATTCTTTTCTGCACGAGCACGTTCGACTGTCTCCAACTTTTAATTAGTCACTTGCATCCACACACGTTGGCTTTATTGCACATTCATCATTCGCCCACCGGGCTATGGGGAGTAGTTACGTTACAAGGCCACGTTTTAGTCATTTATTATTAAAATTTAAAGATATCCGAAATTTTTAGACGGATATGAAAGATTCTAGCTTATCATGCAATGAAGGAGTAGGTAGTGTGAGGTTCTTTATTCTAGCAAAAGGATTTTATTATCTTTCTCATCCATATAATTACCTACAAATTTATTCTAAAAATTAAAACCTTTGCTTAAAGAATTATTGATAAATTCAAATATTTGCTAAAATAATTTACAAAATTAAAAAGCTATTGAAGTTCGGAGAGTCTTCTCTGCCACTTCTCTATGCTTCAGATTAACAATAAGAAGCTATCATAAATAAATTAAACATTACGAAAACATCCATCCAGGCGCCATGTGATCAACAAGGACGAACTTAACCAAAAGATGGCAACGCCATTAAACCCATAAATCTACTTGAATCTTTCTTTGGCCAACAAAACAAAAAGAGGACAAACAGATTATTTCAATGAAAATTCATTGCTTCGTCAAAATTCCTCTCCCAAAACAGTTTAAGAAGATTATTCATTGGCGAAGATTATACTATCAATTAATTATAATTAATTGCCATCAAATTAATTTTCAGATTTCCTGGGGAAATGAAGTAAAGTAGGAGTTTATTTATTCATTAATGTGGTTCTTGAGGTTGATCGATTTTAGGAATCGTTGCTCCATACCGATGTTCAAAATCAACATAAGGACCAATAATATATTCATAAGAAAGATATTAGAAAACAACCTAAACTTTTCCCGTCTTTGAACTTGTAGAAGATACGAGGTAGTGAATGGATCTGTAATAAGTAATTCTTTTGAATTTTCACAGAGCAGGAAGGAGGGAATAAAAAACTCAAATAAAAGTATTACTGACTTCAGGATAAAATCAAAAATATAGTTGGTAAATTTTCGCTATTTTCTCTGACATTGAAACGCTTGTGGTTTTGATTTTTGAAGACTTTTTGTGATTCAATTGGTCAATAAATAAGAATAAACTTAAAGAAATTGGATGGAGTAAGTTTTTCAAAGGACTTGACATACCCGTGCATTATGTACCCTAATCCTAAAATTTTCAATTCCGGATTTTGTTTTTTATAAAACTGCAATTCAAATTCGCCCTTTTGAAAACCATTGACCTTTCAGAGGATGGTTCACCGCTGACAGCGCTTACGAATCGAAATCATGTGATTTTGGAGTTCCTCGCGGATCTGCAGATGATCTCGACAGATGGGAACGAGCAAAGCTAGGTGGCGGGAGTCTGATTAGAGATATCAGCAGGAGTCGAAAACAAGGTTTCATGGGGGCAGTTAAATTATTATTTATCGCTTCGAATCAAGTACGCTCAGAATTTTCGGAGTATAAGAAGCCGGCAAAATACAAACGTCCGAATTGCGGCTCAATTATGAAAAAGGTGAGCTTTCAGAAACTCAAGAACTTTACGTTTTGACACCGAAGTGGTTTCAAATGGAACAGGTTCGGTTGAGGATGATGGAAAAACTTCAGGTATTTCCTCAGAAGAAATCTTCTCACATATATTTCTAGGAAAGACTTTCGTTCCTTTATCTAAAGCTGAAATGTTGCAATGCATTTCGAAAAAGAAACCAGTTATCAAATGGAAGAAACAGCACGTAAATGAAAAATAAGTTTCTAAGGAAGGCTGACTAATGAATACAAGGAATTTGTCTCATCCAATAGACTACAAAAGTGAAAAGAAAGCGACTTTTCTGCATCCTAACAGAATGACTGCGTCTTTGGATAGTCATCTTGTCGGTCCGCTTTTTCCAGCAAAGCCAGCCTTATTTCGACAATAACGCGTCGAATATTGGCTCCCATCAATAGTTGCTGGTTGATCAGCATAGACAAGTGATTTGACGTGCCTCCCTACAAAAAATAGTCTAATGGAGTCAAATCACAAGATGTGGGCGGCCAGTTTACAGATCAATTTCTTGAGATGATTCGTTCACGCGCTGTATGATGTTGGTTCTGTCTTCAGGTTTGAAAAAAAGGACTAATTATGGGACTAGTATGTAAACCACATTATACAGTGACTTTTCGGGATATAGTGGGGCTTCTAAAGTCTCTTGCGGACTATCAAAAACGGGAATTTTGATTATTTACGAACACATTAAGCCAGAAGTGAAAAAATGTGCCACATCCCTGAAAATGCTAAGACGATAAGAATGCCGATCCAACTCATTCTCAGCCCACTTGGTCCAAAGGCTTCAATTGCTGCACTAATTAAATCTTATATGTCTTTAGTCCAAGATATTTCGTCAAACTTTTCTATGTGATGAACAGACAGGGGCCAAATTGTTAAGAACGGCATCGAATCGATAAATTTGGATCCTCAGTCCCACTACCCGCTACAGCAGCGATAGCTGCCTCGGTACGCACTGTATGAGCTCGTTCTGGATGAACAAGGTCCAACGGAGTAAACGTGGAAATAGATTTTTCCATCGTATTGCGGATGCGCTGCGCTGATGAACAATTATGAGCACCATAAATTATGTCAAGTGCTCTATAAATTTGGAAAATAATTTCCACACTTTCGAGACGTTGTTCGGGTGTAAGTCTTTTTATGGTAATTTGGCAAAGTAAATTGAACATATTGTCAAAATGACAACGAAATGGTACAAGTGCAATAAAAGAATCCTTATCGGAAGTCCTATATATCTGTCTCTCCCCATATGCGCAACGTATCAAAGACAGAGGAACCCTACGACGGCATTAAACCTTTACTCAAGATTTTCTGCGAATAAAGAGTAGAACATATAAATTTTTTGCAATGATGTAAATTTGTCTTTCTCATTTGCTGCATTCTGGGAATCTCGCGGGAAAAAAACTACTAGCGTACTGCACACTATAATGGGGTTTATGAAAAGATGCATATATAAAAACTATCAATTAGTTAGCTTAATAAAAAAGGTTTCGCTACTCGAAAAACCATTGGTGTAAAAATGTTAGGAAACCTTAAGATTAAAGAACAGAAAGAAACAAATCCAAATGAAATTGAATCATCTCCTGTTTTCGAAAGAAACCACACCCGATTGCCTTTTCAAAAATTGGTCTCGTGCCAGCTAACCTTTGCAGAGTTCCAGTTTCCTTCTTGTAATCGAATCCGCATCAATTTCCACCACTGTCAATTCAAAACCAATTTCGCTTTCTAATATTGAAATCAAATAACATCCACTTTATAGCGATTGCTGACTCATGCTCTCTGCAAATTACACTTGAACCCGCCATTTACCCTCGACTTTCTTTGATGATTCCACGCTAAATGATGCGGTCTTTATGCTGCACTCGCAGATATTTGATGTACCTGAATCGGTTGTTGGTAATGCTATTGAGTGGTTGAAGAAGATGATGGTCCGAATGACGATGCATTGATGCCAACAACAGGCATCTAGCATCAATGCAAAACTGGAAGTAATTATTCACACATAAAGTTCACTTTCTTCCGAAACGGATGAAGGCTTTCATTTTGTATGTATATCCCCGGCTCTTCAGTTGTTATGGAAATGTAGTACGGAGAAAGTGTAATAAATTGTAATGACTATACAAAATGGGCTTGATGTGCAATGCAAAGCGATGTAATTGTTCGGCCGTGAACTCAGTATGTTGTCCTTGAATATGGTAATGTTGCATAAATGATGCAAATTGAGTTTATTGACCGACTATATATGGCTTAGGTGTATTACAGAGAGTTAGATTAAAAAAAATAATCAATTTCAGATATTGATAACAAATTTCCTTCATTGATATCGGTGTATAATATTTGAAACTCATAGTTTGCTAAGAAAACTTTAAGTTATCACATGATATCACCGTACCAATATAAGAGTACATGATATATGTCCTAAATAACATCTCAAAGAAAAATATTATTCAGAAATCTTCAGCCAAAACCGGGTCTCCAATTTATAGATAGCCTGTAATGAAAATCAATGTAAATTTCCGTACTTGAAACCACAATTGATAGCATTCCATAAATATAAGAACTGAAATCTCATAACGAAATTTCACATGTCGTCCAATTTACACTATGAAAAATGACGTAAGTCTGCATGTTCTTTATTTAGCTTGCCGTTGCGGGTAATAGTTTTATTCCACTTATTGGCAATCTAATCTCATTAAATGCTTCCTGGGACAAGCACTCAAATCAATTGTATCCCGTGCACAAATTAGCACACCACAAGGTTATTATTAACATTAGTTTTCTATTTTAGGCGCCTTGGGGCAAAACGGGAGATTTATGCAAAGAAGATGTACGAATTTTTTTTTAGAAAATTAATATAACCTTCTAGCGAATTTTACCAGAGTTGCGAAGTTGCGTAATAATAACTTATACAAAATAAGAACGATGATAAAAAACAAGATTTCGTCCAAAGCCCCATAATCAAGGTAAGAAATGGTATTCACGATTTTCTTTTAATACAACTTAATTTTTGAAGAAATACTTTTTTTTATTACGAAAATGTTTTAATTTTAAATTACTAAGGGGGATGTAGGGTAGATCGCCTCCTCGTGGTGCATCCTGGGTAACGCTAAATGATCTACCACGGCACGACTTTCGATTGTTTTCTTGGACAACTCTCTCGTCTTAACGACTATATCTGATGCTTTGGGCTGGTAGCAGTGGTATTCTGTCACCTGAGTACGCAAGAGTGACATCTTGCGGAAATGGCTTTCAGGCTAATGCCAATGCTGCCTCCGTCCCGGTAAAACCCTGGCAGGCCTCACGGTACGTTCAAAACTCGTCGCCACTAGTCTGGCCGTGTAGGTTCAGTTGAGTTTGGACTCCTGATTAGTCCCCGGCCCGGCTCTGAGCACATCTCCTCATAAGGGAATGTGCCAACCCTCGCATGGCCTCCCTGCTTCGGCATAGATAACCATGGGGTCTCAGGGGAACTGCACAACGAGTGGAGATAGCGGCTGTGAGGGGGGACCCAAATCGCAATGAATAATAAAACTCAAAGGGAAGATCCACTCGGCCCGGAAGGGAAGTGGACGAAGGTGACGCGTCCTTCTAGTGGGAAGAAGACCGCGGTACTCAGCCAACCCCCTACTTCTTCGAGGGATGCATGCACCAAGGCAGCTATGCCAGGGGCAAGCACCTCCTCAGTCAAGCCTACTGGCGCTAGCGGTAACACCAAGGTAACGGCGAACAAGCTGGCCCGCACTGTTTCCGGAGCGCCCTCCAACACCGCTTCCACTTCAGGTGTTAAGAAGCAACAAAACCCCTCGGTTACGGCTTACAGAGACAGAAGGTCCGCCTTCAAAGTCCTGAAAAGGCTGAAAGATTTACCTCCGGATGGTCTTTCCCAGAAGGATAAAATCTCCCTGAAATGGGCAACCACCACGGTAGAGGCTTACAAAGCCTCTATTCCGAAGAAAGAGGCAACTCATAAAAGATGTAGATCTAATGAGTCTGCCCCAATTCAACCGAGCGTTCAACTGCCGGTTAGTAAAAGACCAAAACTGGTCTCACCCAATCCTGTTAAGGGCAGGAGTTTTAGTGAAGCTGCCAAGGAAAGCCTGGTATGGGCTGTTATCGACAGAAGCAGTAGCGATGGCACCATCTCACCGTCAAACTGGAAGATGGTGGAAATCGCGCTTCTCCGGGTGTACAAGCCCATACTCGAGGCAAATCCTGGCCCTCCACCAAGCTGTCGTGATGCTGGCTGGTACCAGGGTCACGTTAAGTTGATAGCCTGTACAGATCAACGTTCAGCGGATCTCTACAAGCAGGCTATAGGTAGAGTGGGAGAAGTCTGGCCTGGAGCAAAGCTGGACGCTGTCTCCAGGGAAGATATCCCGAATAGGCCTCGGTCCAGGGCGTGGATACCAGCGGAGCCATCCACACCGGAGGAAATTGTTGAGCTAATCAAGCTCAGCAATGCTGACCTCCCGGTGGAAAACTGGAAGGTAGCTAAGGTTAGCGAGCCCAGCAATGGACAGCGAGAGGCTCTAATAATCTTGAACGAGGAGTCGCTAGCTCCATTGGAGTCGAAGTGCGGGGTGATTAGCTACGGTTTCTCGGCTATCACCCTGCGAGTATATCGCAAGGACCGTACTGGGAAGGCAGTACGGGAACCGAGCAAGGAGAGTGGAAGCGAGGGAACTGTGGAAGCATCAGTAGACCCGACCGTGGACCTCTCTGAGTCAGATCTTCTCTCCGATGACGGAAGAAGCACCACCTCCACTGCGGGGTTGGCTGGGGACCTTCTCAGATCCCTCGACCTGGTCGAGGAGGAGGAGATGTCCTTATCTGACGAGGAGGCGGATAAAACATTGTGTCGCGATGCTGAGGTTTCTGCAGATTAACCTCCAGCACTCCAAGGCGGCATCCGCCGCACTGCTCCTCCACCTGGCCCAAAAAGGAGAGGAGCTAATACTGGCCCAGGAACCTTGGGTTGTTGGAAACCGGGTTTGCGGGCTCAACTTGAAAGGATATAACACAGTATCCTTCAACACAGCAGGTAAACCGAGAGCTTGCATAATTGTAAAGGAAGGCTTGAAGTTTTTAACCTTGTATAATTTCAGTGACCAGGACACCGTTGCGATAGCAGTGGAAAGACAGTCCAAACCCCTTTGGGCTGTCTCCTGCTACATGGCGCATGATGTTCTGCCACCTCCAACTAGCCTGCAGAGGATTACAAGGGAAGCCACTGCAAGAGGCATCCCTTTAATAGTCGGAGCGGACGCCAATGCTCATCATCGCATCTGGGGTAGCACCGACACGAATAAACGGGGTGAGTCACTATTTGAATTCATTTTATTGCATGACTTAGCCCTAGCTAACAAAGGTGAGGATCCTACCTTCATTACGGCAAGCCGTAGAGAGGTTCTGGATATCACTCTGACGAACGAGCACTTGAACCAAGCTATCAAGGGATGGCACGTATCACAAGAGTGCTCGTTCTCTGATCACCTATACATAAAGTTCGATCTGGCATCTGACCCTCCGACAAATCCAACCTTCATTAACAAAAGGAGGATGGATTGGGTCAAATACCAATCGGTATTTGAGTCCGCGCTAGAAGGCGGACCTCCAGAGATTGCAGACACACCCGGTCTTGAGAAAGCCGTTGGGACCCTTACATTGGCCTTCAATGACGCAGCAAGGTCTGCATGTAGTCCAACGAAACCTAGAGGGAAGTACAAGCCCCCATGGTGGAATAGTGACATTGCGGAGCTGCGGAAGGAATGTAGGAAGTCCTTCAACCGAGCTAAAGAAACAAATGACTGGTCTTCTTATAAAACAAAACTGAAGGAGTTCAAATCCTCTATCAGAAAGGCTAAACGCACCTCTTGGAGAAGCTTCTGTGCAGAAATAGAACACTCCAAAGATGTCAGTCGCCTGCGAAAAGTCATGACGAGCTCCCCCTCATTTCTAGGGTCCGTTAAGGACGCAAATGGAGTCTGGACGAAATCCAGCTCCGAGACTCTGTCTGTTCTCGTGGATACGCACTTCCCGGGCAGTGATGATGTGGCTGACAAAGCGGATCCACACACGCTCTCGGATTGCATGCCAACTACTGTGCCTGTAAATGACAGGCTCCTACGCTGGGCAATCAGCTCATTTCAACCCTTTAAATCCCCTGGCATGGATAACATCTCACCTATTGAGATCCAGCAGGGTATCAATATAGCACTGCCATGGCTGAACGCCATTTTCAAAGCATGTGTACGGATGGCTTACATTCCACAGCAGTGGAGAGAAGCAAAAATAGTTTTCATACCTAAAGCGGGTAAAACATCCCACTCCTCACCTAAGGATTACAGACCTATCAGTCTCACCTCCTTTCTGCTAAAAACTCTGGAGCGACTGATAGAGATCCATCTGAGAGCTATTCTGAAACCACTCTCTAATGCGCAGCACGCATACACAAAAGGGAGATCGGTTGAAACAGCTCTTCACTCGCTCACCAGCTATATCGAAAAATCGCTAAGCGTTAAGGAATACACGCAAGCAGTTTTTATAGACATCGAAGGGGCTTTCAACAATATCAGCCATAAGGCTATTGGCAAAGCACTCGGGGAAAGCAATGCCGATGACAACCTGATAGGGTTCATCGGTCAACTGCTTAGCAGCAGGAACATCAACTCCACGCTAGGAAACAGTACCTTACGAAGGAGGGTTTGCAGAGGCACACCACAAGGTGGGGTGCTATCACCCCTTCTATGGAACCTAGTGGTGGATGAACTCCTGTCAAAAATAGAAGCGACTGGCTGCAAAGTCGTAGCTTATGCCGACGATGTTGCAATAGCAATATCGGGAAAATTTGTTAACACCCTATCGGAAAGACTAAACTTTGCCCTAGGTATTCTTACCAAATGGAGCAAAGAGTGTGGTCTAAAGATCAACCCGCAAAAGACGGAATTTATGCTCTTCACAAGAAGGTATAAAATTCCACGATTTGTCCCACCTAAGCTTGAGGAGATAAGTCTCAACCTATCTCATCAGGTCAAATATTTAGGTCTAATTCTGGACTCTAAACTCGCATGGAAAGCGAACACAGCAGAAAGAGCACGCAAGGCTGCATGCGCAATCTACTGCTGCAAACGAGCTATTGGGAAAAGGTGGGGATTAAAACCCAAAATTGTATCATGGCTCTATACGGCGATAGTGGAACCAATCCTTCTGTATGGCGCAGTTATTTGGTGGCCTGCTATGGCGAAAGCATCAAATGTAAACCTGCTGAACAAGGTCAGAAGGAGTGCGGCTATTGCAATCACCGGGGCTCTACGGACTACCCCGACAAAGGCATTATTTATGCTACTAAATTGGCTTCCGACAGAGCTACTTACGAGACAGCAGGCCAAGTGCACTGCTGTTCGATTAAAAGCTCTGCGACTATGGCATGAGGATAACTTTGGTCACTCCACAATACTACGGAGGGATGGGCCAACGTCAGGGAAAGTGGACCTTGCATCTCCGATTCCCTGTTTTCACCATGGTTTCAGGACAGTCATCCCGAATAGGGAGGACTGGACCACAGAAAGAGATGGGATACAGGAATCGGTCGACATCTACACCGATGGATCAAAAATGGAGGGAAGAGTTGGCTGTGGCGTGTTCTCAGAACAGCTAGGCCTGAAACTATCCTTCCGATTACCAGACCACTGCAGCGTCTTTCAGGCAGAGGTCATTGCGATTTATAAGGCAGTTGACTGGCTGAGAAGTCAGAAAATTTCCACAAGAAATTTAAACATCTTTTCTGACAGTCAAGCTGCCATCCAATCATTATCCAGCGTGTATACTTCATCTAAAATTGCGATGGAATGCCGCTCACAACTGAACGTGTTGTCGCTTCACTGTGAAGTGATTCTTTGTTGGGTACCGGGGCATAGTGATATACCTGGAAACTGCGAAGCAGATGCCTTAGCGAGAGCTGGCACCGAGCTTCAGGAATATACACTTAACCCCGAAGTCGGCCAACCTCTAGCTTCCATAAAGCTAGGATTTAAGCAGCACTACGTGGAGGCTGCGAATAGGGCCTGGCTGCTCGAAGAAACCTGTAGCACAACCAGGCAAACTTGGCACGCACTGTGCTCCAAACGCACCAAGCGGCTCCTCAACATAAGCCGCGACACCCTGAGTTCCGTCGTTTCCGTACTAACGGGACACTGTTTGATCGGCAGACACGCAGAAAGACTGGGTGTCCCTTTCAATGATTTCTGCCGAAGTTGCAGATCAGAGGAAGAGGAAGAAACCATTAAACACTTTCTGTGTGAATGTCCGGCGCTGTCCAGGAAGCGCATGCAAACCTTGGGCACACCCTTCCTAGACAACCTCACGGAAGCAGCCGATTTGGACATTGGCTGCATAGCCGGCTTTATTCGAGAATCTGGATGGTTCTCGTCATCCCGCAGGTTCTAGTGCCGCCCTTATATTCTGTGGTATCACAATGGGCCTCTCGTGGCCTAAGTGAGCTACCTTTGGATAAAAGGGGGCTGCCACTACAACCAACCAACCAAATTACTAAGGGCTTTATGCACTACCTTCTTAATTTTGTAAAGCGTTGATTGCGGGGGGCGTCTTTTTTTCAACATTAAAAAAGGTATATTTTTTGCTGTTGCTTTATTGAATTAAAAAACGACTGTATTATATTGATCGAAAATTTATACTCATTAGAACGACGTTAAGGTACTAGTCCACTTTATAAATTTCGAAAAATGGAATTTTTGTTGTTGCATTTTTTGACTCCTGAACTTCAAAAATGACTTCAAGTAAAATCTTTTCGAAATTCGAAAGTTTAATATATAAATGGCGGCTTTGACTGTGTGCGCGTTTTCGGTCCTTTTTAGGTGTTCGATCAGCTTCCTGCCGCGTGGCGTCTCTTTCATTTCCTTTCTCTTAAATACCGGTTTCTCCTTTATACATTATAAGTATTTGCGGCTTTCTAACCTGTGCCTAGTGCTTATTTAAACTTCTACACATCAATTGTGTGTTTTTGAAAAATGTCCAATTTTACATTTTTCAAAAGATATTTTCTCAGCAAAATGGAACAAAAAATTTAAACACGTTTTTAGCAAAACAACGTTTTCTAACATGGCAGACAGATAATCTCCGGATCTACCGAAATACTGATAATCAAAAACTTTGATGTGTTTTATTTGTTAGAGATAATTACACCGTAATCCACCAGAATATGAGCAAAATTGGGGGAAAAAATTGGGCGTTAAAAAAACTACGAAAAAAGATCGATTTTCGACATTTTTTCCACAAGTCCAACATTTTTTAAAACTGATTTTATTGAAAACGGTGGTAGATTACGGTGTAAGAGACCTTGCTTTTTAAAGTGCCGTTAATTTTTTTTTGTTTCAGGTCTACCAATCCATAGATTATCTCTTTGCCGTGGAGTAACGATTTTTTCAGAGCTTAATTTCGGCACCCTCTATAAAAGAGAATAATAGATAAAAAAAAACTTAATTATTTTTTTGTTTTATTCAAATATGAAATAATACTTAAAAAAGATTTATGACAATATATAATGAAGTGTCTGACAAACAAATTCTTGAAAACTGGTCTGTTTCGCCTCCTAAAGTGGACTGGTACCTTAATAGAACTTTTGTTTCGTGAAATATCACGCGTGGTAGAAATACCTTCAAAAAAAAAACTGAATCTTATGAAAAATGAATCAGCTCAGGTCAGTGCTAAAACGCTTCGATAGACACCACACCCAAGTCCATACGACTTTACCTTCATGAGATATCGTTCTAGAAAGAAATTACTCGTAAGACCCTAATACGTGAGAATATGTTGAAAATTTCGATTTAGATTTTCAGACTAAATACAATAACTTTCCTATACTACTGGAAAGTTAACAAAAGTAGAATTTTTGGAATTGAGCAGGCCAAATCAGGAAGAAACGAACATTTTGCCATGAAAATCGTTAAAAATTGCAACTTATAGAGCACTCGGCACGCACGAAGACTTATACAAAATAGTGGGAATTTATTTCCGAATTTCTTGCTCTGTATGCCAAATTTATAGAGCACTTTGTCTAAGTTATAGTGCTCGTAATCGTCCATCTGAGCAGCACATACGCAATACGATGAAAATATTTGTGTCCACGTATGCTCTATTGGAAAATTTTCATCCAACACGAGCTCGTACAGTGCGTACCGAGGCAACTATCACTTCTGTAGAGGTTAGTGTGACTGAGGATCCAAATTTATCGATTCCACGCCGTTCTCAACAACTTGGTTTGGACAAAGCCCTATAAAATTGATAAATCAGCAACTATTAATAACTTTCAAATTGGCTTAATAAGGCTGTCTATGCTGGGAAAAGTGGTGCAAAATTGAACTGACAGGACGGCCTTCCTAAGACGCAGCCATGGTGGTCATTTGCCAGATATTATTTTCAAACAGTAAATGCCATGAAATTTGCAAGCCAACAAAGACAAAAAATTAGTCATTTCAATAATTTATCAGTTTTTTATTCGTTTGAAAAGTTCTTGGACTCTAAAAATCAGCCTACATAATATATTTTTTTTTTAAAAATGTAATTTGGGTTTTGTGTAAGTTGCAACACATTTACAGCATCAAAATTTAATGTAACAGCAAATTCCGTTTCATAACGTTCCGAAAAATAGAATTTTCTACTTAAATCTTTTTTACTACGAGAAATAAAATAAAAAATATACCTGAAATTAATATGATTAAGAAAGGATTCTATTCTAAAGTTTGAAAGCTAACTCTGACTTTCTTGCATCTAAGAAGCAAATTTGAGAAGGGTCCTAATTATTGAAACTTTTGCATAAATCGAAACAAAAAATGATGATAAGAATGCTGTGTTCAGCTTTTTTCGCTTTCGGTCTTCTTCAAAATCAAGATCTTTTTCTACTTCTTGATGTCTAATATTAACAACACTTTTTTTTCAAGAATTTGCACCAAATCCTTCAAAGAATGCGGTCTTTCTTGTTCTTAAAGACAATGTTTCTCATCAAAATTAAATTCGAACATCTTTTAAAGTCGAATACTATGTAGAATTCTCATTTCTTGAATTGACGTCATTTCATTTTTTATATTCTTGTTTGTTTCCTGTTCTTGTCATGTTGCTAGACTCTGCTCCAATAAATTCAAATTAAAAATTCACGCTATAAAGAAATCATATTCCTTCATAGCTTAAATAGAGCTCGTTCTACAAAATCAGACATTGTGGCGTTTACAACATTTTCAGAGCACAACCGATGATTGGGGTTTCCATTGAGCAGATATTCCAAAAAGAATAGAATTAAATGAATTGTTGAAATGATTTCAAGTTTTCATTCTATTCATGGGATACAATTTAAGCAGGTGTAGGTACTTCATTTATAACATCATTCATTTAGTTGTCCTCTACAATTAATGCTGTACTTCAAAAATTTACGGTTTTGTCTCCAAACAAGTATTCTTACGTACATGTGTCTTAAAAAAACATAACAGCAAACAACGCAAAGTCTCTACATTTTCTCTTGAGAATTCTGAAACAGTTGTTTCGCTAGAACTAATATTTTCCCTAATGAATTTTTATTACGGTCACCGAAAAAATTCTTCCGAAAACAAAACCATGAAAAGACAGGGAGACAATGTCCAAACAAGTTATAATAGAAACAATTTATAAATCATTCCGGGGCAGAGAGAATATACAAATAAGTATAATAACTTTTTGGAAATGTTATTCTTTTTGTTTTGTATTTTTTTCCTCTGACGATTTTCAGACCATAATGATAGCCATCAACCGCTCGCTGTGGGAAAAGATAATAAACCGACAAAAGATATTTGTATCTTTTCTTTCTTGTTGCATTCATCGTACTTTGTGCGGTCAAATTTTGGACAGTAGTTGTCGGAATTGGTCGTGAAACTTGCGGAACTTTGATAAAATATGAATCATGAAGTTATGATGGCTAATGATCCACAAGAAAATTGTAATTAAAATACAATTGGGATTAGTACACACCGTAATTTAAATGTTGCACGCCTATCTTTTTGTTGAATCGCATGTTCATGACTTGTTGCATGTAATTCATTGTTTCAATTGTAATGCTTATTGTTTGTTTCAAAAGTTACATTTTTGATGACTTAATTAACGAACGAAATGTGTTGAAGTTTACATTAAGTACATGCCCATTTGCATAGAAATTAAAGTGAAAGACATGTGAACATAAATTATTTTCAATTATTGTATAAATGCTGGATTTGAATGCAAGTATAATTTCTTTTGACAATTACTTTGAACTATTTTGAATAGTTTTATGTGAAGTATGGTGCTACTACTACTATGCTTTAATCATAACACTATACGTACATTAAAAATCATAATTGTTTGCCCGTCGCATATAATTTTGGAAAACCGAAGAAAACAAGAGAATTGAAAAATAAATAAAACACTTTATAACTTTGTCTGAAAGCCAATTGTACTTACTTGATGTAAATAAAAATTTACGAAATTTTAATATTTTTTTCTTTTGAACCGAATTGACCCCTTAAGGGGGGTTTCAGGTATTAAAAGGCATTTTTAAAAAAAACTGGATGCATAATATCTCAAGAATATTGTGTCAAAATTTCAAGTCGATTGGAGAAAAATTGACGAAGTTATGATCGAATTCGCATATGAATTTTTTATACCAGGTTTTTTAGTGTTTAAAACTTTAAAGCGCATTTCCCATAACTGACGTTTTCAAAGTCGGTAACTACTACTACTTTTGAAATTTTGAACATAAATACTCAATATGTTGAAATCTGCAAGTGGTATCAATTTTACAAAAAAAAAAGATAAATTACTCTATGCTACAATTTAGCTAACACATTTTTAAATAAAATTGAAACTTATAATATTTTTTACCCGAAGAAAAAATAAAAGAAAAAATTCTACAATTAGCAAGGTTTTATAAAAGAGGGTCTTACTTGGCGGCTCTTTTCTCCACGATCTTTTAAATTTTTATCCATTTTTTGAACTGTTCATAAACATCCAGTTGATTACAGGAAGATTAGAAAAATTATATACTGACAGCTGCATCAAAAAAAATTGTATACCTATTTTCCCGGACGCAAGACATTTACTAAATATATTATAATTTGGAACGCAAGAATTATATAAAAAAAACTGTAAGTAAATCAAGATTGTTGCAGGGATGTCGTTATTCTTTTTAAAAACTAACGAAAATATGGATGAAAGTCTATTTCAAGCAGACGTTTGACTTTGAGCGTAAAATAAATTGATTTTTTTCTGCAAGTCAACCATTTCTCGATAATATCACCCAATTTCTATAATATTTTGTTGAACTGTGTGATGAATTTGGGAAATACCAATTAACGACATCTATCGCCTACGGCAGTATCGACCACAAACTTGTTAGTGTCGGGTTTATGTCAAAAACACATTTCTAAAATGTTTTCGAAAAGAATGCAAAGATATGTACATATGTTCTTATACCGGCGAATGGTAAAAATCATGAATAGCTTCAAAAACATGTGTTTTCATGGAAAGCATTTATCAATTGTATTAAACTTCATCTCAAATTTAAAAAAAATGATTTTTTTATTCTCCAGGAAAAATCTTTTTTCTCAAACCAATGAAACCATTTCCCAAATTAGGTAAAGTAATTCCCATCGGTACAATTGATTGAAATTAGTATGTTTAGAACATGCAACTTGAATAACGTGCGTAGATTGAAAAAATGTTTTGCTATACATGTAATAACATTTCCTTAAAGCTATCCCTAACTTACTTATAGGGTTGTTCTAACAACGTTTGCCAACAAAAAGTATGTGCTAGCTGAAAACATCCACAAAAATGTGGTCTAGGTGCGACCCTTATGGTCCACACGACTAACTTTCCAGTGAATAAAGAAACTATGATTTGTTTTTATCATTTATGTTTATATATTATTCTAAAATATTATAATTATTTTTTTTTTATTTTTTTAGCCATAAAAGTTTTTTGATAGTGGAAGACGTCTCCGCCCTCGTCATCTACCACAGTCTCGACTATATCCAAAATCCCCCAGATCCAAAATCCCCCAGATTCTAAATCTTCCAGATCAAAAATCCCCCAGATCCTAGATCTCCTATATCCAAAATCCCCCAAATCCAAAATCTCCCATTCCAAAATCCCCCATACCCTAAATGCCCCAGATCCAAAATCCCCCAGATACGGAATCTCCCAGATTAAAAATCCTCTAGATCCTAAATCTCCCAGATCCTAAATCCCCCAGATCAAAAATCCCCCACACCAGATCCTAAATCCAATATTAAATTACTTATAACAAGATCCAACATTAACTGCATTAGCGTCTCTCCTCTCATTCTCCCAAACCTGATAATATAAGTTTGAAATTTAAAAAATAATCTTAATTTTTTTTTTCAAATTGAATTTTTACAAATTTGATCCGAATTTTTCTAAAACACACAATAATAATAATATTACTATGAAGGTATTTGGGATCTGCACGAATTAATAGTGCGTTTCAACAGTTTTAAAATTAAGTAATTTTCCTCAATAAAAAACGACTAAACCGATTTTGCTGAAAACTCATTCAGTTCTAAGTTACGTAATTACGCGTCGAATGAAACCAGTCTCACGTCAATGTGTTCTGTGGTTCTTGAGATAATCGAGACGAAAAATAATTCCGAACGCACATACGCACAGCCGCACATACGTGCATACACACTCACAGTCATCTCTCTAAAAACGATGGATTTGGATTCTAGAGACCTTAAAACGTGGAGATATGTCAAAATTTGGGATTCGCGAAATCGACCCCATTACAATAACTTTCCACTGGGAAGTTAAAAATTTGCCACTAGGTCCGTTAGAGAATTGTAAAGATTTTGAGAATGAAAGATTTTAAGAAAGGATTCTAAGACAGAATAATTTTTTAAAAACATTTTATAGACCAAAAAGTATAAAAAATCAGGGGAAACCACTAATCGCCTTATCAAGCAGGGTGAATTCAGCTATAAAGTACTTTCCGGTGGCAAATGTTGCTGGAATCACCTTCCTTTTCATACTCAGAACCTGCAAATTATTTAAATTGCATCTATTAAATAGCATATTTGATTCTACTGGGTTTTAGTTTACCTGATTCGAGAAAAGGATTTTTCACTTGAAAAATGGTCTAATTAATTATAAAAAACGAATTTTTGATTCGGGAACAGGTTTGATTAATATGAAAAAGAAATATTTTTTTACATAGGATAGATTTAACATCCATTGGAAAATGTTATAAATAGATTATTACTCTTCTATTCCGGTTTTATATATTGATTTCATCGATGGCTCGATCATTTAAAAAAATTGCTAACACGGCGCAGTCATCAACGTAGCGATCATTTTCGATCAAACGTTAGTTAAGGGTTAAGGGTTCATGAGTTGTTCATAGGAAAATGACCGTTCGTGTAATAAAAATTGTACATTTTTTGACAGTACATAAAATTTTTTGCAATGATTTTGGACCAAGTGTTCAGTGTATTTTTTGGAAGATCATAATATAAGAAAGAATCAACTATTTTCAAAGTTCTAGTTCTGTATCGCCACATTACGTCGAGTTGTAGTCTTTTTTCATGTTCAGTTCAAAATTTGGTTTTGTTTTTATTGGTCCGCAACCCACAAAAATATCATAGCCAATAGTCGTTAGGAATAGAAACATAGCAAACGACCATATATAAATTATTTTACTATACTTTGAAGCATAAAAAACAAAATTAAGTAGGTCATCATCATGACAAAATATTGAATGTTCGCAAGGTTCCTCAATACATATGCATATTCAAAATATAACAAAGTCTTGTCTTTTGAACAAAAGTACCAGGATTCCGGTAATAAAAGCATAAAGAGAACAGCTCTTGAGTTGTCCTTGAAAGTAATTAGTATTCTTCTTTCATAAAGTTCAGTTTTTTGTCTCCCGCAAGCGTTCTCAAAACCAATCGCCAATAATAATGGACTTGCTTTTAATTTAGGTGGCTTAAGCAGTAACGGCGACCTTCTTAATTGAATTCCATAATAGACTCTTCAACATTACTTAACAGTTATGCTTCCTTACAAGTTCCATGCCGGTGAACTTTCCCAAGGACCAATTTTAATCAAATTCACTGCCACGTTTCTCGAGCATATTTCAGTTCTTAGCCGAAGAGTCTTAATTACATTAATTATAGTTCCAAAAGTAAGAGCTTGAAGAATATCGGACTCTGAAGTGTGTTGTTTATTGATGATTTTGTTGCCTGGATTCTCTTTGAATTCGGACTATCTTTTGATGGCGCACTTAACGCTAAGAATTATCAATCATCTAAAAAGCAAAACAATTCCCAAACTAATAAGAATGCGAACATTTTCGCGTTATCCTGTTTACGATACAATATGAACATAATATCCTATCATCGAATCAATGCTGGCAGAATATCGTTAGCAATTTTTCATAGTGGCACCATTTACAGACGATTGCCTAGCCTAGAGCGTGGAAGACGGAACAGCCAATGCAAAAGAATGGCATTTTTACGGTCCATCATCTCGACATGTTGTCATCTTTCTCTCCTGAATGTTGAACAAGAACGATGACGAGATCCTAATAAGGTGATAATGTTGTCGATGGAAATGATAAGCCAGGCCTGTTTACAAGTGAGGAAAAATGCGCACACATAACGCTAATCTTGTCTGGGAAAATGGGCTCATGAACTTTGTCGCTCTAGGATATCGCGAGTCTTTAACTTTTGTAGCGATTTTCAATTTTAAATGCGCTGGTATTTGGCACATTGAAACAGTTGTTGGCTAATTTCGTCAGTTCTTTCGGGCTAGGAAGTCCTAACTCAGGAATTATAGTGTACATAGTGTACTTCGATGTCTTCAGTTTGTTTCGGCAGAGTTCGTCTCGTTATTAACTAGAATTTCACTTGAATTTTAGCCTTCGATGGAGAGCACCGCTTGTTAACTGAAAGTAGTTTTTGAATATGCTTTTTTGTGTTGAGTTGGATGTTATTTCGTTTTGCTTGGCGAAAGGACTTCACTTGTTGAAGTGAAACGTAAAAGTTGAGAGTTCTTTCATGAACCATCTCTTCAAGTTCACCGGAGTTAAATGGAGCCCTCATATATACATCCGGGAAAATGAATGGCAACTTTTCTTGTTGTAAGTTCACTTAGAAAATATTGTTCTTGACTACACTTGTAACCATGTCGCCAAAACATACATTCTTAAGCTGCTTGTAAATTGAGTATCCAAACTCGATAGAAGCATTCGTTTCTTTTTGTCTTTTATTGTTCAACAATTTCCTATCTCAAATGCAATCATGTACACTTGATCTTTCGTAAGTCTTATGAAAGTAACCAAACAGTTTGGCTTTAAATCCAACTCTTTTTCAGCCGAGTGAACGTTTAACACAATCCATTTTTCGTTGCACCAAAACCCAGTTTGCTTGCTCTACATCGGTGCAAACCTGTCCGAAGAGAACGTCCACCTGGTCGCCAAAGAGTAAGTATTGGTTACATAAAATCGTATTAGAAACAATACGACTCTGAGGCCACCAACCAACCGCTTGCTGCCTATGACCCAACACTGAAAGTAGTATCTGCTGCAACCATACTACTATTCATTCTGACTGGTTAGCCTAGCGCTAGCGAACAGCTTAGCCAACACGCGAATCGAATTCATTACACGAAATCGAACCGAATAAGTGAAAGTTTCTCACAACAAACATTGTAATGATGATACTACAAAAATAGACCTAATAACAATAACAATACCTAATCGTACATTGATTTTCTCTGATACATTTCTTTGTTTGTTTGTGTGTTTCGCGCATAAACAATGTTCGAGGTCGCAGTCACACGCGACGGTTGATTTTGCAAGTGGTAACAATACCCAACTAGATTTCTCAGTACATCCTTTTTAGGTGCGATACTATTATTGTTGTTAGTATTGTGAGAAAGTTAATTTGCAAGTTCATCTTCGCAAAGAAGAAGATGATAGCGATGGGAAAATGAGCAGTAACGAATTTTCATTTACGGGAAAGTCAGATATTTTTGCAGTTGCTTAGAAACGGACAATAATAGGCTAATTTCCTGGCTACAGTTTCAATTCCGCAATACTTAAATGTTATTTAGTGGTTCTGTTATAATGTTACCTGCGTTGCTTCCTGAAAGTAAGTGTAAGTAAATTGATGGTATTTTTGGCTTGTGGGTCGTAATTTGAAGATAAATTGTGGTAATTGATCTCCGATGAAGATTTTTAGGTTTTCTGTGTTTTTGTTTTTTGATAATTAGAGCATATTTGCTAAGTAAGGAGTGTTTCGAAAAAATTGACCTTTATAATTATGTCTCTTGAAGTGGTATTAATTGCTTCATCGAACTAATTTTTTTCTTTTATTATTATATTGTAATAATTAACATTCACATAAAAATTCAGTGAATTTTCATTTCAAGGGAAAAAAAATATTATTTTGAATTCTTTTCGATTTTAGCATTTTTTTTTAATGTTTTCTGCATTTCGATTTGTCGAAGTTCTGGACAGTTTGGAGGGTTAGCTGCTCTCGGTATCACGGAAATGTTGTTGTCCTCATACCACTTCATTGTTGATCGAGCATAATGACTTGTCGCTAAATTCGGCCAAAATGCTACAGATGCGTCGTGTTTCTCGATAAATGGTTTTAGTCGCTTCTCTAAACACTATTCGATGTATACTGCTGAGTTGATCGCTAAAATTTCCTCTGATATGAGACCATATCGATATATTATCTGCCAAATCATATACCGTTTGAGAAATTTTGTGCTTTTTTTGGTTTTATGTTTTGGGCTAACACCACCCTTTAATCCTGCTGTATAGAAGCCCTGACCAGGCAACTGTGCGAAATCGGCCTTCACGTATGTTTCATCGTCCAACACAACACAATCGAATTTGGTCAGGTAATCCGTGTATAGCTTTCGAGTCCGATTTTTCGCTTCTTACTCCTTTTCCTCGAATCGTTCGGGTACTTTTTGGACTTTATATGATCTAAGATTATAATGATTCTTAATCCTCAGAATCATTGCTTTCGATGTTTGCACTTTTTGAGGCATATCTCGAATGGATGTGTTAGAACTCTGCAAACATTTCCTCTTCACATTTCGGCTTAAATTTGTATCGGATGGACCATTTTTTACCTGATCCAGACTTTCGAGCAATAGGTAGGCCTTTTTTGTACTTTATAATCATTCGTTTCACCTTTGCAATCGACGAATTGGTCTCCTTTGCTAGTATCGAATATTTACACAGAGGATTTTCCAGGGAATTGCACACAATTAAACAAGGCACTTTTTCGTGATTTGATGACATCTTTGCAAGAGTGATCTTCCAATACGAATGAATTAAACGTTCTTTTTTGTCGCATTTTATAACTAATGCTTGAACTTATCCCAAACAGGAGCTATGCAGAAAAAACTAAAGGTCAATTTCTTTGATACATTGCTTACTTCTTTAAGAACGTAGAAACAGGCCAAGTTGAGAGAAGATATGCATCTGGAGAAAATGATAAAATATAATGGCAAGCACGAGAGCCTCATAGTGAGAAACGTATGACAAAATACCGCAACAGATTCGAGTACATCCAACAAAAAAAATTGAGAGCGCTAAATTTTAGCAAAAGCTGGTATGAAACTAATAGGGCATGTTCTCTCATCATATAAGGTCACCCATAAACTACGTGTCCTGATTTGGTTAGCTGTAGAGTTTTGATTTGTGATTTGAATTGTTTGGGAAGCATTTTTCGACCTAGATCTTGAATGTTTGTCCTCAGTCCCAGTGAAGTGTTTTCAAAAGTCGAGGTTGGGGTATCCAGCGAGATGAATATTTTATTTTTTCAAATGAAACAGTGCTTACAGATAATACTCTTGTAGCGAATTAATAGTGAATTCGCCCGGGTGTCTGTATGTGTTTTAATTTTTGATGCAAACGAAATCAGAAATCTTGGCAAAAGATTCTCAAGATTGAATTTTAATGGATTTGCCATGTCAACTGTGGATGAATTGATACCGGTGGCGGAGCTACAACGGCGAGGAAGTAGGCTTCAAGCTTCTACTTTAGAAAACGATGCAATGCAACAACTAAAATTGTGTTTTACCGACAAAGAACAATACATCTTTTAATGAATTTTGAATTCTAATTCGTTGTTGGTAACACAGAAATTTGCAAAAAAAATAGTTGTTAGTGTCCAAGCTCCAATTTATAAAAAAGAAAATTAACCTGAATTAAAATATTATAAAAATTAATAAAAAGGGTATGTTTTTTTCAACCTTATGCATGCACCTAATTATGTTTCAACACGAAAATTAAACAATGTTTAGTAAATAAACAATAAAAACCGAAAATGATGAAATGATGTACTCCTTCATCAACAAAGTTAAGGTAATTAAATTGAGCCCAACAAAATAAGGGTTTAAATTTTAAATATTGTCACCCATGTTCGAAATTCATTGTAAAGAGAAAGAAATATAATGTGAATCCTATAGCTACCCTAAATAATCACCATAGATATATTTGCCAATAATTACCAGAATGATTGCGGGATTCCTCTTGCAAAGATATCATAAAGTTCATAATTTTACCGTCGGCAGTTTTGGGGATTTTACTACTAGTCTACAGTATTAAATTCTTTGAATAAATATATACTATAGTTAAACTAAATATTATGGAAGATGAATTTTTGTTGTAAAAAAAATAAATCATTAATATGTATAATCGCTTACTTAAAGTTTAAAAGAATACAAGAAAAACGTTCATAATGGAGTAATCCTAAAAAAATTAGAGTTGCCTTCCCAAACGCCTATTTAATTTTCAGCAATTTAGAGCCCCCCCCCCAACTAGGGCAAGTAATTATAGGCCTAGTCACGGTTGAAATGTGATATCGCAAACGATAGGACATTGTAGGGTGGGCCCAGACAGCATCATATATGCCTGGTGAGCTTCGCTGACATCTGTTGAACCGGCGACAGATTTATGGCCTACAGAGGGATTGTTAGCTCGTCCGTAAAAACTTTGCAGTTTCGATCGTTTGTTTCGGCTTTAAGTTCCACTTAAAATAATATGTTTTCTATGATCGCCATTTTGAACCGGTATGCGCGTGATATGACGGTGTAACGTAAAGTAGGTGGTATAGGCCCGAATGTTGAATTGGTTTTTAATTTTGATTTTTGTGGAATGACGGTATTTGGGCACAAGATAATTGAATCTCAGATAATGAGATTTGGGCGTAACTCGCCGGACTCAGCTGGCATGCCAGCAGTTTCCGTACCTCCAGTCTTGAGGGCCATGCAAAAATTGTCTGCCAGACTTCAAGCATTTTGCTGCTTCGGGACAGAACGCACATAAGGTTAATGAGACGAAAGGCTTGTTGACTTTAATTTTCCTCGATGCTTTCGTTCGACAAACAACACAGTTCATTACAGTGCATAGAAAGAGAGAGATAGCTTATTTCGTGAATAAATAATTGCTTTTTGTAACTTTTCTAAGAGCCTTGTTCTGTTCTTGAACAATAGAATGTAACATTTTTTTCGAAAAATCGAATACAAAGGCATTTTTGAGAATGACAAAAAATTGAAATTAAATGTCAACTTATCTCATTCTACAGTAATTTATGTGTATGTGAGGAACGTTTAACTGCTACAACCAATTTATGAGCTAATAATTGTCTAATTATATAGCAAAAATTTCAATGCAACCATTAGCAATATTTTAAATCGAAACAAAAGAATCTCCACAATCTATGGTTTAAAAATTCACACAATATTTCCGGTCAACCTCAATATAACAAGATCAGAAATAAAAGAAGTAGACTCCGCTCTGAACGGTAGTTTTACATTTTAATGTGGAAACCAATAGTTGATACAGCTTCCAATGGTTGGCTGGCTGGTTGGTTAGTCGACTTGTTGCTAGCCGTGGCTAAAGAATCAAGCATTCTCTATATACATAATTATGAAATAGCAAACACCAATATTCCCCGTCGTGCTGTTGCATATCTTCTTTCCATTTTCACATACCTGATCGTCTTAAAGACAAGCGACGTTCTTGGATGTGTTGTTGTTGTTGTTGCAGCTGTAAAGATATATGTATCCAGATAGAAACATACTTGATTCGCGTAGGTTTCGAGATCGATCGAAATCCAAAGCCAATAATGTCAATATCATATATGTATTATCGACGAGGATCTCACCCAGTAGCACGGCACACATACTCACATGCTGGCAATGAGGTTTTGATCTCATTCCCAATCATCGTAACCATTTTCAAAGTCAGAAAATGTTTTCATCTCAATGCACGGCGAAGATAGACGATTCGGAAGAAAAAAAACTGGATAGAAAACTGGGACTTTACCTCATTCAGTCTCATTTATATTTCATTTTTATGAAAATATAGTGAAAAAGAATAACTTGGCGTGAAAAAAATTGATATCGTTTGTGTTTCTGTTCCATTCTGCTTCTTTCTTATATAGAATCATGTCTTTCGGTAGCTACCATTGTGTGAGGAGGTCAAATTGCAGATGTTTTTCTCATAGTTTAGATGTGAGCCGAGGTAAGTATGAGTATCATATGTGAAGTATGAATAGCTAATTTGCATATTTTCGCGTAAATTACTCGCACGCCACCACTGTATCAACGGCGGTTTGGCGGTTTGTAACGCTTTTGTTGAATGGCGCCTCAGTTTCCTTGCTATCAAAACCGCAAAAGTATCTTCTGTATGATTTTTCAAACGATTTATTATTCCAAAACTATATTTGATTGCTGAATGTGGATTGCTTACAAAGAAACTAATTATATTAGACAACAAAGACCCGCCTTTTGTAGTTCACTATTTTGGACGTGAATTAAATTATTATTGAAGCTTCCATGTTCGATGTGAATGCTATTTATCAAATACATTTGCAGCTTAAATACTCAGTAACAGCTTCAGATTACACTATTTGCTTGGTCTTGATTGTTACTGGAAACAACTTTTAAATCTTATTGAACACACTATCTCAAAAAAAATCAAATTTGACACCTAAACCCTTTCGATTTATAGCTCTTCATGTTAAATTACGGGAATGCTGTAAGGGAATAGAGTCTTATGAGTATTTGTTGATAAAAGGGCAGTCAAATCAGTGAAAGAACCATATGACCAACAAGATGCAAGATTCAATAATTCAAAGCGATATTAGGATCGACACTACTCCTTTTTTATATCAATTCCATAAAGAATGCAGGGCTCACTGTGAAAATTGTTATGTACGCAAATGGCACTGTACTCATTCACTCTGGGGAATAAAATTTGGATATTGAAAAAAAAGTGAACACTGACCTGGACAAATACTGGCATTACCTACTATAAAGCAAGTATTGATAAGCAAAACAAGACCACGACCAAGACTATGGTAGCCTTGGTCGTGGTTCTTGCACATTCGGTCTTGGTTCTGGTTTTGGTCTCGCAACCCTTTACATCTGATAGAAGCTGTGCGGTGTAGGTAGCAGTGCTAAAAGCCCGCGATCAAGGGGTCGTGTGTTCGATCCCCGCTCGAGGTATTATTTTCCTTTTTGAATTATTGTCGTCGTCGTGTGTTCGATTACCGGGGTGAGTATTGTTTTTGCGAATAATTGTGAATGTAATTTTTTATGGTGAATCAGCAATGTTCACCTACAAATACATTTATTTTTACAAATCAGCAAACTGTTCGTTCATTTAGATATGTAAATTATACTGCAGGTTGTCTCCCGCTCGTCCTTTAGACAGGAGAAATGTCCTATGCCAATCTGGTGGCTAAACTATAGCAACATTTTTTTTTTTGAAATCGTTGTCACCCGACCAGTGAGGTAAGTTGGGTACCATATGGTTGAGATGCCTATGCCAAGTTACTGTTAAATTCAAGGTTGGTTGCTGTTATAATTACCTTAGATAGTGTTTTGTCAACTCTTATCAATGTTTCCTTCAATAATCCAAATGATCACGAGTAAACTGGTACGCTTGGACGGGAGTTTCGAACAACTGATTCGAAATTAGGCTCCGAACAAGGTATATGTAATTCAGGCAATCTGATCTTGGCCATGTATTTATAGGACTAGTCTGGGTCTTGTCTGTGTAATCTTGGCCTTGTTTAGACTTCTGCAATCTTGCGTTTCCATACTCAAATATTTTCTAAAGGTTTCTATTCATTGATTGCTATTTTTTGCATAGATAAGGTGTTTGGAAAATTAATGATGCTGACCGTTCTTAAAAATCAAAATATGAAGAGAGAAATATTCTTCAGTCAATAAAAGTGCCGTATTTCGATCACTTTCTGAGTAAAGTCTTGGTCTCAGTCTCGGTTTTACAAGCCGCATTTTCGTCTTGGTCTCACTTCTGTAAGTCGAGTCTGTCTCTTGCTATCGAAGATATGTTTTTGGTATTGGTCTTGGTCATAATTTTTCTGCAAGATCTAGACTGCAAGAACGAAATCAATTCTGGTCATCACTTAAAACAAACTCCACGAAAACGAAATGCATTATTTTTAAACAAAAAAAAACAAAGCGGATCTACAATCATTTATAAGAATTGATGATACAAGTCTACATGGGGTGGAACAAATTACGTAGTTAGAACCTAAAATAAACGAGAAACTTACACGGACATTAAACAAAAATGACGAAAGGAAAACAATAAGCAAGCAGAAATTTTCGACTGATCTGCAATATTGCCTGATTTAAATTGAATAGAAAATCTATAGTGAATGATATCGAGAGCTATATAAGAAGATGGAACTCAATATAAATTTGTATGTGTCAATAGAAACACGCTTTTTTGAAAGCTTGGCAACAACTCGTGCTAGCGACCCTCGAACTTTTAGTTTTAAGTATGGAAAACAGGCTGATAGACGTAGAACGAGAAAAAGGACAATATTGAATGCACTCTTCCTAACGATATTGATGTAGGTGAGTGCGGAATATGAGGAAACGTCAGGAAGGAAAAAAACAGTTGATATGAAACTCTCATGGAAGAGGGATGAAATTGATAATTGCCACCTAGCGCTTATCATAAAAATAAATATAGTTAATTTATAAAATTATTCTTTTGCACTGCAGTAAAAAAATCCTACGTGGATATGATATGGGAAAAAGGGTGTCACAACAAATATCAATTTAATAAGCATTTATTTTTTATTTTTTATTGTTATTTTATTTTAAATTTTGTTATTTTATTTTTTTTACACTGTTTATAAGGTTGTTGCAAAAATAATCTTGGTTTTTTTATTGTTTATTTTTATGTATCATTTTTGAATAATTTTTTTTATTAAAAATCATCATGTTGTTTTAAAGCGTGTTTTTCGTTCTATCTACTCGTTTTATTGGTTTTGTTTTAAAATAATGCAGTCACTTTTTTCAGGACTTCGAATATAACATGGATAAAAAGCAAATTCGCACGAGAAATGCTTCAAAAACCAAAACGATGCCAAAAACGCCTTCGACGACTTCATCGCCTCCATAAATACGGATTTCTACGCTACCGGCATAAATAAACTTACTTCTCGTTGGCAAAAGTGTATTAATTCTTTGGGTTTTTATTTTGATTAATAAAATTTATTATAAAAAAAGTTAAGGTCTTATCAAGTTAAAGGCTTGAAACCGAGATTATTTTTGCATCAACCTAATATTTTTTTTTTATTTTTTGTTTATAAATTTTTTGTTTCTTTTTTTTGTTTTTATATTTTTTTTATATTTTTTAATATATATTTTTTAATTTTTTTATTTTTTTATATATTTTTTTTTTAATTTTGTGGGTTTTTTTCAATTATTTCATTATTTTTTTCACATTAAAAATTATTCGCCGACTTTGGATTTACGTGAATTTCTCCCTCAAAAATTCACAGTTTTCATGTTTTCTATCTGTCATTGAATGCATGCCAATGAAAGTTACAGGCCAATGTCGCACCGGAGGCGTCCAGATGAATTCAAGTAAAAGTTTTTTAAACAAAGTGAAATGATGTGCTTCTTAATGAATTTCAATCACTGATACTAGTTTGATATTATAAACAATAATATGGAGGTATTCACCGAAGGATCAGTAGCAATCTTACGAAAGTCATCGTTGATTAGTTTTAAGACTCTTCAGATGATGAAGATTAGATACCATACTGTCGTTCTAAGATGAAAGGACGGTTTTTCATTTGAGCTTTGTTAAGCTACTGAATTTGTTCTGATTTTATTAACGGCGTCAAATATAAATTTTAAATAATTTCCAAAACTGTAAAAAGAATAGAAAAGGCAGCGATTTGAAATATCGATTACGTTAGTTAGGCATTTATAAACTTTCTTGGTTAAAAATGATTGACAAGACTGTCTTCAAAATTCATGGAGACAACTTATTCATTTCCCAAAATAAGACCTTTCTATCAACAATATATTTGGATTATTGGTCAAGCCAATTCATGATACTACGTTCACTCATATCGACCACGTTTTTAGCTCAAATTTTGACTTGTGGATCATAATCTTCTAACGATATTATTTGGGTGAAGTTTGGCAAATCTCAAAATGATATAACATTTTCAAAAAAAGCCTATATTCATTTCCGATAACAAGATGCTCTGTGTTCAACCATGTATTTTTCTAAGAACTCTTTTTTTCAACACAGGAACCATCGTTTTCAATTAAT